>CM052716.1:59343501-59413057 GCA_028551405.1 Uromys caudimaculatus
CTAACCAAAGAATACACATCTATTGACCCATGGTTTGGACTACATATGAGGCAGAAGAATCACCTCGATGGCCATCAGGGAGAAAGGAGAGGACTTTGGGCCTGAGGGTGCTAGAGGCCCCAGTAAAGGGAATGTCAAGGTGGGAATATGGGAATGGGTGGGCGGGTAGGTGGGAGGAGGAATTCCCTCACAGAGGCGGGGAGGCGGAGGGGATACGGGGTTTCCAAAGAGGAGACCCAGAAAAGGGGAAACATCAGAAATGTAAATAAAGTATCAAAAATAAAAAAAAATAAAAAAAATGTGGCAATAATCCAGGTTTTGCAGTGTTGCAATTTAATATTTATAATGTTTTTATGTTCCAAGTAAAATTTATTGATATAACCAAGATGGCACCATATGGATGACACGGAAGCTGAGTTCACTCCTCATTCAAAATTCTATGGCCATCCTGCCAAGAATAATCTACAGATTCAATGCAATCCCCAACAAAATTCCAACTCAATTCTTCATAGATTTAGAAAGAGCAATTCTCAAATTCATTTAGAATAACAAAAAACCCAGGATAGCAAATACTCTTCTCAACAATAAAAGAACTTCTGGGGGAATCAGTATACCTGACCTCAAGCTGTACTACAGAGCACTAGTGATAAAAACTGCATGGTATTGGTACAGTGATAGGCAGGTAGATCAATGGAATAGAATTGAAGAGCCAGAAATGAACCCACATTGCTTAAGGTCACCTGATCTTTGACAAAGGAGCTAAAACCATCCAGTGGAAACAAGACAGCATTTTCAACAAGTGGTGCTGGCTCAAACTGGTGGTCAACATGTAGAAAGATACAAATTGATCCATTCCTATCTCCCTGTACAAAGCTCAAGTCAAAGGGGATCAAGGACCTCCACATAAGACCAGATACATTGAATCTAATAGAAGAGAAAGTGGGAAAAAAATCTCTAACACATGGGCACAGGGGAAAAATTTCTGAACTGAACACCAATGGCTTATGCTCTAAGATCAAGAATCCACAAAAGGGACCTCATGAAATTGCAAAGCTTCTGTAAGGCAAAGGACAGTCAATAGGACAAAATGGCAACCAACAGATTGGGTAAAGATCTTTACCAATCCTACGTCCTATAGAGGGCAAATATCCAATATATACAAAGAACTCAAGATGTTAGACTCCAGAGAACCAAATAACCCTATTTAAAAAATGGAGAACAGCAGAGCTAAACAGAGAATTCTTAACTGAGGAAACTGGTAGGGCTGAGAAGCACCTAAAGAAATGTTCAACATCCTTAGTCATCAGGGAAATGCAAATCAAAACAACTCTGAGATTCCACCTCACACCAATCAGAATGGCTAAGATCAAAAACTCAGGTGACAACATTTTTA
The DNA here is from genome assembly GCA_028551405.1 of Uromys caudimaculatus. Taxonomy (NCBI): domain Eukaryota; kingdom Metazoa; phylum Chordata; class Mammalia; order Rodentia; family Muridae; genus Uromys; species Uromys caudimaculatus. The sequence continues at coordinate 59,344,895 of CM052716.1, forward strand.
GGCTTTAAAGAAGCAAGCCTACACATTAAAAATACTGAAATGGTGAAAAGTATGACATATGTAATACAAATGACAAACTTTGACTTATCTAGTTATTTAAAAATTAATGTTATTCTAACTTAGTGGGTACTGTTCAATAGTGCTGACAGTAGAAACAAATGACCATTGCAAGACCAATAAGCATGACAGAAGAAAAGACAACATTTGGATTGTATTAAGATAAATAAACTGTATTGCTTATTAATACATTTTTTCATACAAAGATAGTAAAAGTCAGGAACATGTATTAGGCCAACACTTGACAACATTTGAGACAAGAACCTAGTAAGTGTACAAGGCAACACTCAGTAAGAGGGAATTAAATGTTGCTTGAGTGCTTGAGGTCTGACACAGAACTTACATATGTCTACACAGAGACACTAAATACAAAGAAGAAGGTAGAAGATGTAAAGACCATTACACACAGCTGTAAGTGGCAGTTATGGAGAAAGAAACAAAAAGGGAAAATTTTTCCCCATGTGTGTGAACTGGCCATACCTGTGGCTTTTTCATACTGACCCTCTAGTGGTCACTGTATATTTATATTTCAGAGAAAGAGTGGAGACATCATAGGTCTTAGTTTCCTAAGAAAATATGACCCATAAAATAACAAATGGGAACCCAGGAGGCATTGCAGAGAAGAGGGCCAAGAGACAGCAAATGGACAGGTTGAAGCCATACCAAAACACACATCATTGTTCCCAAATGGCAGAGTTCACTTAAACCAAACAAGGGAAATGTCAAAACCTGTGGGACATGGTAAATCTTGCTGAGGAATAAACCAGATCCACTGTCTTCAACCTGCTGTGATTTTGTCTCTTACTGGAAACTTGAGGAAAGCTAAGTCATAAAAAGTATTTGTATTTCATATACTTATATTTTGCACAATATAAAGCAGAACAACTCTCAGATATAGTCTATTTTATGAGCATTTTACCTCATGTTTACATAAATTAAAACTCAGGGAATAAAGCAAATACTACCAGTAGGAAAGATTTTTATTTCTTCAAATAAAATTTTGTAGTGAAGATGACCAAACAGGTGTTGAATGAACCCCTTAACAGTGCTAAATCATACATGTAAATTAATTCAACAAATTGTTCCCAAATGGCATTGGAATTACAGTGCTGATTTTGATGTGCCAACAGCACATGCTCCTGTTGGGCATAATACTTAATGAGATGCATGGAAAATTCTGAATTAGATGAATGTTAAAAGTGGTCTTTAGGGAAATCCAGAGTTAGAATTCACTCCAATAATTTAATTGAAACACTGTATAGTTAACTAGAATAGAATCTATAACATAATGGAAACAAGAGGCTGTTAAGAAATTTAGGTCAAGGTATTAGCCCTTTTATACACTTCTGAGTCCTTACTTTTAAAAAGTTTCTTCAAGTGTTATGTTCTGAACCCCTCCCCAGAATTGTTGGAGCCTTTTTGTGACATGCATTCCAGCTATTTCATATTGTTACTATAGCATTCTTGTCAGTCATTTTGTTCTGTAAGTCCTGAGGTATGTTAATCTTAAGAAGTTCCCCTTTCCGTATTTGCTCCCATGAGTATTTGTTAAGCCTTTTAAGAAGGACTGAAGTACCTACACTTTGATCTTCCTTCTTCTTGAGCTCATGTACCCTATAAATTGTATCTTGGATATTCTGAGCTTTTGGGCTAATATACACTTATCAGTGAGTGCAAACCATGTGTGTTCTTTTGTGACTGGGTTACCTCACTCAGGATATTTTCTAGTTCCATCATTTGCCTAAGAATTTCATGAATTCATTGCTTTTCATAGCTGAGTAGTACTTCACTGTGTAAATGTACCACATTTTCTGTATCATTTCCCCTATTGAACGACATCTGGGTTGATTCCAGCTTCTGGTTATTATAAATAAGGCTGCTATGAACATAGTGGAGCATGTGTCCTTGTTATGTGTTGGGGCATCTTTTAGGTATATGCCCAGGAATGGTATAGCTGTTTTCAGGTAATACTATGTCCCATTTTCTGAGGAACCCCCAGACTAATTTCCAGAGTGGTTGTACAAGCTTGCTATCACCCCAACAATGGAGGAGTATTTCTCTTTTTCCACATTCTCGCCACCATCTGCTGTCACCTGAGGTTTGATCTTAGCCACTCTGACTGCTGTGAGGTGGAATCTCAGACTTGTTTTGATTTGCATTTCCCTGATGACTAAGGATGTTGAACATTTCTTTAGGTACTTCTTGACCATCCGAGTTTTCTCAGTTGAGAATTCTTTGTTTGACTCTGTGCCCCATTTTTAATAGGGTTATTTTGTTCTCTGGAGTCTAAGTTTTTGAGTTCTCTGTATATAGTGGATATTAGCCCTGTAGGAAAGTGTGGAAGCAGAGACTCAATGAAAGGCCATCCAGAGACTGCCTTACCTGGGGGTCTATCCCACAAACAGTCACCAAATGTTCCTATCCAAAGGAAAGACAGAACAAAAAGTAGAACAGAGACTGAAAGGAAGGCCATCCAGAGGCCACCCCGCCTAGGGATCCATCCCATCTCCAGACACTAAACCTTGACAGGATTAGGGGAGGACAAGAAGTGCATGCTGACAGGAGCCTGATATAGCTGTTTCTTGAGAAGCTCTGCCAGAGCCTGAAATATACAGAGGCCTATGCTCACAGCCAACCATTGGACTGGTCACGGGGTCCTCAATGGAGCAGTTAACAGACTGAAGGAACCTAAACAGTTTGCAACCCCTAGGAAGAACAACAATATCAACAAACCAGAGCTCCCAGGGTCTAAATCACCAACCAAGTAATACACACGGAGGGACCCATAGCTTCATCCACATATGTAGCAGAGGATGTCCTTGTCGGGCATCAGTGGGAGAAGAGGTCCTTGGTCCTATGAAGGCTCGATGCCCCAGTATAGGGGAATGCAAGGGTGGGAAGGCGGGAGTTGGAGGGGTGCGTGGGTGAGGGCACACCCTCATAGAAGCAGAGGGACAGGGGATGGGATAGGGTGTTTCTTGAGGGAAAATCAGGGAAAGGGGATAACATTTGATATGTAAATAAAGAAAATATCCTATAAAAAATACAAACAAAAAGAAAGGAAGAAAGAAAGAAAAAAAGAAAGAAAGTAAGAAAGAAATTCCCTTCTATTAGATTCAGTGTATCTGGTTTTATATGGAGGTCGCTGATCCACTTGGACTTGAGTTTTGTACAAGGAGATAAAAATGGATCAAATTGCATTCTTCTACATACTGACCACCACTTGAGCCAGCATCATATGTTGAATATGCTGTCTTTTTTCCACTAGACGGTTTTGGATTCTTTGTCAAAGATCAAGTGTCTACAGGTGTGTATTTCTGGGTCTTCAATTCTATTCCACCGATGTACCTGTCTGTCTCTGTACCAATACCATGCTGTTTTTATCAGTACTGCTCTGTAGTACAGCTTGTGGTCAGGGATGGCAATTACTCTAGAAGTTCTTTTATTGTTGCAAATAGTTTTTGCTATTCTGAATTTGTTTTTCTAGATGAATTTGAAAATTGCTCTTTCTATCTCAGTGAAGAATTGAGTTGAAATTTTGATGGGGATTACATTGAATCTGTAGATTGCTTTTGATAAGATGGCCATTTATATTATGTTAATCCTAGCAATCCATGAGCATGGGAGATCTCCTCATTTTTTGAGGTCTTCAATTTCTTTCTTCAGAGACTTGACATTCTTGTCATACAGATCTTTCACTTCCTTTGAAAGAGTCACGAACATATATGCACAGGGGAAATTTTCCTGAACAGAACACCAATGGTTCATACTTTAAGGTCAACAATCAACAAATGGGACCTCATAAAATTGAAAAACTTCTGTAAGGCAAAGGACACTGTCAATAGGACAAAATGTCAACCCTCAGATTAGGAAAAGATTTTTACCAACCCTACATGCAATAGAGGGATAATATCCAAAATATACAAAGAATCCAATAGGTTAGACTCCAGAAAAGGAAATAACCCTATTAAAAATGGGGTATAGAGCTAAACAAAGAATTCTCAACTGAGGAATCATGAATGGCTGAGAAGCACTTAGATGTTCAACATCCTTAGCAGGAAAATGTAAATCAAAACAACCCTGAGATTCCACCTCACACCATTCAGAATGGCTAAGATCAAAAACTCAGGTGCCAGCATCTACTGGCAAGGATGTGGAGAAAAAGGAACACTCCTTCATTGTTGGTGAGACTGCATGCTGGTAAAGCCACTGTGGAAATCAATCTTGGGGTTCCTCATAAAATTACAAGTAGTTCTACCTGAAAATCCAGCTATACCACTCCTGGACAGATACCAAAAAGGTGCTCCAAAATATAACAAGGACACATGCTCCACTATGCTTACAGCAGTCTTATTTTTTAATAGCCAGAAACTGGAAATAACCTAGATGTTCCTCAACAGAAGAATTGATATAGAAAATGTGGTACATTTACACAGTGGAGTACTACTCAGCTACTAAAAACAACGACTTCATGTAATTCACATGCAAATGGATGGAACCAGAAAATATCATACTGAGTGAGGTAACCCAGACACAAAAAACACACATGGTATGCACTCACTAATAAGTGGATATTAACCCAAAAATTCAGAATAACCCCAATACAACTCATAAACCATATGGAGCTTAAGAAGAAGAAAGACCAAAGTGTGGATAATTCAATTCTATATAGAAGAAGGAACAAAATAATCACAGGAAGTACAGAGAGGGAGGGACCTGGGAAAGAGAGATGAGGGGGACAGAAAAAAGGGGAGAGACAGAATTAGGTATTGGAGTAGACAGGAGAGAAGTGCAGAGGGTCAGTAAACTGTAGTAGTGGGGAATGGGGAACTGGGGGTAGCCACTAGGAAGTTCCAGAGGCCAGGGAACTGAGAGGCTCCCAGGACCCTATGGGGATGACTTTAGCTGAAATACCCAACAAAGGGGAGATAGAACCTGTAGAAGCCGCCCCCAGTATATAGGCAAAGCCCCCTGCTAAGGGGTGGGGCCACCCACCCACCTCAATTTCTTTAACCTAGAAATGTTCCTATCCAAGGGAAAGACAGGAGCAAAAACTGGAACAGAGACTGAAAGGAAGGCCATCCAGAGGCCACCCTGTCTAAGGGTCCATCCCATCTGCAGACACTAAATCCTGACACTATTGGTGATGCCAAGAAGTGCTTCCTGACAGGAGCCTGGTATGGCTGTTCCCTGAGAGCTTGAACTAGCATCTGACCAATACAGATGCAGATACACTATTGGCTTGAGCATGGGGACCCCAATGGAAGAGCTAAGAGAGGGATTGAAGGAACTGAGAGGTGTTGCAACCCCACAGGAAGAACAGTATCAACTAACAGGACCACCCAGAGCAATCAGGGACTACACCACCAACCAAAGAGCACACATGAAGGGGTCCATGGCTCCAGATACATATGTAGCAGAGGATAGCCTCAATGGTAGGGGAGGCCCTTGGTCCTGTGGAGGCTGGATGCCCCAGTGTAGGGGGATGCTAGATAGGGGAGGCAGGACTGGCTGAGTGGATGGACAAGCATCCTCATAAAGGCAAAGGGGAAAGGGCAATGGGGTGAGGGGTTTGAGGAAAGGTAGCTAGGAAGTGGGATATCATTTGAAAGGAAAAAATATAAAATGATTAATAAAACAGAAAGAAAGAAAGAAAGAAAGAAAGAAAGAAAGAAAGAAAGAAAGGAAGGAAGGAAGGAAGGAAGGAAGGAAGGAAGGAAGGAAGGAAGGAAGGAAGGAAGGAAGGAAGGTAGAAAGGAAGAAAGAAAGAAAGGAAGAAAGGAAGAAAGGAAGAAAGGAAGGAAGAAAGGAAGGAAGAAAGGAAGGAAGAAAGGAAGGAAGAAAGGAAAGAAAAAAAGTTCCACAAACTTCACATAGGACCCATGAAGTTAAAGGTCAATATGAACTACTAAATTTAAAATGGCTTGACTTAGAGCTGGCATCACACAGTACTTTCTGTACCTGAATATGAGCTCATTGTGGTTTTTTGTTTTGTTTTGGCCTTGCCTTTTCTTTTCTTTCTTTCTTTCTTTCTTTCTTTCTTTCTTTCTTTCTTTCTTTCTTTCTTTCTTTCTTTCTTTCTTTCTTTCTTTCTTTCTTTCTGTGTGGGTAACCCTTTGTAAGCCCATTCTGCGAAATGTTTAATGCCATGAGTGGCTCAGTCCCAAGCTATGGTACTGATCAATCAGTATTAGGACTGTGCATTCAGTAAACCATTCCTGTCTGACTGGGATCAGTGTTTGTGTGGTTTGCAGGGTGACTCCTAAACCACAACATCAAGGAAATAAAATATTATTAATTACAGGAAATAAGAGAAATTACTTAAATTTTGTATATGCTTTATCTGAAAAAGGCATAATTTTAAGTTACAATGGTGTATAACTATACACATGCTTTTATTATTTGTTTTGGACATTTCCTTAGAAATGACTGACAACCTTTAAACATAATCATTCAATCATTAGGAAACAAATTTGGATTACTTGTTGGGAATTTTTATGCTTGTGTGTGTGTGTGTGTGTGTGTGTGTGTATGCATGTGTGTGTGTAAAGCATAGTTTATAAATATATATAAAGCAAATATTAAAATATACTATACATAAAGTTTCTTTTATTTTTGTGATGTTAATATAATTACATCATTCCCCATTTCCTTCTGTCTCCAAACCTTCTCATTTATCTCTCCTTGTTCTTTTTGAAATTCATCTTTCTCATTAATTGTTATAATCATATAAATATATACATATGTATTCCTAAAATTATAGGTACAAGCTGTTTAATGTATGTGCTTTAACTTGAATTTATGTTTTCAAGGGTGGTTGTTTGGTACTGAAAATCCAATTGGTATATTCCTCCCCAGGGAAGACTATTTTTCACTTTCTCAGTATTCTTTAGTGTCTGTAGTTATTCATGGAGGGTTGAGATCTCCAGTGCTGCCTACCCTCCATGTTAGCATTACAGTTGTTGTCTTGGTTGGTTCATAATTAGGTAGTCATGTTGGTGAGATTTTATGCATTAAGCTTCTGAAATTCATAGAAGATACAATTTTACAGAAAACTGTAATTCTCTGGCTCTTACAATCCTTCAACCTCTTCTGCAATGATCTCTGAGCCTTAGATTTATTATATTATAGATTATCTACTGGGACTGGGCTTCACGACTGTCACTACTCTGTCCAAGAGCCAAAGACCACCCAACAAAAGTCTCATCATCAAGTATGAGACACCCATTTTGTACTTCCTGGTCACAATTGTCCAAAAAATTCTCCAAACTTAACAGGTCGGTGCTATTTCTCTTGGTTTTCTTCTAACAATAAATGGTAAGTTTCTATTGCTAAAGACACTATACATTTCAGATGTTAGGCCCAAAGACCATTGAGCTAAAATTGATTTGAAGGTCTCCCTGAACTTCTTTTCATGGTACCAGAGACTTTATACAAGCTTCGAAAGTAACCTAGTGTCCTGCCTAGCTATGGTGCCTATAAATAGTTAAGGACAAGCATGGCATGATACCCCCCAGGGTATAGCAGTGACATACATATCTTGACATAACTAATGACTCTCTAATTGGAATTAAAACTTACTCCTTTTGAGAGAAATCATGCCTGGTACTGTAAACCTGGCCAACTCCCCAAGGCTAGTGAAGCCATGGATCATGAAGGAGAACCTATAACTACCATTTCCTCTAACCAGCATAATCCCTAACTACATTCTTAGTAGCTGTCCTTATATTTACAGATAATTGTAGTCCTCACCCACATCAGGGAAATTTCTCTTTGCAACAGATGGAAATTCTTACTGAAAACTACAACCAATCAAAATGCAGAAGTACATTAGTTTTATACTAGGATATCTAGTGAAAGCAACCTTCAAACACAGCTGCAAATTAACTATGGAAAAGAGTATTTACAGAAATAATCTAGCAAGTAAAGGTGATGACAGCATGCAAAGTTCCTAAATTCCTAGATTACAAAGTTATTATTTTGTAAATATTAAATTAAAAAGAGAAAAGATATTTATTCAATGTGGCAATCATGAAAAGACAAACAGAGAGATCCAGATCAAGTAACTCCCTGTCCAGTAGTTTTTATTCAGGGTCTTTGTATGAGATTTAGGTTTAAATAGAAGGCAAGAGGTACACATACCTAAGTTGCTTTGGTCAAATTGTGCCACCTTTATCCATTACCATTGCCTCAGGGCTCGTAGAAATTAATTGTAAAATAATTGCTTTTTTTTCAAGCAAAAGTTACAAAGTTCTGTAGTTTGGCTAGTGAAATTAACTTTAATGCACTTCAGAATATTATCTACTGCATATCCCTTGGGTACAGAAAAACTGCCACATTTAGAATTAAAATATTTTTAATTGAAAAATTATATTTCTACTGAAATTGTTTTCTTAATTTTCATCAAAATAGAGGAAAATAAAATTGAATTATTACACTGTGTTCATTGATGTCTATTCTATTTTTCATTTAACTAAAATTATTCCAATGTTTTTACTTCTATTTAAAAATGTTCATAGATCTCCACTGAGCCATCAGGGTTAGTCATTATCCAATCATTTTTTTTTTTATCTCTGACTCTACTTATAACCTATCCTTCCCACATTTGCTTGAGTTCAATTAATCTGGAAACTGCGAAGGCCCTTTATAACTACATATCAGTTTCCTTCAAAGAATCTTCTGCTCTTCTTTGAAGTAATGTGTGAATCATCTCAAAATAGATCTTAAGATTTTCTTTTCTGCTGTGCCCATTTATAAGTGTAAGTTAATTGGGTCAACATAAGCTATCAAAAAATGGCTGCATGCAATAAAGTGCCAATGTTCCTTTTGTATAATATTTAAATGTAGAGGTCCTGTAAGCAGGCTTACTCATTAAAGTTGAGCCATTGTGGGGCATGCATATGTATTCAAACCTTTTCACGTCACTTTTTAGTTTGGTTTTTTTTTAAAGCAGTTGCGTCAGTCTCCAAAAACTTCATGTATAAGCTTGAAACATTCCAATAAACAGTGAAGATGTCAGAAACATGATAAAGAGCAAGAAAAACAATGAAACCAGATGTTATATTCCAAGCCTGTACGTCTCTCATAGAGGTAATATGAAATATATAATGCCCCCCCCCCCAATATTGAAAGTGATCTAAAAAACTATGCTTGAGGAACGTGGCTTTTTCATAACAGATTGTGAACAGCAAGGCTTCTATCAATCATTGGGTAGAGAAATTGGCAATGCTGTAACACTCAGCAATAGAGATACATGTACTTATTGGTTATCCTGTTCGCTGGTAAATAAAGTGGAAAGAATTCCATTAAAATGCTTTCTTGACACATTTTTCATAGCCATCGACTGCTATTTTCTGCTCTATCTCTCCAGCTACTCCACATGGTGATTTCCCAGGAGTCATATTCACATCACACTGAAACACTTGGCTCTTGTTATCTGAATCTGGAGCTTGGACTTGTGTCTAAGCACGTTATCATTTACATTTTATTGTCAGTAACTTTAGAAGAAAATTTCAATGTGAAAAAAATATATATATATAAGATTGAAACACGGGGTCTGCATGTTAAAATTATCATGAAAGGAAAATTAAGATAGGAATAGTTTAAAAAATGAATTCATTATAGTAAGATTAAACTTTGACTCCTAACTGTTAAAAATAAATTTAGACAAAGACTACAAAGATTATATGAATGTATCATGCCACATATTTGTTTTCCATTGCAAACTGTTGTGAGCTGATGTTTATCTGCCAAAGATGATATTAAAATGAATGTAAAGTTTATTTCTATGCTTTTCAATTATTTGTCCCTCTACTTAAAATATTATTTTGTTAAAATTTTATCTAATTTGAGTCTCTGGGTGGAGTCAAAGAGCAAATATAAGGCATAGTAGTGATAAAATTATATTAAGTTATAAAATATCCAATTTAAGAAGGTCAATTTCACTCATAGGCAGTGAAAGAGAGTGATATTATGAATCCTTAAAATATTACATTGTCTTTTTCAATCTTTACATGTTTTTAAACTTTATGTTTATAGTTATAGAAACATTATTATAGCTGATACCTAGCTTCTTAGGCAAACTCAGTTCTAAAGACACACAGATATCAATGAAATGATGGTTAATCTCTTTGTTAATGAATATCATTGGCTGAAGCATCGAAAATATCTGGAGGCTTTATATGTTTCTTGGTATTTTATTTTTTATATTTTAAATAGTTTTACTTATATTTGGACTGTGGATGATATTGATTATATCATGCACACATCTTCAACTTTTCAACATTGTGAAAAGGTATTGTTATCTACATGATTAACACTAAAAAACTGGACAACTGAAGCTACAAAAGAAAACACACAGATGCATGCATGTACACACACACACACACACACACACACACACACAAAAGTCCCATAATGTTTTAAATTTAAAATTTCATGATGGGCTTAATTAACAGTTATTATACTACAAAAGTTATCTTGCATTCTAGAAGGTATTCATTTCTTCATTGCATTTCATTACCAATTTTCATGCAAGAAATTTATAAGAGCTATAGAGTTCCATTCATCCTTAAAAATATTTCTGGAGGGATGGGGTCAACAACCTAACTTCAAAATTTTGACTTAGAATATTTCCTGTCTAAAAAAAAATACAGGAACAAAAAATAGAGCAGAGATTGAAGGAAAGGTGATCCAATGACTGGCCCAACATTGAATCAATCCCTTGGACAGGCACCAAACCCTGACACTATGACTGATGTCAAGTTGTGCTTGCAGACAGGAGACTAGCATGGCGGTCCTCTGAGAGGGTCTACCAGCAGCTGACTGAGACAGATACAGATAGTTACTGTCAACTATTGGACTGAGGTCAAGGACCCCTATGGAAGAGTTATGAGAAGAACTGAAGGTGCTGAAGGGTATTGCAACCCCATAGGAAGACCAACAATATCAACTGATCCAGACTCCTGGGAGTTCCCAGAGAGTAAGCCACCAACCAAAGAGCATCCGTGGAATGGTCCATGGACTGCAACAAGTATATAGCTGAGGACTACCTTGTCTGGCCTCAGTGGGAGAGGATGTGCCTAATTCTATAAAGACTTGATGTCCTAGGGAAGGGGGATGTGGGGGTGAGGTGGAAGTGAGTAGGTGGGTGTGGATAAGTGGGTAGATGTGGGTGAGGGAGTACCCTCTCAGAGGCAAAGGGGAGGAAGGAGGGTGTGATGAACTCTTGGAGGGGGGAGGACAATGAAGCAGGGCAACATTTGGAATGTAAATAAATAAAACAATTAAAAATGTTTAATTATACGTCTACATATTGCTTAAAAGTAACAGATACAAAAATGCCAACCTAACTTATTATACATTAGCACATCTAATTTAATAATTAAGCAAGTTGAATGCTGCTAAAAATAGTTCCTGTAGCCCTACTATATTCAAGTCCTGGTGTCATTGTCATGTGAGTGTTTACTTACTGAAAAAAGACCTTTCAAAGAGGTGCTACTTAAGAAAAAAGAGATGATGTCATTTTAGTTTCCCCCGAGAAGCACCAAATTCAACTACAAGTATTCCTCTGATGCAGAAGACAATATAAAACAGAAGATATCAATATGAAGGTGGCAGCTAAGATTGTAGTGATGATGCTTCAGATAGGGACATCAAAGAATTCCGAGATCCATCACAAACTAAATGAAAAGAGATTCCAGAGTTTTGTGGTTCAGTGGGTTCTTGGCCTTGGTGACACTTTGATTTTAGAATTTTCGCCTCCATAATTCTGAGAGCAAGTCTGGTTTTCTTTTTTCTTTTCTTTTTCTTCCATTTTTTTTTTAATGCTAGCAGGGCACCTCCCACCTCCCATTTTAGACATATTATCATATATAGCAACCTGACCTCAAACTTACTATGTACCTCATCTTATCACTGCTCAATCTTACCACTGTACCTCAATTATTCACTGTTATTCTTGGCTTTATGGGATGATGGGTGTCAAGTCCTGGACATCATTCATCCTATGCATGCAAGCATAATTTGAATGAAAATATATCCCAGAACCTAGTCTTCTTAGTTATATGTAGTCTTGTTTTCTGTGTGTCAGTTATCTTCAGTTGAGTATATTTCAAAATATAAGTGAAAATACTAAAAGTAAATACACTAATTTATAATTATATGCCACTATGGATAAACTCAAGAAATCTAGAATTGTCTTCCAGCCTGGACTTGAATAATCATTCATTTATCCACTGTGTATGTATATGATGTATTCAACACACCAATCAGCTATGTTGCTAACAAGATCAATGTTTTCAGTATCATTGTTCAAGGAACACATGTCATAAGTTATAATATTACCAAAACATAAGAGCAGAAATGTTGGCTACCTTGGCAAGCCAAGGCAAAGATTTTAATAGATTCATTTTTTTTTTTTTGAGACAGGGTTTCTCTGTGTAGTCCTGGCTGTCCTTGAACTCACTCTCTAGACCAGGTTGGCCTCGAACTCAGAAATCCGCCTGTCTCTGCCTCCCAAGTGCTGAGATTAAAGGAGTTCACCACCACTGCCTGGCTTCAAGGCAAAGATTTTAAAACATTTCACATGAAAAAGCAAGAGTCCATGACATATTGAAAGAAACATTATTCATGTAAAAATCAGTAGTGTCAAATCTATGACTTCAGAAGAAATAAACTCATATTGCAGCCATGCTAAACATAGTTACCTATTATAGAAAACATTAAACAGATGCACGAGTTCAGAAATATATTACAACATTTTGGGACAATAGATGAATGGAAAAGTTAGATTCTGCAGATCAGTAGCAAGCTGTAGCAGACAAACATGAATTAAACCTTTCTAGTCACAATGTATAGGAAATGTAGAAAATGCAATGGAGTAGGCTATTCTACCTATCATGCAGAAGTATGATTAGGAAGGCTCATTAAACCCAGTCACAGAGTTTTAGTAGTGAAATGAAAGTATATCTCAAAGACCCATATCTAGTGATCAATTCGTTTCCCAAATAAAGATACAATTAAGTGTATGAGAGGATTCATCTTTCTGCTACCAAAATTTAATTATGTATCCAGATGCCCACATGCATCAGACGATACAAACTGAGAGAAACTGAAGAGAGTCAGTGTTTAAGGATAGAGAATAGCAAGGTAGGGATGGCCATAGATTTTAAAGGACTCAACAGCCCTCAGATGTTTCAGTGGTTTCTATGCTGTCAATATAGGCAGCACAGAATGTTAAAACATGCCATTCACTTGTGTTCTAACCATTTTTGTTTCAATTTTGTTTTTCTAGTATCTTTTCACATTCATAATATTTTCACATTAACTCCAACACATTCAGTCACTAACTAAAGAGCTGAAAAGGGCTGGGAGGGCTTAATTCTAAGGCCACTGTCACAGTATCTAAGAATAATAATCAAAAATTCTTAGTTAATAGGTGCTATAGTCTTATTCCTCATTTTTATTTCTGAGAACTTACAGTTAATTCTTACGAAAAGCCTCTATGTAACCTTGAAAACAATCAATGATTTAAACACCTCTACATTAAATTAAATATTAAACATTTTTATTTGAATTTATGACTAGAGATATACAATGCTAACTAAGTAAATGTAGAGTAAATCATTAAATCTTGATGAATTCCAGCATGAGAAGACTGCCTTTGAACACATATGGTTCTCTTTTTTTTCAAAAACTCTTTCAAAAAGAGTTAAAATAAGATTCCTTGAGATTTCATCAAACAATCTTGAGTTATTTGTTACTTCTTCCTTCTACATCTGTCTTAACCTCCTGATAATGCATGCATATAAATATAATACTTATGTATATAATTATATAAGTACTATACAGTAATTAATCATCTATTATAGTAACAACTTTTATATACTTATTATATATTATATAATATATAAAAATATACAAAATCTTATAGGAAGTCATGCCACTAGGGCTGGCAATGCTCTCCAAAAGAATCATATAGGTTAAAAAAACTCCCAATATTAGGCAGAGGAAATAGTCTTCAGAATCACTGGTGAGGACAGTCCAAGAGATCCTCAAAACAATATAGACTTCAGTTTTTGCTTTTGATTGCTTCTGAGAGATTGATGGTAGACTTCTATTGCTGAAGACATTACACACGTAGGGAACAGGACTCTGAGTTTTCAAGCTGGAACTAATCTTTAACACCTTCATTTTAGCCTCCAAGATACCAGGAAATACTGTCCAAGGGAGAGAAAGCAATTAACAGCCCTACCAAGCTCTGACATCTGTTATCCATACCAATAACTACCATGGCAAGATATTCATAAATGTTCAATAAGTGGAAACTCACATATTGGTGGTAATCAATAGCCATCTAATCAGACTTAAGGTCCCCACAATAAGGATAAACTATGCCAGGTACTAGAGACATAGCCAAATTTCTGGGAAGTAATCTTGTGGATCTTAGAAGAGAATCTATTACTGTAACTTTGCTAGACCATTATAATTCCTAATTACATTATAAATCTCATCCTTATTTTCACGGATATAAGTATCTATCACCTTTCATCAAAGAAATCTGTCTTTTTCAGTCCTCTTGGATCTCTAATTCAGAAGTAAACTGGATATGTAATCTGGGCCCCTGTATGACAGGGCTCATCTTTGAGTCACCTGCTTCTCATACAACTATCTCTGTCAATTGCAAGCATTGGAAATTTGCTGGTTGTTGTCATGTTTCAGTGCTTTGATTTCCTGCTAGCAATTATTAACAATAGTTAAATTATTACTATTGGTAACTGAAATAGTTAGTGAGAAAAAAGTGTATTCTCCTGCAACAAAAGCAGAAAAATAGAGATCAATATAATGACCCTTTTATTCTGCCTAGGAGTTTAAATAGTAATGTAAAGCATGTTTAAATTTTGTATCGAGTTATAATCAGTGTTATCCTTTCCTTTGTATTTTCATCAAGGAAATATTTCTACTATCTTTTTTTTCAAACTGTTAAGTTCCCATGAAAGAAAAATAGTTTTTTGAATTAGCATGGCTTTTGAAAACTCTATATAAAATCATTCTGATGTAATTTGTTCACTGGCTTAATCAAACCACAAATATTTATCAAGTAGTTACTATTTAACAATATAGCTATAGCAGATGATGTTTTAATAGCAACTAACATAGGCAAAAATAAAAACCTATGCATTTTTGTTTATGTCAGCAGATACAGAAATTAAAAGCTAAATTGCAAAAAGAACAGAGGTAGAAAATAAATATCAATATTTAAAACACATGGCATAAGACCATGAGAATGTTGAGATAAACTTTCAAGAAACATGTTCAATGTTAAGAAGGTGACATATGAATCCCTTTAACATAGCCTAAATCTAAAACCTGTGTGGCATATAAATGTTCCACCCAAATCCAAGCTCACTATGTTCTCATACTTGTGAACTATATAGAAAGTTCATACATGGCCTTGCTTTAGACTTGTCTTTACTGCCTGCAGTTTTTACCCAGCATACTTCTGACTGACCAATTACAGCACTGGAGATTCTGAAGAATAATATAAGTCATGCTCCCAACTCTCAAGCAATGGCGAGTCATGATTACAAGACACTGAGTCAAGTTGGAATGTGACCAGGGATTGCTCTTAGGAAACTTAAAAAAATACTTATTACTATTGTTATTGTTATTGTTTTGTTTTTGGTAGGGTTTCTTTGTGTAGCCTTGGCTGTCCTGGAACTCTCTCTATAGAACAGGATGGCCTCCAACTCACAGTAGGTTTTGGGGGAAGAAAGGTAAGGGACAAATGTAATAGCATATTATAATTCCATAAATGAAATTCAAAAAAATGAACTTGCAGAAGTGCCTTTTAAATTAATGTGAGTTTCTGAATCGTCTGAGAGCTTGGCCATCAAATCAGGAGTACCTAACACATTGTGTTGTGTAAACTTGGTAGCTATTTTAGAGGTATATCACTGAAGCTGCAAATGAAAAAAAGAGTTCAGTACAGATAATGCAAGTTAGGTCTTGGTAAGCATAAAATGTGTGCTTAGCAACATGAGGGAAAACGAATATTCTAGTAAATTTGGGGTATAATATCCACCCTGTACCAATCTGTATGTGTGATTGCAAACTTTAGTATAACTGAGACAAATACCAAAGTACTTGATTATACCAGGTTTCCAGGAATTAATGTGATAATTTTTAAAATGATAAGAAATACATTTAAAAAATCCAACCAATGAACCAACCAAACAAAACACCATTGAGGGAATAGCTATGAAGAAAATATCCAAAATTATGTGGCTTTGGTATTTCTCCTTGGCTTTAGCAATTATTGACCTATGCATTTCACAATCCTGATTCTAGTTCATAGCTTACACCTCAGTCACCAAGTTTATGATTCTCAGGATCTATAGGAAGTGTAGATGCTGGATGAGCCACCTGACTCAAGTGACAGAAGGAATTAAATCTGCCCAATCATTCAGCCTCAGAGTACCTTTTATAAAGCAAGGAAAATTGACAGGGACTATGTATCATGGTGTAATCCTGAATTAGTTATTTTGTTCTAAAGTCCAACTTCTAGTGCAACTCCATTCCTGTCGTCAGAGGCAAATACTCCGAAATATTTTCTGCCAGTGACTCCTAATTCCGGGTTTGGACTCAGTTATGTGATTATCAATATGCTTCCTACTTTTCATTTTGATCTCTCCAGTCTCATGCTGGTTCTCTAGCAACCAGCTTGCAAAAGCCCCTCCTCCCATACCAACTTCCTTCATCGAAACTGATCACTTTGGTAAAGATCCAGAGTTTTCTTAACTACCACGTTCTTATTTTTCCTGACTTCCTCTCTGTCTTGCTACAGCCTATTTGAACTCTCTTTCTACAACACCTCTACTTCCTGGGAACATTGGCGCTTGGTGTGTAACCAATCTATTTAGTGCTTTCCTACAACCTTTACCAACCTTTCCTCCTAGCCCATTTCTATTTCTCTCTGCCACCAAGTACTGTGTAAGTACTCCTTACTAGTAGTTACTCACTAAACATGCTTCCCCAGATACAGAGAGGGCAATCATCAATAAGAAATCCACCTAACAAGGACAAACCCTGATCTTAATACCTAGAATCAACAAACTCATAAAATCTTCAGATTACTGGGCCCCAGAACAAAAACACAAAAATTAATAGCCAAGAACATGTGTCTACTAGAACCCAATAACCATTTTACCCTTGACCTTGAGAAACGCAATGCAGCTGATTAACAAGACAAGGAGGGAACTATAGCAATGACGAATATGTTCAAAGACATTAAAGATGGTATGAATACATCTCTTAGTGAAGACTGAAAACACAAAGAAATAGTTCAATGAAATAATGAAAATAATCCAATACGTGAAGGTAGAATTTAAAAGAAACAAAATCATTAGATAAAATCATGTTGAAATATAACTAGAGAAAAATTATGAATTCAACCAAAAATTTCAGAGATAAGCTGTACCAACAGACTAAAGACATAGAAGAGAGAATCTAAGTATTGAAAGAAAGTAGAATAAATAGATACTTCAGTAAAATAAAATGCTAAATCTAAAAAACAAAGAAAAATAAACAAACAGACAAATACAAACAACCCTCTTGGTACAAAACAGCCAGGAACATGGGACACAATGAAAAGAAAAATTTACCAATCAAAGAGTACACATGGAGGGACAAGAATGACTTTGTCAGGCATCAATGGAGGAGAGGCCCTTGGTCCTGGGAAGGCTTGATACCCCAGTGTAGGGGAATTCTAGGGTGGGAGGTAGGAGTGGATGGGTGGGGGAGCACCCTCATAGAAGCAGGGAAAGGGGATGGGATATGATATTTCTGAGGGTACACTTGGAAAGGGGATAACATTTGAAATGTAAAAAAATAAAATATCTAATAAAATAAAAGAATGATTCCCCAATGTATATCATCCAGAACCCTTTGACATAGAAAAATCATATTTGTTAGCTACTTCATGGAATAGACTTGGAGAAACATTGTGTCTGCTTTAAAAAAATAAATAAACTAAGAAATGTGCAAAAAGAAAAAAGAAAAGAAAAATTCTACAATTAATAGGGATAATGGAAAGAATGAAATCCATGTCAAGGGCACAAAAATATATTTTATTTAAAATGAAACTTTCAGGACAACAAATATATATGACAAGAAAAGAAACTTTACACAGAAGAATCCCTACAAAAAAAGGAAAGGATATTAAAATTTGTAATGGAAAAATATCAAGTAACATATAAAGGCAAGCCCATGAGCATAACATTTGTCTTCTCACTGGACCCTCTGAAAACCAAAAGAAACAGGGTAGATGTTTTACAAACTCTGAGATATCACAGGTGCTATCCTAGACTACTATATTCGGCCAAGGTATAAGTCAAATTTGTCAACAACAGAAAAATCCATGATAAAACAAAAATTAAGTAGTGTAGAAGAATTTTAGTTCTGCAACATGTCTACTCTGGCAAGGGATCACCTCCAAAGACCTAAGTCTATGTGATCTATACAAACATGCCTTTAGTATTTAGTTTTAATCCTAAACAATGGAATCTAATTGAGGGGCAAACAAAGTGAGGATTCAGAGAAAGAGTTGACAGAATGAGTTAGAGTTAGGATATGCCCAAATCTTAAAAGAATGGAAAAGAAAGAGGCTACTTAAGATCAGTGCAAGGAGAGAGATGTAGTTCAGTTTGGTGTAGTTCATTTGAGAGAAGTTCAGAACAGAACATGGAGTTCAGAGACAGTTTTTTTAAAGTAGAACAATTCAGTCAGAAGCTAAAAGAAGCCAATTTGAATCAGTCAGCTTGGAGATGAATTTGAGCCAAAATAGCTGAATTGATCCACTTAGCTAGAATTCAGAAAGAGCTAGAAAGAGTGAATTTATTCAACAGTAAAATCTTGGAGGCTAAAACATTCTAGGCATAGTTTAGCAGATAGAGGCTGGAAAATGAAGCCTCTAAGGTATGGGGTGGCAGATTAGATTGTACTGAGGTGAGAAGCTTCTAGCCGGAGGCCCAGGGATAGAAATTATTTTGGGCTTAGCCCAAGACATTTATTCACATGAATTGGGTACAGCTCTCATCATATACCTTCATCTGAGGAAATATAAGCAACAAATACAAAACAACTATTATCTACCAATTCAGCACTTTAGAAGATAATAGAAGAAATTTTAAGTCTGAAGTCTGTAACCATGTTCAAGAAGGCACAGGGAATAAGTAATCTCAAATCAGTAAATCAAAACAGAGAGAAAAATCCACATTAACACACCAAAATAACAGGGACAAATAAACAATGTTGATTGATAACTAATAATAATAATTATCTGGATACCATAATAAAAGGACACAGATTAACAGATTGGATTAAAACACAGGATACGTCTTTTTTCTACATCTAAGGAACAATTCTCAATATCAAGGATAGTATTAACTTAGGATAAAATGATGCTAAAAGGAATCCTAAGGAAATGAAAACATGAAGCAAGTGAAGCAAACCAGAATAGCCATTTTAATACCTAGAATAAACTTCATGCACAACTAATTAGAAGAGATGACAAAGGACACTATATACTCATTAAAGAAAAGCATCACCTAGAACATAAGAAACAGAAGGATAACAAAGTATATACAATAAATTCAACTACAGTTAAACTCACATATACTTAGTGACTTCTATACCCCATTCACAGCAACAAACAAATCATCTGGACAGTGAACAAATAAACAAACAGAAAAATGTTGGAGTTGATTAAAATCATAAATCAAATAGACACATCAGATTTGACTTTTAATGTTCTACAAAACATTTCAGCCAAACACAAAGAATATAGATTTTTTTGTTATCAGAAGTTCAAATAACTTTCTCCAAAATTGACTCAGACTTGGACACAAAGCCTGTCTAACAGATATAAGAACATTTCAATGACACACATCTTATCTGATTGATCCACTATGGATTTAAACTGGGTATAAACAACAATAGAAGCAGCAAAAAGTATATAAATTCATGGAAAGCAAAGAAGTCAATATTGAGTAAAAGGTAGGTTAAAACAGAAATCAAAAGGAAATAAAAACTTAGAATTGAAAAACAGTGAAAACATGACATACACAAACTTTGGGGTACATAAAGGCAGTTCTGAGTCAAAACCATAGTCCTAAGAGAATTAATTTGTATTATAAAATTATTGTAACAAATATAGTAACAAAACCAGCATAATACTGGTATAAAAACAGACACATTGATCAACAAAATCAAACTTAAGTTGAAACACTTATTAAGAAATGATATTGGATGAAGAAGCCAAAAGTACACATTAGTGAAATGACAGCATCTTCAAAACTTCAGTGTCAAAAAATTGAAATAAATCAATATCGATCTCTGTGCACAAAACTCAATTCCAAATGAATCAGGACCTCAGCTAACACTAGGTACCCTAGATTTCATATAGTATAAAGTGAGTAATGGTCCTGAACTCACTGGTACTTTTCATAACACGGCACGGATAGCACGGGCACTAATAACAACAATTAATAAACAGAATCCCACGAAACTAAAAAGCTTTGTGTAGCAAATTACACCATTATTCAGACAAACTCATGCTACAAAATGAAAAAGATCTCCACCTTTCATTTACATCTAATAACAGCTTAGTATCTAAAAATACCTAAAACATTAAAATAAATGAACAACCAAATAAATAAATACCAAGAAAACAAATAACCATAATTAAAACAGAAATAGGCAGAGTTTCACAGGAGGAATCACAAATGGCTGAGAAGCATTTAAAGAAATGTTCAGTATCTTTAGTCATCAAGAAAATCAAATTTACTTTAATATTTTATCTTACACTAGTCTGAAAGACCAAAATCAATATAGAAAATGACAGTACATGGTGACAAGGATGTAGGGTAAGGGGAAAAGTCATTCGTTGTTGGCTGGAGTGCCAACTTATACAATCAATATGGAAATCTAGGCTGTGGTTCCTCAGGAAGCTGGGAATAGCGGTATCTTAAGATTCAGCTATATCAGTCTTGGGTATATTTGGGGAAGAACAGCTAAACCAAGGGCTATTTGATGGCCTATATGGTAATCTGATTCTGAAGAAACTTCCTCAAGTACATACACATATGAAAAAACCTTAATGTTGTCAACAAATAAGAGGGAATACAATGTCTCACCTAGACATCTTATGTCTCCAAGTGTTAGTCCGATCCAAGGAATCTGTTACATCTAACCTTTTGGCCAAAGAGGGCACAATGAAAATGTAAAAACATATTAAGATATTGCTAAAGTTGCTGTTTATCTGTACAAACTGAATTTGTGGAAGACATATTTACATATCTCACTGAATACTGAGAAGTAGAGTTTCTCACTATCTAGAGCCTACATTCCTATTTAACAGTGTTTACTGGACTCACCAGCAGAGGAAGGAGGTAAACATTAACCCACCTACAAACCTTGTGACCTATGATGGTGGCTTGCTTTTGATAAATGCTTGTGCATTAGTGGTTGGTTAACCAACCACAGTCATTAAAATTATACCCCCCTTCCTGAGATAGAACTCATGTCTGTCACTTCTCAGGTACCATAGAGCAGAGACTCAATAGGTCAAGAGCCTACAAGTAAATCAAATACTGCTAAAGGAAAAAATTAAAAAATATACTTCTGATGAAATTCTGTTATAACTATAGATCATTGCCTCACTCAGCATTCATCAGAAAAGCTTCCTATTTTATAGTAGATAGGATCTAATGCAGAGATCTAAAACTGGACAATGTGCAAAGAGTGAAAGATTTTGGAGCATGTGATCCTGAACCAGATATATTCAAATCCCTCCTGTTGGGGCTCAGGGAGTTATGTGTTAAAGGGGGTAGAAAGACTGTAAGATGGATGACTCCAAGGAAATTGTTTTTCTAGACATTATAGGACTAATCATAAAAACTCACAAAAAATGATTGTGGAAGCACACACAGGGCTATCATGGGTTCAAGTTAGATGGGATCCCAATACTGAGACAGGGTAGTGGCATAGGTTTCCATTCCTAACAAAGAGCTATTGACAGTTGGTATCCACTAGCAAAAGAAAAATTAGTCTTCTCCACTAAATTCACATTAGGTATATTTACTACACTTCATGTTAGACTACATGCCCCAGGATTGGATGGTGAATTTAGAACAAACTCATTGCTATTTTTGAAAACCCTGTTTCTTGTATAGCTTTATTTAGGTATTTTGGTCTTATTGGCCATTTGCACATATATTTTTGTTTCTGATTTTCTGTTTTTGTGTGTTATACATGAGGCTTTTGTCTATTTATATTTTGTTTGTTTGCATTTTTTTATTTTATTTTTGATACTTTATTTATATTTCCAATGTTTCCTCTTTTCTGGGTCTCCTCTTTGGAAGCCCTCTATCCCCTCCCCATCCCTACCTCTATGAGGGAATTCCACCTCCCACCTACCCGCCCACCCATGCCCCTATTCCCACCTTGACATTCCCCTTTACTGGGGCCTCTAATACCCTCAGGCACAAGGACCTCTCCTCTCTCCCTGATGGCCATCAAGGTCGTCCTCTGCATTTTGACAGAGAAAGAGAGGAAGAAACAGCATAGAGTTGAATGGATGGGAAGATCTGGGAGGAGTAGGTGCAGGAAAATGATTAGAATATATTTTATAAAACCAAATATTTTCAATAAAAATAAAAGATAAGAATTAATATCATTTCTTCGTCCTGTGATTTTCATAGCTAAGGGTGCATACAACCTCAGTTGTTACTGTCACATAGATTACAACTATGATGGAAACAGATTTTAAGACATATTCATGTTATATACAAGTATATGTATTTGTATTGCAGAAAACAGAATGGAAATGAAGAGGGAAAGACAACATAAAAATTCAGTGTCATCATTGAGTCATCTATTTTCAATATAGTGACTCAACAAAATCCCTTAGGTGTTAAACGGTTTCTATTTGTAATGTATGCACTTATACACATTTAATAATTCATTGTGAGAAAATTGGCTTTTGTATTTTTCATGCCACATTTAGAAATAACGAGGAAACTAAAGTATCAATCCTTTATAGCTATATCAATAACAGTAACACAATATATTTATTAGTTTCCATAATAGTATTTGAAATATATGATATAGGGTTAGTTACAGATTTAACTAACAAAAGAAATATTTAATAAGTTATATGGTATTACAATGAAAAGGCCAATATATATTAAATGACTAGTAAGCCATTTTTCCTTATTTAACACTTTAAAATGTCTTTTTTTTTTTTTACCCTAAGGAAAATAGAATTGATTTTGTGAGTGGACTGGGGGTGGGTGGAAATGAGAACAGAAGGAATCAAGTAGGGGAAGCAGGAGCAGAGGGAGAAAGTACAGGGAGAGATGACTGGAATTTGGGGACATTTGGAGGGCAATTGGAAAGCTAGTGCAGTAGAAACCTCCTGGAGCCTAGAGAGTGATCCTAACAAGGACTCCTAGTAGTGGAAGATTTGGAGGGTAAACCTACCATCTTCTGTAACCTATCAAGGTTTCCAGTGGTGGAACTGGGACACCAACCAAGCTACAAAACCTTCAGCCTGCCTTGTCTTCAAGATGTGCTGGGGCAATGGTGGCTAACTTTAGACCCAAACAACGAAAGGAGCCCATGCCCCACACTATGTTCATGGCCTGGAACTGAAAGCTGGATGATCTAGATGGCTTAGGGTTAAACCAAACACAAATGGCAAACAAAAGTCAATGAAATGATTCGTAATGATATTCTGCTATGTTCATAGATGGTGGCTAGCCCAATTGTCATCAGAGAGGCTCCTCTAGCAGATGATGCAAGCAGTAGCAGAAACCTACAGTCAAACATTAGGCTGAGCTTGGGGAACTCTGGAGAAGAGGATGAGGAAAGATTGTAGGAAGCTGGTGAGTCCAGGACACCAGAAGAACATGGCTCACAGAATCATTAATCAGGGCTCACAGGGGATATAAGCTGAAGTGCCAATCATTGAACCTACAGGAGTCTCTGCTAGATACTCTGCATATGTATTGTAGTTGTTTAGCTTAGGGATTTTTATGGGACTCCTTAGTGGCAGTCTGACTGACTCTTTTGCCTGCTCTTGGTAACCTTTTCCCCCTATGGTTTGCCTCATCCAGCCTTAATATGAGTTTGTACCTAGTCTTATTGCATCTTATTAAATCATGTTCCATTGAAATCCATATGCAGCTTATCCTTTCCTGAAGGGAAAGGGAAGAGCAATGGATATGGGGGCCAGGGAGGTGAGTTAGGAGAGCACTGGGAGGAGTGGAGGGAAGCTACAGTCAGGATGCATTGCATGAGAGAAGAATAAATTTAAAAAGAAACAAAAGTCTTGAGCGTGGGATTGGAATATATATTATTATTTATAAATATTGAATAGATATATCATTTAATATATGCTAATTATATAGTATGTAACATAAAGCATTATGATTCGTAGACATGTAACAAATAAGCCATAAACAATTTCAAATAGGAAGTTTTTTCTTCTAACTAAAAACCATGTCACAAAACATGACTTGTTTTGAATGGATGTATTTTGAGATACATGCACACATCCTAGAAAATAAGCATCATTTTCATAGTACCTTGAGATATTTTACTTTACAATAAGATATGATGTGCTTTTTCCAGTTGTACGTTTTGAAAGCAGGATGATACACGACATAGCTGCATATATTTATAAACATGTAGATGCAGGTACAAATCTTTCTGCTATAAATACATCTTAGTTCTTCGATGATGTAATTCATAAACTTTTGTGTATACAGCACTATAGAGTACATGATCTTTCAAAATATCCACACTAGGGAGCTGGAGAGATGGCTTAGTGGTAAAGAGAACAGTTTAATTCTTTCAGAGGACCCAGGTTCAATTCCCAGTATCCACATGGCACCACAGAGATGCCTGCAACTCCAGTTCCAGTGAATCCAAAACTGATGCCATATTCTTAGTCTACTACAAAGTTTATCCTAATCATATATAAAGTATATGTTATATACATATAACAAGGAAGAAAATTGCAATTGTTTTTCTAAACATCAGCATCATGATTATACCAATAAAAAATTGCATTACTAAAAGTAGATTATTCTTTGATCCGTTGTATTAGTGCCTTCTAAGAGTGATCAAGTTAAATCTTTAGAAACAATGATCTTTTCTCTGAGAATCTAGAAATAATTGCTTCTTTCTTGCTTTACAACATGTAGCAATAAACTTTGGTGCTTATAAATTAGGTTTTAATATTCAAGCCTGTTTTGAATATATTTATGAACAAGACCATTCTTGATAAAACAATTAGTAAAGTTTCCTCTGGCAATGGAGAGAAAATATGTATTTCTATACAAAGGATTACAGAAAATTCATGACAAATGCAAGACAAAGAAGAATTAAAATGCAGACCTCTATCTCAGGCCCCAAGGAAATAAAGTCCAAAGATCAAAATGAGGGGCGGCTCTTGCTCATTAGGAAACAGTTGGGTAAGATATCATTTCTTTCCAAAATGTATGAATTATAGAATAATTGAGCATAGTCAGCCAAGCAGAATTAAACTCCATAAGAAAATAAGAAAAAAAACCAGACATAAAAATAAATGTTAGAGTTTAAAGAAAATAAATCACCATAAACAGAAGTAGTGGTCTTGTAGGACTAATAAAATATTTCAAAGCTTTCAGGAAAATATCTAATTACTGTGTTTTGGTTAGGTATACATTGTTTTATTTCTAGTTTTTGATTTAATAGAACAATACTATAATCTTACTAATGGAAGATAGTGTTCAATATCTTTTATATATGTTTGTAAACTACATATGATAAGGTGTGTTTACTAAATAGCTAAACTCATAATTTAAAAATATTTTTAAAATATTCAGAAAATACTGCCATTGCTAAAGAATATCACAGAGTTTGCAAGAAATTTGTGTAAATGTTTAAATCTAGGTACATTAATATCATGATTCCTGATTTAACCTAATACGAAATACATAGGATTTTATTTAAGTTATAAAACATTAAATTTATAAATAAATGGAGAAGTGTGTAGGTTTTATATAGTGTAATATAGTTATTATTGTTATGAATTTTATAGCCTTTTGATGAAAGCAATCCCTAACTCACCTGAAATGGTGAACTACTGCTGTTCTGATTTGTATTTCCTCTACATTCCATGGTGGCTAGCCTCTTTTGTGTGCCATGGTCCTGCAAGCTTTGGAGAAATGTCCGTGAAATTCATTTGACTAGTTTTTAATTTTTTAATTTGAGATCTGTTACTGAATTATATGTTTCTTTTCCTGAAATAAAGTTCAGATAAGGTGCATGTGTCCCAAGTCTTATATTCCCTTCATGGGCCGCCTTCTCAGTGCCACGATTGCTTCATCCTGTGAAGGGTTGGATTTGACGTGCTCACATTGCTTAATTCTTTTCCTCTCCCAGCTTTAGTGTGATTCCCAAACAATCATTTTCAGGCCACAGTCCAGAACCCAGTCTACTCAATTTACTCTAGGACTTGGTGTGATCCAGCCATTATATTTATAGGTTTCAATCTATTTGGTATTGACTTTTTAGTTGTCGAGTGGAAGAACCATGGGACCCTCTTAATTATACCTCAGAATGAACTTTGAAGTTACTTTAGAATTTCCACCAACACGTATAAAACTACCACATGACAAAATACTCTCTCCTGGTTGTATATCCAATGTACAACCACTATTTCATAAAGATATGTACACTACCATGTCACTGCACGATGACATGATGGTTAAGGCATGGAGACAACCTTGGTGTCTATCCATAAAGAAGTAGAGATGGAAATTATCACACATATTAATACATACAGTACAACATAATTCAACCTTAAGCAAAGAAATTTTGACATTTGTAACAGCATGGATAATTCTACAGCTGCACAGGTCATGTCAGTTATACTATTTGCATACATAGAAACAGAGAATAGAATAGGGGTTACTGGAGCACTGGCTGGCATTGTAGAAAAGGAAGAGGTGATGCAGAGGTTTAAGTCTTAGTTTTAGAGGATGGCCATCCACAGAGCTAATAACCAGCAAGAGTGCCACAGAAAATAGCATTAAACTTTGTATTGAAAACTTGCTACAAGAGCAATATACATATACATATACATATATATATATATTCTATTATGTTCAGATAATTCTAAAGTAAATTCAACATTCAGAGGGAAAACATGTCTGATTTCACTTGTCTTCTTAAGTACATATTCTAAATAAATAAGCAATAAATCACTTAAATTTAGCTAACTCCTAGTTATAATTAATCCTGATGAATCAAAGAGAGAATTATTTGCAATAGAACAATAAGCTTGACAGAGAACATGCCAAAGTGTGACATGTCAGCAGAAATTAGATTTAATAGGCCTTAAAAAGTAGAGGACCTGGTAAGGATTATTACCCAAAGATAAATAAAATTTTGGTTTGGGAATAAGAAGACATCTTTACAGAAATCTCTAAAAATCAAAGATTTGAAGTTAGTGGAGAAAAAGTTATAAATTAGACCAAAGAGGCTCAATAACCTAGGCATCTGCTACTCAATCATGTATTTTATAACCTTGAGAAAAAGTACACAAAGCTAGTTGGGGTAGAAAAAAGGGCAAAGCATTTCCCCTCATCCAAATTAGTGTAGAGCAGTAAGATGGCATAAAATTGAAATATAAGTTATGGGGTTTTCTGAATTTCCAATGCAATTTTTAGGACAGCTGTATACTAAGTGATAAAATTTTCATATATCATTGTGATGTATCAAAGAAATTTTTACATTAATTATTTTGTCATAATCCAGGTTATTTTGTTATTTTTCTCTGTTCTTACAGAAAAATCCTTCCCTGCATTAACACAAAAGCAGAAATCATGAGGCCATGACAGTTAAAAAAAATCTTCTATAAATTGTACTAGTTGTACTAGATATGAGAGCACCAACAGAATCATTGTGTTCGCCTGACTTTGCATCATGATACATTTCATATTTAAAAAAATCATAAAGAGAACTATTTATTCATTTGTTGCAGAAGTTTGTCTATACTAGCAGGGTTATGAGCTAGAGAGGCTCATCTCACGGCTAGGAAACAGAGACCTTCTTCTGCATGCTCATTCCAGTCAGTCCCCTGCTCGTTGACTGGAGATGACCAGCAGCATCTTCCTGCTTTAAGGAGAGATCTTGGAAGCATCCTCACTTAACATCCTCACTGTGCTACCCTTCTTGGCATTTTTTCATTCAATTCATATTGATAATCAAGGTTAATAACACAGCTACAATCATCTCCGCCATGCAATCAACCCAAGTTCCCTTTGTGCTTGGAAACTATTTCCTCCTACTATTTCTAAGCCCTAAATGCTTCCTTCCTTGACTCAGGGGGAACTTGTCTAGTACTGACCTCATCAATCCTTTCTCCTTCACAGCAGCTAATGCCTTCATCTTAGGCCTTCATCTTTTCTCCACGTGGCTGATCTGTGGCTCTGGTGTTTGGTTAATTGTCAATCAAGTAAGATGTTTCCTGTCTATGGAATTACGTTCTCTACTATAGTGTTTCTTTTTGGTTTGTTTCACACTTTAGGGAACATACCCATATTTTGTCCTACTAATGCAGACATCGGCACATTCTGTGATAGGTACTTTAAGACTTACCCTGTGCTTTAAACTAACAGTCAGTTGGATAAAAACAAAGTCATGCTATGAGATTGAAAGACCATTACAATAAAATTATGTGAATTAAAATTTTAAATGTGACTTGGCCAATCACATAATTTTCATTCTCAAACTCTAATATCATGCTCAATATTGTAGATATATTTGATAATTCAATATATTACCATGTAGAATTATTTCAGAAGTTTATAATTTTATCTTCTAAAATTTAATTCAAATATTTAACCTTCATTGCTTCTAAGCATTTTCTCAATACCCTAAATTTCTATGTTTCCATATTGTTTAATGTTTATGTTGATATGGTTTCCTCTGTTAGTTCATTTGAACTAATTTCCTTTTTTTTTCACTCGATTTTCTGAGATAACATCATTCACAGGCACTTAGTATAGCCTGCTTATGAAATAAAAATGCAAACAAAACTGCTAATTTTCTGGTTGTAACATGGAGAAAATATACTTCAAAACTTGATCTTTCATTTGGTGTTTGTTCACTTATTTGCTTTAAGACAGGACATTAATATTAATATGATGTTTTATGACAATAGTGTAGGCTGTCCAGAAATACTGAGTATTGTAGATGTATGAGTTCTTACATCAGGATCCTAGGAGCCAGAATTAGAGATGTGTACCATCATCCTTGACTTAAGAATCATTTGAGGAAGCTCTGGATGCTCCAGTAGATTAACACTAGGGCTTGGCAAGTACTGTGCAGCTGAGTTATATCCCCAACCTAAACTCCCATTAATAACGTATTACATAAAATATGAAAACAGATGCTTGTCATTTAGGAAGATTACCTGCTGAAGTAGGCTTTTCTTCATCTGATGGTAGAATAGAGGGAAGGAAGTGGAGTGGACAGGAAAAGAGGATGGGGTGTGCCATGGTAGGGGAAAAGGATGGGAGAGAAAGAGAAAAAATAGACATTAATATTTCCTATTTTCAAATAATCACTACAATTCAATAAGTTTGGCATATACTAGAGTTTTTTATTATCTAATGAATTTATATATAATTAATTATAAGAAATTTAAATAGATATACACAAGATTTAATGTGCATTTCTTATAGAGGACCATTTTCTTGTCCTAATTGATATAAATTATGTCATGAATTTTACAGTTTTTCAAAATGTAAGTTATATATAACATGTAAATAATTTCTTTTCTCTTTTCTATTCAATTATAAGCCATTTTCAAGAGCAAAAATCTTTTGTCTTGTGTGATAGAACATGATTATTGAATCACATTGATTCAAAATGACATTGAAAAAATTTTTAAACTTGAAGGAGCCTCGAGGCAAACTCTGTGTAATATCCTGCTTGTCATTATTTCCCTATGCACTCTAGTCCCCCAAACACTCAAACATATACATTCAGTCATGACATGTAACACATACACCTCAAGATTCAGTAGTGATAGATGTTTGTTTGTTAAATTAATTTCTCACTGTCTACCCGGAACTGACGTGGACTATGTTGTTTGCTGACATGGAATTCTATGTCATGTAAGTTGGCCTTGAATGCACGGATTTGAAATGATACTACTTCCAAACCCCTGCACCAAATGTAGGAATTATAGATATGAACTACAATACTCATATTTATGGAAGAAAATGTCAAAGAATGACCTCAGGTAATTTTTTCATGTATTCTGCTGCCCACACAGGGGTAAACATGGATAGTTTAACAACAGAGACCATAATATCATAAAAGAAAATTATCCTATTTCAGTTTTCACAACCCATGTGTCAACTTCTGGGCGTCTTGTCAAACTAATTACTTAGAATCCTTTTAAATGGTACTAATTTGTAGCAGGATAGAAATATTGCCATATAATATTGCTATGTGATAATGTCAACTATAACTCATTAAAATGTGACTCATGCAGATTCCTGCATTGAATATGGAGGTGTTTGAGAGCAGTAGACTTCAAAGAAATAACCTACTGTTGTGTGCATGTTGGGAGGGAAATCAACAATTATAATAAGAGTGAAAAGTAGAGTTCACATGAGTAGTTTCAGAAAGTCTCATACAATCTTCCCATTTGCCTTTACATTCCCACAGACACTCTGTGTGGAAGTACGTCTGTTTTGTGCATAAGAGCAATTTTCCTAGAATATTAGCATTGAATAATATATCAAAAACTAATACTACTTCACTTGAAGCTTGATGTTTTCAAAATATATATATTAAACTGAATGGCTTATAGAGAAGCTTTGTTCCCAGTTGATCAGATAATCAATGGATCCTGTGTAGCCTGGAAATGTTCTCTTCTCTTTCCAGTAAAGTTCCAGCTCCACAGGGTACACTAGAAACAAGCTTACTGTGTAGCCCTACAGTACTTTCCTCTCCCATTTTGGCTTGCCTCCTTGGAAAATAAAGTAATAGAGAGAGCAAATGTGGTTAGCACACCAGACATTGAGAATATAAATATTTAAAAAGCTGTTTGCAGTTTGATCATGTCCAAAATACATCATACCACATTCATAGTGGAAAGTAGTTGGTAGCTTCCTAATTCCTTGGTAGGTAAGAAAATGTCAAAGAGGACTGCAGAGGTGCTGAGTTAGATGGACCATTACAAATATCTACAGATTTAAATGGATAAAAGTAAATATGCTGGTGGCTATTCCTTTTGCATGTGTGAACTCATTTAAGTCAAGGAAACCAACAAATGAAGATTAATGAAATTACAAAGGTTCCAACTCCAAAATTTGTCTAAAACCTGTCTATGAATTCTAGATGACACCAGTTTAACTCTAAAACTGTACTCTTTCATTATACCTTATTGTCCAGTAAAAACTATTTGGTGCCTTCTCAGAAAAAAAAGAAAAACAAATGACAAAGAGTTTACTGAAATTTGTTCACTACCATTTACAAGTTGGAGCATGAAATGAGACCTGATCAAATTCCTAATAATGTCATAATAATGGACTTAAGCATAAGTAGACAAGAAATGAAACTAAATTTAACATTGGGACAAAGGTGATTAGTCCTTTTGGGGAAGTTCTTAATGCCTCCTACAATGCAACCATATAAAAATAGAAAAGTGAGAGCATCATTATAGGTTATATAGAGCACAAAAAGGAAATAGTATCCAGGGGTGACACTAATAGAAATGCCAAGATTTTAATTCTGTTCTGAATGTATAAACCTGGACAGTTCAAAGACTTCAGGAAGTACCCAAAAGGCAAGTATAAACGTGGTTATTGTTGTTGTTGGGTTTTGCTTGATTTTTTATATTTTTATTGGTTATTTTATTTATTTACATTTCAAATGTTATCCCCCTTCCCAGTTTCCACTCCATAAGCCTTCTGTTCCCTCCTCTCCCCCTACCTCTATGAGGGTGCTACCCCAACCACCCACCCATGCCTGCCTCAGTGCCCTAACATTCTCCTACCCTGGGTCATCAAGCCTCCACCGGACCAAGGGGCTCCCTTCCCAGTGATGCCTGCTAAGGCAATCCTCGGCTACATATCCAGCTGAAGCCATGGACCCCCCATGTGTGCTCTTTGGTTGGTGGTTTAGTCCCTGGGAGCTTCAGGGGGTCTGGTTGGTTGATATTATTGTTTTTCCTATGGGGTCCCAAACCCCTTCAGCTACTACAGTCCTTACAATAACTTCTCCATTGGGGTCCCCGCTTTAAAATCAATGTTTTCCCAACTTCCTAGGCACACATTAAAGCATCTTTACAAGTAGACAGTATAGAATTACTGCAATCAGAGAATTACATAGGGTTTTGTTACTATAAAATATCTCCCTTGCTTTCAAAGAATATTAAGATGTCATCAAGTAGTTCCCTTACTTTTAACATACACATATGCACCAAGGCACGTACATAAAGTTTCAACAGAGGAATGCATTTACATAGTGGAGTACTACTCAGCTATTAAAAACAGTGACTTCATGAAATTCTTAGGCAAATGGATGGAACTGGAAAATATCATCCTGAGTAAGGTAACTCAATCCCAAAAGAATACAAATGGTATGTAGTCACTTATAAGTGGATATTAGCCCCAAAGCTAGGAATACCCAAGATTTAATTCACAGACCACATAAAGCTCAAGAAGAAGGAAGATCAAAGTGTGGATGCTTCAGTCCATCTTAGAAGGGGGAACAAATTACTCACAAGAGGAAATATAGAGAAACAGTGTGGAGCAGAGACTGAAGGAAAGGCCATGCGGAGATTGCCCCACCTGGGTGTCTATCCCATATACAGTCACCAAATGTAGACACTATTGCGAATGCCAAGTACTTGCTGACAGGAGTCTGATATAGCTGTCTGCTGAGAGGCTCTCCCAGAGCCTGACAAATACAGAGGTGGATGCTCATAGCCAACCATTGGACTGAGCACAGCAACCCCAATGGAGGAGTTAGAGAAAGGACTGAAGGAGCTGAAAGGGTTTAAAATGCCTCAGAACGAACAACAATATCAACCAACCAGACCTCCCAGAGCTCCCAGGGACTAAACCACCAACCAAAGAGTACACGTGGAGCGAACCATGGCTCCAGCAACATATGTAGCAAAGGATGGCCTTGTCTGGCATCAATGGGAGAAGAGGCCCTTGGTCCTGTGAAGGCTAGATGCCACAGTGTAGGGGACTACCAGGGCTAGGAGGTGGGAGTGTGTGAGTGGGTGGGTGGGGGAGCACCCTCATAGAAGCAGAGGAGGGAGGTGGGATAGGGGGGTTCCGGAAGGGTAGCTGGGAAAGGGGATAACATTTGAAATATAAATGAAGAGTATATCCAATAAAAGAAAAGAAAAGAAAAAGAAGCATAATTGATGATAACTTTAAAAGAAGACTAACTAAAATACATTCTAACGAATCTGTCTTATATTTGGACACTAAGATATTTGCAATGATGTGTTTGTGTACTATTAAGAAGAAGGAAACATTAAATTTAAACTTAAACTCAGTTCGGTACCTACAGAAACAGAAACTATATACTTAATGGCCCTGTGGAACCAGTGAACCATACTGAGCATGAATTCAGATGAGAAAAACTACATCCTATAGTGTTCTGTTGGCACATGTTCAGGTTAACCCTAATCAGTTTTCAGTGTTTCTTGTAGAAAAATATGCCGGTCTGCATAAAAAAAAAAAATCAGAGGGATTTGAAAACAGAAGTATATATAAACGCAGGTTTTCAGAACTTAGGAACATCATCAATAGGATAAATCTACTTCTTTGATTTTGAAGTGGATCTTTTTCCCCAGGGCACTAACTGTGCACATGTTCAGGAACTGGGGAAATAGGTAGAAGAAGCAGGAGGAATTCTCAGGAAGACTCCTTTTCCTGCTTATCACTCCTGCATCCTCGTTCCCCTTTTTTTTCAGGGATCATTTGTGAAGTTCAGTGACTATTCAGACACATTTTTTATATTACTCTAATATTCTCTGATGAGAAACACAGAAACTTCTTCATTGGAAATACTTTGCTCCTTCTTGTGTTTTGAAAATATTCTTCTATATCTTTTTGTCTTTTTAATCCTTGTGGACTTTAAGTAAGCTTTTGTACTTGGATGGTTTATGTATCATAAACAATTCTGTAATCAACGTGACCACACATGAAGTATGAAACCTCAGTAGGAAATATAAAATAGACAGTTTTTATCCTTTAAACTATTGGTTTAGACTGATAGTTGTCAACACATAGTGACTTACAAAAATTTTGTTTACTATGACACAAATCCAGCTAATTTTGCAAGAAGTATGCTTGTGTTTAATTAACTATACAGTTAGCTATTTCACATGTGATAATATGCACTAATATTTAAAATATTTTTTATTCCACTGCAGTGAGGGACAGATGTTGATGATAATATTTATGCATGATCACTCATGCCTACCTGATGGTAAGTGTAAGTGTGGTGTGCCTGCATTATAAGACAAAGAAGAACAAACAATCTCAGATTTATACTCAGTCATAAAGTAATGTAGATTATATTTCTTAGGGGTTGTTTTTGGAAGAACTTAAAGGAAGAATTTAGAGAAAAGCTTAAGTTGCTTCAATTTTGGTTTCGGCCCAGTGAGAACAGAAATAAGTATATCAGAATTTTAGTTACTGTCTTCTCTTCTTTTCCAAAGTAAGAGAAAGACACCAAAGCCTTCCTAAAATGCCTCAGACAATCTAGGGTGAGGATCATTGTATACTGGAGGGATTGCAGCACATGTGAGGGCAGAGGGTCCCAGTGTACACAAAATTTGCACAGAAAATAAGCATCAAACGAATACCTCATTTGTTTGAGTTTTTGAATTCATTCTTGTATTTATTTACATCTCAAAAGCTGCTCCCCATTGCAGACCTCCTAATAGTTTTCTCCTCATCCTTCTACTCTTCTGTCTCTAAGATGGCACCCATTTGTCCCCATGCATCCTTCCACCCCTTTTGGAGCATCAAGTCTCCACAGGATTAGGAGACGAGGCAGGCCTCTGCTAAACATGTGCTGGGGGTGGGGTGTGGGGTAGCCAATGTAGGTTCTTTACTTGATGGCTTTTGAAATCTGACTTTCACATGCATTTTGAGTCCTTATTGATATTATAGCAGACATGCAAATAGAATCATAATATACAAAGTTAATCATGTATGTATACAGTTTCCATGCTCACATTTTATATGTTTATTAGTCTCTCTCATAAACACATCTTTCTAAGAGAAGACTGAACCTAATTTTGCTTACTATTTGATAGACAATTTCTATACTAGTTCCTAAAGTTCATTGCCAAAGTTCAAAGGTACATGTCCAAACACTCTAAAGCTGTAAGACAATTTAGTCAGTTTGTTACTCAATGAAGCTCAATAACTATATTTAAT
This sequence comes from Uromys caudimaculatus, assembly GCA_028551405.1. Classification (NCBI taxonomy): domain Eukaryota; kingdom Metazoa; phylum Chordata; class Mammalia; order Rodentia; family Muridae; genus Uromys; species Uromys caudimaculatus. The sequence goes on from CM052716.1 coordinate 59,380,492, forward strand.
TTCCTATCTTGGAGCAAGAAAAACCAGAAAGCATATTTAAAAGACAAAGGGTATTCTAGTGAGCATTTAAGTTTTGAATACCTTTCCATTACCATTTGCTGTTTACTAAAAATATATGTGCAAAAATAACCACAAATCTTGGAAAATGATAAAGTCAAGCCATGTGTATAGTATACATCATACTACAGCTTTTATTAAAAATATGTTTTCTAACTTAACAAGTAGTTAAGTGATGTTAATACATTTTGCTTATCCAGTGAATCTTACTTCCATAGCTAAACAGATGCCATGTTTGTGGAGGAACTTCAAACCATACCTATGCACACACTTAGTGGAAATTAGTCTTCAAAATACGTAGTTATTCCTTTCTACTCTCAACTGACTTTCACACTAAAGTCTCGAGCCAATAATAATCAAATACAGCCCACAATAATTTGCAGTCTTGTTTTTCATACAGGGCATTATCCTTATTTCAAGGGTAATGGCTATATATTAATTTATTATAGTGCTTATAATTGGGAATGAATAAATCATTTTAGAAATTTATCCAATTTTAGAGATGAGAAAATGAAACACAGTAGGTAAAGTTATTGACTTTTCAGTTATATTATTACCCAGGTAATATGACAGTAGGTAGCTAACTCAAAGGTATACTAAATGACTGATAGCCAAAAGAAGAAGAAATTTGAAGGAAAAAAGCATCTGAGAAGTTTCTAAAATTATCTCTAATACTTATTCCTGTTCAATGGAATTAATGTAGTAATATTTGACAAACTGAATATGAAAATGATGAATTGCCATATAGTAACAATTATTGTGACCTGAAACTCCAGGGACCTAAAATTATCTGTTCACTTCCCATGCATAAACTTCCCATGGTCACAACATCCAAGTCCTGTATGTGGCTTGACAAGTAATTGGGATTGATAGGATCAGATTCCTGCTCATTGGATTTATTTCTGTCTGGGAGACTGCTCAATTCAACCTCAATTCATTTCCTTAAGTCTGAACAAATGACCTAATCTATAAAGCAAATGTGTTAAAAACAAACAAAAAAACAAAGAACTCAAAAAATCCTACAATGTAATGGAAAATCAGCAATATTGGCATATAACTTAGTGACAACATCCACTTAAGCAAACCACAGAATCATTAAATATAAAATGTTAATGCTGGTTGAGAGTAAGAGGTTGAATGTGTTGGGAAGAACTCTACTGTGATAGTAAGTTAGTGTTTCCATTAGAAAATAAAAGCATATAGCTCAAATCATTTAATTTAACAACTAAAATTGCATCTCTAATACATTTTTCAAGAGATTGTATTAAAGACTCAGAACACATAAAATTCTTCATAATATGTGCTATGTATATAACATATAATAGATTAAAAAATCATAGAATATAAACTTATAAAACATTTTTACACTTTAATAATACATATTTATTTATTTGTTTGTTTATTTGGTTTTGTTCATGGGTGTGTATCCATGTGCATTCATGTCATGATGTGTATGTTGAAGTCAGAAGACAAATTTCAGGAGAAGGTCTTCTCAATCCATGAGTCCCAGAGACTGAGCACAGGTCATCAGGTTTAGCATCAAGAGCCTTTAATCTCTGAATCAACTTACTGGCACATTTTTCATTTTGAAGCATATCACAGAGAGTGGTTGTATTGTATTTACAGAGTATGGACATAATGAATAATTACTCAGTTTTGTGACTACAGCATATTTAACTGTTATATAATAATATATCAACTATAAGATATTTAGATGGATTCTACAGTTTCTCTTGTGGAAAATGTTGTTTATAAAAAAGTGTCAGAATCCTTTAGAATCATGACAAAATATGAATGATATTATTACTTAATAATTTTGTTAATTAAGGAACATCCTACACATAATACAAAATATTCATGTTTTATAAATAAAGATTTTTAATAAACTATGCCATCACCCTGGTTTGTGCATTATTATATTTAAACCTTCTTCCTGTGGAACATCTTTTATTTTAATAATGTTACCAAAATTGATTTGCAACTAAATGTCTCTGTATCACAAGACACAAAGTAGGTGAGTCATGTTTGGCCAATACAGTTTTAGAATAATGGACACTACATTTGTCTTTCATGTCATTTTGAAATAATAGGTAAAACACATAAGCCAGAATAGAAGTTCTCACTCTTATACTGTTCAATCATAAATACAATATTTTAATAGAAATAAATTAAATTTTATACTCTACATTATGTCAATTCACCTGTGGTATCCTCAAAATTTTTATTTTTGTATTTTTCTCCTTTTAAATTCCATTCCTCAGGACTCTTGAACCAAAACACACAATAGCCTTCTGTCCACTGTTATGATACATGTAAACTCTTGTGCTCTCTGATATTCAGTCATCTCTGTAGATTCATGGTTTACACACACACACACACACGCACACACACACAAACAAACACACACACACATACATACACACACACACACCCAATACACAATGCATATATATTAAAAGCTAGGGTCCTCATTTAAGACAGAATATGTATTATTTATTTTCTGTGTTTGATTTAACCTGCTTAATATAATATTTTCTAAAACCATTAATTTCTTGAAATTTTCATAATTCCATTTTCCATATGATTAAAAATAATGCCATTGTGTTTAGGAAGTAAAATTCATTTTCCCAATTGTTGATGGACATCATCTGATTCCATGTTCATACTACCCTGAATATTGAACCAAAAATGTAAATAGATGGGCAAGTGTCAGTGAAAACAAATATGGAGAATTTTAGGCCTATGCTTGGAAGGTACAGCTAGGTCATACAGTGTGATAGTTGGCATTGGCTGTCAACTTGACACATTTGGAGTGAGGAAACCTCAATGGAGGTATGGTCTCCACCAGACTGACCTTTAGGCATATCTGTGGGGCATTTTTTTAACTGCTAATTGATGTCCAGAAATGCAGCACACTGTTGAAAATACCATTCCTAAGACACATGCTCCACTATGTTCATAGCAGCCTTATTTATAATAGCCAGAAGCTGGAAACAACTCAGATGTCCCTCATCAGAGGAATGGATACAGAAAATGTGGTACATCTACACAATGGAGTACTACTCAGCTATTAAAAACAATGACTTCATGAAATTCGCAGGCAAATGGATGGAACTTGAAAATATCATCCTGAGCGTGGTAACTCATTCACAAAAGAACGAACATGGTATGTACTCACTGATAAGTGGATATTAGCCCAAAAGTTCGGAATACCCAAGTTTCACTTCACAGTAACCACTGGACTGAGTGTGAGGTCCCAGATGGAGGATTTGGAGAAGGGACTGAAGGTGCTGAGGGAGTTTTCAGCCCCATAGAGGGAACAACAGTGTCAACTGGCCTTATACTCCCCGGTGCTCCGGGAGACTAGACCACCAACCAAAGAATACATATCAAGGAACCCATGACTCGGACCACATATGTGGCAGAGGAGGGCCTTGTTGGCCATCAGGGGCAAGAGAGGACCTTTGGGCCTGAGGGTGTTAGAGGCTCCAGTATAGGTCAATGCCAAGGTGGGAATGAGTTGAGGTAGATCATCAAAGTAGTCTTAATTCACATTTCCTGATAGTTAAGATGTTGAATGCTTAAACTTTATTGCCATTTGTCTTTGCTCTTTTAAGAGAAGTCTTTTTCTTTATCTCATTTAGTGATTAGCAGTTTGATTATACTTAGTGTTTGTTTGCTTGCAGTTTATTATATTTTCTAGACAGAACCGTCCTGACTGAAATATAGCTATTATAAGATTTCTCCAATTCTGAGGGCTGTCTGTTCACTCTATTAAATATTTCATTTGTTATGCAGAAACACTTGAATATCACGTAATGCCATGTGTTAATTCTTGGGTGTTTTTCCTCTGCTACTGGAGTCTGTTTAAAAAATTCTTGCCCATGCCTATGTCTAAGTGGTATCCCCTCAGAATTTCAGCATTTCATATGTATTAAATTAAAGCATCTGTTCTACTTTGCTCAGAAATAAACCAATACATTTAGGGGAGTGTTTATTTCAACCTACATACATCCATTTAGTCCATCATGAAAACAGTCAAAGGAAGGAACTTGACTGTGAACCTGGAGACAGGAAGTGAAGCAGATGTTCCCCCCTGGCTTAGTCATTTACAGCCAAGTCCAATTGCTTCAGAATGGCACAGTCTACCATATGCTTGGACCTCCTTCTTCAATTATTAATTAGCAAATGTCCCACCAATATGAGTAGAGATCCTTCTGATAAAGGCTATTTCTTCATGAGAGTCTCCTCTTTCCAGTGTGGCAACTTCACAATAGAGGCTAAGTATAACAGCATTTGATCTATTTTGAATTGATTTTTGTGAAAGATGTGAAGGATGAGAGATGGTCTCATTTTCATTGTGTTTATCTGTTACTACCTTGGTTAGGTTTATTCACCTTTATTTTTGTAAAGTTTTACAAAGTATCTATCTATCTATCTATCTATCTATCTATCTATCTATCTATCTATTAAAGAATCCCTCTTTATGTAAATAAGATTTTTTCTATTATCTCAAAAAAGTTCACTCTTAGTATATATAAAACTTGCTGGGCTTTGTATGTTAATAATGTATCTTTTAACTCTACTTAAAGTGTTTATCATATTTATGAGGTTTTTGGTAGAGTGTATAGGTTTTGTTTTAAGAAAGAAACCTGGCATTTGTGATAGATATAATTTTACTTCTTACTTTCCTATTTTTGCTCATTTTTATATATTTTTTATATATCTCTATATTCTTATTGCTTTCTTTAGGATTTTAAACAACATATTAAATGAGAGTAGAAAGTAGAGACCCTTGTGTTATTCCATATTTTAGATGAAATTCTCTCAGTTTTCCTCCACTTAGTGTTCTATAATTGGTTTTAGCTTTGGAGTATGCTGTAGTAGCTAGATGGGCATTAGCATGCTTGAAGGCATTTTTAGTATTGACCCCTCCCTCTCTAACAACTTTAAGCTTTGCATCTCATCTCTCATCTCCTTGGAAACAGAACAATCTCAAATAATTCGGGAAGTGAAGAATTAAAATGCAGCATTAAAGTGGGAGGGAGATATCAGATATTGTTGAAGACCACTAAGGAAAAGATCATTCTTCCTGATCTCTTCCCTGGGTGGAAACACACTTTAACCTGCCCAAAAGTTATGACTGAATTATACATTTTAAACTCTTATGCAATTGGTTATAACTTGGCCAGGCATCGCCCATCAGGAAATCTGATACACCTAAAGATTTGCTAGGGACATGACAGCAGCAATTAAATCCTGCCCCTTGTGAAGATGTATACCTATTGACCTGGTAGCCCCTTCCTCAATGCAATTACACATGGGCCTTCACTGCTGACTTCTCAGAGTTCTTACTCAAGTGCACAGTTGTTCCTTTTCCCTCTTTATGTGTCCAGCAGTATCACCTATACTACCATGCACTCCTCCTTTGATGGTCATGGTCTTCTCACTCTTTCTCTAAATATATTTCCCTGTGCAGCTGTGTCAACCCTCCACTGCTGAACTTGACTTCTATATTGAGTTTATCTAAAAAAATATAAAAAAGCCTTTATTTTCATATCCATCTTGATAATTCTATTGGATGCTGATATTACAGCTTCCTGAACTGTTGTTATTTACCTTTCAAACTCTAATAAAATTGTACTCTGGCTTACATATGAGTCCCTTTTTCCAACAATTATTTTATCAATAGGTCTAACAGCTTACAACAAAACCTAATTCACCAGTAACATATAACTGAGATGATTGTAGAAGGTGTGTTCAGTTTCAACATCATGGTAGTATCTGCTTCATAGTGTTAGTAGTGTATTTCCTTTTCTTTTATGTGGAAAAATTTTAGTAGTATTGGTGTTCCCTAAAATTCTTGGTATTATATACCACAAAACAAGACCTACCCAATAAATTAAAAAGAGAGACAATTGCTTGTATCACATCAGTGTAGTAAAGAAAAAAATAAACATCAATAGAAACCTTAAAAGGCATGTTTTTTTCTACTAAATAATATACTTTGAATAAACATCATTGAGAAAAACATCAAACTGGAAATTAACAGAACTACATATAAATTTCCCTTATAACGTGGATGCAAAACTACTCAATAAAATATGTGTAAACCTAATCCAAGAGCCACCAAAAAGAACATTCACCCGTATCAAGGAGGATGAATTTCATAGATGCAAGGATGGCTAAATATACTTAAATCAATAAATGTAATATACAATAAAGAGAAACTTTAAAAAAGCTATATGATGATCTCATTGGCTGCAGAACAAGCTTTTGACAAAATACAATAATTCTTCATGCTAAAAGTCATGTAGCGACCAGGAATACAAGGGATAAACCTAAACATAACAAAAGCAGTTTACAGGAGGCCCATAGGCAACCTCAACTTAAAATGAGAGAAACTCCAAACAACTCTACTGAAATGGAGAACAAGACAAGGAAGGTTTCTTTCTCCATACCTATTCAATATAGTAGTTGAAATTTTACCTACAGCAATAAGATAAATGAAGGTGGTCAAGGAGATACAAATTGGAAAGGAATAAGTCAAAGTATTTTTATTTGTAGATGTTAAGATAGTGTGGAACAGAAGTGGTGAGGAACTAGAAAGAGTAGAATGAACAATATCAGGATGTACTGTATAGTAAAAAAATCAATTTTTAATAAAAATGGAAAAAAAAGAAAAGAAAAACTAGAAACTAAAATACCACAAAAACAAAGCAACTGAAAATGATAGCATGAACTGTCAGATCATCTGGGATATAATACAGGTAGTATTAAATGAGATATTTATAGTTCCAAATGCTCATATTTAGAAAAATAAAAATTAAAGTGATCTCAAGGAAATGATCTATTAATAAAAGTTGAGGCTATCAATAAACAGGAAATCAAACTCAATTTTAGTCAATCCAAATCATAAAAAAAAAGTTAGGGGATAAATTAATGAAATAACGACTAAATGAAACATTATATCAACCAAGAAAAAGCGGATTCTTTGAAACATTAAAATAAGATTGTGAGAAAGTTCCAGTCAAAATAAAAAAAAATGAGAAAGAAGATTTAAAATAATAAATTTAGGTTGAAATGAGATTATTGGACTAGATTCCAATGAAATCTAGGATCATTAGAGATCCTTTAAAGAACTTATGTCCCCAAAATCTGGAATCCATAGATAACTTTTAAACTCCCAAACTTCATTAACTCCAGAACATGAACAGAACCCCTAAAAAACAATGATATTAATGCAGTAATTAAAATTCTCCTTACAAGGAAAACCCCAGAACTACAAGGATTTACTGCTGAATTCTACCAACTTTAAATTATATTTCTTTCAATGTTTAGTCCAAGCAAGAATTCAGAAATCTTCAAATAGCTTTAAGGGTTGAAATCATGACATTAAAAACCCACATATTTGCCTTGAAGAGAACTTATTTTGAAAGTCAACATATGGAAAAATATAATGAAAGATGTGACTTGAAGTGAGGTGGGGTGTTTCTATTAGAATGCTTTCTTTCTATTTAATCAAGGAAACATGTTCTTTTACATAGTTTTAACTTATACTAAGAAGGTATAGGACTGTCCTCTAGACTGCATTGAGTTCTCTTAATGTAATGTCTCCTTGTCTGTTCAGCCATGGGTTAAGGACTGCTGTAGATTTTTTTCTACTACTGAAATTGGAGCTAAAATGACTTTCTTTTCCCAATCATTAGGGTTTGCTTTAAAGGGAACCAGTATGTCTATGCTTAGATGTTAATCAACCAACAATGCAATTTCCCTCTCTGCACAACCTGTCTCCTCAGGATTTTTTTCCCTTTAATTGGGATACCTTTAAAGAAGACAACTGATGTAAGTGAAATATACACAAGTAAATTTAAGAGGAAGACATTGGATAATTTTATAGGTCCATTTACAGCTATGCTTTGACCCCATTTTCTTATCTCTTTTTTTTTTTCTCTTCTTTCCCCCTCCCCCCCTCCGGATCTGGGCTTGTAGTTCAAAGATAGAAAACACAAGCTTAATATACACAGGCTCTGGATGTGATCTTAAGCACTAGATAAATAAATATATGATTAAGACAAACATTTTATTTTGTGAATATACACTCTTAATATTTATTTCTTGAATCTTTTAAAACAGAGTATAAAAAATGGGCCTTTCACAACTTCTGAAAAATTAACTGAAGTCCAAAGCAAACATGATGGACACATAGTAAACTGCCATTCAGAAAGAAACTGTTCAAACCTTCTGGTTCAGAGCATGGTGCATCTTACAAAGGAACTCATTATGTCTGTCTCCCAGATCTGGCCTCTGGAAACCAATAGACTAATGTCTCTACATAATATGCTAACTCTTCAAATATTCATACAGCTATCATGCCTTCAATTTTTTTTAACTGGTTTTTACATTCTCTTTTATGTATTAATTTCTTTTTCACTGTGGCAATTGTCTTAGTGTTGAAAATCTCAAATTTGTGGAGATACTTTAAAATATTAACAAGGATATGAAGAGTTTGATATGGTGACAAGAAAACAATCGTGTCTTGCCTTCAGGCTACAGGCCTAAAGGAAACAACCTGATTTAATATTAGCATCTTCAAGAGTAAATAATTAAATTCCTTTCCTCCTCAGGAACATCTAAAGGGTGGCAGTGCTCCTATCCTCTTCCTGTTCATAAGCCAGGCTTGTGTACTGGGGAACAGAAAGGCTCAGAAAAGGGAACATGCTTCTGGTAAAAGTGAGGAGTCCCAAAATATATGTACCATACAAGTATGTTAAAAGTATCTTAGAATTGGAGAAGAAATGTAAATGTTTGAATGCAAGAGAAGTCTCAAAGGTATTTTCCAACATTTCATTTTCTCAGTAAAGAATCCAAAATGGGTGGAGGTCACACACACTTGATTAACATTCACAGGCAGGAAAAGCACACATTTGTTCTTAGTGAAATGATTTCCTTTGCCAAGGATCAGAAGACCTCGCTGAATAACAGGTGAGATGGAATCTCAGACTGTCCCCTATGAAGTAACATTTGAAAAACTGTGTAAAATCTTATTGTAACTTTCGGTAATTAATTTCTGGTTATAATTTGCAGGTTAGGTATTAGCATTGTCTGCCAATGAGTCACTTCTCTGCAATTTCAAATGAACTATTTGCTAGTCACATGGAAAACAATCAAGACTATTACATATAGATATTGAATTGAAGATAGAGTGAAAAGTAGGAAGCTGAGAAGCAGAAGAAATAAAGGCAATAAACAGAGAGATGTCCAATTAGGAACACTTGATCTTCAAATGAAAGGCAGGAGGTAATATTTTAAAATTGCCCCAGTTGATGTTCAGGTGAGAGTTTTGTCTTTCGTTTTGGTAATAATTTCAAACTTCGGTAATAATCAATACTGAGAGGTTCTAGTATTATATTCTTGGAGGTAACTTTGATAATACAAAAGGATATTATACACAAACAGATAAAGGGGTGCCTAGAAGTCTTCCCATCTCAGGACAAACTGACTTCTTGTTTTGACACCAGTTTTTCTTGACAAAACCTTGTAAATGAAACAGACAATAATTTTTCTAGAAAGTTATCACTTCTCCTACATATGTGGTTTTAAACACACTGTATTTTGCATAAAACATTCTAATGGCACAATTGCATCTGATGAGCTAGACTCCTATTTGTGCTCCTCTCAACTCTCAGTCCTGTCATAGAGTATGGTGTGTAGGGATGAGCAGGATTTCCATTCACTGGATGACAGGAGAATCTTCCACTCATATGGTCGCTGGTTTCTTTATTGTGTAATGACTACTGATGTAGCTACTCACATCCTTTCCCATTTTTATGTTTCTCAAGGGAGGGATTTAATCTGGAGATCACTAAATGAGAAGATTACTGTTCAGGGGTCAAGAAAAGCCATCAAGGGACAGCTAGCATACATTGTTAAATAGAAGCTTGAACTGTTCCTATTTCCTTTATTCAATTTTTATGCAAAGCCATACAGAGCTTATTGTTGATCTATCGTACCTAAAACATAATATTGATGTGTTGTCATAAATTCTGACTTGGCATTTATTATATTTTTAGAGGAGTACCATTCTGCAATCTTACAAAGAAAATCAATTCGTAAGTTATTTCCTCTAAGCATGAAAAGCTATATCCCTGAAAGGCTGATTCTTAATTATGCAAGCATTACTTACATTATTCATAATTTTCAAATAATAAAACATAGGGTTATTTTCTCCTAGTAAATGAGGTGATTTGTCAAATTACATGTTGAAAGAAAAAAAAAACTTTAATAACATTGAAATCTGACAGTTAAATTACCCCCAGTTTGTATATTCAAGTACAAGCAGAAAAATTCTCATCTAAAAATAATAGGTCAGAATTTGCCACACACTTCAGAAATGTTATTACTGACCGAAATGGTGGAAAATATTCAGAAGTATCTGTGTTTGATCTCTGTTCACAGCTTTTCAACTTAGAATAAGGTTTAACTTTGCATATTAATTAACTCCTAGATGGCACTTGTACTGGCTGGTTTTGTGTTAACTTGACACAAGCTGGAGTCATCACAGAGAAAAAGAGTTTCAGTTGAAAAAATGCCTCCATGAGATCCAGCTGTAAGGCATTTTCTCAATTAGTGATCAAGGGTGGAGGGCCCCTTGTAGGTGGTACCATCTGTGGGCTTGTAGTCTCTGGTTCAAAAAGAAAGCAGGCTGAGCAAGCCAGGAGAAGTAAGCAAGCCAGTAAGCAGCATTCCTCCTTGGCCTCTGCATCAGTTCCTGCTCCTTGACCTGCTTGAGTTCCAGTCCTGACTTCCTTTCGTGATGAGCGCTAATTGGAAGTGTAAGCTCAATAAACCCTTTCCTCCCCAACTTGGAATTGTGGTCATGATGTTTGTGCAGGAATAGAAACTCTGACTAAGACAAATTGGTACCAGCGCAGTGGGGTATTCCTATGACAACCTGACCATATTTGGGGAGTACTATGGAAGGACTTTGGAACTTTGGGCTAGAAGATCCATTTGGTTTTAAGAGTTTTGTGGAGTGTTGTGTAGGAGCTTGGAAGATAATGTTGAGAACAGTGCAGAAGATGGAGGCCTAGTTAGTGAAGTTTCAGAGGGAAGATTAAAGACTCTTATCACGGCCATTGCTAGTTTGATTTAAGATTCTGTGGTTTTGGTTAGCTGGGGCTGAAGAAATCAGCTGTGATTAACAAGATAACAGAACTACTAAAGCAAAACAATTCTATTGCTGGGACTATTGATGCTGATTAGCTGGAGTTAAGATATTAGCAATGATTAAGAAGAGACCAGCATCATTGGGGTGAAATCTTCTGAGAAGTGTTTTCTGAGATCACATAGGCTGCATTCCAGAGATAGCCAGGGTTGTACCTTGTGCTGTGGCTGGACTTGGTATTGTGTAAGAGTCATACAGGTCGTACTGGTTTTGAAGGCATGAAGGAGTCGTGAAGAGCAGCTGAGGCCTGGGCACTGTGAGAGGCCATGGAAAGCCATTGGTGAAGGTGCAGCCTCAGTTGCAATTGGTGGCCCAGTCCTGAAGGGGTCATGCAAAGGAGGTGAGGCTTGGCATCATGAAGAGAGCCTATGAGAGGCTGTTGGTAAACCTAGTTGCAGTGGAAGACAGTAGTGTTTTGGAGATACTAGTCCCATGAAATGATCACCAAGAACAGCTGCAGCAGTGGAGTACAGGCATTTGGAGCCTAGAAAACAAGGTGTGTGCCTCAAAGGGCAGAGCTGGAGAAGTGACTCAAGCCCTTGGAAGAACCCAGAAGATTGTGAGTGGATCCCAGATATTGGTAGGTTGAAGTTTGATTTTGCTTTTGATTGTGACTGTGCCCTGATATATTTCCCCTCTTAAAGAAAGAAGGTATTTTAGTGGAGATCACAGTTAAGAGACTTTGAATTTTTAAAAGACTTTGAATTTTAAGAGATTGGATGTTTAAAAGGGACTGAAATGTTAATATGTAAGAATTTGCAAAGACTGTGGGACTTTTAAAGTTATGTAGATCTTGGGGATGAATAAGAAAGTAAGGGTCGAAGCTTAATGGTGATGTGATTGTGTGTCAAGTTTACAAGAGGTCAATTGTACTGGCTGGTTTTGTGTCAACTTGACACAAGCTGGAGTTATCACAGAGAAAGGAGTTTCAGTTGAGAAAATGCCTCCATGAGATCCAGCTGTAAGACATTTTTCTCAATTAGTGATCAAGGGTGGACGGCCCCTTGTGGGTGGTACCATCTGTGGGCTGATAGTCTTGGGCTCTATAAGAAAGCCAGCTGAGCAAGCCAGGAGAAGCAAGCAAGCCAGTAAGCAGCGTTCTTCCATGGCCTCTGCATCAGCTCCTTCTCCTTGACCAGCTTGAGTTCCAGTCCTGACTTCCTTTGGTGATGAACAGCAATTGGAAGTGTAAGCTCAATAAACTCTTTCCTCCCCAACTTGCATCTTAGTCATGATGTTTGTGCAGGGATAGAAACCCTGACTAAGACAGCACTCATTATCATTTAGAAGTTGTTTTAAAAGCTTTTCATACAACAATTTATTGAACACATTTAAAGTGTTGGTCCACATGTCACAGACAAGTAGAGTAAAGGAGCATAAGCAAAGTATAGTCATCCATAGGAATCTGTGGGACATTGGTCTTAAAAGGTAGAGTTATTTATAGGAATCTGTGGGACATTGGTCTTAAAAGGTAGAATTATTTATAGGAATCTATGGGACATGGTCTCTGAAAGTACAGTTTTCTGGAGGTATCTGTAAGACATTGGTCTTAGAAAGTACAGTCATCCATATATATCTGTGGGATGTCAGTCTTAGAAACTCTGATGGAATAAAAAATGTGGACTTGAGTCCCTTACAGAAAGAGACAGCATTTGCTCATTACTTAGGCACACACTCCCCTATACTTCAAATTCTTTAGATAACGCATATTAACACCAGAAATGCAATGTAAACACCTGTCATATTTATTCTTTATGGAATTATAGGAAGAAAATATCTGAGCATGCTTAGTACAATTTACGTTTTAGCTAGTTTCTATTCATGACTGTCTTATTTATACTTATAACAGACTACAAACAGAGGGCCAATATTTGAACTCAGCCTTACTGATTTCTGCTTCTTAACTACAAGACCAGGATGCATTTCTTTTAAGAACAGCTTCCTTTAGTTAGCTAAGTGCCACAGAATGACAATGCCGTAATTTTATGTTATATACTTTGTTTCAGTTTGTTTCAATATATCCTCATTTACACACTATATTGTGGAGAAAGCCTGGAATAACTAATGTAATAATCAGTCTGCCATTGAACAAGAGCCCTATTACCTTGGTCTAGTCATTATATTATCACAGACTCATTTTCTCACTTAATATTGAGATTGATTTTAGATCACCTTTTGATTTAGAAGCTATGATCTGTAAATATGTTTCATATGCACATAATGCATGTGGTATTAGACAGTATAAACATAAGCCAATATTAATGAATAAATAAAAATGCCCTCTTAATTAGGTTGTTGCTAAACCACATAAAATATCACTGACACAAACCTTTCAATACTTATCATACAATGATACTGCAACCCTTTCTGACTAGCTATATGCAGTGAATCTATCCACAGCAGTGTCGGGTCAATAAATTATTTTGATGAGTATCTATAGGTCAATAATAAATGACCTAGGCCATTGAAGCAGAGGCTTTTGTGTAATGTACCTGGTTTCTCTATTATGTTAGAACTAAAGGCACTGATTAAAAGAAGGAAATTAATGTGTAGATACTCTGTCTTTGGAAATGTTTTCAACTCTCCTGACAATGGGTAACATTAATAAATTTTGTGCCCAATGGCTCTCTATAGCGGAAATGGAATACTTAAGCCTTGATTTTGCTGTGAAAATCTAATGAGGTAAATATATCACATGACTATATCAACATGTTAAATCAAGAAGGCATTGATTCTTATTTGAAATTTGCCATATTTTCCATAGAATAATATGTAAGTGAATAGATACTTTTACTATGGTTCTACAGTTTTCTGGGGAATTAAGTTGTATCCTTTCAATTTTATTTTATAAGCTGTCACTGAAATCAAGTTAATAAATATAAATTGTTATCTGCTTAAGCTTAATTAATTTTTTTATTTAAAAGACAAGATTGAATGCTCTAGAATATACCCAGTCTTATTTTTCGTTATAAGACTCATTTAAAGTTATGCATTGTACTGTACATTAAGGAACATGGATTCCTAAGATTGCCATCACATTTATGCTTTGAAATATACTGGACAATCCAGTTTTTAAGAGTACAAAGTTACCTTGAACTGTCACCTTGTTTTGTTTTGTTTTGTTTGTTTGTTTGTTTCCTTTGGCTTCAGGCAATGCAGATAAATAAACTTCCACAAATAATGCCGTCTACTTCCATTTCCTCAAGAAACCAATGATGCCTTCACTCTTATTTCAGGAATTCTTAAGCTTTGCTTTCATAGTTCCCAAAGCAGATACCATGCCAAACCAGCATGTAGTTATTGTCGACTAAATTCAGGTGAAATGGCATAACAGTTTCTAATAAATTGATTTCTATCTGACAAAAATATTTACTTTTAAAGTATTATTTACATGGCCCTTTTCCCTCATCCCACCTTTTGTATCACTAATGATATGCTGAGAGGGAGTAAACCAATGCTCTCTCATCAGCCAACAGCCTTTCCTTGGCACGCAGGTGACGTTAATGAGTCGTCATTTCTGCCATTCTCTGACCTTCCTTGTTGATCTCAGCTTCTCCATAATCACGACATACTAGAATACCATTAAGATTCCTTTGATTAAATGTTTTCTTCTTCACATACATCTCCTAATATCAGAGACTGAATCCTTCCTTATAGTCTTGCTCTCCCCTTCCAGGCTCAACAACAACCTGGGCATTTGTCTGCTTTCGGTGACTTATGTACTATTATAATAATCAATGGTTTAAGTGAAACAAAGGGGATATAATTTTTTTATGTTATTTCATTATGCTTCATAATAGTCTGTTTTTCTTTTATTAACCAATACATAAGTTTTTGTATCTACTATGCAAATAAACAACTAAAAATAGATACAACTATCATGAAGTAGACCTACATCTAATGATTTTCTTTTTCCATTGAAACTCCCCATGATAAGACTTTCAGCATTTGTTATATAATTCTTATGATATTACAGGTCTTATTTTTTTGGATAGAGTGTCTTTGTGTATATACCAAGCTGGCTGTGAACTGGGCATCTTTCTATGTCTGCATCCCTAGTTTGGGTATTATAACTATATGGCACAATACTTGACTTTATAATTTTAAGTACAATGTGGTTGTGCTTAAGAATTGTGTTGTCTACTAAAACAAAGGAAATTCCATTTTATTATTATTTATATAAGTATAGGAAGAACATTTTTACAGTTTAAAAACATATCAATTTCACCAATGATAGACTTTTCATACCTTGTCATTATTGCTTAAAATTATTTGTTCTATTTGGGATGCTATAGTTCAGGACAACATTAACTAATTCAAAGGAAGCAAACAGAAGGTACAATTTTCAAGAATAAACAACTATATTCATACGGAAGGAAAGCGCACACAATTAGATCAGAGATTTTTCAAGACTGCTGAGCATGTATTAAATGGCTTTTTGAAAAGAGTTAATGTGGGAAAAGAAACATTGTCCAGAGACTATTACTGTGATATCACTATAGCCTGTGATAGTAGTTTTAAGAAAATGTTGTCTTGCTGTGTTACCTAGACTGGTTCTGAAATCCTAGTCTGCAGATGTGTTTCAGCCTCTAGAGTGCATGGGTTATAGGTATGCACCACCATGGCCAGTTATATTACTTTAAAGTAGTAATTTTCATTTTCATAAATGTATAAAACTGTACATTTCATTAATTTCATACCCACTTGAAATTTAAGAAAATGAACATTTTAATGTTACAATGAGATTTTAATTTTCATTATATTATTCTAAAATAAGATAATGCACTTTTTCTCTGTAAATATTTGTATAATTTCTTTCATTGTAAAAATAAGAATTAGTGGCTTGAGAATTTTCTTAGTCGTTAAGAGTACTTATCTACTATTGCAGAGGAGCTGAGTTATTTTCCAGAGCCCACACTGCATTTGCACAGCTACCTATAACTTCAGATTTGGAATTCTTTTCTTGCCTAACTGGGCACAAACTTACATAATGGGTGCACATATATGCACAAAGATACAAACATGCACACACAATTAATTTAATATTTAAGTTTAGGAATAGTAGTAGAGAAATTTGATGAGACTAATTTTATTAGACTTTATATTGCCAGTATGTACAAACTTATGTACATGTTTATCGATGCTTTGTACTGACTAAACCTTAAAGAAATCTAATTTAAAAGAATCAACTATGATAACACCCTTGAGTAAGATAATAAATAGATCCCAATCCTCTCTTCTAACCCTCCTTTGCAATATGAAATGATGGCTCATAAAATTAAAGCTCTTAAATGTATCCTCTGACACAAACCATATTTGGAAAGTACACATTATTTGGATTTGCTATTTATTACTACTCTTTGGGACTTATGCCATGTTTGGTATAGAAGATAGCGTGGAGTACCTAAGGGGGATCAGACGAAGCATCTTGGAAATCCAGCTCCTACCACGAATTGAGCTGCTCTGGCTGCCACAAGGTGAGAGTGATAAGTATCTGAAAAGATGTAATAGACATGACCACTTTTCCAGGGGCAGTAATTTGTATCAACATGTAAAGTCTGACAACCTAAGTTTGATCCCAAGAAACTAAAGCGAAAGAAAAGGACCAATTTCCAAAAGTTGTCCTCTGATGTCTGTATGTGTGCTATGGTTTGTGCATGTCCTCATTCTCTCTCTCTCTCTCTCTCTCTCTCTCTCTCTCCACACAAACATAAATAATTCATTGATCAATTAAAATAAAATTATAACACTATAACATCCACTCAGCTAAGTCACAAAACTATGATACTTACACATTATCAAATCCAAAAAAATATATGATTATCTGCTAAGTAGAATAGAGCTCTAATAGAATAGAGAAAACATACCCTTTGTCCTGATTATACGCAAAGTATCCATCCTCAATTACAATAAATAATTTCAAAACAAAAGGCAGTCCTTTAAATGATAAATACAAAATATTCTCAATAGCTTATATTTTTCTTAATTAACTCTTTGTCAATAAATGAGTCTTATTTTCAACTGGAGAACAACAGCTTACTGTACTCAATAAAAAATAATGTACATTGATGGTCTACTTTGGTTTTTCTAGCAGTAAGCACATAATTGCTAGAGCTAGCTGTTTGGGCACATATATGTTATAACCAATGTGACTAATAATAAATTAGAAACTTAAAATAAGTAAGTGAATGTGTTCATAGGTAAGTTTTGCACATTTTTAGATGGGTAAAACAAAATTACTCTTTTGTAGTATGTTCTAACAAATACAAAAATTATTTTATGTTATTTAACTGAACAGTCCTGTTTGTTTATGCAATTATTTCTAAATTATTGTATTTAGAAAAGCAAGTAAATATAATCATATAGATAATTCACTTGAGCTCAAGATGACTAGAATATCTGTATAATCATCACATAAAGTTATCAGCATTGTGTAAAACTATTTTAGACAATGAAGAATAGTGAGCTTTCATTATGATAATTTCATACAAGATGGATTCAATTTTCTTGGTCCAAGAAGTCATATTAAGGGGCAACGTTTATAAAATCTTTATTTGGTAACAAATTTTTAGAAATCAAAAAGTAGTCTCAAACCCTGCATGCCTACCTAAAGCTTGTTATCATTTTAGTATTTCATTCATAACCTGAAGTCTTTCAAGCAGTCTGACTGTACACTGTTCCATATTCTGGCACCAGTCACTTTCAAACAGTGCATATGCGGCTATTCAAATGACATCAAATGCATATTCAGCTTGTAATTTTTTTCAATTTATAGAGCAATCTTCATGTTTTGAGGATAAAGAGCCATTTTTGTTTCATAATGATGTAGGAGCAATGAAACGGATTAGAAATGATGAGCTTAGAGGGTCAGAAATTAAATAGAAACTTAATCTCTGTTAGAAAAAGAATACCAATTACAAACTGAAAATAGGTTTGGCTGGGAAAGAGTAGGATACATGACTTAAAAGCTGCCGTGCCTCTTCCCCTAATTATTAGAAATGAGAGGCCTGTTTGAATGGCAACCAGCCCATTGAGATGCAGAGGCAGAACTTGTCATGATGATGTGTTCCTATGAACCGATCCCAATAAAGTATTTTTTGAAGAAATTCTTTCCAAAATGTTGCTAGATCTCCAAGTGTGATAGGTTTATGGTGGCACATTCATGCTCAATATTAACAGTTATCTCTCTAAGCTATTTAATAGCTTATTTATAGTGAAGAGCAAGTGTCCATCCTAAGTACTGTTTTATATTGTTATACCACCCATCGGATCGGAAAATCGTCCCTGTGTTCCAAGTCTACTTCCTCCCACAGTCCTCAGTCTGCATTTCTATTTATCTTGGTCCTTATCTAAGGACTTCTCTTAAGTTTTATATTAAATGCTAACTTCTCTGTCTCTCCAACACCCCTTATCAATCCCTTAGATCTTTGAAGACAAAACCTATATTTTAACAGCCATATGCTCTGTGCTCATAGTTGATACTCAAATATTTGATGAGTGAATGAGCAATAAATAATATATTGAGAAATATTTGCTTTAGTAATTGACAAAAATTCTACTAATTCTTAAGGAAGACACTCCCATCTGTGCATATTTTAATAACCATATGCACAATTATCATCTCCAAGGCTATGCTTGGCATCTTAAAATATGTCTATCTAATTCCTCATATTTTTTATCTGGGAGGTGGAATTTACTTTTTATCTGAATTTTTATTTGTACACAATTGTTAGTATCTCAGAAAATGGTACTCTGGTGACTAAGAGCACTTATTGTTTTCCCAGAAGACCAGAGTTAAGTTCATAGCAGCCACACAAGGCAGTTTACACTTGTCTGTACCTCCAGCCTCAGGTGATTTAAACAATTTTGTCTTCTGGACAAAATAAATGTACCTACACTCACACATGTACAGATCCCCCTCATCCATGTGGCATCGCTAGAAACAAAAAAGCACAAAACTATTTTTATAAAGAAAATAAAAATAGGAGTAGTTTTGTTTTAACTGTTTTCCCAAGTAATCAATGCATCCACTGTATAAATTGTCAACTATATCCTCTAAATTCTGAGAGCTTCGTCCCCATTAGTGCTTAGCTTCTGCTAAATTTTCCTTATCCACTCAAGAACATCGTTTCCAGATTAACTGTACCACTGTCAGTCTGTTCCCCTGCTGCATTTACTGTATTTGCTCCCATATTGCAGCAACATATTCTTCACAATGTATCAATCATCTGTTGTTTTTGCTAGAAAATACATATTTGTTTGTGACTTTTTTTCAATAATTTATTTTTTATTCACTTTACATCCTGATCATAGCCACCCCCTTTTCTCCTCCCACGCCCAACCTAACAAATCCTGCTGCCGTTGATTCCTCCCTTTTTCAGAGAGGGTGGGAGCCCCGTTTGGGTACCACCTCACTCTAGGACATCTAGTTCCAGCAGCACTAGGCTCATGCTTGCCCACTGAGGCCTAGCCAGGCAGTCCCAGTAGGAGAAGGAGATCCAACAGTAGGGAACAGAGCCACGTTAGTAACTTCTCATCCCTTGGTTTTCAACATATAGGGTCTTTTGTCTAGAATAAGTTTTGCTGCTCATCTTCTAGGATATAATTATTTTATAGTTATTTGTAGATGTTACAGTTTTCATTAATACAGAAATTCTCAGACATTTACTTAAAATAGGGCTTTCACGTGTAGCTTAATGTACTTACACTAGTGTTCCTATTCATCACCTATTTATCCATGGTTATGGTCACCTATCATTAATTTATCTCATTTTCCTTAAATTAGATAGCAATTCCTATGAGTTTCACATTCATCTCCATTCTTAATTACTAAATATATAACTATAAATGAAAGATTATTAAGAATTTGTTATTGATTGATTAATTGATTATCAATTTGACTTCTGTGGCTGTAATGCTGATATTTCTTTAAGTAGATATAACCTATACCTGTGACCATAAAAATCATGGTTTTTCTTAAAGAATCAATTATTTATTAAATTCTTTTTTATTTTATCAATATACTGTATGGCTGTGCTTACAGTTGTTACTATTAGTAATATTTTAATTATTCTAGTAGAATACAAAGTTGTAATACATAAATTAGATATTTTACGAGATACTACAATTTCCATTAATAAACTTACACTATTCACTATCAATAGAAATTTTCTTTAAATATAGAATATGTAAACACTCAGCTCCACACTGTTCTCTAGGAAATGTGAGCCTTTTAGTGACTGGGAAGAAATGTTGGCAGAGCCACATGGACTTCTGTCCACAAGTTCCCAGAAATGAGGCGTCCAGGGCCCATCTATGCAAAGTCTAGTTCATTTGACAGATGTTGTCTTCAAATTCAAAATATGATGTGACAGGTTTTGCTTTGTTGCAAGAGAAACTTTCCTATGGCTATCTTCAGGTATCTTAGTATCTTGAAGAAGTTGAACAGATATGTATGTAAGAATCTAAGTGTATGAGACGAGGAGAATGAGTGAGCAAGTGAGTGAAAGAAGTATTTGAAGAAAGTTTAAATGAAAGCATGTTACCTAAGGAATGAATTTCACAACCTGAGGGATTTACTCTTGCTAACCTCCCAGTCATAGTTCAGAAATATAAGGGATATGGGGGTTGATAGCAAAAGTGGAGAAGTGTTCCAAGTTCCAGTAAAACTGGAAGTTTTACTCTAGAAAAGGAAAAGCAGGAAATTGGTTTTTGAATTGAGTAGCATGGAGAACTTCAAATGAGGCTATGGCAAATCACTAAGGTTTAAGATCAAAACATCGCGGACTTTTCCTAGATGTGTTTGAAATTACTGCTTGCAGACTGTAGAATGACTGGAGTAAACTTAATTCCGAAACTTTACCCTTGTTGTTTCCCCATCCTGACCCTGATTTATACCATCGCCTGTGCTCCTTCCAGGTCATAGCCTCCTTTTTCGTTGTTACTCTATGTGTATGCATGCATGGATATTTATCTCCAATATAATCTTCTCTGTCTGAAATGCTACCTCTGTGTGTGTTTTCACGGCTTATCATTTAGCAGTTGACAACAAATTGATGTGTTCTTCCCTGGAATAAAACCCCTCTCCTGCTAATAATTTTTTCCATTGCCTATAGTTCATTTTGTATGGTAGAAGCCTCATGCATTCTTCAAAATATATTGTACACAGCTATGAGTTTCTTTTCTCTTCTTGTAGAATAAGAATAAACTTAATCTTTTATATAATTGTACAATATATGTTATTCAATAAAAATATAAAAATAAATGTGTATATCTAAATAAAATATTAATGTGAAAGCAAATATATATTAATGTTTATAACTCTATGTCTTTTAAGGTATTGTCTTAAAATGCACACTTTTCTAGTTTTGCTTTTTGATATATATTATCTCATCATTATTTATGGTTTCTTCTCTATTTCTACCTCATATGGAGAAATTATCTCAGGTAGTTTTCAATTGAAAGAGAATGGGGTTTAATGGTTCAAATATTTGTTTTCTATATTTTAAAAATAGGGTAAACCCTAAAGTAGGAAAGATACTAAAAGAACTACTAATTAGTAGTTTTAGTCAATAAGTGCTCAGTATTACATTAATGTAGCTAGAAAATACAGGCTTGAAAAAAAAGTTGCAGAAATAAAAATAATGTGCTTGCCCTATATCTAATCTGGAAATGATCCTTTTACCCTAAACTCTAATTTTTTTAAGTCAAACAATTTGAAAGGACTGGAGAGAATGCTCGCTCAAATAGAATGCTGAACACCTAAGCATGAAGATCTGAGTGTGGGTCCGAGCACCCACATGCAAAACCCGGAGTAGCCTCATGTGCCTATAATGGAAAGACTCATTGGACAAGGGAGACAGAATGGTTGCCAAGGCTTGCTGCCCACCCATCGATCTGAACAGCCACAGGCTCTCCAGCTTCATACCTTGACTTAAGATGATGATGTGAAAGCAGAAGAGGACACAAGTATCTTCCTTTGTCATCTAATGACATCCTCGTCTATCACGTGTGTGCATGTACACACACATACATCCACAGCTTATTGTATAAAACAACAATGCTATGTAACACACAAGTGGCATTTTAATTGCTACATTTAAGTTTTTATGGTACTTTTTCATTGTTTTGATACCAGAATTACTATAGCATTTATGCTAAGCTACATTGTTGGGCTGAAATAAAAATAAGCCTTTTCCAAGAATTTCTAACTGTACCTCACAGAAGGGTATGGAAGTATGAACTATAACAAATATAGTTTAAAATATTGTAGTTTAACTACAAAATATCTAATTATTGTGTTTTAGTAGTATAGCAATAAACCTGGGGAGAATTTAATTCCATAAGCATCCGATGCTCCAGCATCAATGAACTGTAATATGCCCTTGATGAATTTATTTATATATATGTGTTTGTGTGTGTGTGTGTGTGTGTGTGTGTGTGTGTGTGTGTTTTATTGGATATTTTCTTTATTTACATTTCAAATATTATCCCCTTTCCCAGTTTACCCTGTCCCTGAACCTTCCTAGCCCATGCCCCTTCCCCTGTTTCTATGAGGGTGTTCCAAGACCCACCTACCCACTCCTGCCTCCCTGCCCTCTAGTCCCCTATACTGGGGCATCTATCAAGTCTTCATAGGACCAAGGACCTCTCCTCCCATTAATGTCTGACAAGGGCATCCTCTGCTACATAAGCAGCTGGAGCCATGTGTACTTCTTGGTTGGTGGCTTAGTCCCAGGGAGCTCTGGGGAGTCTGGTTGGCTGATATTGTTGTTCTTCCTATGGGGTTGCAAACCCCTTCAGCTCCTTTAGTCCTTTCTCTAACTTCTCCACTGGGGACCCCATGCTCAGTCCAATGGCTGGCCTCGAACATCTGACTCTGTTTTGTAAGGCTCCGTCAGGGCCTCTCAGGAGACAGCTATATCAGGCTCCTATCAGCAATGTTAGATGTTGAATTAATAAT
Organism: Uromys caudimaculatus; assembly: GCA_028551405.1. NCBI lineage: Eukaryota > Metazoa > Chordata > Mammalia > Rodentia > Muridae > Uromys > Uromys caudimaculatus. Next base: position 59,403,738 of record CM052716.1, read on the forward strand.
TAACATAAGATATACTTTAAAAATATTTATCATATTTTTCTCTGATTTAGAGTTTACCTTTTCAAGTTGGTTGTTTACAAAAACATTATATACTAATAAGGAACCATGTATTTGATATTCATGGAATTAAAATAATGGTACTAAAATTAATTAGATTCCAATATTCTTGGTAGAATTACTTACAGCTATAATATTCTTTGGTACTATAGACTTCTGGATATAACTCATATTAAACTCTAAAATGCTTCTGTATATATCTGCCAATGAAGTCAGAGTGATTGCATCAGTTTCGTTTCTATGAAATAATGTCAAGCTCCCTAAAATATTGCTGACTTTAAAAGCTTTAAAAGAGAATTATCTCTGATATTAATTAAACTGACAAACTAAACAATAGCATTAATCAAGTTTTTCAGATATCATGCTAGTGTAGTATGAAAATATAAGAAGCATGGTGAAAAACAAAGTACACTAAATTCTATAATTGGTGTCCAAGTGTAGTACATTAATGATTTTGTTAAGTGATTCTTCTGACATTCAGCTAATAATTATGGGCATTTACTAAACACAGCTTCTAGGTCAGATGTATCAGATATAATGATAGGTAACACAAACTCATCACTGGCCACAAAAACTAATAATTTTCTTTTTTCCAAGTTGTTAACCAAAAACCACTAAAATGTCCAGTTTTCTAGCAAATATGATCATGAACAAAATTTTATTCAATATTATTAGATTTTATATTTAACAAATATAGACCATTTGGACACTTTTTGGTACTCCTATGGAAATCACTGTTTTCATACCTAATCATAGTACTGCTTTGACTGAGAGAAAAATTTTGCACAGAAGTTTACACAATGGTTTTAAAAAAATATTTTAAATTCTTTGAGAACTTTATACAATTCATTTAAATCAAATTCACTCTTTAATTCCTTCCAGATCTATCCCACCTCTCTCCTACCCAACTTTGTGTCCTTTCCTTTTTAAGTTTAACAAACCATCTAGTCCAATCTGTGCTACCCATATACCTCAGGGTGTGGCACTATCCACTGAACTGTGGGCAGCCTCTTAGAAACCCTGAAAATATACTCATATTCCTGTTGTGGATTTGTTTGGAAACTATGAACATCACAAAGTTCTATAGCAATGACATTTTTACAAATTAAAATATGATCTTGAAAGTAATCATTGTCATAAGTCAGTTTTTGCAAAGAGTATTTTGAAAAAGTTTTGATGAGCATTGCAGTTGAAATACTGCATATTCATACTCTTAAAATGTGATGCAAATCATATTCTTAGAAAGCAAATAGTTTAGAAGATTTATGAAATACTAATACATACTATCAATTCATTTAAAAGACCTATTAAATTTACAGTAATGATTTTACCTAAGTCAACATTAGAAATATCTCCTTTTTGCATAAAACTAATTTTTATTTACATCAGAGGCATATGGAATTCATTGTATTTAATTATTTTTACCACTTATAGTGTCAATCACTAAACTAGGAACTATTTAAGAATATTACCAATAAAAATATAATTAAAAGACAAACTAAAAACAATAAAATTGATAGTAATACAGGCAGGCAAGTTCAATACAATCTTAAAAATATCTTGACCACACAAGAGTCATATCTGAAAAATCAAACCATTCACAAAAGTAAACATGATTACTATGGAGATGCTTAAATCTTGCACTTACCAACCTCCACAACACTAGAGCAGTTTGGATTTGTGAAGCCTTCTGGACACTCACAGGAAAAAGAATCATCAGCCAATCCCGAAAGACAGATGCCACCATTTTCACAGGGATTGGGATTGCAAATGTCATCTGAGAAACAGAGTCAGAGTTTCACCTTTTAGTATCTGTCTTAGGATTGAAATACCAATTCGCTTGGTTTACAGGCTGACTCCTGAAAATCAGGAGTAGCTGGGTTTCTTTAGTTAATTCAATAAATGTTCTCTTTACATGTTTTACATGGTTTTCATTGTAACGTTTTGGGTATTCTCTTTAATATGCTGGGATTTATTACCAAGTGCTTACAGACTGAAATTGACATGTGTACTCACATTAGCACCAGGATGTTAATAGACTTGAAGGTAACAAAGGACTGAAAACATATTGAATTTCTATTGCTCTTTTCCAACTAACTCAATTTGAATGCATTCAGACCAATGTACTTCATGAACTTCTTAAACTGAGAGATGCATTGAAGGTCCAGAGAGAAACTGAAACCAAGTAAGTTGCACCAAAGCAGAGGTGGTCAGTACTGTGGCTTTGTCTCTGCTGTTGCATCATAGTTCGAATTCTGTACTCTAAAAATGGCTATGGGCTAGAAAAATGGCCACCAGCGTTGAACAGAGGATGGCAGTTGGTGAAGTTGTCACCTGTAGTGACTTGTAAAACAGAATGTGTATGTGATAACATTTTGGGTAGGATTAATAAGACTTCCAGACAGACTGTTAAACTGTCAATTGGCTCAATATCTGCACATGACAAGGTACTACAAGAGACATGTCAAAGAGATCTGAAATCTCATTTGGAGCATGAAAGGCCCTCTTAGAAAATCAAAGTAATCAAAAAATGCTAAGAATTGTACCTGAGCAAGCTGACATACCTAAAGTAGCAATGCTGATTCGAGGTGAAAGCATTAATAGCTTTTATGTAAACTCCTGAGTAGAGGAGCATGACATTATATAAAGAGGAGTGGAGTTAGATTCATCAGACCATGTCCTAGACTTCATCAATAACCCCAGTGCTTCTGGGAGCTTTATCCGTTAAAATACTGCCTTCAAGGCTAAATAGAATGGGTAAGGAAAGAGGTGAGGACTAAGGAAAGTGGAGGATGAAAAATCACCATCAACTTTAGCAGCAGGTGAATCACAATTTTATCTTATTTCCTTGCATTACTAACAACAATGCGTATGAAAGAACATGCCTCTGGTGTGAAGACAGCTTCCCAGAAGACAGATGAGCAACACTGTCATCTCCTAAATCCAAAGAGTACTCAGGAGGAACAGTCGCCAAGACAATTTTGCAGTGTCCGTCATAATTCCATGTATTTCCAGCACTATCCCAAAAAAGAAGTGTAACTTCCACAGGCAGCCCATCTCCATAGGCACAAGGCATGCTGAAGATATTTATAGCCTCTTACTTGTATTGACAGAAAGCAGTATCTGGGAGACAGTCAGAGCAAGAGAGATATTCTAGAGGCTTACAATTACATATTCACTTAAAATCATGAAAATCTCATTCTGATATGCTTCTTTCTGGCAGCTGAGACCCTATGCTGCACACACGCACTAATCTCCTTCTTTCATAGCACATAGTATATAGTACACAATATAGGTACTGATGTTGGTGGAGAGATAGAATCAGAACTACATAAAGCTGGCAGTTCTTGTTCTTTTGCTTTTCCAGTAATTTTTGAAATTTTCTTAAGAAACCATTCTTGGAGTCTGGGGTGTTGGTACTATGAACGAATTTCTTGCAAGTGTGAAGAACTAAGTTTGAATACCACCATCTATGTCAAAGCTATTCTAGACTTCATCAATAATCCTAGTGCTTCTCATTTCATATGGAAGGGAGATCCAGACAAATACCCAGAAGCACAAGAGGCAGCAAGCCCACTGTGCAAATGGGGGTCACTAAGAAGAAATTTTGCCTCCAACAAGGTTGAGGGTGAGGGCCAAACCAGAGGATATCCTCCCAACAACACAAGCCTATTATGTGACTATTCTGACACGTATGCACCTACACTAACATCTACATCATAAGCAATGAAACCTTCCTTGGCACCTATACTGCCCTTTCCAGATGATAACATTAAATATGCTATATATTTTTATCACACATGTATATCAGTAATATAATACTTCTGTGGTTAAAATGAGAAAGATCTCCTTACTTCTTGTAAGTTGCATAGAAACTAGCTATGATTTATGGACCTTTGTAGTTGTTATTTCTCTTGCTAAATATTTGCTCTTGAATGATTATAGCTTAACTTTCTCAGGGTTACTACTGCTGGGATGAAACTTAGTGACCAACTTGAGGAGGAAAGGGTTTATTTGGCTTACACTTCCATATCAATTTTCATCATTGAAGGAACTTAATGATCATCAGGACATAGGACAGAAACTCAAACACGACAAGAAACATGGAGACAGGAGCTGATGCAGAGGCTATGTAGAGATGCTGCAAAATGGCTTGCTTCTTGAGGCCTGCTCAGCCTGTTTTCTTATAGTACTATAAGAACCAGCCCAGGGATGGCACCCTCCACAATGGGCTGGGCCCTTCCACATCACTCAGTAGTTAAGAAAATGCCATAGAGGCTTGAATACAGCCCGGTCCTATAGAAGCATTTTTTTAATTAAGACTCCCTCCTCTCTGATGATTCTAGATTATGTCAACTTGACACAAAATTTGCCAAAACATGCCTACTAATTCCAAATAAACAGAAGTTTGTAAACATTTTTAGGTAACATAATATTTCATGTATTTAATGAACACAACCTGATGGAATAACAACTTAATTTGATTGATGATTACACACACACATATTTACCATAATTTACATCTACTACATTAGCATTTTTGTACATTTAATATTTTTATTTAAGTTTTATGTGCTTGTGCTTTTTCTGTTATTTTTGGATGATCTGACTTTAGCCTATGAACTTGCAAAATGTCAGACAGGTGCTCTACCACTGAGTTGCATTCTTAAACCTAAGATTATAACATATCGTTAATTTTTTATCTACTTTGTATCATACTCACCACATTAATATTTGCACAACATAATTTAAAGGGGTAGAAATGACATAAAATTACTTTAGCATGCAATAAGTCAAATTGGCATCGTAGCAAAATAGAAGTTGTTGCAAGAAATTTTTATTGGTTTTTAGAGTTCATAATAGTATGACTAAGTAGTCAATTTTAAAAGAATGTATAATACATTAGGTTTTAAAGGAAGTATTGTATATGAGAAGTTTTCAGAACATCTCAAATAAGTATGTCTGATAATAAGGCAGGCATTGAACTGAAGGGCTTTCCCTTCAATATGAATTATTAAATGTCAGTGAGTATTTAAGGGCAGAGATAGGACAAGATGCAGAAGATGCGAGATTCTTCAGCTCATTTGTAAATATTATAGCAGACAAAGGAAGATTCTTTGGAAAAAATGTAAGAAGTGTTAGGTAATCTTCAGTATAAATGTGACACTGGTAGTAAGAGAAATCTAATATGTCAAAGTCTGCCAGAGGTTAACAAATGCCCCCTAGTATTATGGGTAATCTGAGCCAAACATGAAATTCTGGCTTTGCACAAAGCACAGACAACAACAGAAAACTACAAAAAGAAAGGAAGAGAGAGAGAGAAGGAAAGAGAAAGGAAGGAAGAAAGAGTGAATGAAAGAAAACAGGAGCTAATACAGATATGAATGTTTTTGCCATACCCAATTATAATAGCAGTCTTGTTGTAGGTGTGTTGACATAAATACTAAAAGAAAGTTAAGAGTAACAAGTTTAACTACCTGAGGTATGTTTCTGTTGTAGAGTATGTGTCTGACAGGCTAAAGGACCTGTACTCAATATCTAAAAGCAGGAGACAAAAAAGATGATAAAAATGTTTACTAAAATATAATAACTGCACACTAAGTAATCATTTTGCTAAAATTACAAACATAAAAATGTAATACCCCAACACTATTGCTGAAACGCATGCTGACAGGAGCCCGTTATGACTGTTCCCGAAAGGTTCTATCAGTACCAGACCAATCTAGGTGCAGATACTCAGAACTAACCATCAGACCGTGCCCGGGGACCCCAATGGAAGAGATAGAGGTTAGAATGAAGGGTCTGAAGGAGATTGCAACCCCATAGGAACAATATCAACTAACCGGACCACCCAGAGCTCCCATGGACTAAACTACCAACCAAAGAGTAAACATGGAGGGATCCATGGCTCCAGATACATAAGTAGCAGAGGATGACCTTATCTGACATCAATGGGAAGGGAGGCCCTTGGACCTCTGGAGACTTGATGCCCTAGTGTAGAGGAATGCTAGAGTTGTGAGGAAGGAGTGGGTGAGTGGGTGGAGGAGCACCCTCATAGAGGCAAAGGAGAGAGGAAGAGGGAGGATGGGATGGGGGTTTGTGGAGGGGTAACTGAGAAAGGAGATTTGAAATGTAAACAAATAAAATGATCAATAAAAAAATATAATGCCTAGGAAGGATGGGCTGATGAAAAACTAAAAGCAAAGAAGGAAAGCCCTTCTCTTGTAATGCATGTCTTACGCCGTACAAAAAGGTGCGTGGAGGTGTACAGAGATTGAGGACAAAGAGGACAGAGGTAGGAATAACCAGGAATAGCCACTAATGCAGGCACAACAATGTTTTCTGTAATACAGTAGGGAGGCCAAGAACAAAAACCACTGTGGTGATTTCACTGTGAGTAGTTATTGGTTTTATGCAATTCAGACAGAGTCCAAAGGGAGCATCCCACACATTCTGTATAGAGGGATGCAAGCTAATAGCAATGGAAAAGCATGTTGTTCCGTGAAATTAGATTGCAAATTATATCCCCATGGGCACAATAACATTCATTCTCAAAAATACCCTGCTTTGCTGTCATGTTCATCAAAGCCAACATCTTATCCTGCTATTTTCTATATGTAGCTGTCATCAAGACAATGGTGTAGGTGTGAGTTGACATTTTTAAGAGAAATTCAATGTCCTGGATAAATTTCATGTCCAATTGTCTGTCAAAACTTCTGATTCTCTGTAATTCAAATTAACATAGAGAAATAACCTACTTGAAGAGGAAATAATTCTACTTAATGCCTAATAAGTCCTAGGAATTCTAATAAATGATTGTCATCTATCTATTCATCCCCTTAGTTTATAAATCTTAAAATTATGATGGTAATTATCACAGGAAGGCAGGCTCAATAAATAAAAACAATATAGATTATACAACCCATTATTCCACTGCCAGCAAGTCCTGTGCTGTGGGTCAGCAGGTTACAGCTGATGCAGTGTGACACCTTGATATTTCTTGGCTAGCGTGTCTCACCTGCTTTAGATTAGGACAGATGTGTTTAATTTTATTCTAACTATCTTTATAGTTCCATCTGCAGTTTATGGCAGACTCAGGCAAATTAAGCTGGTGCTGGTTTGTCTTTTGGCAACGGAAAGAAGTAATTATTTTTCCCAGGGGCAGGAAATCTTTGCAGGCAAAATTTAACTTACTATTTGCCTGCATTTTCCATCCATTCTAAAGTTCTGAAAGCACTGGAATAGTCGGCTTCAGCTTTAGCTTTCTTTTCCCCACCAATCCTACCTGTTGTTACTTATTTCATACTTAAGGCAATACATATAATATCCTATTCTCTATCATTTTCCCCTCACAGGACATGATCCTTGAACCTTAGGAGTAACATTTTCAGGTACCTTAATTATCAGCTCTTAGTGTGTAGAACAGCGCAAAACAAATAAGTAATGACAAGCCAACAAAGACCCAAAAATTTTGTACACGTTAATTCCATTTTCTTTGATATCAGTATATTCAAATGTGATACTTCTAATTCATATAAAGAATATTATACTATGGCAATATGGTAGAAACAGGCACACATGATGGCTAATTTATTTCATTGATATTTAAGCTCTCCAATGGTCTATATGCTACATTTTCTTGATAAGTTTGTGTTTGTCTTCAGTTTGCACAACAGAGCATCACTGACTCATCCATCATAGATTCATTTGCCAGACACCACCTTGAGATACCTGAGTGTAGCCGAGATGAAACACATAATGTTCCCGTACTCTGAGTTTAGACTATAGAGGAAATGAATAATGAAAGCCTCACAAAGAAGCAAACAAGGTGTTGTTACTAGAAAAACAAAGCCAGGAGCAAAATCTGCCTGATATGGAATGCTGGAAATATAACTGATCGTTCAACACAGAGAGTCAAGTAAGGTCATTATTTCAGCAGAAAATTGAAAGATGAACGGGAAGGAGCGATGCCAAAAGAGAAAAAGATTATTCTTTTGAGAAAGAACACAAGTGATGGACTCTCATGATAGGCTCAGAAGTGATGAAAGCAAACCAGTAAAAAAAAAAATAGTTCATACACTACACAGTAATCGATAACCATTTAATATTGTTATCACAATTTTCATAGAAACATATAATTTGAAAGACCACATTCATTCCTCCATGTACAGGACAATAAAACATAGTGCTTTTGTTTTATATATCTTAAAAATCTGAAAATAAAGTCCTTATTTATATGTGAAGTAGTCGTGTATTTATGTGTTTAAATTACTTTATTAATATATTTGCATAGTGATACTAGTATCTTTTCATGTTTGCAGAATAGAATAAATACATTAAGAATTTACATAGATGAATAAGGGAGTTCTTGTTTTATCTTTTCTACTAGATGTGCCAGGAAATGTTAGTATATACCCTCAATGTTATTTCTAGGCTCTCTCCATCTTGACAAACAAACTTATACACAGATATAAAACTAAAAATAAGAAACTAACATGTGTTACCAAGAATCTTACTTCACAAACATGACTTATTATTTAATCACTTCAGTGTCTCTGCATGGCAATTTTGCAGGATGTTACCACTCATATTTAATTGTGGGAAAGCAGAACATAGGGAGTGCTTGAATTGACACTCCACAACACGGCAATGTGGGCCTGTACACTGCTGTGCCATCTTCAATTTATTGCTCTCCCATTGAACATGGCAGCTATAATGCTACTTCATTAAGGAACTGAAAGAAAGCAAAATCTTTGCTTTCAACTGCACAAGTCAGAATTTTGAAACAACTATAAATTAAGTACATAGAATAACTAGCCAAATCTAGTATACAAATGAGCAATAACACTAGTTAAAACGAGATAAAGCTCAAGAGAATTTGCATACTCGAACTGGCAAACCTTAAAGAAAATGTTAACACTCTCTTGATATATTTTCTATGAAACCGTGGAACAATATATGTCTACTTTTAAATTGAGAAGAGCCTTTTTAAGTTGTTACCCTTTGAGAAAGCATTTGTACTATATATTCTAATGAGTTAAATGAGTGTGATTCTATTTTAAAACCTTCTCTCTCATACTAATGATTATGACAGGTCACTGTATATTTCAAAAGTTTTTCTAAAAGCTATGATTTGCCACTTCAACAAGGAGCAGTAAATATACTAAGGTCATTTAAAACTCATATGGAACCTTGCATATTACTATAGAACACACACATGTACATATGTGTTTGCTCGTGTGTGTGTGTGTGTGTGTGTGTGT
>CM052716.1:59413557-59435353 GCA_028551405.1 Uromys caudimaculatus
AGTTCTGATGGTGCAAGTAGCCTTGGTTTCTGTTCCTTTTGTTCTTACCCTTGCCTTCTGCCATCTTGTTGATTCTGATGTTAGCTGGTCTTACTCTGTCTGGCTGTGGCTTGCCCCTCCTGCAGGCCTCTGTGTCAATACTCCTTGAAGACCAGCTCCCTCTGAGAGGTATTTGGGTTTGGAGAGCTGTGGCACAGGGTCAGCTCTGGGGTGCAGACGGAAAGCAGAAGGATCTTGTCCCCAGCTGTACCTTGGTTCCTCTGTCCTGATGGCTCTGCAAGGGTCCCTCTTGTTCCAGTGAATTTGAACAGAAGTGGTGGTTTTACTTATGCTCAAAGTTGTGTCAGCATTCCTGGTATACCAGCTCTCTCCTGGAGCCATGTGGCCCAGGCTGAGGTCCCCAGGCACAGATGGAAACAGGAAAGTTTCTGTCCCGACTTTACCTCAGTCCATGTGTCCTGAGGGTTCCGGGAGGGTCCTGGTGAGCAGTGGTGCTCGCCTTAACCCCACTCACGGCTTTTCCACCCTCCTGGGAGGGTAGCTTTCTCCTGGCGCTAGTTGGCTATGGCCCCCTGGTAGCCCAGGCAGAGGTCTCCAGCCACAGATGGAAACCAGCAGGTTCCAGTCCCAGACTCTACCTCTGTCCATGTGTCCAGAGGGTTCTGTGTGGATCTGGTGAGCAATGGTGCTTGCCTTAACCCCACTCATAGCTTTTCCATGCTCCTGAGAGGGTAGCTTTCTCCTGGCGCTAGTTGGCTATGGACCTCTGGTGGCCCAGGCAGAGGTCTCCAGCCACAGATGGAAACCAGCTACAGTATTTATTTTTATTAATATATATCCTGATATGTTAACCTTTTTATTTTCTTTTTCTTAATTTTCAAAATTGACAATAATATCATGTACAATAAAAGAAATCCACTAAAACTAATTTTATGTTAAGCACTAACACTTTATTGACAATGTGTCTTATAAAGCATATCAGTCACATGTTGTGAAAGTTACTGTTACAGTTAACATGGAAATAAGAATAAAGTTAATATTCAATAAGATTTAGTAACATACTCGGAATTCAGTATCAAATAAATCATGTCAACTAATGAAAAGCTATGCAACCTGATTTCTTATTCTCTAACCTGTAGTCTGAGGGGAATAATGATGTTATAAACCATGTAGGAGGAAAAAGCAAAATTATCATAGAAAAAGATGACTTGAGTCAAGTCCACGACAATAATCTGGAACTCTTCCCCATCTTGCATCCATCCCTCCATCGCACTCAGAGTGCACTAACAGTGTAGAATGAATGGTTCAGAACAAATTAGAGTAAGAGTTAACACAAATTTATCTAGTGACCCACTTGACCTGATTTTATTGTACTGTTTTTATCTGGACAACTTAAGTATCTGGTTTGGAGAATCTATTGCATATTTTTAAATACAAATATGCAAATCTAGAAAAAATGCACACGGAATTTTATTCAATATATAAAACAACTAGCAGAGGCAAAAATAATTCTATTTCAAAATATCATATTATACATACATAGTTTGTCATGGAGTTGCATATGAAATTAAAATATCCTTGTGATGTCACTGAAGTAAAGGGCTAACTAACTAATGATGCTCAGAGACCCTTTATGAATGATGCATGTGTCTTTGATTCCTGGGAAGCCCCTAATTACTAGTTTGTTTGATATGTTCTAAGCTTGTAAGCCACTGAGACTTAGTTTATGCTTGGAAAAAAAAATACTCTACTTTATGTTCAGTTAAGGCAGTTTATCAAATTTTTCACTTTGATTAATGAAATTATGCCTTTTGCTTATTAACGTAATTACCCAATTACTAAATCAGCTACAATCTAATACTGCTGAGATTATAATTCAATTTTAGAAACCATTGGCAAGATAAGATCCAGATTCATTTTCAGGGTCATCATAGAAATACTCCAGGCAGGAAATCTTACTTGGCAGCAATCAAAGGTGTTAGGGAATCTCAGGGTTGACTCAGTCTCAGGGCCTTTATGCTATTCCTGGAGTTTGTCTTCTTGACTTCCCTTTCAAATGGTTTGTTTTGTTCTTTAACAAAACAGAAGTAATAAACTGTTAGGTATTGAGTTTGGAGCTAAAAATCTCAGAACACAGCAAGTATGTTCAATTAAAAGACACACTTTTCTTAGCCCTTGTAAGCTTCATTCTGACTTTATTTTATATATAATATAAACTATATATGTTATAAATATTTATATATAAATAAATTTATATGTAATATAAAATATAGAGAAAGAAACATAATGATTTCCATTTTTCAATCTAAACTATAGCACCTTTCTACATGAGCATGGTTTCTTGAGTCTGACTGTTCTAAAATAAAACACAGAAGTGATTATTATAATTACAGACTTACAGCTACAGAACTACTTAACAATATCAGAACACCAAAAGCCAATAACACTTTGAATTTAGAGAATGTTTTCAAAATATGTTGTTAGTGATAAATAATGTATTGATCATTTTCTATATAATAAGATTTACCCAGTAACCACACATACACACACAAACATTCACACATGCACGAACGCATGCACAAACAAACACACAATCTTATTTAATATATAAAACTAAAACATAAGGTCAGCATTATCAGTATCTTCAAACATAGAGTAAGGCTTAAGAAAGAATTGCACCCAATAAACTAAGTAAAAAAATAAAATGCCAAGCTTTCTGAACTTATCTTTCTATACTGGTTTATAAGTTGTTCTCAAGCCTAAAACACTTCTTCATTCATAAGGAAGTGGTTCTCACACTTCTATGAGCAGACCTGTGAACAACGTAATTACTGTAGAATGTGCAGAACTGCGATGCATTGGTGTATTGTCGGGAAGTTGACAGTAAGAAGGTCTTGATTGTTCCCCAAGGGACATGGAGCACAGGACCTTGACAGGTGTGACACTGCTTTACTATTTTGGGAATGTGCTCAGCTTAGAAGTTGGCTGTGTTTTCTTCTTTCAGTCCTTTGGGCTTTGTTTGTCTCTGGTATCTGGCTGTAGTGCCCCAAGGACCAAAGTGTTTAAAGCACTGACAATCCTTCCCTTACATGAACAGAAAGTCCCCTTGCAAGTGGAATAAAGTCAGAAAGATTGTCCTCAGATAGTAATGTCCTTAATATAAAAGGCACATCCCTGATCCAGCTTCTGTCTGCTGTAGTTACTCTTAATTGTCAACTTTACAAAATCTAGAATCACTAAAGAGACAAACTTGTAGGCATCTGTGAGGGACTGTGCATGTTTGGTTAGTTGAAGAGGGAATAGCCATTATAAATGGAGGTCAACATCATTTTGAGAGCTGGAGTCTCAAACTCAATAAAAGGGAGAAAACCATGTGATCCCAACCATTGATCTCTTAGCTTCCTCACTGTAGAGGAAATGTGATGAGGTAGCCTCCAACTCTGGCTGCCAAGTTTTCTAGACTACCATGGAATATAAGCCCTTAAAATGTAAAGTCAAACAAGCCCTCCCTCCTTAAACTGCATCTTTTCAAATATCTTGTCATCACAAGGAAAAGAAGAATACTTTCTTCTTAAGGGCACTGCTTTGTGTTAAGCTGAACCTTCAGTTTTGTAAGTCTCAGTGAACCATTCTGCAACAGAGACAGCTATTCTCCTATTGGAATCAACAGAAGAGGAATCTTCTAATGATGGACACAGCTGGTCTTCTCTCATACTAGACTAAGTCCAGTTTCCAAAAGGAAAAAGTGAAGATAGAAATGTACTTAAATATTCAAGCTGTGCTGAGGATGGAGTGAGATGTAACAAAATACTTCATAAAGGAAATAGCATTTAGAAGCCCATTAATGGCATAATGATTATGTTAATTTACAGGTCACATTTAAACTAAAATCAATGAAATTCCTACACTGTTTCAGTGGACCATGATTTCCTTCGAACACTTTGGTTTGAGTCAAATATGGTTATTCTTGGATCCCAAACTTCACCCTCTCTTGCTTTCTGTTTTAAATTGATCATGGTTGCTAGCCTACAGCTCAGTACAGGGCAATGTCAGCCAAGTGTGGAGCCTATAGTTCTTTATCCAGATGTTGTTCTTATTCATGCATCCAATAATTTCTATGCACCTATCACTTGCATTTATAATTCTAAGATGGGGGAGACTGTAGAAAAAAAATGAACTGAGGCCATTGAGGCCACTGTGCTTCCTGATTGTACAATTATTCCTTGATTATAACCCTATACAGGTTTCTATATTCTCATTGTGGACAACTATGCTTTATTGACTAAACTTGTTCAAGAGCTTGACAAGCAATGAGGATGGAGTGATTTATTTTTCTGTTGTCATTGCTTCATTCCTTTTAAAAATGAACATTTATTTCCTCAATCTATAATTCTGAATTGCAAATATGATTTGAACACCATAAATACTTTAATATCATTCATGAATAACTGACATCTATATTAATAGAATTTTCTAATATTATTACAGCCTAATTTCAGGAATAGTGAGATGACTTTAGGAAGTTGATAAAGAAGGATATTTTATGTATCTGTCTTGATATTCATAAGAAAAATTAAACAGGCTTATTAGTTCACCTTATGGATGTTATTGTTAATTTTATTTCAATAAAATTATATGAAATATAAACTTATATTTAAAATAAATTCTAAGTAGATACAAAAAGATATTCTGGGTATACTAAATGGTTTTTAGAAATATCCCTTAAATTAAACAGTTATGACTATACACACAACCCCACAAAGAAAACCAAAAACAAAAAACAAAAACATCAAGCAATGTGTGAACTAGCACACAATGGTATAAATAATTCGTTGCATTTTCCACAACTTAATTCTTGCAATGTGTTCTAGAAAGTATATATTTTGATGTTTAGCCCACCAATTTTAGTTTTATTTTAACATGAATCATTTTCATGAAAAATCAGAAATAATGTAGTTCCATAGATGCCAATACCTATATCCCTGCTCTTTAAATGAAGGATTTAAGAACAACTTAAAATCAGTAAGCCACTGATTTCTGGGATGACACATTTCAGATTGGAATCTCAATCTCTGACAAGAAGCTAGGATCTAGTTGTTAGTAGTCTTTACAATGCCATGTAACATATTCCATACAAAACACTATTTTATGTTAATCAAGTCAAGGTTTCTTGCTAAGGAATGATTAGAAACCAGTTTCCCACCAATTGGGTCTTACGGTATTTTTACTATATTCCTCAAGATCTAAACGATGATAATATGACAAAATCCACTTCCCAGTTTACATATAGTAATGATTTCTTATAGAAAAATGGGCAAAATCATTAATTTGCATACATGCTTGTGGGTGTGTCCACTTATTTCCTACTTCAACATTATCATTTAAAATATTTTATCCTTTTACCAGTCTAAGGAAGAAACCAAAGGGATCTATACTGAATGTACTGACAAATATCCATCCATCATTTTTAATATGTATGTCTTAATTACTGGTTATATTTATAGAGTGAATATCTATTGGATGCATGAATTTTTATTCCCAATTGAATTGGTCCTAATGTGCACATATACATTAGCTCTTCAAAGCAGCGTTGAGAATTCTTAATTTTATCCTTAAGGATATCTAATGACATGGAGTACATATATGAAGCATCTAGAATACTTGGAGCTTAAATAAGAGACAAGCACCATTTATAATACTCTAAGAATGTCAAAGATTATAAAAGTTAGTCTGACAGGTGTATAAGTTATATCCCTAGGGAATGATAGTAAATAATTTTGATTTTTAAAAGCAGGACTGAAGCCCTGAGGGGTAGCAGAAAGAAAGGAAACAGGTAACCTTGGGAGGCTGGGGGCCCTTATAATGTACCAGAGACCTGGGACTCTCAGGACTCAAGAGGAGGGACCTTAAATGAAATGCCCAACAGTGGGGAGAGCGAATGTGTAGAGTCCACCTCAGTACAAATACAGGACACCAATTAGAGGGATGGGGTTGCCAGCCCACAGTCAGAAACTCTGATCCAGAATTGTTCCTATCTAAAAGAACTGCAGGGACATGAGAGAAAGGAGGTCCAGTGACTGACCCAAATTGGTATCCAGCTCAGTCTCCAAGGCCCAACACTATTACTGATGCTATGGTGTGTTCACAGAGAGGAACCTAGCATGACTGCCCTCCTAGAGGCTGAACAAGCAGTTGAAAGAGTCAGATACAGATACTTACACCCAACCAATGGACGGAAGCCAGGACCCCTTAGCTGAGGAGGAGGGCAACCCCTTAGGAAGACCAGCAGTCTCAACTAATCTGGATTCCCAAGATGTCTCAGACATTGAGCCACCAGCCAGGCAGTGTACACCAGCTGATATGAGGCCTCTGACAGCAGAGGACTGCCTGGTCTTGCCTCAGTGAGAGAAGAATCACCTAACCTTGGAGAGATTGGAGGCCCCAGGGAGGAAGGACTAGTGTGGTAGGGGTGGGGGTGGGGTTAAGGTAGGACATCCTCTTGGAGACAGGGGAGGAGGTATGGGATGAGTAACAGTCAGAGGGCAGACCAGGAGGGAGACAATGACTGGACTCTAAAAAAGATTAAAGAATAATAATAAAAAATAAAATTAAAAAAGCACACTGTAAAACAAAGATCTTGTAAGTAAAATCTTATCTGTAGAGGTTTTTCGTTTGTTTGTTTGTTTAATTTTTTTCCAAAGATAACCACTGTAACAGATCAGCATTTTACTATGACAAGAACCAATGGCACTTTATTTATTGAATTTACATATTTGCTATATAGATCAGTCTATTGTGAGTTTTCATTACAGGACTTTACAACAAGCTCTTGTCTGTGTGGTGAAATCTCATATTCATATGTGCTTGAGTTTTCAAAGCCAGACTGAAGGCGTCCATACTTTTACTCTTGCACACCTTCTTGGGTGTCTATGTGTTGTTCCTTCACAAACATTTCTTTAATTGGCATATTGATCATTTGCATTAGTGTGTGAAAATTCAGTTGCCTTGAAGTTACAGAAGAAATCGTTGAAAAATATAGTCTAGTTGCAAGCCATGTTTAGATTATAGTGTGAAGATATTTCTAAATATAGTTAGATAAATTTTATAAAATATTTATATTGTCATTTTTAATGACTCTGAACAAAATCGAAAGTGTGTGTTCAGAGCTGTAGCTCTATTTATTGAGTCTTCTTTATGTACTTGATTGTTAGCTCTTCTTTAAGTACCATTATGACTTTAAAATTTATTTCTCTTATTTTTAAAAATTATAATTATACTATTATACCTCTTCTGTTTCCTTCCTTCCAAATCTCCCTTGTATCTTTCTAGCTATCTTTCAAATTCATAGCTTCTTTTTCAATAATTGTTTTTTCCAAATATGTATTTATATGCATATTTAAACCTATTCCTAAATGCATTGATACATCATGCCCAATTGACATGTTGCTTGTATGACATTTTAGCGTGCTCTTCACAATCTGTAAACACTCATTTATCTGCTTTTTGAATTGCTTACTGAATTTTCCAATGTGTTGTTTTCCTTTGTCATCACTTTTTTGAACTACTCTTAGCTTTATGCACATATTATATGCATGTTTCCAGCAAAAAATCACATTCCATATGTAAATAAAATGAACCAAGGATCTTCTTAGCATTTGGGCCCATTAGTATTACTAGCCAATAAGACACATCCTATTACATAAAAAGAAAATCTTTAAAAAACGTTGCTCCTTTTTTCTTAAACACCTTAGCTCCTGAATGCAGATTTATTGCTTCTATTCCCTCAAATCCCAGAGGCTAGACTCCTGTTTCTCTGGTGATACAATAAGGAAGTGCAGGCTTGAGGTAAGAATGTCCTTCTGAGACCCCAGAGACTCCTCCATCGTTTCTGCTACAGCAATTTTTCATGAAACGAGCTCTCCATGAGGAGAAAGTCCTCACCTGCTTTCAGAATGTAGGAAATAAGTTCACATCATTTATAAAATACCTATCCTGCACACATCTTTAAAAATTGTTATTTTCTATCTCATGGTAAGTAAAGAATTTCAATGACTTATAAAATGTGACCATTTATTTGAAATTTCAAACATGTTGCTACAATAGTTAAGACCAGCACTTAAAATATTTTGTTTGCTTTGTCATAGTTGCTAAATATTTAATGTGATTGTCATAACACCTCCAAACATAAAATCAACATTTTTCAGCTTCTGTGTCCCACAAATAGACATAATAATTTATTTATAGCATGCATATAGCTTCTTCAATTTGTTTAATAGCATTTTGTATTTTTTTTTGTTCCTGCAAATGGTAGAATAATAAAAATCCAACTGAGTCTGTGACTCACTACTATGGAGATATAGAACCTCTTGTATCTCGACAGAAACTCCAGTAGAGCAATAGAAATACCAACCTCAAAACTTTTAAGCAAAAATGTATCCTGTCTACAAATAATGCAGGCATGGGGGATGGAACAGAGACTGAAGAAAAGGCTAACCAGTAGCCAATTTGAGACCCATCCCATGGGCAAGCATCAATCCCTATTAATGACACTCTTTTGTGATTGTAGGCAGGAACTTGTTGTCCTTGGAGAGTCTCTACCCACCAGCCATCTCAGACAGATACAGACACCTCCAGACAGTCAGTGGATAAAGCTTGGGGATTCCTATAAAAGAATAGGGGGAGGTTTGTGGGTCCTTAGGAGGTAGGAACTCCACAGGAAGATCAATAGAGTCAACTAACTTGGAGTCTTGGAGCTCTCAAAGTCTGAACCACCAACCAAAGAACACAAATGGGCAAGACCTAGGCTACCTCGATCATACGTAGCAGACGTGCAGCTTGACCTTCATGTAGATCCTAAACAAGTGGAGCAGGGACTATCAAAAAAGCTGTTGCCTGTATGTGGGCTATGTTCTACTAGCTGGGCTACAGTGTCTGACCTCAGTGAGAGAGGAAGCACCTAGCCTCACAGAGATTTAAAGTGTCAGGTAGAGGGATATCCAGGAGGCTCCCAACTGCCCAGAGGAGAAGATGAGGGGGGATAGAGAGAGGGGATGGCCAGGAGGGGACAGTGAGCTGGATATAAAGTGAAAAACTAAAAAAAAAAAAAAAAAAAAAAAAATTAAATTTAAAATATGTGAATTTATGTCATCCATTAGTATTAGACTGTTAACAGGCAATCTCCAAAACCCTTTAAGGCCCTCATCAGTGCTACTATTTCTAATTAGACCTGTTTGTGTCCTTCCTATCTTCCCCAAATAATTCAAAGAGTTACATAAGCTTTAGTCATGACAGATATCAATCGAATAGCCTACTCTCTCCCTCAATTTTATATATAAAATGTAATATAACATGGGCTTATGAAGAGGTAAAATGTGCAACAAGGAAGGGAAGGTGGGGAAGAACTTTCAAATGTTGGATAGATAAAACAGAGTATGTCAAATAGAGCATGCTGAAGTGTGAAAGAGTATTGACATGAGGTTTGTACCTCTTGCACAATTCACAAACTTTCTGTGTCCTTAATTTAAATCATCTCCTCTCTCACTTGGAGATATGAATTGAGCATATTGATTTCAGTATCATTCATAAATTTAGCATCTAGCCTAGCATGAAATAAAAATCCAAATATGATTCCTGCCCCCCCCAATTCCAGTTCCTTAGTACTATCTCATTTTGTAGAACACTTCCTGCTTTTTCCCTCTCTTTTGTTAGTTATTATTTTGAATTTTTGTTAGTTTTGTCCTATTCTGACTTGTTTGTGCATTTTTATTTTTTCTTATTTTATTTTAAAGCTGGTAGTTTTGTAAATATCTGTTCATATTGTAATGATAGAAACGATATGGATTTGGGAGAGTAGGGAAATTGGGAGGATCTGGGAAGATTTGCGGAATACAAACCATCATCATAGTATATTGTATGAAAAAAATGTATTTTCAATAGGATAATTTAAATATTATCTGGATTTTGACAGAATCACAGAGGAAAATTATGTCCTCCACATCCCTATTCATAAGTTACAGCTAAACACTTTGATCTTTTGTTTTTCAACCTTTTATGACACATTTGAGTATTAGGGACCTACTTATATGTCCAGGATTGTATCAGGCTGACGGAACAAAAATACTGTTCTGATGAGTGTCCACATCTATGGAATATACCAAGAACACATTATCTGAGGCTACTGTCTCTTTAAATCCTATCCTTATTATGATCTAGCTTTGCTTTTCCTCGTAGGATGAATTAAACTTTGCAGACTCTTTGTATGCAATATATTACTCTTATGGCTTTGCACAAGTCAACTCAGATCTGTTGTCTTCTTGGATGGACTATCCAGGAGTCTCTATTCTCTCTCAGGTCTCTTCCACTATATCTTGTCTCTTGAGTGCCCTCCTGCTCTGTCCTGCTATTCTTTATTCTGTGAATGATGTGGCATTTCTTAATGGATGGCAGCCTCAGGTCCCAGAGGAACCCCAGTTTACATCTCAGCTCTGCTACTTTCAACCTTGTGACCTTAGGAAAAATTCCCACTGGGCCAGTTTCCTCTTCAGCCATACAGTATGAGGATCAAGGAAGAGCCATGCAAAAGTGCCTTGTGCAATGCTCATTGCATGTTAAGTTCCCTAATGATCTTCTCCAATTTCAAGAATGAAAATATATGCAAATCCTGCAGTAGTAGTAGAAGAGTTATCAAGTCTACCTCCCTCTAGGAAGAAGGTATAATTTGAATATATGTGATGCAATCACATCAAAACATGGCTTTAACTAAATCAACCAGATCGATGAAACAAGTTATAATCTCCAAAGAGAATCTGTCACCATCCCACTGACATGTTCTAAACTGTTTTATTGTATTTTCCCCAGAAGTGATGTCATAATGATCTGCATCATTTCAGCAGTCTGCCTCCTACATTTGCATTTTTTTTATTTCAATGCAACGATATTAGCAGGGATGTTGCCACTGTATACAGCTAAACTCACAACAGAGCATGCATTTATTTACAACATGCATGCTTTGTACACACCTTACAATCATTTTCTTATTATTTGCTGTCAAAGCTTCTATCTGCAGAACATTTTCCTGTTTATGACTTTGTTCCTGAGACTGTGATTTGGAAAGGTACATTGGCATAAAGAGATCTTTGACCTCTCAGACTGCTCCTGCTGGCCTATTGTTACTTCCGTGCCCACTGCCCAGAGCAAAATGTTGAGCAACAGTCTCTTAAAGATATTTCTGCTGACCTCTCTGCAACACTCTCCTCTGTCTAACTCCCACACTAAAATTTTCTGCTGTTGCTCATGCTCCCCAGATACCCTGGAATTCTGTACAAAAATAGGCATTACTTTATTGTCAGTGGACTGATGCAGCCCAGCACTTAATCCCTGGGGTCTCATTCCTGCTATTTAATGTACCGCTGCTCAAGACTTGATGCTGTCCAGTTTTCACAGAAGACTGAAAGCTGAGCATTTCCTGTGCTTTATGGTGCTTGACGCTTTGGCCACATTTGTTTTTCACATTTCCCACGTGATTGCTATCACTGAAGGGCAAGGGCTGAGTACAAGAAAGGTAAAATGTTATGTTTGCGTTTGTTTGCTCTCAAGAAAGAATTGATTCCTAGTGATGTCCTGGCACTCATGACCTGCATTCCCTTGCTTTCACCTTTGCTAAGACAAGTGTCAATAAAGGTTGAGAATCATAGTATCTCCCGCTGGTTTTAACCAATACCTGGAGGCTATGAATGCTTTAACAGTATGTGCTTCAGTAAGAGGATATGGATTTGTAGAATGGAAAGTTGTTTTCAAATGAGATCTGCACCATGCAAGACATTTCTATCTTTCTACGGATGTGTTACTTTCTCTGTGTTCATTTTCATCCCCTTGGTAATATAGTTCTGCAACATTCATTCAACGGTGACTATTATTTCTGTAGCCCATTCTAGTGATCAGGGTTTCATGTTCAGAGTCTCCTTACCCTGTAAGCATTTCCATAGTAGCTGGTGTTCTTATGGATATGAAATCATGTTGGTTTTTCCCTTACTAGTTAGCTATGCTCTGTAAATAGGTATATTTTCTATAACCATCTTATGCCATGACTCTCAGTAATACAAAGCTAGTCCGCATCAGAGACTCATTTAACCATTTAAAGTCTGTGAGGAGAAAATCATTTTTGAAGATATAAAAATAAACAAAGAAAGACAACCACATACCTAAAATGGAACCGTTAGAGGAGATGAACACATTAAACCTTGCCAAAGTCCCAGGAACAGTTTTCTGCATGTAGCAAGTGTTCAACAAAGGACACTACTCTATCATGAATTGCTAACATTTTGAGATCTGTTTCAGGACTTTTGTATGGTTTCCCCCTTGCAATATGCTACTGTTTTCTGATCAATCCATTCTAACTCAATCTGGACTCTTTCTCACCTCTTATCAACAACATTCAGACATGACTATAAGTATTTATAATATTTCATTCACAAGTGTACATCTCAACCAGTTCAAAGGAGACTATAAACAAAGAAGGATAAGATCTATTGATACTAAAATTACTTCATCTTCAATATCATTATTCATTTGCCTTTTGAATATCTTTTGACCATCATATTCTCTCTAAATAACAGGCTGTCCATTCTAATACATTTTAGTTTTCACTTAAATTGGATTTGTGATTTCATCTGATTCTAATGCAATGTAATCTGCATAAAACACACAGCAAAGTAAATAATCAGTCCTTTAATATTCTCACTGTTCATATGGTTTATGGACCACATCTACAGTCACAGTGTGGCAATGGTGAGTGCTCATGGTTTTTCTACATGGGTAGCTGCGACTGTGTACTTCACTCCAGCATTTTCATTTCGGATGATGGCAGCCAGACTCTCTCTAATCTTGGCTTTGCTGATAATGGATCATAAATCCGGTGGTATTTTGTCAAATTATGACATGTTGAAAATGCAAAGTATCTGAATGAGTTATTATTAATATGCATATGGTTACATTAAATTTTAGTATTTTTTAATTTTATTACTTTTTCAACAAAGCATTAATGGCATTATTTTTAAACACGTACTTATAAATAATTTTAAGTTATCTGCTTAGATATGGGCTTTGGGTACTGCTAGACATCCCTTGATTTACTCTCCTCTTGTTCTATAAGCAGACAAACTTGCTTCTATCCTAACTATCTCTGTGGCAGAATTTGGAAGACTCTGAACCTAAGCAGCACCTAGTATGGTCAAATGTCTGTTATTTTCACTCAGACATGATATCACAGACCTTCATTGTCTTGTTTATATTCACCTAATTTCATTATTTTGATTTATAGAAATTGTCATCTTTAGTCTAGTAATCAATGTTAATGTTCAGTGACTTTCTTTGTTCAGTTCATACAATACACCATTTGATAAAGTAGTCAACATACATTATATTTGTCTTAGCATAAGCTAATCAAATATGAGGCAGGAAGGATAAGACGGTGCAGTAAACTTCACTTATATATATCACTGTACACTTGATTATGTATCATATTTTCTATTGCCAAAAAGGTACCTTAATAAAATCTTGCATAGGGATTATATGCTCAGTGACCATAAATAAGGGTCTATATATTGTTCCAGTTTGACTTTCTAATGCTTTCCAAGGGTCCATGTGCTAAAGTCAGTTTTTACCAGCTTGTAGTACTACAGGGAGATGATGAACTCTTCAGTAGATGAAATTCAGTGGGACGAGTTTACATTGTTTGGGAAGCATCATGATAGGGGGCATAAATGGCCTGGAATTTCCATCTTTCTCCCCATTTCCCATGACCACAAGTGGGGCAGCTTTGCTCAACTACGCATTCTTTCCCATAATGCTCTCTCTGTCTTGCCACCAGCACAAAACAGCACAGTAAACAGGAACTGAAAACACAGGCTCAAATTTTATATGCTACTACTTTTTCCCCCAATGTAATTTTTATTTTTCATTTTGTTACCTAGATAATTCAGTTCATGAAGTTCTGTGACACTATGAATTAATTATATTCAGTAGTGAGAATCCGCAGTTTTTACCTCCAAAACTCTATAAAGAACACAAAACCATTCATCTTGGCTGTACAAAACAGATTCTTGTTTATTTTCTTTCATTCTCCTTCCCCACTACTTCTGTTTATTAGTCAGCTCCTAGACCATCAGATGTTTAAATACAAAGGCTTATCCTTCAACAAGGTATTACCATTGTGCACAGGGCCATCCACCAAATTCAATACTATTTGTATACAATGGCATGTAACAGAACTTATGTAAGAATTCTACGGAAAGTAACTTCAGGAATACATGATGTCTTTGTTTTTAGTGATGGCTAAGTTATACTCCTACCTGATGTAATAATATAAACTTCTAAATTCTTGTAACACCATAATTGGTTATCCAGTACCTAATGTTCAGCCCTAAAAGTCATGTAGGCAACACTGAATGGACTCATCAAGTTGTATGTTTATGTTGATTCACTTCATTTTATGTGTGACAACAATGGTAAAAGAAAATCGACCTGGAGTTAGGGAAGGTGGGGGATCAGATATGGAAGTGAGGGGCTTGGAAAGGGGAGAAAGGCTGAAGTATATTGTAGTTAGATAAAAAGAATGATAGAATAAAAACGAAAGTCTTACAGAAGTCATTTTCCTAAAACATAATTGAATACTATAGCAATTACAGCATAGTGTTACAATACTGCCGTTGTTTTCAGTACAACTGACAAATGCTATTACCTTTCTTCCTGAAGGAAACAATTTTTAGATTTATAATTAACTACCAGTTACCATCCAGAAGACAATGTGGAAAAATCTATAAAATCTATTAGTTTTAGTGACATTCTCTGTTCCAGAGAACACGGTGTGATGGACTGAAATTTAGTTTATAAAACAACCAAACTGTCAGAAGAAGTCAGTATCAACAAGAATGTTTCTAAAAGCATGAATGTGTGGGAAAAGATGTGCTAATAAATCATTTCAATTCACCTATATTTAAACTAAGAACATGCATGTGAATAATACTGAATTTGAACAGATCTAGGGATCTTTGTGATTATCCATTGATCATGAATTGTCTGAAAGTCCGAGCTTAACATTTACTGATTTTAAGAAAACTATTAATAATTAAAAGCTGCTACTAATTAAATAACATACATTAAAGGTGTTTTGTCCCTGAGGCTTTAAGAGGCTTCTCAGAGGTTAAAAGCCTGTACTGCATTTTCAGAGGACTGAAGTTCACTTCACAGTATCTTCACGTTCAGTGCACAAGCCATTTTTAAATCCAACTCCAGAGGTACACAACATCCCTTGCCACTGTGGACAATTATAGCCACAGGCACAAAGCCACACAGAGATGCACACATATACATATAATTAAAAATAAACCTTTGAAAAAAATTTAAATACCAGTGAGTATGTTTTATATATATATATATATACAAGTGTGAGCTACAATACTTATATTTCAAATGCCATGCTACCTGATATAAACTTGTTAATCTGAAAACCAATTATGAACTACTGATGTATAATGTATAGGAAACTTTTCTGGAGATAAAGCATACACTAGGTATTGGGAGACTTTAATAATTCAACTGGTTGAATGTGGTGTAGTATTGAATAGAAAAGAAAGAATTTTGTATACAAAATACAGTCTTGCTTCAGAGTGTGGCTGCCTGCTGAATTCCTTTAACGTAGGCTTGATAAGACCTGAAGAATATTCTAGATCTCTAGTGATATCTAGAATATACATTGCATATGCCATAAGGAGCCAGTTGAATGAACTGCAACATTTGGTCTTTATATTATTATAAACTTAATGTTGCTCAGGTACCTTAAGCCAAAATATATTTATTAATAGAAACTCTACTGAAATTATGTTTAGGTTACACTAATGCTTCTATTTGGTTGCACATAAGCTGAAATGCAGCTACCAAGATGTTTGATGCTACTTGGTATGCATTACTATGCTTCCAGTGATCATTGCTGCCTTCACCATGGATTTAATGAAGGGAAGTGATGGACTGTGGACAGCCTCAGAGAGAAAGCCTTTAAAGGAAAAGTGTCAAGGCGACTGTTCTGTCAATGGCATGAGGGATCCAGTAGCCCTGATTAATTTCATTGCCAGTACCTCATATGGAAACGGAGAGACAAGTGAAGCACAATATTAAAAATATATTGCAAATATGACTCTCTTAACTCGTTTGAGGACTATCACTGGCAGCTAGAATCTTGCTCTATGGAATCCCATGAGAATAGTTTCCATGGATTGACCTGGGGATGAAACTCTTGTTCTGTATCTTTAAATTTTTTGCTTTAGCTTTAGGCTTACAGTGAACTCTATAGTCAGTCCGCATAAATATTCTTGAGCTCTGCTTTGTGTGCCAAGTTCTCCTGAGAATAGCACAGGCAGTAGATTGCAGTTAAGAATTTTAAATATCTTTTTAATTCTATGGTTAGCGTGAATTTTTGTATTTACACACACAGAGAGACACAGACACACATACTCAGACTCCTTCTTTTCTATGCTTTTTGAAAATGGAGATTTTTGGAGAAATAACATCTACTCCTCATTTAAAAGTAAAAAATGATGTCCATGTGAATGAGCAGAAGATTTATTAGAAAAAAAAGAATAAATAAATACTCTCTAAAGTATTTTTAAAAAACTATCCAGCAATAAATCTTGCAGTACAGACTGATATGCCGTGCTTCAGGTCTTATCAAGCCTATATTGAAGGAATTCAGCAGGCAGCCACACTGCGAAGCAAGAGTGTATTTCACATACAAAGTACTTTCTTTTCTATTCAATGCTATCCAGAGACCTGCCACACTGTGAATTTAGTTGGCTTCTTTATTTACAGAAACCATGATTGCACTTTTTACCTACTTCACAGCTTACTAGGTTGGAAAGGGTAATAGCACACATAGACTACTATAGAGTTTGTTCCTTTAGAAGGATTCAGATTCAAAACCTTCCTCTGTGCATGGTTTATTTTTTCTTTGCCCTCATCAAATAGGGCACTACACTTCAGGTTATAATCAATTAAACTCATTCTCAGTTGTTCAGCATTCTGGGTTCCCAGTGGAGCAGCCTGTACGTGCTTGAGCTACACTCAAAGGTGTTTAGACAGAGCTTCTGGGAACCCTGCCCACCCTTCAGCCAGGCAGTGTCAGCCATGCTGGTACAGAAGGTTAATGAAGGCTAAGCAGGACCTACTGCATGGGTAGAGCATCTTACAGGTGTTTGTCTGAAAATGCCCCCACACTTTAGATGTGTATGACCAAACAGTAATTGCAGTGATTCAGAATAAAAGTAGACCATTACAGCAAGCATGGAGCTTTTGGTTCAGTGATAGTTTTTGTCATTGTAAAAGGGATGAGTTAAGTTTTATAATGGCAGAGTTCTAGTAAATGAAGGCCATGTTTATTCATTTACTTTATTGTATGAGGCATATCTAGTTTCCTCATTTCTAAAGAAAATGTTCATTTATTTTTTAATATAGAACTTAACACTTGCTTTTAGATACTATAAGATTTGTGAAACTATTCTTTAAAAATATCTTGTTAAGCAGGTTAAGTGTGAGCACTTGATTTCCAAAGTTTCTGGTGTTATTTATAGCATATTTCTATAGTTTCATTAACATAGTTGGGAATGAAGAGAAAGTTTTCACATTTTGCATATTTGCAATACCAAATGT
The DNA here is from genome assembly GCA_028551405.1 of Uromys caudimaculatus. NCBI lineage: Eukaryota > Metazoa > Chordata > Mammalia > Rodentia > Muridae > Uromys > Uromys caudimaculatus. The sequence continues at coordinate 59,431,255 of CM052716.1, forward strand.
GTATGTCTAATCAATGGTTACTGACATTTATTTTAAGAATCCAGCCTGAATCCTGAAGTTAACAAAATTATACAAGCTAAATGAATATCTTGGATTCAAATACAAAAATATCTATGCCATAGGAGTATATACATAGGAGTATATAAATGTTAGCTCACATATTAATAGGGAAAAATAAGCAAATGCTGGCAAAGCAAAAGCACTGCTAATGCAACTATATTTGTTAGTCCTTACTAACTGGACAAGTCAGCAGCTGTGCAGCCCTGCTTACTCTGTATAAAATAAAAACTTCCTTTATTCACTGCCACAACTTCTTACGCCTCAGTTACTCATTTATTTGACCGTAACTTCTTTGTGAGCCTTTCTTGTTCATTTTTCCCATTGTTTGATTTACAGGTTCTATGATATACCTTAGGTTCTGCCTGCAACCTGATATCCAGCCCTGTCAGGCTTGGAACTCACAATCACATTGACTCAGCATTCCAAGTTCTAGGATTACTGGCATGGCTTATCATGCTCAGCTCCATTCAAACTTTTAATTTTAGAAAATATTTCAAGATTCAGTAGCTCATGTTTTCTATCTATATTCACTCCAAACATAATTTCAGAGAGGGATCTATATGTACTTTTGAGCAATTCATGACTCAATGGTTTTATCTCATTTGATATATCACTAAATCCTAGAATTATAATCTCATTTGAATGATTAATTTCTATCTCATATTTAACATGTTGAAGTTCTTGACCATTTTCCCAAACCTACTTTTCCTGTTCCCTTTCTTATCTGAGGTTATGACAGCTATGACCTTAGAGTCCCTCAAGCCAAACCATAAGAGGCACTCATGACACACACTTACTATGTGTGTATCCTCTCTGACTACAGTTCCAGTTGATTGTACCTTCAAAGTGACTTATCTTACCATTATGTAGGAGCAAGCATCTAAATTTAATCTATAATTCTCCTTGACCTTGAGTATTGCACTAACTACTTATCCAGCTTGCCTTTTAATCATCTTTAGACAGATTCTCAATATCCAAACACAATGGTCTTGTTAAAGATCTCATAATATATCCTATTGCATATAATTCTTAGTGTATGGAAATAACATGGCCCTGTTTTACTTTAATGTATATGTATATGTGTATGCATGTGTATATGTATATGTACATGTATGTACCATATAAGTTAAAGTATACCCATATCATCCACACCCAGTGGCTTCCCATCTGCCTGTCATCTTCTGCTACCTCCTTTCTCTGTGCTTATCTCCATCATTCAGTTTATCATAGTCCATGCCACAAGTTCTCATCAGGACCTCACTGCCTAACCTGTGTCCCTCACCACTTTCTTGGCTTTTTTATTCCAAGCTTGAAAAGACCTTGTGCCTTAGTCTCATTTAGTTGTTTGCTAATGTATGTCTTTTTCAGGAAGTCTCTGATGACCATAACAGTTTAAATCTTAGGTCTCCATCTTCTCACTTTCTTGTCCTTCTTTTATAAAATCCAAAAGTATCACAAGTTACCAGTTTTAAATATTTTGTACTGGTTATTCTTTCATTCTAGTCTGAATCCCCACAAGGGTAGTATTTTTTGTTTTTCCTCTCACAAAACTTATTACTTTGTCTTCATAAAGTAATCCCTCTAGAATAATGGATGAATTAGATTGGACCAGCATGAGGATAAAGTCTGGACTATAAAAAAAAGATTAAAGAATAAAAAAAGAAACAATAGAAGAGAAAGAAAAGGAGGGAAACAGAGAGAAAGTAGAAAAATTTTTATGGTTTTTATAAATGAAGACTCAGGATTGAACTGTGACCAAGATATGCCTACTGTGTCCTAGATTGTTGTGCTGCTTTTGATATTTCTAAACAATGGCAAGCTCCAAAAGTCCACTCTCTAGCTTTCCAAAGTTGGAAATTTAGGAGTGTTCTAAACAGGAAGCAGATGGAGGAGGAGAAGTTCATAATTTAAATTTTCCCCAGATTTAAATTTACACATTTAATATTACAAAGATACTTTAAAAAGTAATTACAGTGTTACCCTTCGTTTAAATCAATTAAAGACTATCTCCCAAAGTGCCAGAATTTTATTCACCATTCTTTTGTAAAAAAAAAAAAAAAAAAAACAAAAAACAAAAAACAAAAAACTCAGGTTCTATTTGCTCAGTTTAGAGAGGATTTTCCCCTTTGGCTTGTATTCTTTCAGATTTATGCTCATCAGTTCTCTATTTGTTATGCATGCATGCTCAAAGAGACAAATACACACCCTGATTCCTTATTCATTCACTTCTTCATGCTTTAAGACTTATGTCTTCCCTTGGCTCTTCTTTCAAGCTGTCTTTTGTTTTTGATACTAGATACTGTTTAGCCTCTCTGATCTCTAACTTCCAGTCAGCACTGAAGTAGCTGGAAGTTCTTTGACTCTTCTCCTTTCTGAGTGGTCTTATGTTAGTTATAAAATTCTTATTAAATGAGTTTTGTAATGTTCCAGTAAAAATCATGAAAATCATTATTAAGAATCATAATGGTTTCTTTTTGCCCCTACTATAAAGAATGAAAAGCATGATCTTTCTACCTTTAAGACAATATATGTGCATGATGCTTGAGCAGCGATTCTGCTGGAATACAGAAATGAGATTTGCAAGCCAGGATTATTGGCTCTTGAGAGTTCATAAGTCACCTTTTTCCCAATAACTTCCCAAACAAAATGAACTAACTTCTGTGGGGGATACCAATACTGGGGCTGCTTAACTATGGACTAAATCACAACTATATTTTCTAATGTTAGAGCTGTCTCAACCTCACAGTTCCTTACCCTATGACTGGAGACCATTTTATGTCCCTGTAGCAGTATATTTCTCCATCAGCTCAGTCATTTCCTTCACTGCAAAACATTTTCTGCTTCTAGGTGAATTGCCACATCAAACTCATTTGAAATTCTAGGGGATGCATTTAAATACACATCCTCTCTATTAATAAATATAATATCTATAATATTATTGAATGGCAGAAGAAAAATCTCCAAAATATCACAGTGGCAAGAAGATCATTTTTTTATTTAAAGATATTTGACCAGTAACTAATGAAAATATCTCATTTTCTTATTTATTTTCTATGGAACAAGAAAAAAGCAAGCATTCTTGGCACTAGAACAGGGTGCTAATGGTATGTAATACCTGTACATACATATTTTGTTAAAATACCTCTCACATGGTTATTCATGTTGGATATTTTCTTAGATAAGTTACCCAACACTGTAAAAGTAAACACATTGAACATATGAATTTAAGGTAGAAAAGGTTTATTAAGGCTCACAGTTCCAGGTTATAGTGCACCACTGAACAATAAACAGGAAGAAATGAATGGATACATGCTAGTACTTAGCTTATTTCATCAACTATTATACACCGAGGATCCCTGGTTAAGGAATTTTGACAGCCTTACTAGGTGCATCTCCGTATATCATCTAATGTGATCAGGTATTCCTCCTAGACATGGCCATAGGCTAAACTAATACAGAAAGTCTCATCAATATCCTCTTCCTAGGTGAGTCTAAATTGTGTTGTCTTGAAGTTAACTGTCACTAATAAATTGGGATAAATTGTTATCTTCTTTACTGTACAAATCTTTAATTGTAATTGTTAATGGTTATTAATAGAGATGAAAAAGAATTGCTCTGATATTTCCAAGCTTTGCTGTGTTATACACTACTTGTCCCGCTATCTTTCCTATACTTCCATGTTGATGTGTCACAGACCACTCGTCCCTCTATCTTCTCCCTCCGTGGTGATGCGTCACACACTGTTCATCCTCTGTCTCTCTTCTATCTTCACAATGATGCATCACACACTGTTCATCCCTCTAGCTCTCTTCCACCTCCACGTTGATGTGTCATACACTGCTTATCCCGCTATCACTCCTCTATCTCCACATTGATGTGTCACACACTGTTCATCCTCTATCTCTCTTCTATCTTCACAATGATGTGTTACACACTGCTTATCCCGGTATCACTCCTCTATCTCCACATTGATGTGTCACACACTGCCCATTCCTCTTTCTCTCCTCTACCTCCATGTTGATGTCTTACACACTGCCTA
>CM052716.1:59435853-59493822 GCA_028551405.1 Uromys caudimaculatus
TTAACTAATTGTATAAGAAATGATACTAATTTTCATTGAAATTCTAACTTTGTAAATCTCTCATTTGTATTAAAACTGAGAAGGGGCCTTTCAGTGTCCTAGTGAGAGTAGTGATCAACTGGGTCTTTGTCATATGGTCTCATGCTTTGAGATCTGAAGTTGCTGGGACTGAGATAGGGCCTGCAGCCGAGGACTTTCTGGAATAAAAGCCAATTTCTACCAAAAGAGTTGGTGCCTCTATCATAACAGTGCTGGACACCACTGACAGATGCAGTGGGTGTGAGTCTGCATTACTTTCTGGACTAGATTGAAAACAAGTAGTAATTTCCTTCACTGCCTCTCAGTATTCTAATACAGCCTATCGGTTTACAGGTAAAGCTCACCATTTAGAGTCAAATAATATTCTGCTATGTTACATGAGGAATCTTCTTCAATATAGCTTCTTCTTATTGTGTTAACTTGGAGAGATATGAGAATCAAGAGAAAATACACATGTGTGGGTATAGATATAGACACATATACACATATGAACACACACACACACACACACACACACACACACACACACACACACACACTCATTTGAAGGAAGCCAGTGCTAAGTGCCAGCCCTTATCTTTATTAATACTTAACATGGTGTTACAAAGAAACATTGTGTTTAGGACATTTTTTTCTGAAAGAATGTCTATAAAACTAGACATTTTCAGATATATCTAAATTACAAATGATAACTTCTTTATAGTATATACACTATCTATCATGCAAAATTACTTCAGAGCATGAGCAATAATTCTGTCCAGCACCCAGTTGCTGGCCTGCCAGACAATCATAACTGTTGACCCACAGTTCAGCTTACTTCTTAAAATGTAGTTGTAAATGCTGTGACATTTATAAGCAACTTGGACCAAGTTTTAAAAATAAATGATCTTGGTTATTGATTAATAAATTAAAAAAGATAAACCCATGGCCAAATGCCTTCTAGGTGTCAGAAAATAGAACAGAGTTAAAGCGGCAAACAATGTTAGCACAGATAAAAGTGGGGATCGTGGGGAATACCACCAGTCTCTACTGTTTTCTAATACATGAAGCCCATTTTCTATTAATCAACCTGCCTCTTTTTAATAATAATCATCTTCCAGCTCTTGTCGTGAAAGAAATCTGCTTTTCCACATCAGTTCTAAGTGGCCTGTAGTGATGGCCTACGAGCCGATACAGTACGTTTTCCTTCCTGTGCTTAGGTCACACAGACATAATCTCCATCAATCCCATCAATGAGTCTACTGTGAATATTTTCTGTAACTCTTCCCTTGGTGAAACTGTCAAATCTTCAGAGTTTGGCCTGTGCATTTTCATCGTTCTGCATCTCTTGATTTAAAGGTTTTTCAGTTACACATTTTTCCCCTTCCCTTAACCCTTAACGATTTTGCAATCATTTTGTATATTGAATCCAACCCTGTTTCCAGTCCTCATTTTTGGACTGCCCTGGAACCTCTTTTCCTTTTTGTCCTCCTATTTTATCCTCCATTTCTACCCCCTAGGTTACTTCTTATTTTATGTTAGATGTGCATGCTGAAAGGCGAGTGGGATCCTAGGTAATGAAAGTGCTCAATCGCGTCATTTGTTTGAGTCACTTGTGAAATAAATCTTTTGAGTCGTGCTTTAAGGAGAAGTTTGAGGCTATAATGAGCCATGGCTAGGTTTTCTAATTCATTGTATGCACAATGAAATAGAAACTGTGACTAGTGAGGTAGGTAATTGCAATGCACAGGACACTCATTATAAGCAAAGTAAAGGTGGATGATTTGGACAAGATGAAGAAAATGAGCTGCTTTAACAAAACTAGTACCAGCTAATTTATGAAGAATGTTTATTTATTCCTTACATTTTTGAATACTAGGAGAGAGTCAATGAGTACAAATGATTTATGCTTTTATCCATGAATGATACTTCCTCTTAGCGTGCCCTCACATAAGGAAGTACAGAAATACGTACAGCTCCCCTGTATCTCTGCTATAAGATTATTAACCACACTAAAAGCATTGTATCCAATACTTTTTATTAACCATTTTACTTATTCATCTTGGGTATTTAGGTGGTGCTGGTGACTGAGCCCTAAGCCTCCTGCACTTTAAGTAAAACACTCCCACTCTAACACTAAGCTACTTCCTATCCCTTGCCATTATGATTTAATCAACTCCTCATATTGTCCTTTTTTAATGCTGCTGGCATCAACAACAGCAAAACACATTCAGAAAGACAATGAGATCAGAAAGTAGAGATACAAATCAAAAGCAAATGGGAACTCAGGGTGTAGCTTTTGAATAGTGGGAATGGTTTTTCAAATGCAAATGGATACGGAGAAGAGCTAACCTTTGAGTCTGCAGGCAGTCAATAAAATGATAGAGCATGAGGCTGGGAAAGGAAATGAGGATCTGACCATTAGAAGTTTTACATGTGATACTCATGTCTGAGGTTTTCCTGTGTGAATCATGAATCTGTTTCTAAAGGATTCAGATGAAAACATATCTGTTATATAAAGGTGCCTATTAGGACTGTGTGGAGATGGGATAAGAGAGAACGGAAAATGGATTACAATAATATAGGTTTTTAATGAGCATCAAGACCAAGACAGTGAGACTCATATAGAAATGCTATAAAAATAATAAACAATTGCTTAAGAGGAGTTACTGTTAAAACTTTATCACTAAAACTGAAGTGGGTAAAGAGAGCAGTCCACAGAGAAGTGATCAGGTTTGATCCACAGGATGAACCCAAACCCTGTAATCTTCAACTCAGATATATTTAATATGCAACATATCTGAGAAAGGCTAAATATCAGTATAGAATAATAAATCTCTATAGATTGTTTCTTTTCAATAGTGAAATATGGTTTCAAGATAACATGCTATGGTATATATCCTCTTCTCATTGAAATGGGATCAATTTTTTTTAATAAAAATTGGAATGATTAGGAAACTTGCCAAAAGTCACTTCCATGAGGAATGACTACTGTAAATCCATTTTTCTTTGTCTAGACTTTATATGAATTTTAGCTTGAGGGTGGTGACTTATTTGCAAAGATTTTTTTATTCTGCAGTGGGACCAGGTTAAGACAAAGGGGACAAATTCCAGTCTATGGTCTACCAATCAGACACTAAATATGCTTCAAGCATAATTCTAAAACTTCACTGAACTATTTTTTTAACGATTCAGTGAGTCATTCTGATTACCAAGATGCATACTTTCATACCTATGTCTCTCTACAAGGAAACAGGCAATGACCACTGTGAAACTGGAGCAAACACCTTCCTTGATGGGCATGTCCTCTTGAGCACACTCTCACACATGTAAAGTGATTGAAATATATGAAAAATAAAGTCTTTCACTGGCACTATATAGCTGTTATGTTACACTACCATTAATTTTTTGGAGTAAATAGATACATGGTAAATGACTCATGACCAAAGGAAGGATTTCTTCTATAATGGCACAAACATTTCATTTTTACTAAAGAATTATAATCTTTAACTGGAAAATGAATAAGATAGCATAATAACATGGAACACTATTGGAAAACCATGAGGCTGTGCTCCTTGTCCTATAATAAAATATGAGGTTATTAGTCATGCAACTTTACAAAAATGTACATTTTCATTTCTATTTTAGGCCTGCTTTCATCCTTCCCTGAAGTTTTATAACTATTACTTAATGCAGATCTATATTTATAAATGTATATCTGATGGTCAAATAGGTGGAACAGAAATATATTTAGAAAACAAACTGTATGTTTCCCTTCATTTAAATTCTTCCCATTATTTGTGAGTAATACTCTTCGGGCTAGACATCCCCATACGAACCACTATTACTGATGCTTGAGAAGATGAGGACTAAGGAGACCATCCTTTACAAAGTCCATATTTGGCTAAAGCAGGCTAAACCTGTAACTTTCTCTGGCCACAGAACAGGCTCTTTAATGTCTCTGTGAACTGCAGTTGATATTATACACATCTGCCACTTACTGTGAATAAATACCTTGGGAAGAGAGAATCTAAGAAACAGATTAAATTTGGTATAACCTGAGATTAAATCCAAATGACCTAAACTAGTACAAGGGCTATCTACCTTGGCGGAATCAGTCAAACTATAGAAAAGTTGACTAATACTGAATGTTAGATATTTTTCAATAATATATTTGGTTTTAAGTTTCAGAGGGCTTTTTTTTCCCCGTAAATTATGAGTTTGGTAATGGTTGAGTAATACCTTAGCCTTATTACTTTAAGCAAGATATTCAATTATGTTTTCCTTGTGATTATGCCTGCTTTCAATCTTAGTAAAAATTAAGTGAAGCAAATGTAATATTACAAACATAATGTTTTAAGTACCTTGGTTACATAAATAATTTAACAGGTAGGTTTGCCTTAAACTGATCCACATTGACAATATTTAAGCTCTAATTTTACCCCAAATCTTCCTTTTCTTTTCATTGTTTTTTAGTTTGTAAATGTCAGAGTCATCGGATGTTGGTTATCTTATCTTCTCGTATCTACAGTTTCAGAAACTCCTTAGAAAAGGAGGACATGATATGGAGGTTAGTCATGCCAACTCAAGGAGAATAGGTCCTTTCTGGACTTCTAATTTTTCTTCCCGTCCTATCTGCTACATTATAAAACCTTTAGATTATGTAGTTTTCATGGCGCCAAAAAAATCACGTCAAAGCTTGGACTGCCTTGGTAGCTCTACTAGCAAGCAGCATACTGCTATTTCTGCCTCTTGGCTAAATTGTTGGATGATTGGAAGGCAACACCACAGCAGGAAATATAAACTCCTCCCACATGAAGGTACTGTAAAGTCAGTTTATGTAATGCAGCAAATAGTTGGAAAACACACCTCAAACACAGCAACTTCACCAACAATGTATTTCTGTGCCTATTTTCAAGACAAAGGCTGTTTGCCAGATTCCGCTACATGGACATCAGACCTGTCAAGCTCCACAGAGCATACTCTGAAGATCCCTGAAGGCCTCTGTGGCTCAAGTTATTGCTTCCTTATGGCTGCCTTGAAAGCCTAATCATTTCTGGAGAAAAAAAATCATAATTTTATTTTGCACTGGGTTTTACATGTTCTGTGGCTAGACTATAAGCTCTTCTTCCCTCCCCTTCCTGTATGCCCTTCTTGTCTTTAACTTTATGCCGAGCAAAGGTTGTTGATGCTGAGGAAACACTAGAAAGGTCTAGTTTTTAGCACTACTGTTTAGGAACACAATGCTCATAACCCACGTAAACAACATTCAAGGTGAGAGGCATTCCCAAGTTCCCTCTTCAAAGGCTTGTAGTATAAGCAAGTCCCTAGATTTCTTAACTGTACTTTGTCAACCTCCTGTCTAGTCTCAAAGGATAACTCTGTGCAAAGTTGTTTTCCTGACATCTGTCAGGGTCCTCAATCCTGTTTCATTATTTTACAGTGTCTAGTCAATGACTGACACATGTCTACATTTCCCAACAGATCTATTCATCTTGGTATATAGACAAATCTTTGTGCTGCGCTGAATTCTCACAAATATTTATCCAAGCATATTAACTAGCATGAATTATTGCATGTAGCTGAATAGTTTGCCCATGCAGACATGCACTCAGAATGTTCATAGTATTTAATGGCTTTCCACTGACGAAAATATTCTACACTGAGACTAGAACTGTCATAAAGGAGACATTTCTTATTGATTGTTGACTTTCTGTTTCAGTGGAGTTGTTTAACAACTGTGGTTGGCTGTAAAAAAAGAGAAATAATTTAAAGCATTCTGAAAAGATCAAAAACCCCTAGAAAATAATGGAAAGATGTATTTTTTTTTAAAATGAGGCAAAATCATGCCCTCTTGATTCTTAATAGTTCATTAAACCTCTATGTATAACTTTGTAAAAGAAGCCTTAAGTATTACTGTTCATGTCATATGATCTGAATGTCACACAATCATCTTCAATCCTTTTGAGACTAAGCCTTAAATACAGTATGTGATGATTCACAAGAATAAATTCAACTGAATTAAAATGGAGTCACTGAGGAAATCCGTAATCCACTAAGTACAGATAGCATTTGATATTTATGGATTCTGCACATGTTGCTTCAATTAACCATTAGTATGTTGAAAATTATTCATCAATACTAAATATGTAATTGTAATTTTTCTCTCCGGGCAGTGGTGGCGCACACCTTTAATCCCAGCACTTGGGAGGCAAAGGCAGGTGGATTTCTGAGTTCGAGGCCAGCCTGGTCTATAGAGTGAGTTCCAGGACAGCCAGGGTTACACAGAGAAACCCTGTCTTGAAAAACCAAAAAAAAAAAAAAAAAAAAATTTCTCATCAATTTGTTTTAAAAATATAGTTTTAGTTCAGAAACTATTTATGTATCTTTTATGTTAAGACTTATGTGTCTTTGGAACCAGGCAGTCTCATACACTGAAGAATGACTGATATTACATCTTTAAGCCCATTTAGTTATTTAAAGGGTAATAAAAATTATATATATATATATTACAATTGGTAAAGTTTCTCATTTTGTATATAATGTGGTTTGAATAGGGAGGGTCCCCTAAAGACTCATTTTTTTTGAGAAAGTGTGTCACTGTAGGAGAAGCCTTAAGGTCTCATATACTCAAACTATGCCCAGTGTGGAGCACAGTCTCCTTATTTTCTGCAGTCAAGATGTAGAACTCTCAGCTCCTGCAGTTCTATATATGGCTGCATGTTATGATGTTTCCTGCCACTATAATAATGGGCTAAAGCTCTAAACTGTAATCTAGCCCCAAGTAAATATTTTTTTTTATAAAGATTGTTTTGGTCATGGTGTCTCTTCAGAGCAATAAAACCCTAAGACATACAATAACTTGTGCTAAGCATCTGAATGCAATATCCTTGCTAACTAAATGTTCTTCTGTCACAAACAGAAATACAAAACAAAAAGGTATTTGTGTAGCATAGATTAGTTTTCTGTATACTCAGTGCATGTTAAACATACTATAAAGGCATGTTGTTTTTTTCTCCTACAACCCTTGAGCATTTATTAAAAAATAATGCTTTTCTCTTCCAGTTGTAATAAATAAGGTTTGAAATCATGATATGCCCCGATGTGTTCAGAGAACTGAATTAATGTTTTGTCCATTAAAATAAATATTATCAATATAACATGTGGACTTCCAATATTCAATTTCCTAGAATGAAACAAATAGTTTTTTTTATCAATTCCTTGGGCCCAGCACAGTAAGTCAGTCACTATGTAGTGAGCAATCTGTCCTTCATAATTGCTCAGCATTGCATTTCAGTTTTACACTCACATACAGTAAAAACTCAAGCTGTGTGACAAATATTATTTACAACACTTTGTTGTTTCTCTTTATTTTAAGAATAACACGCTTAAATTTCTACAGTTGAACAGTAAATTTGGAAATTATCGAATCATTTATAAATATTTTGCTTCCTACATTGTGCTCACACACACACACACACACACACACACACGTACATATATATTGTACTCATGCTTACTTATATATATAATATATATACTCATGTTTACTCATATACATAAATAATGCATATATAAAACAACACAGAATCTTTTTATTTTCTCAACTATTATGTTGCCAAGAACATGTCCAAATGCCTTAATCATAGAACGTCAGATGCTACACTGTAGTTAAAGCAAGATAGAACAGTTCCTGTCCCTTCTGTCTGCATTATTTAAAATGTATATGACATATCTCTCATATTATGGTAAACACTGCTTTTGGAATTTTTAATAGCTAAAATGCAATTTAAAAATACTTATCTCAAATCTCCATCTTCTGACTCAATGTCTCTACCCCTACTCCATTCTCTTCAAGAGAAACTAAAATTGAGGGGACTGTTCAGATATCACTTAAGTTTAGCCACCAAACATTTGTGCTTTGCAAGCTTTTTTTGCTAATATTTTCTTTAAATAAAAACCTCTCATTTGATAAAATTTAATACTTAAAGTTATTTGTTTTTTTTCTTTTGTTTAAAATGATATGACTTTCAATACATTTAAAATTGATGTATGTGTGCACAAGCGTGCGTGTGTGTGCGTGTGTGTGTCTGTGTGTGTCTGTGTGTGTCTGTGTGTCTGTGTGTGTGTTTGATAACCTCTATTTTTGGTTATATTCCTGAAATGCTCTAACAATGGGTTAGGTCTCTCCGTACTTTTAACCTGAAGTAAAAATAGTTTCTTGACATTCTTACTTTGTTATTAATGGATCACCATTAAATCTGAAGAAAAAAATAGAATTGATTTTTTAATCTGTTTTAAGATGAGTCATCTTATCCTCACAGGCACAGGAAGTACACTACTTGAATTCACTAATTTTTCAAAGACAGTATGAGGATTAACAAATCATATAACTCCACAATATTTTCCCGCATAAAGATGTCACAAAACTACTGGAAATCAAAATACAATAAATCTGGAGAAGATTTGTAGTACATACTTAGTTATGCTTTCATTCATGCCAATCTGTCCACAGAAGTCAGAAATGATTGCTTCCTGGAATTTGTGGTCTATCCCACTCACTATCTCTGTCAGAACCAATGCGTGGAATAGACATAGAACCTCAGAAGCAAGGTCTTCTCTCTGGTGCGAAACTTTGAGAGTTAGACCTAAGAGTCCAGTCACTTGCCTTCTTTTCTTGCAAATGTTCAGCCTTACTTGGAGTGAGATCTCATCAAACTCTTGACATGAGACCAATGTCCATTCATTGTGTACAAAAAGAACCCATGCTCTTGAGAGGCACACTGATGACACAATAATTCTACCTTAAACAATTGTGGTGGTTCAAATTTGGACAACTATTGGGGTGGTAAACCATTGTGAAAAAAAAAGACCTACAACAAACGCAGAGTCCATAAAATACCAAGTACCAATAGAGTAAATCCCAGCTCATGTTATATTTACTATCTTGGAGAAATTACAACACTCCCTTCTCATATGGGTTGTATCAATGTAATACATTTTACATATTCCTGGATAATTGGATCTGCATAACTAACTCAATCATCTTTCAATACAACCCAGTAGTCATCATACAGGGTTCTGCAACACTTAAGTATGGCCACCCTGCCTGGAGATACAGTTTCAGTTTCGACTGAAATTATTATTTTTTTAATCTGTGAATCCCTTTAGCTACTGGAAAATTCTTCATGTATAAATTAGGAAGGTTATCTTTTGTTTTACCAACAGTTTTTTTAATGAAAGTTAAAAATATTAAGTATTTAATAAATATTTTACATATAAATTGAGATGTAGTATTAATGTAAAGCACATGCACAGATCATAAATGATAAGAAAAATAAATAATATCGCATATATCATTAAAATTATAATCTCTTTATGCACTCCAATAATTAGCTGAAAATACTTTGGAAAAGTTACATAAAATGCATTATCATTTTGACCTACTGTTCTAATACTTTTTATGCTATTTGAATGTTGTTATGAGAAAATATGAAATTTTATTTTTTCTCTCTTTGAAATTTAAAATATTTTATTCAAAAATTTCTTTGTTCTGTTATTACACATAAATTAAATTAAAACATAATTTTCACCAGGTTTGAGGAATACAACATAAATGTCTTATTATTTTCACAATATAAAACATTTTAACTGTTCACATGTTCCTTAAACATATGAGATTTTAAAACTACTAACTAGGGTGAGTGGGTTGAAATTGAAGTATCTCCTATGCATAATACAGTGGCTAAAATAAATGTAAAATGGTTTGTTTAGTTTACTGAGACACTTAAAGGGATTCAAGATGGTTTATACTTATCTTTTTTCCTTTTTTTGAAAATTTTTATAAAGTTTTATTAAATTTATTTTTTACAATATCTTTTGAGCATATTTTCTCCTACCCCAACTCCTCAGATCCAGTTAGACATTGTGCCAACTACCCAACTACATTCTTTCTCTCTGCCTCTCTCTAAAGCAAAGCAAAGCAAAACAAAACAAAACACAAAAATTAGAACAATAAAAACAACCAATATTATAAAAACGAATTAAAAGCTCAACCGAGTTAATTCTACTCTGGTAAGAATCATAGACAATAATAGATCACTTACGGTTTTAAATGCTAAAGTTCTTAAACACTTTCTATTGTTTCAAAGTATGGTATTTTCAGGCAATATTTCATGTCACTTACACATAACAAAACTAGCAAGACTGCTCTAGTCACTCTTCGTGTTGCTGAAGAAGTATTTACATAGGCACTTGCAGTCTCAGACAAACATTTAAATTAGAATCCTTTCTCTCTTCAAGCAGAGGAAACTCTACAGTCTATAAAGTACAAACAATTTGAAACAACATCTTAACAATGCTTAATTGCATCACAGTATAACCAGTGTCACCATTTTCCTTTTCAATGGAAAGATAGAACCTCATCTATTAGGAGCATCTGGAATGTAACAAGGATTAAGAATTATTCAAATATTATTCTCAAGACGTCTTCTTAGGTATTTTTTGGGGGTAGAAATGAACAGCAATGATTCAAAAATACCCCTCAATATTCTCATCTCAAATTCTTCTAACCATGGTTTAAAGTAGATCAGCAGCTATACAATTACTATGTTGACAAATTATAACTTTAAGAAAACCTCTACAAAATATCTTAAGTGTGAGCTCTGAAATTTTTTCTTAGGTCCTGTCATTATAAAATGCTTCCTAACTGGGAAAGAATCAGGATAATCCAGAAAGAGATTGTGTGTTTTAATTCTATCAATAGAAAAACAGATCAAAATAAAAGATTTGTATACACTGTTCACTTTCAAGGAAGAGGGATGTGAGTTAAAGCACTTTTACAGACATGTTTAAAAGTTAACACCTTAATGTGTAAGTACAAAGAAAGTTTGTGAGACAAATTGCAAGATGTAAAGGGTGAACCAAAAACTCCAAAAATGGGCAAATAATGATTAACATGAAACATAAGGACGATTGTCCCTCTGCAGAAGCAGAAGCAGCCATAGAAATCAGGAAGAGTACTGCAGAGAGGATTGAAAAAAAAGTGCTGCCTGGAGAAGCACAATGAACTGGTGCTTTCTGGACTTTCATTACTCTTTAAAGTGCCTCCAGTTACTTCTACGATTTGTCCTTAAATCTCTGTTGCAGGGTTCAAGAAGCTGTTATTTTGAAAGACCAAATAAGTATCGTGGACTTGAAGGTCACACTGTTTCTGCAGTTATTACTTGTTTCTGCTGATATTCTGAAAAAAAAAAAAAAAAAAAAAAAAAAACCCCAAAAACAGCCAGTGATAAAACATCACCAACGGGCTTGGCTATGTTTCAATAAAACTTTATTTGCAGAAACAGTGTATAGAGTTCAGCATAGTGTTTTATGCTTGTGGTGCCAAAACTCAGGAAGCTAAGACAGGGAGATTGCCACTATTTAGACACCATTTTGAGCTACATGGTAAATTCAATCCAGTCTGTGATATGATATTAGAATCTGTCTCTAAACAAACAAACAAACAAACAAACAAACAGTAATGGTGCTAATTCATACCATACAGGCATAGCAGAATAAATATTGCTCTATTTTTGAGCAAATGATTGTGCCAATTTTATTTTCAGTTATTATATGGTTGTTCAACTGTTCTAATTACAGTGAATGTTTGTTGTCTTTCTGCATGAAATCCATTAGTTTTGTTGTCTGCATAACTCTTTGATGTTACTTAGGGCATCCATAAGGTTCCTAACCAATACTTGTGCTTTTGATGGTTATTTAAAAAACCCAGAGAGGACAAGGGACATCAGAACTAGCAATGATTACTATCTGATCTTTGTAAATCTCTCAAGAACCCAAGCTCATCCTCTTTTGCCAGGCGTATTTATCAGCTGTATTTGGGGGCCTGTATGAGGGATGATTGTGTGAGAATAAATCCTACACGCGATCTGGAGATAGAATGAGGCTAAATTTTCTTGGCACTATTTAAGTCTCAGGATCCACCTGTGTGTTTAACTAGGAAAGTTTCAGTTACGTGAGACAATGCATTTTACTTTTGCTGCAGTTAAAGTTAGTTTTCTGGCTTTTGCCTGACAAAAGTACTGACAAAAACACATTGAGGAATGACTATTATATCTTAAAGCTTCTAAGTCCTAGCCTTAGGTACAAACTGTATATGTGAGCTTGTTTTCCAAATACATGTTTTTAGAAAGACAGATATTTTAAGTGCCTTTTTCTTCCCATTTCCCAATCTTGACAGCACTAATTATTTTAATGGAAGGAAAGCAATAAAGCCACAAATCTATTCATTGTTCATCAAATAAACTGTTCTATTTTATTGATCTGATTAGAAAAAATATTTGATTTTTCTAATTCTGTCTTATATCATGAATATCTGTAAAAGAAGTATTATCCCCAGTGTGGGAATGCTGAACTTTCAACTCTAACAATATTCTTCTTTATTTTTGTTATAATGCCTTGTGCTCATTAATTACAAAAATCCACTAGCAATGTCTACTGTGCAGTTATATTGATCTTCTTCAACTAAATATACATAACTATAGTTTTTTTTCCTGAATCAGATACAATCTACTAATTTCTAAAGAATGGGTAGACTAGGATTAATTCAAAAGAAAAATAAATCCTCACTAAACTCTAAAATCTAAAGAGTGCTTATTAAAAGGAAGAAGTTATTGAATGTAAATTCAAAATGCTAGTCTGTCTTATGACCATCTTTATAATAATTTTCTCTTCATGACTGGGATGAAGTTTTAATCACAGCAGAGCTGTATATCTCTAGTTTTGCCAGCATATAACCTATTATATTATTTTTTCAGTTTGAACACTGTCAGTATAAGTTGAATTAATTTTTTGTAAGATGCAGTTAGATGTTTTAACCACAAATGCACTATAAAGACTTGAGAATCAAATAATACAATTAAGGATAGGTGAGATAAATTTTCCTTCATTATCTTCCACCTAATTGTTCTCCCCCTCATGTTTCCCAGTGATGGAGTAAACAAAAATTATAATAGAACAAGAAACAAAAACAATAGCAAGGACAGATACCCCATAAAAGAGAACAGCTAGTGAACGCTGATAACTACACCACTCCAGAGAATAAATGGCTAGGCTTGAATACTAAGCATTTTTCCTGCATTAGACCATGAGTTGCATAAGAGTTAGGCCATTTAAATACTAAGTCTGTCAAGTAATTGCATGGAGACTGAGCCATAAATATGTTAATTCCTCATTATTTTCACTCAACCTATTCCAGAGAAAGACTTTAAATAGAGATGTGAAGTGGTAACTGGAGGTCACTCTCCACATTGTAACCTGAAAGGCAAGCAGAGGGGCGGGCACTAGCAGTGTGTACTGTGCAGTAGTCTTCAAAGAGCACATTCGAATGATCTTCTAAAGGTTCCTAACTTCTAATGTTCCTTCTTAGCTTTAGCAAATTTAACTGTATAACCTGACATTTGCTGTTTCTTTTTCTTTTAATTATTTTACACATTTGATGCATGTTTTATTTATAAAAAAAATTAGGTTAAACATCTCAGTCAAAAATTTAGTCAGAGATATATATGTATGTGTGTGTGTGTGTGTGTGTGTGTGTGTGTGTGTGTGTGTGTGTGTGTAATTAAAACCCAGTGATGGTTTTCATGTGCATTAGTTTTTCTTTTTCTTTATCCCTAGTATTTAGAAAATTCACTGCCATAAAAAACTACATAGTACACAGCCTTCTAATGAAGAAATGTTACAAATATTTCTAATTAGAAATATTTACAAAATTAAAGATCCACTTTAACTCATAAAACTCATTCATCTGGGATTGTTTACAAATATTATATTTGAGATAGTTTTCATGTTTCTTTAGATTGGTGTTATATCAGGATTTCTCAGATTGAGGACATACAATATTTCATTCAGTCATTATTTTGGCAAATATATACACTTTCTATGTATGGCACTGTGCCAGAATGCAATTCTAGCATGTCTTCAATATTATAACTCCACCAAAAAACTGAGTTATGCAATCATTAGTTCTTGAGATATAATATAGTCACTTTTTAAAAGGATGAATTATATTCTTAACTTCTAATGCCAACATTTGAAACATTTTACTGCCATTGTTTATAAAATATAACAACACGCTATGCCAAATACAGGTCTTGAGGCAACAGTGCCCCAGATATTTCTTCAGCCTTGTGTTGAGAAAAAAGATGTCCAGAGGAATCTAATTAGTGACAGTATATCCACCTGAGCTCTCTAGTCAGGCATGACCTGCAGCAGCTTGCTTGCTCTCCTGTAGCAATAGGTTAAGGGGTGAGTGTAAAGAAATGATCTGCTATGTATCAATTAGCTAAGCTTCTAATCTCAAAAAGCAATAATCCACTCTGACATCTACTGTCTCAAAAATGCATCATATCCATTTTCTGAGAAAGAAAAATAAACATTTAAGATTTTTATATTAAAACATAGTTTATTCCCAAAATACTTCAGGAATATTTGGAAAAATAAAGCTAATAGAATTATATTTAAGCAAATTTTCACTGAAATGAATTCATGTTCACATGTTTTAGTCCTTTTCTATTACAACACAAAACAGACCCCAGTAACAAATACAGTTAGTATATAACCTCCTCTTTTCTCTATATATGCAGTATCACAGCTCACATAAATTAATGAATAGAAATTATTTCACAGCACAAGTATGCCAGTACTGAGCCAATTGTATCACTGTATATATTACATTCAATATTATAGGCTTTATAATTACATGTTAGCTACTTTTTTGTTAATTTAAAATACATTAATATGTGTCAGGTACTCTTTAAAAATGATCAATAATTTCTTTTATTCATATGACATAATAGATCTACAGGATAGATTCTAATGTTGCTTTCATGCTATATGCAGGTTTGGAGGCACAGTAAAGCTGAGTGCTACACAGAGGAATGTTTCGTTGTCTAACACAGATAGCCTAGTACCAAAGCTGTTGTGCTAATATACTTGAAAGCTCTGTTAGTGATTTTAGCACTCTCTATAATATGATTTGGTGTTGTTTACATATCAAACATATGCCTAATATTTAATACTTTCAGTAAATCTTATGCCTCATGTCCATTTCTATAGCTAAAAATTTGTACCAAATTATATTCTTCCTAAAAATAAATATTAAAAACAATACTAGGAAATATTGAACTTTTATGTTTTTATTGCCAAAACGTAGCAAAGGCCAGTTCACAGTGGTTCAAATTTTGTTTATCTGCTTTCATGCTGAGATTGAGTATTGCTGGATTTATCTATTGGTAACATTAGTGGAAGTCCTGTTGAGAAAATGATTTCCTAGAGTTTTGTATTACATAGATATAAAAGATATGGGGTATGCATATTCATACAACTGTTTTTGATCTTCTAAACTACACATACTCACACATGATAAAATAATAAATCTGTCCCTTCTTTAAATATCACATGTGTGTTAAAAATGTTATTCTTTCAGTAATGCAAAATATATACTATCTTATCTAGCCTTGTAAAGAACAGTGAGCCAGGCTGGAGAGACTGCTCAGCCATTAAAGGATAGGCTCACAACCAAACATTCAGAATAGTGTTGTCAGGGCATTTTTAACAGCAGCCACACTTGTTTTTCTTAATCTTACACACAAAAATATTGTGTAAGCAGATGTTTCCTACTGCTGCTTGAGCATTCACTCTTCTCATGCATATTCAGCCACGTGCCACTCAATACAAGCAGAAAGTGAACAGCATATTTTGTGTTGCTATATGCTATATTTATTTTTTATTTTTGTGAGCATGTGTGTGCATTTCTCTCTCTCTCTCTCTCTCTCTCTCTCTCACACACACACACACACACACACACACATGCTCACACACACACACACGTACAGGAAAGGGATCTGGATCTCTGGAGCAAGAGTTACAGATTGTAATGACTATATTAGTGTACTTTTGAAAGCTGAAAAAGGTGTGGTATTATATATTTCACTATACGAATTTAAATAAACAATAAGTATATTTAACTCTATCATTCAATATCATATATATATCTTAAAATATTATATTATAGATTAAAAATATGTAGTAACATCTTTCAGTTGTAGTACAATATTAAGAAGAAATAAGTAGTTTTAATAATGTACTTCCTATTTTAATATGAATTAATTTAATTAAGTCATTTGAAATATTATGTAATATTTAATTTAGAGAAAATTGAAATGTAGTCTTAGTTAGGTTCTAACACTGTACCATAACCCAAAAGCAACTTGTGTGTGTGTGTGTTTCGGGTGGTATTTTATCTTATATTCTCCTGTGGGAACTCAAAGCAGGAATTTGTGGGCAGAAAGCAATCAAGAAAATGCACCCTAGGCTTGCCCACAGTCCAATCTTTGGCGTGCATTTTCTCAATTGAGGATTCGTTTTCCAAAATGACTCCAGCTTGTGTCAAGTTGATATAAAACTAGGCAGCACAGCAGTATAGACAGGAATGAGAGGGAAAATAGGGAAAGGGAACGGAAGGAAAGTGAAGGGGTAGGCAGAGACAGTAGGGAAGGAATTTAGTGTTGATAGGTATGCAGTATACACATACATAAACTTTGGAAAGAATACATCTAATTAATAATGACAACAATAGTAAGGTTCTATGCCCTTAAGTAAATAAAATGACAAGATTCTTAACTTTTGCTATTGTCTTAAAAATCTCCTGTGCATTCTGCAGTCACTAGACATATTAATTGCATGTGGATACATTTTAAAAAATCCGTAGCCACACATGAACAATCTGCAGTACTGGTCAGCAGGACTAAAACACCACCCTCCCATGTCATCTTTCTTTTTTAAATTGTCTCTTTTGCATTAAGCAAGGTGTCGATAAGTTGGCAGTGACAGACATGTATAGGAAACTGTCTGATCTCACTAGTACTGCAAGCACATTCTCCCTGCTTTGATTCTTCTGGGATTTTGAGACAAAAATTCTCAGCTTCATTATTGGTTTTGTGTTTTCTGACCTAATATCCATATACAATATTGAACACTTTTAAGTTCTATTGCTAGTCATCTGTATATAATTGAGCTGGCAAAGCTGTCTGATTTTGTGTGTAATACATAAGTAAAGCAGTGGCCTGGGATCTAATATCCTATTATCTTCTTATCCTTCATACCTTGGCTATCTAGTAATAATTAGTAACATTTAGAATACCTAAGCAGTTAATGATTGTTAAATAACAAATTAAAAGATTTTAAAATATCATTCATTTTATATTTTCTGTAACATGTTAGTTACTAATGACCAATACATACAATTGAGATTCATTCTGTGTACATTTTATTTTTCATGATAAAATTTACATGTAAACTTTCATTTTCTTTTAAGAAATTTTATATTTCACAACTGTGGCTTATGTTGGCCTCATATCTTAGAGAAATGATTAAAAGTCATCTATCATGATATGAAAAATGAATAGTATGGGTATGTAATTCTGTATAAAAAAAAGAAATGTGTATTCAAATCAGAGCAGATGCTTTATTTAACTCTAGCAATATTTAACACAAGAGAAACTTAGTGTGATGCAATTATATAGACACCTTTAAAAGTTCATTTTTAATAGAGTTCCAAAATTGATAAAAAGCCTAGTTCCACATTAAAGCTAAGAAAATGAAGTGACTCTTGAGTATAAGTTATAACCCATTTCCCAACCACAAATATATCTTTAAGCAAATTGAAAAATACTTGATAAAAATCATAATTCACCACTTTAGTTCATTTAGATGGAGTCCCTCTATAGTGCTAAAACTCTTAGCTATCCACATAAACATCATGCAAAATATTATTTCTGTGATTCTGTGTGCCAAAATAAGAAGGTGGTGAGGGAGACAAGACCAGGGTTGAGTTTGTGGTGAAGACATTCTTCTCATAGTTAGAGCACTAATTTCCTATTACTTCTATAGAATAAAATGTCAAATTTAATGGCTTAAACAGTCTAAATTTATCCTGAAATTCAAAGCAAACAGGAATAGATATCCTTAGGCTAAAGTCAAGGTGTCAGTAGGACTGCATTCCTTTCTGGAAGCCCCACAGAGGAATCTGTTTCCTCATATACTAGAGCTGTGACAGCAGTCTTTGACCCATTCTGATTCTGTCTTCAAAGCTGGCAGCAGTTCCAAGACTAATCTGTCATCATATCCCCTTCTTTGAATATCATACACTCCTGTATCATTTAAAAGACAATGATAACTGGGATGAACAGATAATTAAGGAAAAGCTGTTCTGTTTGTAGAATCTAAGTTTCATTACATGTATAAAGTCCTTGCTTTTCCATTTTAGGGATTAGGACAAGGAGATCATGGTTGAACTATTTTTCTACCCACCATGATCAAATAATACCATGAAGAATTTTCTAGAAGAAGGACACGAAAATATCATATCAACAGTTGTGATATCATTTATAAGGAAAAAATAAGTTTCCTCAAGTACTTAATTCCAAAGCTAAAGGAATTTGTATTTATTCATAAAAATGTATTTACTATTGTTTCTAGTCTCCCCCATATGAATTTAAATTAATAATTATTTCTTGTCTATATTGTGTAAGATGATCTTCAAAACTAAAAGATGATATTTTAAATGGATCACTGATTAATTTAAACATTGTCCTTAATCACTGCCCTCATAATGAATCATGAATATGCCAGGGTAATATAAAAATAAATAGAAAGAATTTTGATAAATGTTATCTGTAATGATGAATTTTATCTAAATTTTTTACAGATGTGCATATAATTAGATAATATATTGCAACACTTTAGTAATCATTAAAGCACAAATTTTAACATATGCAAGTTCAAAAAATAGCAAACTCTTAAGATTTGTCATTATGACATGCATGCTGAGGTTCCAATTTAAACTAAGTTGAGAATCCCTTGAAAACATGAAATTGTGAGAAATGCATTTGTTATCTGTTTGTTAAATTATAAAATATGAACAAATATAAACAATTGTCTTCTGGATCTGTTAGTATTGATTAGGAAATAAAGGAATGTCCTACTTTATCTCAAAATATGGGAAAATATTCATTGAGCAACTAAAAATCCCAAAATGGAGCAACAGAGAGATTAACCTTGGCGTCACCGATCAAGCATAAGCCAAGACTATATGAGAGACTTGAGCAGGTGGGTTCCCTTTGACATCAGGCAATTTTAGTCTACTACTATGAAATGCTTAACTGAATTAAACTTCTGTCTTTGTATTCCATGATCAATAGGTGAATTAACTGACTATAAAATTCATTTCTTTTAAAATACCTTTTGTGATTATAATTTCCATTATGAAATTTCAGTTTCCTATTTTGACATTGCATTTTTGTGTGTCATGACCCTGGGTGTTAATGCTCTGGAGACATCACTCTGTATTGATTAGCCCATGTTTCCATTACTTACTTGCTGAACTATTACTAACATACTGACTCCTACCTGCCTGCAGTGAGGTGGGATCAGTTCACAGCCATGTCAGCAGAAGAGATAAGACTTGAAGAAAACAACAGAAGTGGAGCGAGATGGAATGCCCTGCTTAGGACTAGGACAGGAGTGTCAACAGAAGAATATTGGGAAGATTTTATGAGGTCAAAGGCCGGATGCTCTGCAGGTAATCTAATACAGTCTCAACACTTCAGAATCCACAGAAATAGGAGAAAGAATATAAGGACAACTCTTTTACTGAATTCTCTGTGCTCCATTAATTCAGGCAGAATACATCAAATTTTGTTAAACACAAAGTCTGACAAGTTAATGTCCAAGGTGTTTGAAGGCTGAGAATAAATTCAATGTTTCCTAAAACATTCCTAATATAAAATGAGCGGATAAACTTGCATGTCTTTTATTAGTCGTTCCCAACTAGAACAATACGGAAGGAAATACTGCCATCACTTCCGTAGGCTGTAACCTCCAGAATTCTGATTACCTAAATGAAAGCCTCAATTAACTAGGAGGAAAGAAGCTTAAGTAAACCTCCAAGGAGCACTTGGGACAGATCAGAGAAATCCTAGCACTGACTAGCATAGTAGAATGGGTCTTTTAGGCATTTTTAATTTTATTATAGTAAAATATATAATAGATTATAATATATAAACATATAACATAACAAAATATATAACAAATAAAAGAGAATGTGCAAAAGGAAATTACCCAGTGTTGATCTTTGGCCTCTACATGTGGACTCACAAGCGAGTACTGCTCAGCACTCACATATATGCCATATATGAAATTATATATCAATTATCACAGAATTGTTTTTTCAAAACATTCAAAGAAACTTGTTGACATATCCTTTATTACTCATGTGCTGAATGGGTGACAGCAACAAGCATTTGAGACAACTATATAGTCTCTGTCTGTACAGGTTTGATCCACTTTGCTAAGATTATTTTGCACAATGATATTTTAAAAGAGATGTTTAAAAAAGAGTTGATGGGTGTTTTGTTGTTTGAGTTTTGTTTTTTTTTTATTCTTGCGATTTGGCCCTAGTGAGTTTATTACATGATTATGAAGTTTAAATAAAAAGTAAAAAAATAAATTTTTGCAGGGATGCTGGAACCAGAATCTGAGAGTACTATTCTTGTTCCCAGATTCCCTGGCCAAGCCATCCCCACTTACTGAGCTTGCCTCTACAGTTCTTCAAGACTTAAATCTCTATGTAACCTTGACATTTCTGTTGTTCTCCCTGAAGTTCCCGGCTTCCAGAAAGTACTGTGGCTTCAGTGTGAGCCATATGTACACTCATAGCCTAAGCCATCATACTTGTGACATCACTGGGAGTAGAGAGGAGTAGGACT
Source organism: Uromys caudimaculatus (assembly GCA_028551405.1). Classification (NCBI taxonomy): domain Eukaryota; kingdom Metazoa; phylum Chordata; class Mammalia; order Rodentia; family Muridae; genus Uromys; species Uromys caudimaculatus. The sequence continues at coordinate 59,456,700 of CM052716.1, forward strand.
GTGTTGAAATCCTTGGCAAGTTTAGATAATTTGCTGACATAACTGCCAGTGCTGCTGCTGTATCTCTATTACATTGAGTCAGAGCTTCAGTCAGGATTCGAATCACTTCACCTTGACAGTGGCCAGAACTGAACTGGTCACTCCTGCTGCCTGATTTGTCCTTTTCTGCTCCCGAGGCCAGAATCTGGACCTTGTTCTTCCAGTCTGCTAAACCAATAGCTCTCTTTAGTCTTCCTTCAGACTCTAGAACCCGTCCACTGTTCCACCTCTACGTGAAACTGCGTACTCTTTCACTCACGGTAGCACGTGGATATCCTTGATCTTATAATGTTGGCAGCGGATAATCTGTCAGCAGCCTGGTTGATGGCATCCACAATGTTTGCATTCAGAGACTTCTGCTCCCAAAATATTTTGTCCAGAGAGAACTTGCCAAGCTCATATCTCATAATCATCTGAGCTAACTGGGTGACAGCATACTCAGCGTCTTCAACACCATACTTGCTTTGTAAGGATTCATAATACACAAGTGAAGGACTCCATCTATTGCAGAGTTATATTGCCAAGTTACAGCCGATGCTCAGGCACGGTGATGACGATTTCCTTGAGACTCTTGAGTATAGTGGGTTTGGCCTAAGGGTGTTCCAAGAAGGTAATAGGACCCATTGGAATCAGCCCATTCATTCCACTTTCCAGGCCTCCTGCTGCAGCACTAACAGTACCAAGGTGTTTTGGGGCAGTCCAGCGGAAGCATGGCCAGAAGCCTTCAGTAAAAGGACTTCAGTACCACACTTCGTGCCAGAGCCCAAAGGTATGTTTTGCTTAAAGGATTTATAAGAAAAACTCATCATTTGAACTTAGTAGAGCTGTGAAACAAAGAGCTAAACTAAAGCTTTCTGAGACCTCCATCTTTCTGGAATACTGTTGACAAAGTCCTACTCCATTTCACTACACACACACACACATTCTTAAAGTTTTAAAAGTAAACTCAACACTAAAAAAATCTTTTCTTCATGTATGGCCCTACTATTGTGCAAAAGTCTACCAAAGACTATAACAATATATTTTAATTGAATTTATTTATTTTACATGAATAGTGTTTGCCTACATTTATGCATGTGCACCCTGTGTGTACTTGGTGCTTGCAGAAGTCAGAGGGGACATCAAGTTCCTTAGGTGGGATTTGAATTCTCAACTGTCATGTGAGTGCTTAAAATCAAACCCAGGTCCTCTGCAAAAACAACAAGGGCCAGCTAATCAACTCTCTGGATGACAAATTCTTTATAATACAAGAGAGTCACTTTTCCATCTAAAACTGTTCAAGGGTAATCATTATTTTAAGATGGTCAAATGATCATAGTTATTCTAAATCTTTTCAATTCTCGCCTACTTTTTGTTGGCTTATAATTTCAATTATTGCAACTTTCAATGTGCCAAATTGTTATGAATCTTTGTATATGTTTCTGGACACTTACGCTAATAATTTTAACCAAAAAATTTACTATATTTATTTTTATGTAAAAACTTGACTCTATGAAATATTTAAAAGTGTGTTTGTAAACAGCTAGTCACAGCCTGAGGCTGGGAAATCTCTATTACACAGACAGAATTCCTATTTCCAAACAAGTGACTAGTGAGGAAATCAATGCCATGTCGCTGTGTGATTTTAAGTCCTGTTTCAGAACTTAAAGTGCAAGTCATTTCACAAACATAATGATAGACATTTTTAGGTTACAAAATTAGTATACAGAAACAGAAGTGTTACCATTTGCCAGTAAAAAATAAAATGCAATAGAAATCAAGAAAAAAATACCCTTCAGAATAGCTACAGAAATATACTTTGAAGTAAATTTTCAGAGGAGATAACACTCTCTACAATTAAAAATGGAAAAACACCATTGCATACTCACAAGGTGAAGTGACATCTCCTTGTACACACAGTGGTAGAGTTAATATTGCTAAAATGCTACAGCAACTAAAGCTACTAGTTCTGAATTAAGTATACTTCCTGTAGAACTATCTATGATATTTTTCACAGAGCAACATAAATCTATTTGAAACTTTATATGGAACAATAAAAAGTCGAGAATAGCTAGAAATATCTGATCCAAAAGTATAATAAAAGGGAAATTATAATACATGCCTTTAAATATAGTACAAAGTTGGTATAGATTGTTTCAGGTAGTAATTTTGCTTTTATTTTTGACAATTATCTTTTGAAAACCATAGTATTTTCAATTATCAATGCTACCATAATATTTAGCATCACTAATATTTCAAAATTCACATTAAGAGCACTGGAGAAACAATAAGAATGGTTATTTAAAAACTAGAGCTAGCATGTAATGGTGAGGGTATGGAGATAAGTGAATTCCTACACAATCCTTTGCTGGTGTGTTAATTAGCACATCTGTTATAGAAAAAACTTATGCATAAAACCAGAACAAAAGCAACAGCCACACTACTGGAAACCAATAATATGTGGATGGACATCTCCCTTTATACTCCTTATAGTACTATTAACAAGAGATATAAAGTGATGAAACAAAGCCAATTTTAGTGTTTGTAAGGTGATGAATAGATTACAAAAATGAAGTGGAATATAAATTAGCCATAAAAGAGAATGAATTTGTGCCATGTGAGATAAGAGGGATGAATCTGGAGATCATTACATTGACTTCAGTAAGTCACAGACAGGAAAACAATGGCTGAATTGCTTCACTCATGTTCAGAGTGAAACACTGACATCATTAAAGTTCAGAGCAGAACTATGATTAGCAGAGGCTCGGGAGGCCAGGTGAGGAGCAGATGGAGGGAAGGCTCACCAGTGGGAACCACACAACAGTGAGAAAAGACAAGTAAGTTGGTTTGGTCTTGCATAAAAGACAGAGTATAGCTGATAATATATTGTAGATTCCAAAAGCAGTAGCAAGAATGTTTTTATATGTTTCCTCCAAGAAAATATGATACATGTTTGAGAAGACATATATATTTACTCAAAATTACAAATTACACAATTTCTGTTTGTAAGCATCTTATAGAGACACGTAATTATGTAAATTTTGTCAGCTTTAAGAATTAAAGATCTAATTTCATTGCAATCTTGAATCCTCAGTAATTGACACATATACAGAAAAGAATAGGTAACAGAAGAGAAGAGATATTTTGTTTGTGAAGGTTTTAACATACATCAAACATAACATTCATGGAGCAAAAGGCAATACACAGATAGATTTTTAAAATGCATTATACTATAGATAAGAAACTACAGACAATTCCTAAAACTCAATGACACAATACAACCTACTTCAATATAGACAAAGTTGAGTGGATGTTTCTGCAGAAAACACATACCAAAGAGTAATACACACATTAAAAGGAATTCAATGCCACTGTATTACAAAGAATATTGAAGTGAGACTATATATTTATAATATTATATATAGTAATTAATACTATAACAAATAATATTTAAATGAGACTATATATGTGTGTGTTGATATATATATATATATATATATATCATATTTATATATTTTAGATAATCATTTAAAATAACTGGTCTCCCTATGGACTGTCCACTATCCTTAGTGTTATTTATGTCTCCTTCTTCTCTCTCCATTTGAGTTACCTTCCCTGCTCTGCCCTAGTTAAAATCTCTCCCTACATTTTCACCTGTCCTCTTCATTAGCACCTATGTCCTGGTGGATGTCTCTCTTGAACTTCATCTTCCTCATTCCTGACACTGTCCTTTTCTATTTTCTTGGCTTCTGCAATCATTTCAGATCACATCTTCAAATCCAAAGGCTCAGAAGTAAGATCCACTAATAAGAGAGAAAACCACAGTGTTTATCTTGCTGGGTCTGGGTTGCATCACTCCACGTAATAATCTTCAGTTTCACACATTTGCCTCCAATTTCATGACTTCATTTTTATTTATAGCTATGGAGAATTGCATTCTGTTTATGTACCAAGTTTCAATTATCTATTCACAGTTGGTAGACTTGGAGGCTGCTTACATCTCTTACATATCGTGAATAGACCAGAAATAAATATGGCTAAGAGTATCTTTATAGTAGGATATGACAGAATCTTTTAGTATACACCAAGGAATGGCACAGTGATTTGAAATGGTAAATCTAATTTTTACATTTGTGAAAATTTCCAACTGACTTCCACAGAAGCTGCATCAGTACAAAATTGGGCTTGCCACTCCACAGTAACTTGTAGCTACTGTAATAGCTTCTATCTGTAACAAAATAAAGCATCTTTAATGAGAACTGTAGCTAAAGTTACCGGTGGGTATGAGAATAAGTACTTAAAAACAGGAAGCAACTACCTACAATGATATAGACAAATGGCAGGAGTAGGTTCTTCTGGGGATTATATCTTCTCTGGCCATGGTCATTTTTCTGGGTTTACAGTGACAAGTATTAATTCCATCCCATTGAATAGGCCTTAAGTCCACTTAGAAAGATGTTGATTACCTTCAAGATAAAAGTGTCACTATTGCAAGATTGGAGATATCGTGCCAGGCAGTTTATTGTTGTAGCGCATGGGCTTTATAGTTTGGTAGGATTACTGATTGTTGTTCTCTTTTGGTAGTTTCTATAGCACCTTCAGATACTATGAAGATAGCCTTCATTCTGGAGGCTTCCAGGACAGTACCCATTTCACCCTTTCATTTCCTATGCCCTATGTGTGTGGTTCTTCACCAATTTGGTCTTATCTTCAGTTCTACAAGAAAACCAAGGGCATTGCCAATAGCTTATATTGTCTTTTGGGAGTCTCTTAAATAAACAACTTGAAAGGAGTATTATCTTGTTTCACACTGGGTAGTTGTTAGTCTGTTTCCTGTGGATGGTATTATTGTTTATTATACTTGGCCCAACTGGTACATCTACAATTTGATCTCTACACTTAATTCTGAGGGAATATGGTGTAGAGAAAAGGCTGAAAGATTGTAAGAACCAGATGACCAAGGCTCTTGCTGATAGATGGTATCTTCTAGAAATGAGAGGGATGTTACACCCCTCTAATTTCAACAGTATGTTGCCTAAACAAGATCTACAGATGGCCACTCCATTTGAGACCAGTAGATAGGGAAAATTTTATAATGCCATATCTTCATATGAAGAGATACAAGCAGTCAGTGGCTGATAACAGACAAAGACTGAATGTATTTCAAGGATGAAGCCCCTGATAGCATATCTAATTCTCAGTTTATATCTATATATAAGAAGGTGACAAAGGGGAGCTTGTGGAAGAGAGTGTGAGAAAGTAATCTGAGTCAAATATTCATGAACAAAATTCACAAAATATATACAATGAAATACTATCAGGCCATTAAAATGTCTACTATCATAACTTAAAATAAAAAGTTTATGTAAAGGACGTGGGAAAACTGGAACACATGTATACTGTTTGTAAATAAAGAAAATGCTGAAGCTATATGGAAATCTCTAGTTAATTCCTCCAAAATAAAAATGTAGTATTAGCACAGAATGCAGTAATTCCATTTTGGGTTTCCACTGGAAACCAAAGCAGCTGGCAATAGCTAAAGTGTGACATAATCCAAGTGTTTTTAGAGAAGAATGAATAGAGAATAAACTTCCAGTATGCATATTGGGAGTTCATTCTGTATTATAAAGGTAACATACACATATACAACATGGATGTGCAATGACAATATTACACTAAGTGAATAAGTTGTGGAAAAGTACAAATACTGTATGATATGATTTTACTTATGTGAACCATTTAAGAGTGGTAAAAACCATAAACAGGTTGAGATTCCCTAAGGACTCTCATGGTTCTTGCAGCTTTCATCACTCCAGTGAACTTACACAGACCCCAATTTAGCTCATTCCCATTCCTTTGTGTCTGTTGCTTACCTAGAAACACTCTCTCCCTGGGAATCTATTGGCCGCACCAAGATGGGAATCACATCAGTGTCTCACTCAGCCAACATCAGAGGAGAGTTCCGCATAGGGGAGATGAGAACTAGTAAAGGGAGATATGCAACGGGGCAAAGTACTGAGAACGGGAGGCTTTGGAACAGTTAGTCATAAATGGGATGCTCTCATCAAACCCCTTTCCTCAGAGCACAGGGGACCCCAGAAGCTGTCTCCAAGTGCCAGCCATTGACAAAGGAAAAGTTAGTCTCCACCACAGGAGAAATATCCACTGGGTATACAAGCCATGCCCGTGCTTAAGGTCAGGTGCATGCCCAACAGTGATAGATGGTCAACAAAAAACGAACTTAGTAGTTATTTTGAGCTTAGTTAATTTTTTTTTCTTATGGTTTGTTTGTGCTTTATTTAACCTTCACTTTTTCTTAAATATTATGTTTTTTCTTTTTTATTTTTATAGTATGTGTGTGTGTGTATGCGTACATTTGCATGTTTCTCCTGCATTTTTGTGTGTTTCTGTTGTTTTGTTTATTCTGTTTATTTTTATTTTTAATGCCTATTTATTTTCTAAAAGTCAGTGAGAAAGACAGCTTGGAGTTGGATATGTGTGGAAATCATGAGAATCTGGAAAGAACAAGGGAGGGGAACCATGATCATAACATATTGTGTGAAAAAATATTTCTAAAATATTAAAGCTGGAGAAAAGAAACTATGATGGACTTGGGAATGGGATAAGGGGAAAGGAGACAGAAAGGCAAAACTTCATTTGTATATAAATTATCTTTAAAAGTTGAAGTTAGTAATGAAGATGGAGTTTTTAGTATGGCTAAAATACATCAACAGAATATTCTATGCTATGTGTATTTATCAACATAAAAGAGAAAGAATAACCTGCATGACAAATGTATTACTTAGAACTATTTAAGTCTCTGCAGAATGCCAACAAATGCCACCTAAAATGTTTTAATTGTAATGACCATATAATTGCTGTGCATTCAAAAGTAATCTTTAAAATAAGAAAATATGAGTAAGAAATTTATTTTATTGTCCAAATTTAAAAAATATGAAAAACATTTTCTAAGGTTTCTAACCATTTGAAAAAACAAAGGCTATATTTCTACTCTGTACAGACCTCCCTATAAAATCCTTTTACAGCTTTAAGCTTAGTGAGCAAGTGACACAATTATCGAGGTCACAGTACATACATCCTTTCCGAACCACAGGGACATTTACAAACAGTAGGAGTATGGTTGCCTAAGGGAGTAGACAGCACTTGCAGTGACATCCAGATTGCCATTACACACACAACTGACTCTAAACAGAGTTGTTTCCAATGTTCTTAGATCCTGGGCAGACACAGCTTCCAGGTGCTATCTGTTGTTCTCAGCCAGGAACGTTTGGGTTCACCAGGTGCGAGGGCATGGGCGGGGGAGGAAGAGACATGGTGGGCACAGGCAAGTGATTGCTGGTGCATTTTAAGGCATTGGTTGTCAGCGCACTGATAATAGCAGATGAAAGGGCTACCTGTAGCCGCTACTCAACAATTAAAAATGCCCCTAGGTATTTTGATTTTGTTGTACAAACCAACCGTGCTCTGTGTGGTTACATTTGCAGTTCTCCATTTCTTCATGTACAGTCACAATTATTTTGTTCACTTAGGTAAAGATAGAACATAAATCTCTTTTGTTCATTAATTAGAAACTTATAGAAAACCTAGATCATGTATGAATAAATTCAGCAAATATTAACTGTTTACTGCTAAAACCAAAGGGATTGGGGATTTACATACTTTATGTAATATAAAAGCATTTATTTTGTCTTCTTCAAGCTTACAGAACACAGGACAAAATATATTAAGTAAATTTTAAAATGATTAGGTAAAATTTTATTATATAGACTATTTGAAAATATTGCTGAAGTATAAGATATTTGTGTGTGTATGTATGTATGTATGTATGCATGCATTTCTCAGAGCACAGATACTTTAGAGAAGACAATTTATTAGCAATTCTCTGTGACTATGAAATTTCAACTGAATAGTATTCTGGAAAATAAATATAGCAGAACATGGGAGACAGCCAGAAATAGATACAGAAGCAGATAAAATTATATACAAATAGATGTGAGTGATGGTTTTAAGATCTCAGAAGAAGGAATATAAAATTTAATGTTAACAGTAAGAATCTGTACACGTGTGTACACATGCATGTAAATATACAAGTGTGATAAAAGTGCAACAAATAGCCTGGTGACATCCTTTGGACATGAAGCTCAGTACTCCAATATTCATGTCAGGAAAGCACACATCATCAAAGTGTAACAAACACAGGAATCGCAAAATTGAAACTGTTAAGTAAAATTACAATGAAATCAACTAAGATGAGGTGAGCAATGGCTTATGAGGACCAAGGAAGGGAAAGAAAATATGTCCAACTCTAACGTGTCAGAGACTAAAGAAGCACTGTGCTTTACAAATATTTGAGACATGTAAATTTGAAGATAAAGAAATCTTTCTGTACAACGTGCAAGAAATTCTTTAAAGGGGTGGAAGTTATGTTAATAGTTTCCTGTATGAACAATTTAAACAAATGATCTAAAATGACCAAGAATGAGGGGCACCAATCAGAAAATGCATTCTCTGTAACTACTAAATGCTGACCTCAAAAGACATAGAGACCCATCTCAGCAGCTTGAAAGTGGGTCAGGAAATAACTGCAGAACTCTCCTTCTGCCCCCCAGCAGAGCACTAAATTTAGAAGAATAACTTCTGTGGATTTGAAACATTTCTTTAACTATATTACAGTGAAATGGTGCCTGATGTAAATCTATCAGCTCTATATTTGATGCTCTCAGTGTGCAATCTTATCTTGCTATGTAAACAAGCCTTTAGATTCCTGTAAGGTTTGGAAAACTGTTTTGTGTAAACACATAGAACCTCTCTTCAGGATACAGCAACTGTTTTAACATGGCAAAACTGTAGACTAAGAACTGTGGGAAAGAGAATGAGCTAGATCCTGCTAATAAATCAATTCTATTCCACTATTTACCCTTCCACCCTCTCAACTGTATAAAGTTTCTTCTCATTTAAATTTTGTATTTGAAGTGTTATTTTCCTTTTTATCAGTGTCATTTCCAGAACATTCTGCTTCCTTCCATGCTAAATGCCAATGAGTTGAGATTTGCGCCATTGATCTTTACTCCCAGTGTGTCTACATCACAGTTTTCTGATGTCTACCATATCCCCACATACTCTCTTTTCCCTCCTCTCTCAACCTTTCCACCGTCTTTCATCACACCTTTATTTTGGCTTTAATTCCCTCATAAGTGACTTGACCATTTACTATCTTGACTCCCTCCACCCCCAGTTTGTTTTCTATCTTCCTTCTGGTTTAGTCCAGTGGTTAAATTCCAAAATTTGTTATTGGCAAAATTATGTTCATGCTTAGTTCCTACAATGCCTCTATATTCCAAGTTAATCACTTCTTACATTTCTGTTTTATTTTTCTCTGGAGCCCAATTCAACCTCACCCATATTCTGACTTGTGGATTTTACAATCTCTTGTAAATACCTAAGCACTAATTAGCTACAGATAGGAACAGAACTTTGAAATCTATTTTATTTATAGTTAAATGATGCAAAAATGATGAAGTCATGTGGGCAACTAAATCAATGGAGAAATTCTGAAACAGTGTGTTTATCCTTGAGATGACTAAATACAAAGACCAGGTTGGGGAACAAAGTCTTGATTGAATGAAGATTATTGCATTGATCACAAATCAGGTCAATGGAAGTACAGAAACTGGAAAATAAAAGGCAGAAAGTGTGTGTGTGTGTGTGTGTGTGTGTGTGTGTGTGTGTGTGTGTGTGTGTGTGTGTGTGTGTGACGGGGGGGGGAGAGAGAGAGGTAAAAGGCTGAAAATTTTAAAGTGCCTGTAAGTTAGTGGTTTTGTTTAACAGTAGCAATTCTACTGACTGGATGTTGCTAGATGTCACTTAAGACACAGTGATGGCAACCATGGATGCTGGGAATTGAAGGAAGTCTTCAGAATCATTGGTGCTCTCTAATAGGGGAAAGGTAACAGTGTGATAATAAGATACTAAGAACTATGGAAACACCAGCCAACCTCCTACCATCTCCTCATTTTAAAAACTGAGGACAAAACAGAACTAATGAGTACCTCGAGCACTCTTGTGTGTCAGCTATGAGCAGCTAGAGTCAGCACAACAGATTCAAGTTCAGACTCTTCCAGGTCTGTGAAATCCAGCACATTGGAGCTTTAGAACCTTGGGTTCTCTCTTTTTTTAAATTAGACTAAGAATACTCTCTTCATCCATATCTTCTAAGACAAAGATCCATTTAAGGTCAAATAGATAGCATGACTATCTTTATAGTCATAAACTTTATAGTTTTAAAGAGAGTTTAATTTCATTTAGTTTTAAAATGCTTAAAAATATTTGCACTAAATAATCACTCAATTAACCAGAAAGAAACTATGTGGTTAGTATGCTACAATAGTAATTGTTATTGTTTGGTTTTGTTCTTATAATGCTGGGGAAAGCACTTAGGGCTTTGGCATACTGCTAACCTTCCTAAGACTTTAATTGTTTTATTGGTGGTAGTGACAAGTAAATAAAATAAATTGTGCCCAGGTGTTGTCAACAGAAGCCAGAAGAAGGTCTTGGACACTTGAAACTGGAGTTACAAATTATATAAGCCATTATAAGTCTATGGGAAGTCAGTTTTTGAGTGTTCTGGGAAGCATTCGGTGCTCTTAACCACTGAGCTATCTCCCCAGCTCTGGCTCACTGGGCTTCATACTGTATAACCCAGATTGTCCTTGACTTGGTGACCCTGTGGCTTCTCCTCCATGTATGGATTATAGGCATGCACCACAAACTTTGACCATTAAGTTTACATTTTAATAGGTCATACAGAAATAAATTAAATGAGGGGGCTATAGATATACATGTGTCACATACATATTTGTGGCACGATAAATATGTTGATTAAAGTGGCAAAAAGAGAAACCATGTTGTCTTTTAATTCCACCTCGTACTGTGCTGTGCACTTGGAATTGCTACAGAAAGTATATGCCTATACATTATGTTCCATAGCACAGGAATCATGCAGAGGAGTGCAGAATTCTAGAACACAATCATAAAAAAAATCATGCTAGAATAAAATTAAATAGAAATATTTGGTGAAAAATCTGTTTTTCCAACCACTCCCTAAGTGCTTCTTTTCTCTCTGCCATCCTCAGTACCATTACTTGCAATGTGCACTAAAAAACACATCATTAACTCTTTCAGACTAAATAACGTACTTGTTTATTTCCGCATGTGGAAAAAGCTTTATTCCAGTTTTCTACTTAAAATTTAATTTATTAAAAATTTTAAAAGTTATTTTTAAATTGTAGAATTACTAAATATTTCAAATAGCTTCCCAAGTATAAATTTATCTTCTAAAATAATTAGATGTTAACTGGTAGTTGGGTAAAATATATCTATTTTTACAAATAATAAAATACAGAAGACACCTTCATGCACATAGTGCATTACTTACTGCCACATAGTATCAATTGGTAGTTAGAAGTGTAGAGTCCAGATTTGTTCTAATTTTTTGGAAAATTTTTAAATAAGCTATAAGAAAATTGTAGGTAAATAAAAACATCAAATATACAAATTATCAGGCTCAACTTCTATAAAATGTAAGAAATGTATATATAATTATAATTGCCATAAAATGGAAGCTGTGAAGCTTCACATTGAAATTGTATATTTACAATATCAAGTGTATTTTATTCACTTACCCACCACCAAGCCAAAATAGCTATGACAGAATTAGAAATATAAAAATAGATTTATGTCCTCTTTTATAGCTCATGTCTGTAACCTGCACTCCTTCCTCATGCCCTTATGCATTATTTGTTCTTCTTTCTTCATGTTATACACTACATTCTAACTTAGTCACTGTGTGTCAATGGCAGTTATCTTTGTATCTATTTTATTATTCATTTGTCAAATGATCCACCGCACCAGCATGGTTGAGTTATGAGATTCAGAACTGGTACCCACCACAGTGAATGTGCAGAATGCATCTGCTAGACTTATTTACCCTGCTTCACATCTGTCTGAGTAAACGACTCTTGTTAACTTGTCTATAAAGATGCTTATGCTGTTATGGTGGCAGCCTTCCTATGGAACGAGGAAAAAATAAGAAAGAAGACTGTGACTGAAAAAGCATAACTTGTAGAAAAAAAAATTCAGATACAAAGAACATCAGGACACTGTATGTAATAAAGGAATCTGCTGTTTAGTGCTCACATTTCTTTTAACTGAAGATGTATAACAAACATAAAAGGCCGTTTATATTCTGTCTGTGATTTAATAGTATATTTTATCAGTGCTCTCTCTGCAAGAAGGGTTAAAAAGTACTTTCATAGAAAGTTCATTCTAAAACATAGAAATGGTTATAAAGAAAAGCAAATAACATAAGCTTTTAAATTTTCAACACCTATTTTTGACATATATATATATGCATATGTATATGCATGTGTATATATTAATGTATGTATGTAGGCATGTAAATGAAGACACTGCTACTTAAAATACGCACTTAATACAGATGGAGAGATAAATGTCCTTGCAGATAAAAACCCTTGCAGAGGATCCAGGGTCAGTCGGTTCGTAGAACCATGAGATAGCTCACAATCTTCTGTGACTTCATCCTAGGGGATCTGACACATCTTCTGGCCTCTCTAGGCACCAAATACATACATAGTTCACATATATACATGTAGAAAAAATAAAAAATGCATGTAAAATAAAATATATAAATTTAAATTAATAATAATTACAAAAGCCAGATGTCCACATAGTTTCTAAAAATAGTGATGTGGGTACAGTTGTGATGATATCTCCATCTAATTAAAAGCCTATTAAGAACTCATTTTGGTATTTTTGTTCCTTTTGTTTTGTTTTTTTCACCTATACTATGCTGATTCGTGGAGGTAATAATAGTAGCAGTGGGCTGGAGAGATAGCTCAGTGGTTAAGAGCACTAACTGCTCTTCAGAAGGTCCTGGGTTCAATTCCCAGCAATCACATTGTGGCACACAGTCATCTGCAATGGGATCCGATGCCCTCTTCTCGTGTGTCTGAAGACAGCGACAGTGTATTCATAACATAAAATAAATAAATAAATAATTCTTTTAAAAAAATAGCATCAATGTTAAACAAGAATTTGGAAAATAAATGTTAAAGCATTTAAATGATGAGCTGGCATCAAACATTCCAATAAAGTTGGTATTTATAATATATGAGTTAAACTATGCAAATAATATACATGTATAGAATATTATATATAACATATACACACAAGAAAATATGTTATTAAAACTAGAGCATCTTGTATTGAGTAAAGATTATCACATATTTGTGATGGGCAGATACACACAAAATACAAAAATGATGATTAATTATAAAAGAGATTGGTCCATTTAGTTTAAAAAATATTCCACAACCCAGTATTTCCACTTGACTGTTCTGGATTTTCTTGCTCATATGTCAGGAGTCCATTTAACTACAGCTGACCTCATAATCTCCAGTATGAGCGAAATCTAAACAGTGACTGTGAGCTCAGTCCAGGAAGGGACTTAAAGGATTATTTTTCATTCTAAAAATAAACCACTTTGTCAAATACGAAGCAGAAACCTTAAGGACTACAGAGTAGCCTAACCCCATTTACAGATTGCCTTCAGCCTAAGCGTGTCATCATGCAGCCAGAGATTAAGCCGTGGCCTTCCTACTTATGAATAAGTAAGTCATCAGTCGTTGTGATACAGATCTGTCTTAGAAAAGAGGAACAGTAAGAGGAAGTCAGTCTTTCAGTGCAGTAACCATCTCATTCTAAAGTGCTTAATGTGTAAGAAGCTTCACTGATATCCTTGCGGTTAAATCCTCTCTGCTCACTGATGCACCAAAAATCTCTGTTGGACAAACCCAACCCATCACTATCACTGCATTAACACATATTTAAACAGAATGCAGCAGCATATTTCTTATAAAATGTGGTCCGATCGTTGCAGGCCACCTTATCTGAATTTGGAGACCGATTTCTTTCCTGTAAAATTAAACTGTTTTATATTACCTTCATTTGATTATTCTAGGGAAAAAATGTACAAAACAGCATTTTTATGACAGAGTAAAAAAAAATACAATTGCCAAAGAAGTACATTTCTCAGATTTCTAACTCCTTCACACGTTGAACAAAATATTTTCTTATTAATATATACAAACACTTCGATATTTTCGTATTCTCAAATTGTGAATATGCTGCAATTAGGTCCTATCTAGAGGCATGACCAATATTTGCATCAATTAATATAATAAGCAGGTTAATAGCTTTATTTTACTCAGTCCACTCACCATGTCACTAAATTTTCCTGTTTTTTTTTTTCATTGTAGAATATTATTGTCTTAAATACACTTTCCCACTTCCTCATAACAGCTGGCATACTTCATTGCTCAAATTGAGTGTGACCTATTGCTTCATATTTCTCAGTTTCAGAACGTAGTTTATAGACAGCCAGAGAATTTGGAGGTCAGGATAAATAGATTTTTATAGTATAATATATAATCTAAATTCCAAATGTGAAGTCTACATCAGGTGGTCAAGAGTTTCTCATCCTTTCGTTGTTTATGCTTTCTACATTCCTCTCTGTGTCACATGGATGAAACTGTGAAGCAAGTCAGGCCCGCGCTGTTAGGGGCACATGTTGCCTGCCCAGTGGATAATTTAGGCAGAGCATTGTGATCAAAGTAAGGAATGAAAAAAAAAAAAACCAACAACATCAACAACACCTTGACTTGTTCTTTAATTGAGATCCTTTTAAATCACAGGCATTGGGGAAAGGTGCATTATGTTGTCTTTTTCCATTTTCCTTCTTCCAATGACAAATTCACAGTATTTTGCAAATTTGTAGTCTTTTAATAATGATGACAGAATGTCAAATTGACTTTATCCTGGATGCTGCTTCCTAGTTACTACCCAACAAAAACGTGGGAGGGAGAAGAAAAATGTAAAATGGGAGAGACAGAATGGAAGATTTCCTTTTTAACTTTAAGAAACTTTAACACAGAAAGAATGCCACTGAAAATAGGCCATTTGGCAGGTCAATGACCACATAAAATGTTGAGATAACTCATGGCAAGAATATACTGGTGAATCTGAAATACACATTTAAGGGCTGTACCAAACAAAAGGGGAACAAAAGTTTTCTAGAGATAAACTAAAAGTGATTTTCAGTAACTCACAGATATTGCACTACAATAGGAATATATATATATATATATATATATATATATATATATATGTATGTATGTATATATATTAATAACTTCCTGAAATGGATAAAGAGAATCTAGGATTTAGTCTCCTTTGGCCATATGATTTATATTAGTAAGAAACTTGCAAGCTCTACAAAAATATTACTATAGAAAAAAGGTAGGTACTCACGACTTTCCACACAATTGATGTGTGCAGAGACACAGCAAAATGTGTAAATACATGAAAATTAGTATAACAGTATAATGGTATTAGAATAACTCCTTAGACTGGGTGTGGAGAAGAAATGTAGAAAGAATGCTAGAAGTGCCAGTAATAATTGTTTGACCAGCACTAAATTGATATTCTATACCTATTTCCTTGGAAGCTACTAATGAACACCTTGAAAAAGTAATGAGCTCCCCCAAATATGTGACTCTTTTTTGTGGCACCTGTGACTCAAAGTTAAGATTCTATAATAAAAGCTGTCCATCCTGACAACGTACCCCTTCTGTCTTCAGGGACTGATGGAAACTGTCATTAGTTCCATAGGTAGTAGAACTATTTTATGTAGATTTGCAGACTACCATTTCTTATTTACCACTTTTGCTTCTTTCAAAGATCTTTAAAATATCTCCATTGATTATTCTGACACCTGCTGGTGAGGGCACAGTGGATCCTAGTCTTTTTCCTTCAACAACTGTGGAACCAATGGTTTTTATACATACTCGTTCAGGAACAATTAAGTGATGATTTCTAGCATCTGTAGTAATCATGTGAAACATGTTGACAATTCACATCGGCATTCATTTGATTTTGTTCCAAAATTAATTCACTTTGATTGAGAACGCTATCACTGTCTTTTCACAGACTGTGATAAAGCAGAAGGCAAGAAGAAATATGTTGGGCATCACAGCTAAGAACAATAGAAAGGAGAGCATGATTGGATTTATAGTTTTTCATAAGTGTGCTGAAATTCAAACTTTTTGGTTAATAAAAGAAGTAAATTGATTTCTATTATAGAAGTTTTATTATTGATTACATACTTGTAATATTTTCTGCTTTTACATTTTACCTTCTTTTAATTACTATTATTATAGTTTTGAGATTTGAATATAACCACATAGTCCTCCCCTTCCCTTTTCTTCCTCCAACTCTTTCTACATAACAATTAGCTTCTGGTTTCACTAAGCTCAGAAGCCTTTATCATGTTTTTTGGCAAGGATTTGATGAAACTGTTATATCATAAATCATATTCAAAGCTATCACACCTGCAAGTGTGTGCAGTAAACAATATCAGCAGCACTTTCTTAGACTTTAGAAAACACCAAAGGCTTACAAATGTATACAAGTGATTGCTTATACTGTTCATGCCATTATTAGCATCCCTTTAAAAGATGGATCTCATGAATAAATTACCCAATTAGCAATGTTATCAGAATAGCTGGTAAGGAAAATTAAGAGTTTGGAGTAGCATTCACTGAAGCCCATTGAGCATGTTTCGGAGTGGTAGACTTGCTCTTTTATTTGAGTATCCTTATGTTTTTGTTACAACCTTGTATACTTTATTCGTGTATATTGCCAAGCTTTTAATGATTAGTAAAAATTCATAACTTAGATAGATGAGTCAATTATATTTAAATTATCATTTTACAAACTAGATGTTAACATTATATGGACATTCAGCTTAAAACTATGTAATGAAAATACAAATGTATTTAACTTAAGGAATTTTTCAGAAATGTACTACATTGGCCTTATTTGGGAAATCTTGGTAAGTTTAAGATCAAAGAAGATAGAATATTCTATTCCATTTTACTTTTCCATTCTTACCCTAAATATTCACCACAAATAATACAAATTTCTAGACGGAATAGATTTCAATTTTAAGGGAACATTTAAGATAGAATGAGAACTTTCTCAGCACCATTGGAAAAGTTGTGCTGTATCATGGCATTGCCTGGCACAGCACAGACTTTAAACACGTTTCAGGCTCTCATAGCAAGGTATTTTATGTCCACTTAACTATTACCTTCAATATAATATTTTTAAATTAATTTAAAATGTTTCACCTTGAATCTGATGTTAGCAGTTATTTCTTAAAGTGTAAAGTTAATGGTCATGCAAATTAGGTAATGATGGCCCAAAAGTGCAATAATAAAATCCCCATAGAAACCGGTTATTTCAGCTTAAACTTCAGTATGCAATCACTGAAGCATAGTGGCATCTGGAGTGAGATTCTTCAGGTATTAATTTCCCCTCATGTAGAATTAACTAAGATCTCCATTGATTAAAAGATGGGAATTCAAATACCAATGATTCATAGCATTTAGGGCAAATCTAGACATTTTTAGATAACGCCGCTTGCTTAAAGACACCAGGCACAAACTGCAGGCACAGGGACAGATTGCATAAGATGTGTCACGTGTTTGCTGCATCTGTATGCATGTTATTGGATTTTTTTAAAGCAATACACAATGATGAATAATTTAGGAGTTAATAAAATATTCAATCTGACTGATCCATTGGTTTAATTTTAACATAAAGACGACCAATACGTGAACTTACCTATCATTATCAAATTCCAGGCATGAGCGCCTGTAAATTGGGATCCACACAAAGGAAAACAGTAATTTCTCTAAGACATTTGATAATTAACGATATAGGACAGGGGAGGAGTATGAAAAAAGCAGAGTAAAATTCCAGGTTAACACTAGCTTCAGTAAGTTTTCCCAAAGTTTAATTGTTTGAACTATCAGGCAAGCTCAGTTCTGCTTTCTGCAGAGGTCCGGGAGGAGAAAATTAGAGAGGAACAAGTTTAACATAAAAAGCTAAGGCAAAAAACCTTCGCAGCTGCCCTCCACCCACAGGGTGGCTTACAAAGGATCAATCCGAAGAGCGGAGGGGGTAGGCTTCCTGAGCTTTGTCTAGAGGAGCACATTGGAAAGCCCCGGCAACATTTCCATGGTCCACTTGACTGGTGGCATAGAAGCCTAGGTGAGAGCATCCTTAAGAGCTCAGGGCAGCTGCTTTTTTTTTTTTTTTTTTTTTTTTTTTTTTTTTTTTTTTTTTTTTTTTTTTTTTTTGGCCAAGGCTCTAGCAACTAGAAGTCTTCTGGCAAGCGCAGTCACTCATTAGGTCCTCTAGCATTCCAGTCACCTTTGATAAGGGTCACTTAGTGGCAGTTACCGAGTAGGTACTTGTGAGTGCACCCACGAGCATGTGTGTGTGCGTGTGTGTGTCCAGGCGCGCGCGTCTGCGTGAGTGTGTGTGTGTGTGTGTGTGTGTGTGTGTGTGTGTGTGTCCGTGCGAGTGTGTGTATGTGTTCCTATTTGGGGTGGGAACGGAGGCGGGGATAGGAGGAGAGGGGAGTGCCTGTGGTTCTTTCAGTTTCCTTCCAGCTAAGGCATCAAAGTGCAGAAGGAATCCAGACAAGAAATAAAAGAAACAGGAAATATCAGCTTTGGAAGCGTTCTTTTCCTTACCACTGGAGACTAGGCGACCCACTCCGAAAACATTTCCATTTGCTAACCTTCACTGGAGTGGCTGCCTCTGCGAGGCAACTATCAAAGCAGGTTTGGAAAACAGAAGCAAAAACAGATCCCACACTCACACCTACACCCCTGGAAAAAACAGTCACATCCTGGGGAGCTGAGAAGACCTGAACTACCCACCACTTCGAGTCCCAAAGAGAAGGCATCTGGCTGCAACACAGGTTTCTGGAGGATAGTCCTTTAATCATCCTCTGAAGCGTATACATAGGTGGTGCATATGTGTACTGTAGAGTATCCATGCAATGCCTAATCTAATTTCAGATGGATTCGAATCAACCCATTTTTTTATTCCAAATACTTCTAGAGCCACGGCGTGCCAAACCCTTGTAGCTTATTCAGCTCTCCACTTACTGATCTCTGTGGAGGATTCTAGTACATATCTCTCAGAAGGGCCTTGTGTATTCACAAACGCAGAAAGGGCACAGCCACCCAATATCTTGAAACCTCTTCTCCTCTCTCTTTGGCTTCCTGGCTCCGATTCAGTACCTGCTGGTATGCAGACAAAGGTTTCTGACCAGATTTTATATCGACAAAGCCTAATCTCTCAGAGGATCTGAAAGTCACCTAAACAACTCAGCGGGAGGCTCCCTGTATGTAATCCTGTGTTTTTAAAAAATGTTTTGTTTTGTATGCTCGTTTCCTATTTACATGCAAACCATGAAAGGCACAGGTAGACCAGCCAGAACAACTTTTTGGCTCTTGGACCAGGGGTGCATGAAGGTTAGTTTGCACATCACAGCCATCTATTACCAAGAGTTAAGGTCTTACCCAGAGGGAGAGCACAATAATGCTCAGTCCCCCTGGGGTTAGAGAAGAGGAGAGTTGTTTGAACTGTTGTAATTGAAGTCACGCGCCCAAGAGGAGGGTTGGGGAGAAAGCTAGCGACTTAGTAGACCTCTCTCTCTTTCTTACTGGCAGCACAAACTCTCAATATCGGGTCCAGGTTGACAGACCCTTAGCCCCCGCCCTGCACCAGAGCCACTGCATCCAGCTTACCGCCCGGTTGGTATCTAGGCTGTTCTAGCACGGCGCACTTAGCTCGGTTAGGTCTCTATCATAGCCCTGTCCACTATCATCCGCCAACAACATTGATGCTAGTCAGGGGTCGCGCAGGGAATGAGTGGCAAAGAAAGCCCAGGAAGACAACCCCTTCACATCCCTCAACCTTCTTTTTTTCTAGATCGCACCCTCATCCCAGGCTCAGCCTGGGGCACTCCACTCGGACTTTGCTAGCACTTTGGCAGGGTATCCAGGGAGCATCGCCTCCTCCGTAGCGCTCCTCACGCCGGGCACGCACCGAGGACCCACTGTGGCCCCTGAGCGGCGTTTCCAAAGGTGCTCCCCGCCCGTCCCTCATCCAGGGACCCCTGCCCAGCCACCTCACCTTTGCCGAACTGGGGCACACCGAGGCTGAGTCCAACCAAAAGCCAGGCTGCTACCAAGTGCTTCATGATCCCTTCTCCCGGACGTGACCCCGGCTGGTCCAGGTCGTAGCGGAGGGCACTGTAGGCGAGGTGGCCCTGCAGGACAGCAGTAAACCCCGCCCTGTCAGAGATTCAAGAGGACGTCTTCCTCCCGCAGCGCTTCCTCAAACAAATTCTTGGAAAGGGCGATAGAGAGTGATGGCCCTAGAGAAAGGGTGACTCCCCCCTCACCCCAGCTTCGCCTGCGCTGGGGTGCGCGGAGGTGGGTGCGCTTGAGAGAGGCTGGGGCTGCGAGTGGGTCCTAGCAGAGGCACAGCGGGCGGAGCGCGGGCTCCCTGGATTCCTGGCTCCCCGATTTCCGTGTGCGCACCGCAGGCGAAGCGGCCAGCAGTGACTATGGCTCACGCTGCCGCCGCTGAGGCTGCGGGGCTTCTGACTTGGAGAACAATGAAGCGTGAGCTGGAGGGGAGCGAGCCTGAGGCCAGGAGCGCACTGTGTACAAACAGTGGCGGCGCGCGTGTGAGACTGAGCCTAGAAGACTGGCTTTGGGCTCCCCCTCTTCTTACTGCCTTCTCCAATCTCTCTCTCTCTCTCTCTCTCTCTCTCTCTCTCTCTCTCTCTCTCTCTCTCTCTCTCTCTCTCTCTCTCTCTCTCTCTCCTTCCTCCCCCCTTCTCCCTCCCCCTCTCCCCCAGCTTTGAAAGGTGGCTCCTTCTGCTGGAAGAGAAAGGGAGACAGCAGCAGCCACACCCTGCCTGATACCTGCTACTATCTGCTAAGTTCCACACCTTCTCCATCCAAGATGCAAACTCTAAGGTCGAGGGAATAGGCTAGATGTCTGAAAGTGTTGACTCCAAGGTTGCTTTTATACTTAAGTGTACAAAGGAGTCTACTGAACTTCAGGACTGCCAGGCAAAGAAGTTAAGAGATTTCACAAAGTGGCTTTAGGAGACTCAAGCTTGGTGAGACCCAACACTGCTAAAAGAAATCTTCCCGTTTCTTAGGAGTCACTGTTTAGTCAGGAGCCAGACTCTAAACAGGCAAGGCAGGCTGCTGCTCTGTTGTTCTGGGTGCAGTTCAATTTGCTCAGAGTTGAAGAGGAAGGTTGTGGGCTCATCTGCTCCCAGTGGGGAAAGGGCAAAAGCAAGTAGGAGGCATGTAAGCAGGACATCTGTTTCACATGAGAGAAGTCATAGAAAACCAGAGGAAAGCGCAGATTCTTGACACATCACTCAGGTGGATCAAATTTCGCTGCTTCTCAACAAAACTAAAATAAATGGGTTTATTTTGCACTGAAAGTGATTGAACTGAAAATACAGCCTCTGGCTTACAATTGTGCTTTCTCCTGTTTTTCAGTTAGAATGATTGCTTACTGTAGATTCAGTTCCTGAGGTACCAAGTACCAAAATGAAACAGGGTTCTCTGCCCTCCCTGAGTCCCCATTAGGAGGGGAGATAAGAGAACATAAACACATGCATAGAGAAACTGAAGAAATGAAGAAAACAGTCACTGTCGGGGTTAGATGCTGAAAGGAGACAACCGTGAAACTCCCAACATTTCTTCTTCAAGTCCTTGGAAGCTCATCTTGTACCATCGCTATGGTGTTTGGCGTGAAGTCAAGGGTGGAAGGAGATGAAAAACAATTGAGAAATAAAACCAAATGAAGGCTAGAGAGAAGTAATGTGTAATATGGGAAAAACACCAACCACAAAAACCATGATTCTCCTGCTGTATGAAAGGGTGCAGATACATGTTTTAAAAACTAACCAGATCTCCCAGAGCTCCTAAGGACTAAACCACAAACCAAAGAATACACATGGAGGGACCAATGGCTCCAGCTACATATGTAGCAGAGGATTACCTTATCTGGCGTCAATGGGAGGGAAGCCCTTTGGTCCTGTGGAGGCTCAAAGCCCCAGTATAGGGGAATGTTAGAGCAGTGAGGTGGGAGTGGGTGGGTGGGTGGAGGAACACCCTCATAGAAGCAGGGAGATGGCATGGGGGTTTGCAGAGGGGAAACTGGGAAAGGGAATAAGATTTGAAATGTAATGAAATAAAAATAACCAATAAAAAAAAGAAAAGAAAAAGAAGCATCACTTCCTGTTATACTTTTATGCTTAAATTCAGCCCTGTTGGACCAGGATAGTATTTTTAGAGTTGTAAGTTAATTCTAGTCAGTTACAATGTTGCTGTCTTGTATGCCACTACAACTTAACTCTGACAGTGCACGCATGCTGGGACATGTGCTTGACAAAGACCATCTCTAACTTGGGAAATGACAAGACACCTTTCAGGGATTCTTTCTAAAGGATTATGGCAAATCCTAAAATACAGAACCTGAACCTGCTCTGCATGATGAGATAGCCAATGGAAGACAATGGGATAAAAATTGTGTTTGCTTATTTTATTTACAATTTCAACTTTACTAATAATATGTAATATTAAGGAGTGTGTCAAGATGTTAACATTTTTTTGTCAGAATGTAGACTATTGAATGCTTTCCATTTTACAAGATAAAGGTTCTTTGTTCTCTTGTATTGCTTTTTTAATACTCAGGTAGGCATAAAGCTACATCAAAATACATAATCTATGTCCAAACAAGTGAGGTAAGGAGTTTAAAGGGCACTCTTTATAAAGTGTTGTGCCACCTTTGAAAGGCGTTGCCAATTTAGTAGCTCTGTACCCTTAAGTCTTCTTTTCTATCAAAAGGTGGAATAAAGCCTTAAATATAACAGCACCTGCAAGATGTCACTTCTTTCTTCCTGCTTATTGGTAATGACCATCTACAAATAAGCCTTACTGTCAGTTATATTTGTAGAGTTCATTCCACCGTTGGCACACTTATACAAGGCTGTGTACATGTACACAGCCCTGTCCCAGGTGGAATATAGAAAATGTCTGAAAAACAAAGAAAGAAAGGGTAAAAGGACAAAATGCTGCTATGAATTTTTTCCTGAACATAAAGTGCTAAGAGACCTTTACTAATCACATATGATCCACCCTATGGTTTTACAGCTTCTCCAAATCTGTGCCTAAAATACTAAAAATGATCTATACATCACATGAAAACGGCATTCCTCAGATTGTTTTCTACAGGCATTCTTATCCTTGAGGATGTTGATAGCTTTCTGGGGAATGAAAATTAAAGTATTGCATGGACAAATGATTTGGGAAACATTGTATATTAATGAAGCTTCTTATTATTCTTGAGGAATATTTGCATATTAAATTCTCTAAAGGTCCTGTGCTGAAGAGGGTTTTCAAAAAGTCATTAACCCAGCATTTTGTAAACTTTCGATGCTGTTGTTGTTGTTGTTGTTGTTGTTGTTGTTGCTATAGTCATTATAACAAGCTTTTCCTTAATATACCTGTTAATATAATATAGGTTTAACACTACAACGAAAGGAACATTGCTTTAAAACAAAGCAACAATCAAATGAGAAAATGCAGAACGATTATTGATTTTTGCTAGGAACTGAATATTTCTCTCTTGCTATGAATGTGGTGATTAATCTCAGTTGTCAACTTGATGAGATCTAGAATCACCACCAGAGAACTGGTGCTCTAGGCATGTTTGTGACAGGTTATTTTGATTATATTGAGGTGGGAAGACTTTCCTATGTGAGTGACATCACTCCCTAGGCTGAGATCCATGACTGGAGAAAAAAAGAGACCATGAATTGAACTTTCTTTCACATTATGCTTTTTGCATGCGGATGCAGTGACTAGTTGGGCCAAGGTCATGTTTCTATGACCACCCCTGTCATGATATCATGATAGAAACTTCAAACTGTAAGCTGAAATAAACCGCTTCACCTCGAGCCATTTTGTCAGGTATTTTGTCACAGCAGCAGGAAAGTAAACTGACACAGAAAACTGCTGCCTCAAAGTCCAGCCGATGCTATGATAAACCTTACTTATCACACATTTCTTAGGCTCTTGAAGCTCTTCTGTCTTCAATGAGAATAATTTGTTACTTTGAGCTAGAAAGGCTGTAGCTTGCTGGGAAGAGGCTGAATGGGGGAAGCTTGGAAGACAAGAATGTTGAGGAAACAGTAAACAGTAAGGCTTCTTAAGGAAATACACAGTCTGTCAGGAACTAGTCTAGTGACCTCTTGTATGATATTTTTCATGAAAATCACTTGTCCTGAGGCACTCACTGAAGTTGAATGGACTTCAATAAGGAATAGTATTTGGGCTGGGTAGGTGCTAGGTGATAAGTAGTTTTTATATGAGAGAGATGGGAGACAACTGAAGAGAAAACTAATTGGCTACACAGTAACAATCGGAAAAGGTACCACAAGGCAAAATTGTACCCATTAGCTCAGCAGTGACTGAACCTCACTAATGCTGCAGTAATACAGTCCTCATGTTGTGGTGCCCCAACCATAAAATTATTGTCATTGTTGCTCTATCACTTTAATTCTGCCACTGTTATACATTGTACTATACATATCTGATCTGAAGATGACCTTTTTCTTTTTCAGGACTCATTGTTATTAGGTAGAAGATTGAATTCTGGAACATACCTGAGTTGATTTTCTCTATCTCAAATATAACTCATTCACCACACATAAAGTCAGCTAATTTCTAGGCCTCAATATTCCCATCAATAAAATGGAGTTAGTCACAGGACAGAACTTGTAGTGTTAAGCTGCTGTGTGGTGCATCACAGGTCCCAGTCGAGTAATTGTCACATATTAATGAATATAAGGCGGTAAAGAAACATAAAAGCTATAATCATGCCAAGTTTCAGAATGACTTTCCATTATTAAGTAATTATCTCTATCCATCAGTTGTAGAGAAATTTTAATCCAACAACATGGTTTCTCTGATCATATCCAAAGATCTTCTAGAATTGTGTGATCCAGATGAAATACAAACAAACCACATACCTTTAATATTCTCTAATTGGAATACAGATAGCCCCTTAGTCCACAGTTTTAATCTCAAACATGTCATCTAATTAAGGATCAGAGAAAGTGACAAATCAGAGAAAGATTTGAGAGGATGAGTAAGAGATAGAATATGCCTTACTCTCAGGAGAAAAGATATTAAGAGCTGTCCAGAGATAGAGAGAGTTCACTCAGTCAGTTGAGTGCAGTGCTGTGGAGTTGAATAAGTCAGATAGGACTCAATGCAGGGAGTGCAGTGCAGTGGAGCTGAGTTCCTTTGGGAGTACATGCAGTTCAGGGCAGGTCAGCAGAGGTAACTGAAGCCAGACACTAAGAAGGAGCCAGAGGATTAGAACAAATTTCCAGAGTTAGTTTGAGGCTAAGTAAAGCAATACAGTGATAAGCTGAGAGAAGACAAATATAATCAGTCAGCTTGGAGAGGAGTTTGAGCCAGAACTGCTAAATTGAACCAGCCAGGTGGAGTTCAGACAGAACCAGAAAGGGTGAGCTTATTCAGCAGTAAGCCACCAATATGACAGTTACATCAGGAGAATAAATGATACACTGAGTTTCCACTCTTATTAAAAGCATGGAGCTCAGCTTTCAATTCCTCAGAAAAAAAGCCTAAACCTAAATGTAGTAATTTTTTTAATATTCTGTCATTTTAAAATGTTGTTAAATAAGATAGATAGACAGACAGACAGACAGATAGATAGATAGATAGATAGATAGATAGATAGATAGAAAGAATCTCAGAATACTTAATCAAATTATAACCACTACTCTTTATTCAGTATTGAGGATCAAACCTGACGGTCATGCCAATTCAAGTCAGCACTGAGATGCATTACCAGCTCTGAGGATTATTATAAATTCAGCCAAAACCAAGTAGGATTTCTTGACCTTAAAAACAAGCTGTAAGCTTATAAACGCGTGTTATTTTTACTGCCAAGTTTGTGGTAATATGTTTTGTGGCAACAGTAAGTCACTATTATCCTCATCATTTCAGCGAGAAGGAGTAAGTCATAGAATGAAACTAATCGAGTATGTCCTAGCATTTGTCAGCGCTGGGGCTAAAGCTTGAATGTATGTACTCTGAATCCAGGTCTTTCACCATGGCTGTCAGCAGTGTTGCAGATTGCTGCAGGCCAAGCTGCAGTGCATTTTCACATGTACTGCTTTTGTAAGTCATAAACTGCATCCCCCCATCAAAAAAAAAACAAAAAAAACCAAAAAACAAAAACCCTAGAAGACAAATGATTATGCCTGTTTCATGTTAAGAAAAATGAGGTGCTAAACTTTTCAGTGACTCATCAAATATAAGATGGTAATGAGGTACTGGGCCTGTAGACTTGAACTCTATTTGGATTTTCAGGAATCATTTTCAAGTGGTGGCGCATACCTTTAATCCCAGCACTCAGAAATCATTTTCAGATTATTCTGTGGAAGTCCTGGTTTAGACAATTGTCTTAATTATTGTATTTATTCATCTTTCAAATTAAATAGCTATAATTGTTGGTTTTTGTACCGCTTTCCCAGAAATTCTTGATAGTTCTTTTAGGATCCATGGGGTTTGGATTGGATGGATTTGCTTAAATCTTTAAATATTTCCATAATTTGTTACAATTTTTCCTGCTTCCACAGCATCAAAGTTACTTGTTCTGCCGACTGTCTTCTCAAATAACCTCCTGCAAATGCTACTAATAAAATTGCTGTCTTCCTTTGAGTCCTCCTCAAGTTATTCCCACAACCTGCTGGGTGTTGTTTCCTGGAAATGTGTAAGTTAACTGAAAACAATTCATCTTTGCTTTTAAAGTCTGTCCCTGAAACAGACATTTCTTGCATTTCTGACTCTAGTTTCCAAACCAGCCTAATTTAGTTACTTAGATTTTAATTTCCCTGAAATGTTTTTAAAGATTTAATATACATAACAAAAGGTCAAAGTACAGGGGAGATATATAGAGTGAAAATATTTCCCTGCTAATGGCATTCTCTCCTTATAGAAGCTTATCACTGTTAGCAGAGATACATACAGGTAGTTAATAGATACTATTGGCCTCGTGTGTGTGTGTGTGTGTGTGTGTGTGTGTGTGTGTGTGTGTGTGTGTGTGACTGTGTGTGTGTGTGTTTCTGTACACATTCCCACATGAATGTATGTAAATATAATCTGTATACATATATACATCCAACTTTACAATATTTACTAAATTATAAGAACATTATGAATCTTACTTACTTAAAAAATGTTTTCTCTCCAGAAGTATATCAAGGCCTACAATGTGCTTATGTCAAATAAACCCATTAAAAAAAAGAAGAAAAAGAATTCGCATCTTTTTAAAGATTATTTATTTTATGTATATGAGTACACTGTAGCTATCTTCAGACACAACAGAAGAGGGCATTGGATCCCAATAAAGATGGTTGTGAGCCACCATGTGGTTGCTGGAAATTGAACTCAGGATCTCTGGAATAGCAGTCAGTGCTCTTAACCACTGAACCATCTCTCCAGCCCAAGATAAACCCTTTTGAAGATATGGAATTTTCTGTTACTTTTTCAGTATTAAAGGCAATATTAAAATAATAATGTATTTTACATATGTGCAAGATAAACTCAGTAGGATATGCCGCTTGAAGTGGCCTTGTTGGGGAAAGGTGAGTACATTTGAAATTATCACATAAGTCATGAAGAAGCCATTCAAAAGAGATATATGAAAGATATGAATTCATCAGTCTATAGTGCATTAGATAATGTATCTTTTTAAAATTAAAATATCACCATTTTGATGTCTGTCATTCTTATACTGGAAAATATACCTCATGGAGTATTCTCTCTGGTCAAGCAACTTTCACATATTTAATTTTTTTTCATCTTTTCATTGAATATTTTCCTTATTTACTTTTCAAATGTTATTCCCTTTCCTGATTCCCCCCTGAAATGCTCTATCCCATCCTCCCTCCCTCTGCTTCTATGAGGGTGTTCCTCTACTCACTTACCCACTCCTACCTCCCCATCCTGGCATTCCTCTACACTGGGGCATTGAGCCTTCACAAGACCAAGGGCCTCTCTTCCCATTGATGCCTGAAAAGGCCATCCTCTGCTACATATGTGGCTGGAGTCATGGGTCCCTCCATGTGTACTCTTTAGTTGGTGGTTTAGTCCCTGGGAGCTCTGGGGGATCTGGTTGGTTTAGCACCTTCAGCCCTTTCTCTAACTCCTTCCTCAATTGGGGACCTCATGCTCAGTCCACTGGTTGGCTGTGAGCATCTGCCTCTGTATTTGTCAGGCTCTTTCCCATATTTAAATTAGTGTTTTTATGAGAACTTTTATTTCTTGTCCTTTTCTCATTTTTGTGTTGCAATGATAATTTTTCTTGCTGACTCTTCTGAGGCCTGTGTATATAAAGGAGACCAGTATGTGGCATGTTATATTTATGTCAAAATTGTTCAGCTGTTATTGCTATTATTGTTATTCATCATGAACATTAATATTGTTCACCAGCATTTTGTTGATTTTGTTGTGATAATGTATAGTACACCTGAGTGATGACATTTGTTAATCTCTGTTGTATGATTTCTAAGTTTTGTGTTTTGTTCAAATATACTTTCTCTGTTTTGGGTTTTAAAACATATATTTCAATGACTTATAGGAATTATATAAGGATCATGCTCTCTGATGTGTATGCACTACTCTTATCTAACTCTGTTTGATGTAAATTGATGGTATAGATCTTATTTTCTCCCCAAACTACCATATATACCAAAGACACATATTAAATAAATCCATCTCTTCTTAACTGACATGACATGACAACTTTGTCTTTAGTCACTGTTGTTTGTCTCTGCTTGTTTTCTACATAGCACTAGTGGATTAGTTTTCTAGTATCACATATTTTGTTTGAAAATATTTTTAATAACTGCTAAGTAAAATGTTCTCATTTACATCCCTCAAGCTACTCTTTGGCTAATCTTCATTTACTCTTCCTATGGAAACTTTATAGTGAGCTAGTCAAATTGAAAAGGAAATAAGTGGGGTAGAGACCACTGCCTGGGCCACCAGGAGTCCATAGCTAATGAACACCAGGAGAAAGCTACCCTCCTAGGATCATGGAAAAGCTGTGAGTGGGGTTAAGGGGAGCAGTACTGATCACAGAGACCGGCCCAGAACCGGTAGGATACAGGGCCTGAGGAGAACTCGGGGACAGGAAACCTCTGAACCTTCCTGTTTCCATCTGTGGGTGGAGACCTCTGCCTGGGCTACCAGAAGTCTGTGCCTAGGGACCTAAGCCTGGGCCACAGGGCTCCAGGAGAGAGCTGGTATCCCAGGAGTGGTGACACACCTTTGAGCACAGGCAAAACCACCACTTCTGTTCAAACTCACTGGATCAAGAGGGACCCTTGCAGAGCCATCAGGGCATAGGAACCAAGGGACAGTTGGGGATAAGAACCTTCTGGTTTCTGTCTACATCCCAGAGCTGACGCTGAGTCACAGCTCTCTAAACCCAAACACCTCTCAGAGAGAGCTGGTCTTCAAGGAGTATTGACACAGAGGCCTGCAAGAAGGGCAAGCCACAACCAGACAGAGTAAGACCAGCTAACATCAGAGTTAACAAGATGACAAAAGGCAAGGGTAAGAACATAAGGAATAGAAACCAAGGCTACTTGGCATCATCAGAACCCAGCTCTCCCACCACAGCAAGCTCTGGATACCCCAACACAAAAGAAAAGCAAGACTCAGATTTAAAATCATTTCTCACATTGATGATAGAAGACTTTAAGAAAGAAACGAATAACGCACTTAAAGAAATACAAGAGAACAGAGATAAACAACGGGAAGCCTTTAAAGAGGAAATACAAAAATCCATTAAAGAATTACAGGAAAACACAATCAAACAGGCAGAATTACAAGAAAACACAATCAAACAGACAAAGGAAATGCACAAAACTATTCAGGAGCTAAAAATAGAAATAGAAACAGTAAAGAAATCACAAAGGGAGACAACCCTGGAGTAAGAAAACCTAGGAAAGAGATCAAGAGTCATTGATGTAAGCACCACCAACAGAATACAAGAGATAGAAGAGAGAATCTCAGGAGCAGAAGATACCATAGATAACATCGACACAACAGTAAAAGAAAATGCAAAATGCAAAAAGCTTCTGACCCAAAACATCCATGAAATCCAGGACACAATGAGAAGACAGAAAATAAGGATAATAATAGGTATAGAAGAAAATGAAGATTCCCAACTTAAAGAACCAGTAAATATCTTCAACAAAATTATAGAAGAAAACTTTCCTAACCTAAAGAAAGAGATGAACATAAATATACAAGAGGCTTACAGAACTCCAAACAGATTGGACTGGAAAAGAAATTCATCCTGTCACATTAAAGTGAAAACACCAAATACCCAAACAAGGAAAGAATATTAAAAGCAGTAAGGGAAAAAGGTGAAATAACATATAAAGGCAGACCTATCAGAATTACACCGGACTTCTCACCAGAGACTATGAAAACTAGAAGATCTTGGGCAGAACTCATATACACCCTAAGAGAACACAACTGCCAACTCAGGCTGCTATACCCAGCAAAACTCTCAATTACCATAGATGGTGAAACCAAAATATTCCATGACAAAACCAAATTTACACAATATGTTTCTACAAACCCAGCCCTACAAAGTATAATGGATGGTAAATGTCAACTCAAAGAGGGAAACTACACCCTAGAAAAAGCAAGAAAGTAATCAATCAACAAACTCAAAAGAAGATAGCCTCATAAAAGTAAAAATAACATCGGAAATAACAGGAAACAACAATCACTATTTCTTAATATCTCTTAACATCAATGGACTCATTTCCCTAGTAAAAAGACATAGACTGACAGACTGGATCCATAAAGAGGACCCAGCATTTTGCTGCATTCAAGAAACATATCTTGGTGATAAAGACAAAACTACCTCAGAGTAAAGGGCTGGAAAACAATTTTCCAGGCAAATGGTCCCAAGAAACAGGCTGGAGTAGCCATTCTAATATCAGATAAAATCGAATTTCACCCAAAAGTCATCAAAAAAGATAAGGAAGGACACTTCATACTCATCAAAGGAAAAATCTACCAAGAAGAACTCTCAATTCTGGACATCTATGTTCCTAATGCAAGGGCACCCACATTCATAAAAGAAACTTTACTAAAGCTCAAAGCACACATTGCGTCTCACATAATAATAGTAGGTGACTTCAATACCCCATTATCATCATTGAACAGATCTTGGAAACACAAACTAAACAGAGACACGGTGAAACTAACAGATGTTATGAACCAAATGGATTTAACAGATATCTATAGAACATTTCATTCTAAATCAAAAGGATATACCTTCTTCTCAGCACCTTCTGGTACCTTCTCCAAAATTGACCATATAATCAGTCACAAAACAAACCTCAACATATACAAGAAGATTGAAATAACCCCAGGCCTCCTATCAGATAACTACGGATTAAGGCTGGTCTTCAATGGCAACAATAACAACAGAAAGCCCACATACACATGGAAGCTGAACAATGCTCTACTCTATGATAACTTTGTCAAGGGTGAAATAAAAATAGAAATTAAGGACTTCCTATAATTTAATGAAAATGAAAGTAAAACATACCCAAACTTATGGGACAAAATGAAAGCAATGTTAAGAGGAAAACTCATAGCTTTGAGGGCCTCCAAAAAGAAACTGGAGAGAGCATACACAAGCAGCCTAACAGCACACCTGAATGCTCTAGAACAAAAAGAAGCTAATGCACCCAAGAGGAGTAGAAGGAAGGAAATAATCAAACTCAGGGCTGAAATCAACCATGTAGAAACAAAAAGAACTATACAAAGAATTAATAAAACCAAGAGTTGGTTCTTTGAGAAAATCAACAAGATAGATAAACCCTTAGCCAGACTAACAAGAGGGCACAGAGACAGGATCCAAATTAACAAAATTAGAAATGAAAAGGGAGACATAACAACAGATTCTGAGGAAATTCAAAAAATCATCAGATCCTACTACAAAAGCCTATGCTCACCAAAACTGCAAAATCTGGATGAAATGGACAATTTTCTAGATAGATTCCAAATACCAAAGTTAGGTCAGGATCAGATAAGCCATCTAAACAGTCCCATAATGCCTAAAGAAATCGAAGCAGTCATTAAAAGTCTCCCAACCAAAAAAGCCCAGGACCAGATGGGTTCACTGCAGAATTCAATCAGACCTTCAAAGAAGACCTAATACCAATACTCTTCAATCTATTCCATAAAATAGAAACAGAAGGAACACTACCCAATTCCTTCTATGAGCCCACAGTTACACTGATACCAAAACCTCACAAAGACCCAACAAAGAAAGAAAACTTCAGGCCAATTTCCCTTATGAATATCGATGCAAAAGTACTCAATAAAATTCTTGCAAACCGAATCCAAAAACACATCAAAATGATCACTCATCATGATCAAGTAGGCTTCATCCCAGGGATGCAGGGATGGTTCAATACCCGGAAATCCATCAATGTAATCCACTACATAAACAAACTCAAAGAAAAAAACCACATGGTCATTTCATTAGAAGCTGAAAAAGCATTTGACAAAATTCAACATCCCTTCATGATAAAAGTCTTGGAAAGATCAGGAATTCAAGTCCCATACCTAAGCATAGTAAAAGCAATATACAGCAAACCAGTAGCCTCCTGGAGGCTGGACCACCAACCAAAGTATACACTTGAAGGGACCCATGGTTCGGACCACATATGTGGCAGAGGAGGTTCTTGTTGGCCATCAGGGGGAGGAGAGGTGGGAATATGGGAGTGGGTGGGATGGTGAGTGGGAGGTAGAATTCCCTCATAGAGGTGGGGGAGGTGGGGAGGGGATAGGTGGCTTCCAAAGAGAAGACCTAGAAAGGGGGAAACATTGGAAATGTAAATAAAGTATCAAAAAAAAAAGGAAAATTAGATAACTATTTCTATTATTTATAATAACAATCTGTGTATTCTTCTATGCTCTTGCTCATTTTTTATTTATGTATCTAATTTTTTACATATTGACCTCAATGAATGTTCAATTTTTCGTAACTGGCTGTAGTATAGTTATAAGAATTCTATGTCTCTGTGTACCTATGTACATATGTACACCATTGTTAAAGGTAACTATGTTTACAATATTCTTTACTATGAATATGTTAATTGTTATCATTGTCATTAATAATAACATTATTAATATTATTTTGCTTTTCAGTTCATTTCTTTGGAATTGCAAGCCACATAATTGTATAGCATGAAGATTAGTTTTGCTTTCTTTTTGCAAATTTTTATGCTTATTTACTTTTTGTATCTATTTGTTAATGTTAGCAGTACTCAAATTTTAAATAAAGACACTCTTGAATTTTTTCTATGGAATTTGACGACTTCAATAATCTTTTAAATAATCTTTTAATGAGGATTCATCTCTAAATGTGATGTATCTGTCAAATGCCTCTACACAGAGCTCAGAGAACCCCTCAGCAGGCTACCAAAAGATAAACATATATGCCAACCCAGCCACAAACCATTTGGTTTACAATGCTGTTCTGCTAATGCAATCGTGGCACAAAGCTTGTGGGAATCACCAACTAATGTTTGATTTGACTTACAGCCCACTCCAGTAGATGGAACTCATACCCAATTTGGGTAACCAAAAATGACAGACTAGATAACCCAGAGACCTATAGTAAAACCAAACACTACCTATCAAAACAAAAATCACACACACACACACATGCACGCACGCACGCACTCACGCACGCACGCACGCATGTGCGCGCACAAAGTAGTGAGATAATGACTCCTAGTGATATCTGCTACACTGGTCGATCCGTGCCTTCAGCAATCATCAGAGAAGCTTTCTCCTGAAGCAGATGGGAAAAAGTACCAGACATTACAGCATTATTACAAGGAGTGTGTGTGTGCATGCGCCCATGTGGACAGAGGGAGGGAGGGAGGAAGGGAGGAAGGCAGAGAGAGAGACCATGGAACACTAAGCTCTAATTGTGATGTCTCCATCAAGTCCCTCCCTACATGGCTCAGACAAACCCTCAGAAGAGGAGGTAGAAAGAGTGCAAGAGCCAGAGGGAAAGGAAGACACCAGGAAAACAAGGCTCACATGAATCCTCTGGGACTGAAGCATCAAGCACAGAACCCACTCAGATTTGCACCAGGACCTCTGCAAATATATTATAACGTTCGGCTTAGTGTTTTTATGAGACTCCTGAATGTGCTAATGAATGAGTTTCTGACTCTTGTGCCTTCTCCTGAGGTCTTTCTTTTTGTTGGGTTGCCTTGTCCAATTTCGATTTAATAGTTTTTGTTTTGTGTTATTAGATTTTATTTTGTTATGATGTTATTATCTCTTAGATGCCTGTTCTTTTCTAATGATAGATAGAAAGGGAGTGAATCCAGATAGAGGGAAACTAGGAAGGCTGTGGCGAAAGAGAGGAAGAAGAAACTGTAATCAGAATAGATTGTATAAGAAAAGAGTTGATTTTCAATAAGGGAAAATTTAAAATATACATGACAGTTTTATATCAAGCTTAGTACATGGTTAAAGAATATGCTAATTAAAATCTAAAAATTAAGCATTATTAATTTAAAAAATCTTTAGGGCTTTTCCTTGTTCAAAAAATGGCAACAACATAAATAAACTTCTGTTAATTAAGGCAACTCATTTTTCTTTGTAATCATTGTTTTACATAAAATAAAAAAATAAAAATTACAAATAATTTACAATTTTCAAACATACTCTTTTAAATGTATATTTCAGTCATGAGAAAAATGACACTTAACATTATGTGTTTAAATTTGTATGTGTTCTGTTAATTTTGACTGCAGGTAAAATCATAGTATATTTTCTTAACACATATTCATTGAAAATATTATTTTAAAACTAAAGCATCATATATGTCTCTGCTACCTTTGTAATTCTTTTTAAAATTGTTATATTATTAATGTAATATAAAATGTTTAATTAAATGATCTAAGTTTATACATTTCATCAATAACCATAATACATTAAAATTAAGGTGATGACATAATGTCTCAGTCCTCACTATGAACTAAGTGAAATGACAGACCTGGTAATTATCTTAGTTTAAACAAAACATTTTTAAGATAAAAATGCTTTTTCAATTAAATCAATCTTATTTTTAAAAGAAAATTATACTTTAAAATTTTTGCTTTTGGGTGTAATCAAAACCAAAGTATTCAAATCAAGTTTTTCAATCCTTTGTCTTGTTTGTTTTCTGCTGTTTACTACTGAACCAGCGGGCTCTGTAAGC
This sequence comes from Uromys caudimaculatus, assembly GCA_028551405.1. Lineage (NCBI taxonomy): Eukaryota > Metazoa > Chordata > Mammalia > Rodentia > Muridae > Uromys > Uromys caudimaculatus. The sequence continues at coordinate 59,492,136 of CM052716.1, forward strand.
ACTGGCTCCACAGTAAGCCACATACAGAACTAGATATTTTAATGTAGTGTTTAGAAACCACAGTGGCATCAGACTTATTCACTCTACACTTCTGAGACTTGATGAAGCTCTCAAATTTCAAGCACAATTATAAAGAATGCATGAGGAAAACAAGTCTTCAATATTTCATAATTGCCACACCAAATTCTTAAACGATTGAAATATTTGCCTGACTTTACACAGCTCTTGCAAGCATTTATAGGAGTGAGTTTTGATTTGTAGAACGATTTGTGATTTGCAATATAATTTGGTGAACATCTTGAACTAAATTACTGAAAATTTTAAATACATATTAAAATGTACACCTTCATTCATCCAGTAATCACCAAATTCAAGTGAAATAAAACTTTCGATTCAACTGAATTCTCAGTTAAGTTCATATTGTAAGGAATGATTTTACTATTTTTATAATATAATGTAATATATGAAAAGGAGATTACAAGTCAATCTAAAATGATTTAAGTCATGAATTTCGAGCACCCTTGAGGATACTTTCATCAGCGTAGCTAGAAGTAAATAAGGAAAAACTTCATCAGCATGGAAATCATGTGTTCTTTCATATTTTAAAACTGAGGGGTTTTTTTGTTTTGTTTTCTGGAGAAACAAAATTAATAAAACAGTTTTTCTTGACTTCTCTTTGTGGCTAAGAAAAGACATACTACAGAATGAAAATACTTCCCGTTTTGCCTTTGCTTGTCTGACTCAGCATCAACTAACAACGCCCTCTTGGTTAAACGTTTTCATTTCCCCTTTTAAGTAGTGTGTCACTCTGGGCTTTGGCCCGAGCCAGTGACTCAGCTCTGTTCAAGTGATGGAAACTTTCCCCTGCAAAGGCTGTGGGTTTAGTGACACAGGCTATGTGCCACCATGCTCAGTCAGTTCCTTTTAAATAAAAGGATTGATGGGCCCTTTGCCACCACAAAATGATTTGTTGTTTTATCTGCTGTGTATTATAATGTACTTGATTTTATTATATTTAATTTAGATTTGAATATTTTTTTATACAAATGCAGACGGATCTTACAGATTTTACAAATTCTGTGAATATCTTGCATTCCTAACGAGAAAGGCAGGTAGCCCTTTTGCTTCTAATTAGTTCTCTAAAAACCCTTTTAATGTTCCACAGCTGAGCTCCTATTTTAATCTCAGATGGCACCTTTGCCCTAAGACAGTCTTGTTTAGGAAAAAGACAGTGCTGAGCTTAAATCACTGCTAATAGCAGTCAGGAGGATTTCTGACTAAGTATTTCTTCTCATGGGAACAATAATCACCAGCTCACAGCCAGCTTGGGGATAATGACTGGAGCAGTGTTGCTTTCTCATAATATCTGAGCTCAATCAGGCCTTTATAAATGAACTCATGATTTAAAGATAATTTTCTGGCAGTGACCAAACATTCCATTCAGTCCATATAAGGGAATAGAAGGGGAATTGAATACCATAATTCACCCATGCTCCACTATGTTCATAGCAGCCATATTTATAATAGCCAGAAGCTGGAAACAACCCAGATGTCCCTCATCAGAGGAATGGATACAGAAAATGTGGTACATTTACACAATGGAGTACTACTCAGCTATTAAAAACAATGACTTAATGAAATTTGCAGGCAAATGGATGGAACTTGAAAATATCATCCTGAGTGAGGT
>CM052716.1:59493922-59512261 GCA_028551405.1 Uromys caudimaculatus
AAGAAAACGGACCATCCCATAGGTTTTAAAGCTGTAAGTAAGTATACCATTATATTTCTATGTAATTGTTACTGCTTTAACGATAGACAGTTTACTTGTGTGTTTTCTTTCTTCCATTAACCACAGTAAATTTAGTCTTTGCTCAAATATTTACTAAATATTTATTTAGTACAAATACGTAGTAAATCCTATGATCTATAATACTATATTTTTAATATTAATTTTTATATAAATTTGAGGCTCAGCAGACATTCATTTTGTGTGTATTTCGAAGACAAAGGACAGTTTCATTTTTTGTGAATTTCAAGTTTATTTCGTATCTACTTGATGTCTTTCAAAGCTTCAAATTCTACCTGGGTATGCTTACATTGTTATTCTACTGGATGAACTTATATGTCTTTTATATAAAGTACATCCCACTCAATTAATTAATTACTTAATTATAATTGTGTAGATTGAGTTGAAGACAATTCTGTATTCATGTGTTTACCTTATTCCACTATGAATATGACCTTGGGCACTTTTGGGTATAGACTAATGATTATGAATCCTCTCTTTATCCCTATCTCAAATGCTTATCCTTATGTGACAATAAAATAGTATTTTTTTATATTGTTTCTCTTCTGAACTACAAAATTTTAAACCGTTGTAGTCCAAGTGTCTCTGTTGTAACAGATAGTATTGTACTATATATTACATCTCCCCTTTCCAAAGAATATTGATGTCATCGTTTTTTCTGTCTGGGTTTATTTTTTTGCAAATGATCTCTATGCAATTGAAAAAATGTTTCCCTCTGTATCTATCTATATAACTTTAGTTTATTTAGTTAGCTAATGACGTTGTTTAGAACTTTAAATAATTCATCTGTCTGAACTCTCAGCTGTGTAAAAGTAAGTGCAGTGCCAGAGAGGTACCAACTGAGCAACTTAACCGAAACTCAGCATGAGCAAACTTATTTGTTCCTTCAGCCATGGTTATGCAAAAAGATCTTTTGTTTTTTCTTTTCATAATCTTTTTTAAAGATTAGCAAGACCACTCCTAAGAGAGCTGGCAATGGGATTAATTTCGAGGCTTATTTCTTAAAAATCAAAGAAAAGAGAAAATTAGAGGGGAAAATTTGTAATATTTTCCCCAGATACAAAGTGGGAAGATTTTCTAAGGTGAATTATTTTCTGATGAAGAGAACTGGCCTCTGTGTAGCTGGAGTTCATAACACTGATTTTGGAGAAGAGAGACTGGCAAGCTAGGGAGAAGGATCACATGGTCATACAGAGGACCACAGGAAGAATGCTCAATAGAAGTGGAGAAGCCAAAAATCGAGTAAAGTCGGAAGAAAAAGACTTCAGTGTTTTCACATTTGTTCCCAAAAAAGATAACTTGAAAAATTTAGCAATCATGAGTTTGGGTGTTTTTTCATTTGCATTAAGAAAATATAAGGAATTACTCACTGCTCTTAAACATGGTTCTAAAAATAAACCTGCTATCGTTCTATGGGGAATTTTGTCTGCAGAGTCTAATTCTTGCTAAAGCTTATTTCATTGTTGATTTCAAGAAATGTTGATATACTACAATAACATTTTATTTATTTTATAACCTAGTAGTTTTAAATAACGTTTAATTATAGGACAAGTGATTTGCTTCACTTTGGTTTCTTTAAATACAAATTACTCATAATGTCCGACTATGCTCTTTTCATTAGTTTTTATTGTTACAAGAGGGTACTTTTAAATAACTGCTTAGATTTTAGAATATAATAATCTAGAGTCTTTTTCCTTCTCAATTCTTGTTGCTTTCATCTTCTTTGTATACATTATGTGTTTATAATAGCAAACATGCACATACACACATATATACATGGGGGAGAGAGAGAGAGAGAAAGAGAAAGAGAGAGAGGGAGAGAGAGAGAGAGAGAGAGAGAGAGAGAGAGAGAGAGAGAGAGAGAGGATTGAGAAGATTGATTAAGGTTTTGTATAAACTAGGCAAGCACTCTCCCACTGAGCTACATCCCCATCCATGTAGTTTATAATATTTTAACTCCAGTTTTAGGTAGGTTTGTATTTGCCATATTGTGTGTGCTTGTAGCTTATCTGTCTGCATGTAGCAGACAAACAAATTCATCTCTTATTGACTTGTTTGAAAACTATCTGAAGTCTTTTTTTTCTGCTGCTGCTTCTTAGTTCAGAAAATTGTATATTAAAATTTGAAATGATCTATATAAAGTTCAGCAGTTATTCCTAGGGGGAACACTCATGGTGCAAGACTTGTTTAGGTAAGAAAATGTGCACATTTTACATTTTAATAGCTTCATATTTACAGAAATTTTATACCCACTTAAACTTCTACTCATAATATATCATGTATGTATTTCAACCATGTTTACAATATACTATCTAACCTTCTTGGATATAGGGCCTGAAATATAAAAACTCCTGACTACTAATGACATCAAAATTCTCAATTTCCTCAATATTTTCCTTCACCTTATATGAGTTGTCAACTTATACTTTATGCTAATTTTTATTGGTAGAGTTTTCCACATAATTTTATAAAAATTAATATAATAGTGACAATATATTTTCTTAGCTATTCTTCAAAGTTATAATTTTTTATTTTTTGTCTTTTCAATTTGTACAAAAGTTTGGACTTTTTGGTTTATTTGTTTGTTTGTTTGTTTGGTATTTTGAAACAGGGTTTTTTCTTTGTGTAGCCTTAGCTTTCCTGGGACTCACTTTATAGATAAAACTTGCCTCAAAATGCTCCACCTGCCTCTGTCTCCTTAGCGCTGGGATCAAAGGCATGTGCCACCACACCCAAGTTTGACCAAAAGTTTTTAACATATGATCTAACTTACAATTCTTTCAGTTATATCTACTTATTACAACATCATGGACATATATTAAGTGAGATAAGACTGTTCAAGTTCACTTTTGATTATGATGCAGTTTGTATACTATACTTAACCATTTGTAAATTGAGTTTATTCCATTTAGATAAAATTATGGTATATATTCTGTCTCTAAAATCCCTTACAAAAATTTTTTATTAGTTTTAGCTTTAGAAAAGCCAGAGAAAACTATTTTTTTCTTTGGAAATAGAAAGGGTGCTTTCTGATCTGTGGCTTTGTTAAATGCCCTGGCACCTTGCCAAGCCAAGAAAATTCTCCTGAAACCACTTATTTCCTGTAGTAAGCTGAAAGCTGACAATGTCCATTTATTTAAATAATATAGTGTAAGTCTGAGAACTCTTCAGCTATGTGTTTTAGCTCTTAATGACATCCTCCTCATACTCAAGTAGAAAAGAATAACGAAGAAAGATGAAAGTCAGGGCCAGCGAGATGGCTCAGAGGGTAAAGTGCTTGATGTGCAGGCCTGGAGACTCACATTTGATCCTCAGATCCCATGGTAGAAGGAAAATTCTGACTCCCCATAGCTGTACTCTGACCTCCATTCACACACACCTGCACGCCACATACACATTCTACACAAACCCACACACAATAATGAAGAGGTTGCTTAGCTCCTCGGAAGTCATTTTTTCTTGCTTGCAGAGAAGGGGTCTTCCCAGGATTACATAGGACTGTATAGGGCCAGCCAAATTCGAAATGCTACTTGCCTGCATGAAACCTAACAGAATACCAACAGAAAACAACAGTTAGACTTGTCAGTTAATATTCACTTGAAATTATTAAGATTATTTTAAAATTCAAACAAACCCAAGAAATACACCAAAGTTTGAAATGTCACTAAACCAAATAGATTAACAGTGCAGTACAAAGCATACATTTTTCTGTTTTTTTCCAAGTATATAATTTTAAAGTGTTATTACATTTTTGTGTGTGCTCGCGTGCATGCACATGCGTGCATGTGTGGGTGTGCATATGTATGTGCATGTGTGTCATAATAAGTCTTGTGCTATTTAGTTTTCACCTTCTATCATGTGGGTCCCGCAAAAAACTCAAGTAAGTGGTCAAGCTTGGTGGTAGGTATCTTTTTCTGCTGAGCCATCTTGCCCTGGTGTACACTTGGTGATAACTTCTTCACTTAAGAATTGTTTAAAAATGTGATATATGTATATGGACTAGATAAAGAACCTTATTTTGCAAGCATCGTTTACCATAAAATGATTTTTCTTTCATAACTTTTTACAGTGTCATATACAATTAAGTCACATGTGAAAGCTTGTAAACTGTACCATGCCTGTTTCATGAGTAAGAAATAATATTTCAAGGAATTTCCCACGCAATGAATCTCTGGAGGTAATCTGTCAAACTTGACTCTATTCCTGTCTGGTGCCTGCTGATTCCCTTCCACCTGCTAGTTCCATTAGCCAGTAGTAAAATGATTATAAGATAATTGCTATCTTACGAAATTGAACAGATGCTTTTTGTATTGGAAACAACTAAACCATACAGAAGTGTGCCATTTTCAATGACTAACTAAAATGTATCCTTAACTCAATGTTTGAATTATTAGCTTCCTAATCGCATGGTGTTTTCAATGTTAGTCATCCTTAAGTGCTAACGAAAGGATGTGCAGTTGGACGGGAAAGAAACAGTAGCTTATTGATTTTAATTTTCAATATAATAGTTTTATTCTTTGAAATTTTCATACATGCAAAATATACTTTATTCATATTCATCTATACTGGTCTTTGTAATTCCATACAAACTCCTTACCCTACCAAATTTATGTCGTTTTTATTTTTAATAAACCCATAAAGTTCAATCATGATGTTTATACTCAGGTTTATGAGGCTGTCTATTGGGGTGTGGTAGACTGTCCGGCATCCAAACTCTTCTTTTGTTTTGAGACATAGTCTAATGACATATTCTGGCTGGTCTGGAAATCTCTATGAAGTACAGGCTAGCCCCAAACCAATAGAGGTTCACCCCCTCCTCTCCTGAGTGTTGACATAAAGATATATACCAACATTTCTGCATGCATGGGGCCATATTCTTTTTTGTTTAATTTAATTTAATTTTTTTTTTTTTTACACTCCAGATTTTATTCCCCTCCCGGTCCACCCTCTGACTGTTCCACATCCCATACCTTCTTCCCACTCCCCTGTCTCCATGAAGATGGTTGTCCCCACCCTTTCCCCACCTCACCAGACCTCTAAACTCCCTGGGGCCACCAGTCTCTCAAGGGTTAGGTCAATCTTCTCAGACAGACACAACCCAGGCCCAGTAGTCCTCCACTATATATGTGTTGGGGGCCTCATATCAGCTGATGTATGCTGCCTGGTTGGTGGTCCAGTGTCTGAGAGATCTTGGGGGTCCAGTTAATTGAGATTGCTGCACCCCTAAAGGGCTGCCCACCTTCTCAGCCTCCCCCAGGCCCTCCCTAAGTCAACCCCAGGGGTCAGTAGCCTCTGTCCATTGGCTGGGTGCAACATATGCATCTGATTCATTCAGCTGCCTGCTGGGTCTCTCTCGGAGGGCAATCATGCTAGGTTCCTTTTGGTAAGCACTCCATAGCCTCAGTAATAGTGTCAGGCCTTTGGGCCTCCCTTTGAGCTGGATCCCATTTTAGGCCTGTTGCTGGATGTTCCTTTCCTCAGGCTCCTCTCCATTTCCATCCCTGCAGTTCTTTCAGACAGGAACAATTATGGGTCAGACTTTTGACTGTGGGATGGCAACCCCATCCCTCACACGATGCCCTGTCTTTCTCTTGGAGGTGGACTCTACAAGTTCCCTCTCCCCACTGTAGGGCATTTCATCTAAGGTCCCCCCTTTGAGTCCTGAGAGTCTCTCACCTCCCAGGTTTCTGGTACATTCTGGAGGGTCCCCCCAACCTCCTTCCTCCCAAGGTTGCCTGTTTCCATTCTTGCTGGCCCTCAGGGATTTCAGTCTTCCACCCCCTGACCCAATACTTGATCTGCTTCCCCTATTCCCACCCCCCTTTTCCTCCCAGGTCTCTCCCTCCCCCCTCATGGGGCTATATTCTTAAACTGATTCTCCATCCTTGGGAAGTCATCAACTGTTATTAACTTTTCAGTTAAGAGTGAGGGCATAAAAGCCTCTCCCCACTCTATGCTGGAGTGCTATAGGATTCTTATTGTGCAGGTCTTTACAAGCAACCACAGCTTTCCCGAGTTCCTGCGTATAGCGGCCTGTCATAGGCAGAAGAGACAGTGGTTTACAACATTACTGAAAATCATTAAGCTGCTTCTTGTAAAGTGTGTAACTGTTGTTTCAGGACTGAAATATTCCCATTGGACAGGGAGTAGAGGTTCATTTAAATCAGAAAATATTAACATCCACAAGAAAGTTCCAATTGTCAAAGTGCTTTTCTGTGAGGTTATACAAAAAGTAAACAATATCGGGGCAGAGGAAACCCATGTGTGGAGCTACCTACATTTCATGCAGAGAATTCCAGTACTATAGCCTCAATGCTTGGACAGCTTTTTCAGCTGTTTGAGGCATCTTTGTCCCTACAAGTAATTCCAGTTCATGCTCTTGCAACTAATTTCAATAAACTCACTCTTTTTCCTATATAGTCTTCAGTAGAAGATTTTATTGGTTAGATATTTGTGCCCTATATGATTGTTAGTATGTGTTTTGTTCATGTCTTCCCAGGAAAAATAGAAGGATTACTGCAAATGAAACCAAGAGAATGGTATCATTGGCATTAAGGTAAATCCATGTTTCTAAGAGTGGTATTGAACCTATAAAATCAATATGAATTCTTTAAGGAGAAATGAGTTCTTTGCTTAGTAGTTAGTGAAATAAATTGTAAGCATTTGGGAAACAAAATAGGATAAGTGGCTGACAGTAGAAATCCTTGCTCAGGGTAAAGCTGGGGTAGTATACCAATGCTGACTGGAAAAGTTGAAGCTGTCCTGATGTTATTCTGCAAGAGACGACCTCTAATTGTATTAATATTTTGTTTTTAATCACTAGTGCTTTGAAACTAGTTTACATACAGCTATTGATGGATTAGTGAAATGATAATACTCCAAGAAATTTCATTCATTATGGGAAAACATCCATTGATATGAAAAATAACACAACTCATTTAATTAATACATCTACAAAGTAACTCAAGCACCTAAGGTTTAGGGAACATTGCTGAAGAGGGAGCAGAAAGACTGTAAGGGCCAGAAGATCAGAGAATTTGCTGTGAGGCTCTGTCTCTTAGTAATGTCAATAGCTACACTCATGAAGTCTCAGTGACATGACTGCCTAAAAATGAGTTGAACAAGGAAAGTAGACAGATCAAAGTAGATGAAGGACAGACCATGAGGGCTCAAGCTCACACAAAGAAGTACAGGCAATTAAGGATGGGAAGAGTGGGATAAAGAGTTCCCCAGCTGAGATCACACCAATTATAAATCCAAAGCCAAATGGTCAGCTCAGGAGACAGACATTCAAGTAATATTACTCTTAAGAATATATATGTATATAAATATGAATGTATGCATGTAGAAACAATAGAAAAAGAGACTATGAATTAAGAGAGAGCAAGGGGAGGTATAGGGGAGAGGTTAGAGGAAGGAAAGGAAAGGGGAAATGATGCAATTATAATATAATCTCAAAAGGTTAAAAAAAAGTAGAAATACATGTATACAGAATGATTGAAATTTGTTGAAAATTGTTCATAGTTGCATAAGAAATATTTTGGAAAATTGTATTTTTCAAAATCAAAGTAAATATATAATTATATAAATATGTACCCATATATTTATCATGATATTGTAAATATCTGGTTTATGTATATATTCATTTTTACTTGTTACTTTTGATGTATTTTCTACATTTACAGCTATATTACTGAAGAACCTATTCCATTATGTTACATCCTGTGCAAGTCACTAAATGATAGAAACTTCCTTTCACTCATATAAATATTTCATTGTTCTAGCTTGTAACGATTTGGCTTTAGTATCAATCATATAGTTCTTCTCTATGGCTTGATAAGCCTGTGTGATTTCTCTATTTTTTTTTTTTCTAAATCTGGAAGAGACAGATGACACTCTGAGTCTTGTTTGGTTATACTCAGAGAACTGTTCCATGCTTGACAGAAACCTTATCTCTTCCTAAACTATGTGCCAAGGTAACATCTTTTCAGGTGGCAAGTATATATTTCAGTAAGTTTTCATCTTAGTTAACCCTTTCCTTTTCAGTTTAAAAAACACACCCAGGGGTCTGATATAATAGGATGGTTTCTACCATTTTCAAATATAAGAAATGGTGACACATCTTTTTGAAATTGAAAGGGACTGTGAAGAAAATAACAATTCCTGAAATAGTATCAGACTAGAATAGGGTTGTATTCGTCTCTGTTTCATGGTTTATGAACTGTGTGATTCTTGAGGAATATGATTGCTCTAATTTCTGAGATATTATAGCCAATGTTGCCTGCATAATTATGTACTTTAGCCTACCTTGTGTTTAATTATGATTTGTGAGCATTTAGGGCATCAACTATCCTGACAATGTTTTTATGTTCTTACTTCCAATTTGTCAGCAAATTTTGTTGGTGGTGTTATTTTCTTCTATTATTAAAGAGACCGTTCTAAGAAAAAGACAACAGCAATAACAAAAATGACAAGATTCCAAACTTGCCTTATAGATGCTCTTACACATTGGTGGAGAGGATATAAAATTTTTGGGAACAGACTCCTGTATCAGGGATGTTTTTCCTGCCTAGTCTGTTTACTATTACCTTTGCAGTTTGGCCCAGAGCATGGTAAACAATGAATCATCTCTGCCCACGTGTTCAGCCTTGTCTTATGATTTGTTTACTTCCCCCTTGGTAGTTTCCCACCCCGGGGGTGAGGGCAGAGAGTATTTAAGACCAAAGGAATACACAAGCTTCAGTATTCTGCTTGGATGAATGACCTGTGTCTGTGTCTTTTGTGTCAATCCCCCAGTCCTACCCTCAGTTCTTGATAGTTTGACAACAATGGCACTATCAATTGGAGGTCTCACCGAGATCAAGAAGAGAGGAGAACCTGACGGGATTGTTCCTAGGAGCTGGCCTATGGAGTGAAAAAAACATATTGGGCATCTCAGCACTAGCAAAATGAAAAAGGAACTATTGATGAAAAAAGATGGGCCAGTGGTGAACAAATCTTGTAGAAGGACAAGGTAATGGTAAAATGTGTTTTGTGTATGTGTTTAGAGTTGCTAAAATCTAGAGAAACGAAGGTAATTCTCATACGTGTTTTTAGTCTTTGGACCCTGACTAGAAATAGTTTACACCCTAGATATCTGATCCTTTTGGGACATCTAATTCTCGTTCCTTTCTGTGTATTGTATGTTTTTGGTGCACCAATCTGTCCATGTGTCAAAACTGACTGTTTTATGTTAAGTTCTTGTGTCGTTGTATGAATGAAAGTTGTTCTTTGTTTCATGTTGAAAAGAAAAAAAAATGGTTAAAACTTTGTCTGCTAGCTATCTACCCCTTGATTTAGTTTAACTTGTTTAAAAAGGCAGTCTCCATTGGCCTTTGGAACCCTGCACCCATAATTAGGACTCTAGCACAGTTGGAGAAGACCTGCCAGGAGCTAATTGTTTGCAAATACTGCTTTTAAAGGGGCCAGCAGCTTCTCAAGTTCTTTGACAAGTGCCGAGGGCCCTATTTGGGTTCCTGAGCACTGTGTGTGTCCTGTCACTCCATTGGAGCCAGTTGAAGATGGAAGTTTATGGGAGCTTTGTGAAGAACCCACACATCTTGATGCCAGTGGGGATCAGTAGCCCAGTTTGGCCTGCTTTTATTACCACCAACAGAACTGTAGGAAAGGGTGCAGCTAGGATAGAAATAGAAAAGATTAATATTAGCATTGGCTGTAGGTTGATAGATAGTTTGTGCTTTATTGAGGTATTGGATAGAAGTGAATTAAATGTAACATCCTCCCTTAAAGGCTCCTGTATTATACTTAGTAATGTTTCTATAGCTGATTTTTCCCATAATGCAACCAATGCTTCAGTGACTGGGTTTAGAAATATTCTAGGCCCTATAAATTTTGATAGAAATGATTCCAATATTCCTTCATGGCCAGCTCATCGATGTTGGCCTGGAATGTTGAATTTTAATTTACAAAGTGTCCTTTTATGGGTGGATTGTGTTGTTCAAAAACCCTGAATGCTTAAGGGCAGAAAGGATGTATGGTGGTATGGTCACAGACAACCTCTGAAGAATGGTACTCAAGAAAGTTCACCTTTTCACTATCGAAATCCTAGTCAGGCTGCGGTAGTTCCCACTTTTAGTGGCATGTATTTTTGTGGGCCCTATACATGTTTAGCTTTTGTGCCTTTGGGCCTACAACAGGGAATTGTGTTTAAGAGTACTGTCTACTGGAATAATAGTAGAGTGTTTGAAAGCTCCCTGAATTTTCAGAATGTAAAAGAGAGTAGAAATTTTTCTATTGTAGCTAGGCCCTGTGTGATGGCCCCCTTTTTCTTTATCATGTGGAATAATACTGGTTCTAATGTGGAACAGATTCTTTATTGTTCATCTAGGCACTGTTTGCTGATGAATTGCTGGGAGTATGAAGATGCTGCCTTGGTGGTTCGTGTTCTTAGCATTGTCCCTATACCCCTGGAAGATGATAACAAATTTCCTATATTGAGGAATTTCCTATATTTCCTATATTGAGTCAAGAGAGATTTTGACATCACAGCTGAGGTTGTTGCCACCACTGCTGTTTCTGCTACTGTAGCAGCAACTGCTGACATAACTATTTCCCAATCTGTTAGTTCAGCTAAGACCTTGGAATTGAAGTTTTCAAAATTATACCCAAACGCTGTCTGTCCAGATCCAACATATCAACATACCCCCTCTTTCAGGGAAAAATTTTCTTTCAGACTTAAAATTGACTGGATGCCTGATCAAGAATTGGGCTGGTTCCATGGCTTTGGGAGTCCTGGCTCTTGGCACTGCTGTTCTTGGCCTCCTTTTTCTGTAAGGCATACATAAACAACACCACCAGACTCAGGCTATTACGAAGCAAGTTATGCTATCATTGGCAGGAAAAAACCCATCAGGTCAAGTGTGGCTCAGTATGTACAAAGAGTAGGAAGCCAGAGACAGGCAACTCTCTGAGAGCTTCCTCCAAACTAGGATGGGCTCTGAGTCTGGCAGAGTTTCCCTATGATGGGTAAGAGAGATAGCTTGTGTTCAGGGTGACCTAAAACAGGTGCTACTCAAAAAAATAAAAAAGGGGGACCTTTTGGGAACAGACCCCTGTCTCAGGGATGTTTTTCCTGCCTAGCCTGTTTACTATTACTTTTTTGGTTTGGCCCAGAGCACGGTAAACAATGAGTCATCTCTGCCCATGTATTCAGCCTTGTCTTATGATTTGTTTACTTCCCCCTTGGTGGTTTCCCACCCCGGGGGAGGAGAGTATTTAAGGCCAAAGGAATAAACAAGCTTCGGCCTTCTGCTTGGACGAATGACCTGTGTCTGTGTCTTTTGTGTCAATCCCCCAGGCCTACCCTCAGTTCTTGCAAGTTTGACAGCATGGGTGCTGTCATAAAATTTTAAGATAATTAGGCAATGTTAGTAGATGTAATTCAACAATAGTAAGGATCCTGTGACTATGTTGTTTTCTTTGTAGTGCATTTGCAAATAGATATCCATAAACAAAATCTGTATAGTTGGAAGGGTAGAGAAGGATATGAGATGCAAAAAACAACTTTAAAAAGATAGCACTAAATTTATTTTGAAACAGTGCAGTCAAAGCTATTGATGATGAAATAATTTAATTAATATTTATTGGATACTAATAGTCTTCTTATATAGTAGGTAATAAAAATGTCCCCTAACATGAGGAATTATTATTTATGTGATTAATTCTCAAGAACTTTCCATTAAATTTAGAATGCTGAAGTTTCTTACAACTATGCCATATTTTTCACTCTATTTTGTCTGTTTCTGTATCAGCCACAGTCAGACATATTTGCCCTGCTACAGAAGAAAGATACAGACTTCTTAGTGTGCTATCATCTCTTCTTCTAATACTTTGAAAAAAGTCCTGACTCAGTGCTTCAGAGGTAGAGCCTGCTCACCACTGTGAGTGCTCATGCGCGTACGTGCATGCATGCGTGCGTGTGTGCGTGTGTTTATTTCATATTATAAGTTAAGGAAAAAGAAAAATTATCAAAGAAGAATTTATGTGTGAATATTGCTGCCACATTATTTTATTTTTAGATTTAATATTCTGAATTTTAGCTAAAAATATGTCACTGAATTATATAAAATAAGGAAAATAGATACTCATTCTTATATTGGACTTTCATGTTTTAATGGTATTCATCAATTGAGACTGCAATTTCTAATAAAAACAGAATTACTGCCTTCCAATTGTCTCTAGTTATACATTAGTTGTTTTAAAATAGAGTACTCAGTATCTTTATAGAAGGTTTTGAAATATTTATTGATAGCTATTGTCAACTACTTTCACTGCAGAACCTACCGTGACCTCTAATATCTAGATCTGATGAAAAAATCATTATTCCTATCTACAATTAGAGATCTTTTGTTGTATACAGTATATATAACTTAAGAAAGAAGTATGTTACGAACATATACAGCTCAAATGTGGAATGAGACTTATAGAACACATACTCATTTTATAATACAATGAACTGTGTCGTGATGCAAAACAACCCACACAATGTTCTACAGCTGACTTGGTGAAAGTTCATCGCCAGATCTTCTAACTCATGCTCTCTTACTTTGGCTCTTAAGCGATAGCATTAAAACGGATGGAAATGAAGCCAGTACTCTTTGAATATTTCTCTTCAAGTTTATGGAAAACAGGGACTTGCATTGTGGTATTAAGAAATGGCGGGAGGGAGATCAAATACACATCTGTTCTTACAACTTTCTAAGTCTTCAGCTTCTATAATTCACTTTCCTCATTTTAATGTTTAAATGGATACTTACATGAAAGTCTGAGACCATTTGTTTTAGAGATAATATGTATGAAGTATCTAGTATATAGAGGGTTTACCTATGGAATAATTTCTAATCTTACACTGTTTCATCTAGGAATAACACTTAGGAACTTTTATGTTCCTAAGATAAGCTCACTTACAGAGTTATTTACTTAGTATGCTGTTTTAGATGATTATAAAAAAGCTTTTCTAGGATACAGAAACTTATTACTAATTCTTTTTTTGCTATGTTTAGTCTCCTCCTTTATATTTTAGTAAATATTTTTATTAAAATAATCCTAGACATTTAGTAGACAAACTATAACATGGGATGACAAAGCAATTATCTTTTAAAATAATTAATAGTTTTTATTTAAATTTTTCATCAAATAAATTTTATTATATACTTTCCTTTCCCCAAAGTGATTATGAATCTTCCCCATCTCCCTACATACCAAGATTTAAACTTTCTTTCTACTTCATGTTTTTGTAAAACAAAACAAATTTAGAAAGCTGTATAATTTCTCAGAATATAGGCACATATATTTAACAACCGTTTGTTGAAGCTTTTTTTTTTCAGTTTTTGTTTAATTCATGATATTAACCTAAAATGTTTTTCTCACCTTATTTTAAACTCTACTGTGGAAGTTATTCTTTTACTCCCAAGTAATGTAAATCTGGAAATATTTATTGATGCACTATTTCTTGAGCAGAATTGATGATGGCCTTGTCTGGCATCAATGGGAAGAGAGTCCATTGGTCCTGTGAAGGCTGGATGCCCCAGTGTAGGGGAATGCAAGGGTGAGGAGGCTGGAGTGGGGGTTTGGATGGTAGCACACCCTCATAGAAGCAGGGGAAAGGGATGGGATAGGGGGTTTCTGGGTGGGCGGAACTGGGAAAGGGGATAACATTTGAAATGTAAATAAATAAAATATCCAATGAAATAAAATATCTGAAATCATAAAAAAATTCCTTCTTAGTAAACAAAAAAGGTTAGGATGTAACTGTGATGAGATCTCTGTCTGCAAGTATCAACACAGTGTTTCATATATCCTATTAGGATCACAAAACAATCTCCAAGCCATGAGCAGAGCAAAAGGCTGTCCTAGCAGTCTAAAGAATAATGGGAAGATTCTACCACAGGTGTTTGCAAAAATCATTAACAGGAAAATGACCCTGTTCAAAGAGAGTGAACCTTTTCATAGCAAGAAGCACTTGATGACATGAAGGGAACTGTGGGTTCAATTGTAAACTTACCATCCTAGAAATAGTTAAATAGTAAATACTTACTGGATATTACTGTGTAGATTTTGGCTGCAGTTCTCCAAAGCACTAGTGAATCAGGCACATACTTCAGCATGTAACAATTTGAAAAATTTGTATAAATAAACATATTGTCTCTTTCCTAAAATGCACACATTTCCTGTATTTCATTTATTTTAATAAGAACATGGCTGATTATTTTTGTAAAAAAAAAGAGTTTTAAAAATGTGATCCATAAGTAAAAATGTGAAATCATTACACTTATTTAATTTTAACTTTAAAATATACTGATGTTTAACATATGTGTTAAAATTAAACTATTGATTAAGATTTGAATATTATTAAATTGATTTATGTTTGCTTGAAATGATCTTTAAAACCATTTCTCATGTAGATATTTAAGGTAAAATAACATTTACATTCTAAAATTAAATAAGCTAAATCAAGTATGTAATGTTAGTTAATTTCCTAGGCTATCCTCTGTGATACTACTATTAAATACACTCATTTATATTTCTGAGTTCATAATGTATATGTTGGAACATGTATTTTCCAGAAATATACCGAAACAAGTTTTCCTGATATAGTTTCCTTTACATAAAGAGAAATATAATAAATCACAGTATCAAAAATTGTTTAATTAATATATTAATTCTAAACAAAGTCTATTATATAAAGAAATGAGATTTCAGAAGTGGATATTAGAAGAAAGTTAGGGTCACATAATTTCTTCATAAGACCAATTTTTTAAGAATTTAGATCAAATAATTTTGAATGAAATGTTTAGACTTAGGTGAGCAATTTCTTTGTCCTCAACAGTCTTTTTATAAATTGAGTTCAAGTGCCAAGTGATAATAGAAACTAATTATCAACATGGATAAAGGGAAACAGAAACTGAGCAAATATCTTACAATAAAGAAAATAGGCTAGGATAGTTATGACTGCATTTCAGCATATAATATGCCTGAAAAGAAACCAAGGAAAAGGACAGCTATGTTTTCATGACCAGGCTCATGTAAGGTCAGGATTTCTGAGGCTGAGGAGATGATGATTAAAAAGTGAACAAGGAAGCAAAATTAAAAACAGTAAAGTAGCAAAACAGCCCCATCCTGACTGCACATTGATTTAGGTTAGTGACTAATTTTTGTTAATAATTTCCAAAATTTTATTAGAATGCCAGTGTTTTGAGTGATCCGATTTAAAAAATTTTGAAATGCAGCTGTTAAGTCTGTATATTAATTTGTCTTTGTATAGCCAAACCATTTTAATTTGTGTTTATTTGTTTATAGAATATTTGCATAGTCGAAATTACACAGCTACCCTAGGTACTCATGAAATACTTCAATACTGCCTCTAAGAATAACACTTCCCTTATGTAAAAGTAGCAGTGCTGTTGTCCTTTGTAGAGTAGGGATTTTGTCTGTACTTCTGTGTACCTGAGATAGTATTGGTGCTAGCTTTGATCAACAAAACCTACCCAGTTCAATGTTGAGTTCTGGATCCTTTGCCACAGCAAGCCCGAGAACTTCTGTCGATTCATCTTGTAACTCTGTGGTAATTTCTGTCAGGTCTCAAGAATGAACCAAGTGGAAGAAACTAAAGGCACCCACCTGAGCTGTGTCATTAACCAACAGACTTGTGGTTGGGTTCATGAAGCTGAACCAGCCCCAACTGAATGGAGTCACACAAATGAACTCAAGAAAACCAACACAAGATGAATGCATCCACAGAAATGTCTGAAAGAGTGAGTTATTATTTAATATCTTTAAGATTTGAAATGGTTTCTTACATAACAATGGATAACTATCACATTTCTTTACTCTGACCAGATTACATAATAAAGTATAACAAATTAAAGTGGTTGAAAATCAATTCAGAATTTATTGATTTTGAAAATGATACCATAAACATGTAACTCTACTGAGATGCACTGTAACAAAAGTGAAAAGAAGCACCCATCAGCTAAATGGAATGTGAACGCTTTTATTACTTGCTGAAAATGTCTATTTAGTCAGTATTTTTTAATGAATAAAACATATATTGAAGTATACCATTATCTCATACTTCTGTGCAGGATGTCTACACAATAAAAGCTAAATGCAGGGTGAAAGCAATTACTATGAGGAGATATTTCAAAATCTCCCCAATTAAGGAAATGGACAATACTTAGGAGGAGTTAAAATTGCATCATTATGTAGCAAATTCATTTTCTAATTCTTTGACAGATGGGCTGGAACCACTTAAGTTAAGGTGGAAGAATTCTCATTATTGACAGAATTGTAATAGCACTTTTTGGTGATTCTAGGTCCTTACTGTTTAGCGTAAATTTTGATTCCTATTCTTATTTGTTTTCTATCTATCATAGAAACTGTTGAATATTTCATTGATGTTTGATAGATACACTGACCCTTACAATTGATTTTCTTTTTTGTTTCTAAACCAAACATCTTTTCTGGTGGATATTAAGAGAAAATGATTGAATGACTTTCACTTCCAATTTTCCAAGTATTTTCAAATTTCCTCCACAAAGTCACCTATTAGCCTGGGCTTATCTTCCAGACCAAGATGTGATCTCATTTATGACTATACACATGGGACCAGCAGTTTAGTTAATTACTAAACACTGGCGTGGTGAATGATCAGAGAATATTGGTTATTTATAATTCAGATACACTCAAGCTCTGTGACTCTGAATAAACTGCAGTTTCCGATCCCATGCCTTAGCTAGAACATATAAGCAAATGACTAAGTTTTACAAGGCAGCCTGAATTGAGTTGAATGATTGCTTCTGGAAAAGTGAAACAGTGTGGGTAGAATAGTTCTTAAATCATATGTATCCTTTGTACTTCCCAAAATTCTCACACAGGAAGACAGCAATCATTGGAAGAAAATTGTGATTTATAGGCAGAGAGTTACTTTTTAATGGTGACATTTATAAACCAACTGAAAATTCTCCACAAAAAGTCTGGTTAGATGAAAGGGAAACTGTATTTTGCTCGCCTGTGGTAGTGGCAGTGTCAGGCCTTGCTGGCTGATAGAGGATTACTCAGCCTTTGTTCCCTTTCCATGGTCCACATGTCTAACTCCTTTGCCTCTAGGCAAAGACAGAAGTCAGAGCCATCTTGAGAAAAGAGAGACTTTCCAGTGCACATTTTCTTTCTGGACCATTTCTTCTATTCTTTCAGTTTGAAAATTAGCTCCCCTCTGCATAGGTTTTAAAATATTTTTTTCAGAACATATTGATTTACAAAAGTACTTTGTGGTTTCTTGTAGAGAATGCACTTAACACTAATAGCATGCTTATTTCTCGCTCCTGACTCCACAGAAGAGGCTTTTTCCAGAAATGGGATAGAAAAAAAAATTAGAGGTCATCTTTATTTTCTTGTGTATTTATTTTGGGCTTGAAACCTACTACATCTTAATATGTGTTATCTAAAATAATGGACTTGTAAAATGAAAAATAATAAAGGTAAAAGAGAAATAAAATATATAAAAGTATAAAATAGATAAAAACAATAGTAACAAAAATGAAAATGACAAATATATAATTAAAATATAAAGCATTTTCTGAAATTGAGAATAAGATAATTAAAATAGTCACTCAAAATTTCTAAGACTGACATAAATTTCATTCATTTAGGATATAGAAGATTATAAAAATTCTACTTTAATTAGATTTATTTGCTTTTCGTGAAAGAGAGTCATTCTCATGTAGCTCAGGTTGGCCTTGAATTCACTATGAAGCTAAGGATAGCACTGAATTTCTGCTCCTCCTGTGTTTCTACTTCCACCACAACAAGCCTTGATTACCCTATTTCATATTTATGTTTAATGATATATAATATTTACCCATCAGATAATAGATCTGAGTAAATTATACTGTTATATTTATTTGTTGTCTTTTAGGTATAATATTTTTCATCAGAAGTCTCAGAGATATAACTCAAACCTTTAACAACACAAGAAGTCAGAATAGCAGTTTTCTGGAGGAATCTTCCCTAGCTATCAGGATGAGGATATACGTAATCACACAAGATGTCTCCTCTTAGCAAACCTGTCCACTGCAAGTCCAAAGATAATTACAGCTGTTCTTTCTGTGTTTTCCTCAGTAAGTCCTTTCTGGAGTGATTAAGTGGACATGGCAGATTTCCTTTCCCCAGGCAGGGGACTGTAGTAGGGACAAAAGTGCAAAC
>CM052716.1:59512761-59581632 GCA_028551405.1 Uromys caudimaculatus
TTTGGTCTCGCCAGCAAGAACCCACGCGGACACACGGATCCTTCTGCAGCAAAGCGTTTATTGCATCATGAAGAGGAAGACCCCGGGCCCCAAAATGGCGCTGCTTATATAGCCCTGAGGCAGCGTGTCCTCCACTGATTGGCGCGCCCCGGGAGTGGGCGGTGATTAGTCATGTACACCCATAATGCGCAAGCGCTTCGGGCGAGTCACCCCGCGCTATCCATAAGTTTCCTAGAGCGACAGCGGAAGTCAGCACCATCTTGTAATAGCGAATACTCTAACCGCTCCCTACATGTACCCTTGTATGCCACGCTATCCCTGATTGGGGAATAAAGATACCTATAGCCAGTAGTGGGCTGAAGAGAGAGAGGCTGGTTTTTTGGATTCATAGGCTTGGCAACACAGGAGGCCAAGGTGGGGAGATAACAGAGAGGAGGAAGCTGCCATGGGGCAAGTGAGTTATGAATGCACACCCATAAGGGCTGGCCAATTGGAGTTTAGGGCAGCCCAGATGGTACATAGCAAGTTATACTTCATGGTTATTGATGGGGAAATAGGTTCTAATAGTGCAGAAGGTAGATATCTGCCAGCACATGTGCTGATTAAGGCTAATAATAATAATAATAATAATAATAATAATAATAATAATAATAAAAGTTGTGTGTCTTTTATCCAGAAACTGAAGGATCAAAGACAGGGCAGAAATCTCAATTAAGATGAAATATTTTCTACAACAGTCTGCCATTTTCTAAACAGTCTTTTTGTGAAGAAATTAAAAACTTCAAATTATTAATGAATTAAGAGTTTTTTAAAATAGATAATTGATGGAACAACTTATAGATACCATTAGTGTTCCATTTGGTGAATCAATGAGCTTTATTAAAATTAGAGGAATATGGGTGAGGGGTGACTTTTAGAAACACATAAAGAGTCAAATACAGCTAACCAACAAATGCTATCTCAGCATGGGTGACAATCCTGCTGTTGTAAATGTTATCTTTTAAAAGTAACTTTCTACCTCTAAATAGCAATCCCCCCCTCCCCCAATGATCACTGTCTTCCTATGTTAAGATTTTGAAAGACTATGGTAACATATGTTTCTGCAACAGGTTTCTCCATAGTGTTTTATTTTTGCCAAAGCAACCAGGTAATTAAATTCATAATTTTTTGGTAAAGTTATGTCATCATTTTCTTCTTATAGCCACAAAATCCAGAAATCTGAAGCATACTGCATAACCTGTAAACAACTCAACTAGATGGAGATGATACTTTCCAAGCAGCACAGCTATTTGCTGCTTTTTCTTTTTTATTTGCAGCTTGTCTGTCTGCTTCTTCCAGACAGCCTACCCTGTCTAAATGTTTTTTAGGTCACATATCTTGTCTGAGTGTTTTCCAGCAGTACTTACAGCTTCTGTATGGTTGAGAATAGAAAGGCATAGTGAATCTACTCAGTTTCAGGGACTTCCTGAATCTATTCTGAGTTGTTTACTCCCTTTGCCTAAAGAGATTCCCTGCATTATGGACTGTTTTCTTTTCCCTTTAAGTATCTTGTTTGTTTAACCTCCCTTTTAACAAACTGTCCTAAAATATACTATCATTTCATTAACACCACCACCCATTAATATCCTTTGTTTTAAAGAGTTTCCTTCTGAGATAAAAAGATGTAATAAGAAAGGAGATTGCTACACAGCAGGAGCAGCAAAAACACACATACAACATATACACAGTTACATTATCGGACGAATATTTGATTGCTTTGAAGCAAAGAGAAAGAAGAGTAAAAGGAGTTTGCTAGTGACTGATTTACATGTAAGTGACATAATCAAAATAGCGAAACTAGAAGCAGATCTTCCTCCAGCCTCTCCACAAAGAATGCCACTCTGGTAGTACTTTGATCTTATTCCAATGATGCCTATTTTAGACTTCAGACCTTTTGAACTATAAAGCAATATAATTGCGCCCCTTTAATCCATGATGTCTGAGAAATCTATTAAAGCAGATATAAAGTAATTAGAGCAGAAACAGAAATAGCTAAAAACACAGAAATAATCATTTTATATTTGGATAATGTCAGAAAAATGCTTCAGGATCAAGTGGTACCTGAGAAAGTAGTTTGAGTTTAAAGAACCCAGCAGCTGACAAAATGGTGACTAATATTATGCAACAGTGACCTATTCTATAAAATTATCTTTGTGGTATAGTGGAAAATAGAACATGTACCTAATAAGATTTGAAGATATTTCTAATTCAAATGTTAAATATGAATAATTTGTGCTTGTTACCTAAGACAAGGCAAAAATAGAGAAAATAAATCCAGGAATGTATGTTTGCAAACAACCATTAGAAAGAATAAAAAGAAACTGCATTTCATTCTTAAATGATTAAAAAAAAATGTGGGACTTGCTTCTTATCAACTCAATAGCGCATACATCACAGCCTTGTCTTAACAAACAGACATTGTGCTAAGGTTCTAAATACACTAGTATTGGCAATATTGTTTGAAATATTAAGGACATAGAGCTACTTTTTAGTTCATGATAAGTTTACTAGGATTACTGAGATTGGATTAAGAGTAGACTGATACTGTCAAAGACACTACAAACAAATTTACAGGATAGTCATGCAGGGTCAGTGAGATGAATCAGCAGGTAAAACTGTTTTCCCCTTAAGTCGGCTGGCCTGAGTACTGCTACCAGGTCCAAAGAAAAGAATGAACTGATTCACAAAAGGTTTTCTTTTTACAAAATTCACTGTGCATACATGCATCTGTACTCACACACAAACATATCCATAAACAAATGTACAGAAATTATAAAAATCTCTTTAAAAATAGGCTTGTGTAAATGTTATTTTTATGTGCCAATTCTTGTTTTATGTTTTAAAAAAATTTGGAAGGATGAGAGCACTATTAACACTTGGATTTTGAATCAGACATGCTGTTTTCCATATGGTCGATGGGTCATCCATTTATAACAATGTTTCTCAACCTGTGGGTTGAAATGGCCATTTCACAGGGGTAGCTTAAGGCCATCAATAACACAGATTACTATATTAAAGTTCTTAACAGTAGCAAATTACAGTTATGAAATAGCAACAAGAATAATTTTATGGTTGGGACGGTCACCTCAGTATCAGAAATTAGGAAATTTGAGAACCACTGATTTGGACAGAGGCTTAATAACATCAAGCCTGACTTTCCATGAGCAATTAGTACACTTTAGTTGAATACTTGCTTCAGACTTGAACTGCCTTTCTTCCTGTGTGGGACCATGAAGGCAGCCTGGTTTCTGGTTGAGCTAAGGCTTAAACCCCAGCGACTGAGTGGGGGCTAACCCTACAAGGGACAGTAGGTGTTTTGCCATGCTCCTGGGTCCCAGGCTCTTGACACGAAGCCACAGCTCTCCTCCATAGGTCTGTGACTATCAGTCACATAAAGACAATGCCCCAAGCCCTTCCACAGGTAGAGGTTTGGTCACATATCCTCAAGACATTCCCATTCTAATGAGGCACCTGTAGACTTAGCCACTCCCCTTCCCAGCAACTCCTCCCTGCAAAGGTATTTCAACCTCACCCCTCCTTGAGATCTCAGGATAAAGATTCACTCATGCCACTCTCCACCATGACAATAAATGCCCTGAAACCATGGACTGTCTCTCTTCATCGGGATCCTCTCTGAGGAACAACAGAATAGGCCTTGTCTAAAGTGCCTTGTCTAGTATCCTGCAGAAGGCCTCCCAGCACCCTCAGCCATGGCTGCCACCAAACCAAGTAAGCAATCTGCTGCTCCTCCCTGCCTTTTTTCCCTTGGCCTGGGCTAGATCCAAGCTTCAGGTCCTCACTTTGTTCTCAGTTCTTCCACGACATCCAGCAGCTCCTGGAATGACCAACAGCCTAAGAACCAGATGGAGCCTGCTCCGTGTGGTACCCTGGGACCCTCAGGCCATGCTCCTCCACCCCAGGGTGGTCTCTCCCAGTGGCTTCTCACAGCCTGACACCCTCCCAGCGATGCCATGGTGAGTGTGGTCAAACTTCTTGCATCCTGCCTCTCCAAGAGGTCCAAGCCTGGGGCCGATGTGGGACACTCATACCATCATGTAACCCAACATTCCTGGGTTTTCATTAAGTCTTAATTTTGTGAGTTTTATATGAACAAGCTTTCAAAATAAAATCTCTCTCCTCTCTCTCTCTCTCTCTCTCTCTCTCTCTCTCTCTCTCTCTCTCCCTCTCTCTCCCTCTCCCTCCCTTACCCACCTCTCTCTTTCACACACAAACACATACACACATACACACACACACACACACACACACACACACACACCTTCTTGTATCTAATTCTCTCTATTATCTATACTAGAGCAGAGTTAAGAGTTTTTGCTTTTGTTTGCTTGTTTGATGTGTGTGTGTGTGTGTGTGTGTGTGTGTGTGTGTGTGTATGTGTGTTTCTCCAGTAGTGAGCCAACAATATACAGGAATCCTCCTGTACCTGACTCTGTGTGTTGTAGTCATGTGGCATCTCAAGAAGAAATACTAAGGCTTGGGAAAAGGAGATCGCTGGGAGTCAGAGATTCTAACCTGAATCTGGCACAGACTCAGCATAAGATACATCTCTGAGAGGTGGTTGTAGAGAAGTTATAGAATCACCAGACACTGAGTAGAAAATTCAAAGCTGTAGAAGACATGGATCATGCAGTGGCCAATTGCAGCTCTACTGGAGGTTAATCAGAGATTTCACCTCCACAAGGAACCAAATATCAAAAGTCCACAAATCCATCTAAGTCTCCCATCCAGCAAATAAGATGCTCTAGCTAATCTTTTCACAATTTTTATTTAGTTCTTTTCTTCTTCCTCATTTTCCCCTTTACTATACCATCAGCAATGATTTTTATTATACCCAAACCTAAATTTTATATTATAATCTCCTTAATTCTGTTATTCAACTCACTATTAAAAATTATTCTATTAATATTCTACTTTACTTCTATTTTCTCATTCACTTGTCTTTACTCATCCTTTTAACTTTTTTTAAAATCTAACCACTCTTTGCTCTTTTTCTCCTTTCTTTGCTTATTCCTTTTTCTCATCCATGTTCTGATTTTTATTATTTTTTAAGCTTTATAGCATATTCTGTATTCACATAGATTTTTTTTTTCCTTTTTTGTTTTTGCTTTGCTTTTGGTTTTTATAGTCATGAATCATATACTAGTGGGCTTTAATTATTTTCAGTACATTTCCTTATCTTCTATGGTTTTTATTTTGGAGTTTTATTGTAACTGTTTTCTTTCTTTTTTTTTTCTTTTTTAAAAATTCTTTCTCACTTATTACATCCCAACCACATTTTCCCCTCCCTGTGAATTTACTCCTCTCTGATCCATCCCCCCTTCCCCTCAAAAAAGCTCAGGCCTTCCAAAGACATCAATCAAACAAAACATGACAAGCTATGATAAGACCAGGCACTTACCACCATGTTAAGACTAGACAAGGCAATCCAGTAGTAGGAAAAGGATATAAGAAGTAGGCAAAACAATCAAACACAACCCCTGCTCCCATTTTTAGGTTTTCCACAAGAACACAACCATACCGTATATGCAGAGGAGCTAGGTCAGATCTATAGGGACCCTGATCTCTGTGAGTCTTCATGAATATCAGTCAGTTGATTCTGTGGGCCATTTTTTGTTTGTTTGTTTGGTTTTTGGTTTTTTTGTATTGAGGAAATCTATAAACTTTTTATTTATGTATTATTTATTTATTTATTTACATTTCAAATGTTATTCTCTTTCCCAGTTCCCTATCTGCAAACCCCCTATGCCATCCCCTCTTATACTGCTTCTATGAGGGTGCTCCCCCACCAACCCACCCACTCCTGCCTCACCACCCTAGCATTCCCCTATACTGAAGTATTAAGCCTTCAAAGGACCAAGGGCCTCCCCTCCCATTGTTGCCAGATAAGGCCACTTCAGCTCCTTCAGTCCTTCCTCTAACTCCTTCATTTGGGTCCCTGTGCTCAGTCTGATGGTTGGCTGCAAACCTCTGCATCTGTAATAGTCAGGATCTGGCAGAGCCTCTCAGGAAACAGCTGAATCAGGCTCCTGCCAGCAAGCACTTCTTGGCATCCATAATAGTGTCTGGTTTTGGTGTCTGCATGTGGGATGGATCTCCAGGTGGGGCAGTCTCTGGATGGCCTTTCCTTCAGTCTCTGTTCCATTCTTTGTCCCTGTATTTCCTTTAGACAGGAGCAATTCTGGGTTAAAATTTTGGAGCTGGGTGGGTGGGTGGCTCCCTCCCTCAACTGGGGCCCATGCCTAACCTCTGGATATGGTCTTAACAGGTTGTCCCTCCTTTTGTGGGGTATTTCAGCTAATGTCATTCCTGTGGGGTTCTGGGAAGCTCTTGCTTTCTTGGCATCTGGGACTTTCTGGTTGCTAACCCCCCAGTTCCCCATCCCCCATTGCTAAACACCTCTGTTCAGTTTCCTGACCCTCTCTGTATATCTCCTGCATCTCCTTCCATACCTGATTCTTCCCCTCTTTTTCTCCTCTCCCTCTTCTCACACTTCCAAATCCCTCCCACCCCCTACTTCACTATACTATTTTGTTCCCCCTTCTAAGTAGAACTGAAACATCCACTCTTTAGTCATCCCTCCTCTTGAACTTCATGTGGTCTATGAGTTGTATCATGGGTATTCCATGTTCTTTGCCTAATACCTACTTATCAGTGAGTACACACAACGTGTGTTCTTTTGTGACTGAGTTGCCTCACTGAGGATGATATTTTCTAGATCCATCCATTTGCCTGTGAATTTTATGAAGTCATTGCTTTAATAGCTGAGTAGTATTCCATTGTCTAAATGTACCACATTTTTCTGTATACATTCCTCTGTTGAGGGACATCTGGGTTGTTTCTAGTTACTGACTATTATAAATATGGCTGCTGTGAACATAGTGGAGCATGTATCCTTATTACTTGTTGGACCATCTTCTGAGTATATGCCCAGAAGTAGTATAGCTGGGTCCTCAGGTAGTATTATGGCCAATTTTCTGAGGAACCACCAGAATGATTTCCAGAGTGATTGTACCAGCTTGCAATCTCACAAGCAATCGAGGAGTATTCCTCTTTCTCCACATCCTGGCCAGCATCTACTGTCACCTGAGTTTTTAATCTTAGCTATTTTGACTGGTGTTAGGTAGAATTTCATGGTTGTTTTGATTTGTATTTCCCTGATGACTAAGGACATTGAACTGTTCACGATCTGGGTGGCACTGCTGCTCCCAATCACAGCCTCTCGAGGCATCTTCTTTGGCACTACCGTTTGGCTGCCCAGCCTGGGCCTGGGTCATGGCCATCTCCATGGTGATGGCCCTGGCACTGTGGCGGGGGCAGCAAGGCCTGAGGCAGCCTGTCCACTGGGTTTCGAGCACAGTGCTGGTACAGGGAAGAGAGAGCTCCGGCTTCCTCTTTAGAGTGGCCCCTGCAGGGGATGCTGATGATCTCCCTGGCTGGCTTCCCTGGCACACAGAGGGAAGCATTGCGCACAGCCTGGGGCAGCTCAAGCTGTAAGGGTGGGGGTGCAGGGGCCTGGGTTCACAGCAGAGACTGCAGCAGCGAGAGCAGCGACCCTGATTCCTCGCTGACTTGCCCATCTGCCCTCCTGTACTAGACACCATGTTGCCGAGCTAAGCTGGGGCTGTAGCAACTCTGGGCCATGGCTTGGAACTGGACCCCAACTGCATGGCATTGGGGGTGTTCTCCCCCTCCCGCTGTTGCAAGGGCGAGAGGGTGGGGTCCCGGGAAGTAGTAGTATTGGGCTCCATTTTGACCCTGGTTTGGGCCTTGAGGACAAACCGAGCCTGGCTCAAGTTCTGAGACCTGTCTCAGTCACTTCGTATAGAGGTGCTTCAGCAAGACCTGTTTGGCCCTCCCTCTGCCTTGCCGTTGCTGATGTGGAGATTTGCCTTTGGCCCTGTCAGTCATCCCTTCCCCTTCCCTGCCTCCTACGTCATCTCTCCCCACACCTAAGTGTCCACCCCCTTTGCTTTCTCTATATAAGTGAGAGGTTGATACAATAAAGTTGAGTTCCTGCTTCAACAAGACTCCCGGCCTGGTGTGTTTCTTTTTGGCCACCGACACTCTCCATCCTGCTCAGCCCCAGATAGACTCAGCTGAACCGGGTTCTCTCCTCTCACCTGGACCCTCACGATAATCTTTTAATGTTTCATCCAATCTAAGACTTGTTGACTCTTCATAACTGAACAACACCATAGATGATATGGCTTCTTAGCCAATCATGAAACCTCCATTGAAGCAGACAGTGTTCTAGGCAGGAAAGGAAACTTACTGAATAAAAGAAATAATCTAAACAGTTTCTTATATAATTATATTAGAAAAGTTCTAGAAATCAATAACCAAAGGACTTCAAAAACTACACCAGCATTTATAGACTGAACAATGTACACCTTAATGATGAGTGTCATTAACAAAACAAGGGAGAAGTGAATAAAAATGAACTATCACTTGAAAACTTTGGGAAAATATTATAGCTCTGAATATCTACATAAAAAATCCAACAAATTGTTTAATGATGCCTCCCAAACTCATCAATAAACATAGACATAAAAATCTCAGTAAAATAGTAGGAAATTGAATTAAAGAATATTTTAAGAAGTTCACATACCATGACTGTGACATTTCATCCCAGGAATGCAAATGTATGACATCATCACATAAAAAATATTAAATGAATAAGCACACAAATAGATTTAAGGTCAGAAATAATGTAGTTATATCAATAGACATATGAAAATTATTTGATCATTTTCAACATCCCTCACATTTAAAAAAAGGCTTAACAATCTAGGAAGTAAAATAACATAATTTAACACCATAAATACTATAGATGAGATAGCTATAGCTAACAGTATATTATGTTGAACAACTGAAATATGTCATCTAAAATCAACAGAAAGACAGAATACACAGCCACAACACTCTAAGTTTCTTTGAGTTTCAGCTAGAAAAATACAAGTTAAATTAACAGAGATAAAAATAGGATTTAAAACATTTGGACTCTAATTTCAGACAACATGATTCTGTCCCTCAAATGCCCTAAATGATCTACCAGACCTGATAGTCTCAGAACTGTATTAGGAAACAATATATACCAATAATGAGCTTGCTGAAAAATAAATGAGAAACAGTATTTATAACAGCTTTAAAAGTAAAATATTTAAATACAGGACACAGTAGATGTGAAAACACATGCTTTTCGGGAGAGTAAATAAGTAACACTGACTGATATTACAGTTGTTTACCTGTTGTGGATCTATTAACAGATAGTGGCTCCTTCTTTACATCAGACCGCCCTCTCCAGTATCAATCCCTGACGTTTGACTAGTCAATAGAGACACTAACAAAAGTCATAAAAGTCATAAGTTTAAAATGATGCAAAAACTGAAACCATTAACTGAATCAGACATACTTGACATCAAGAACCACAACAGAGTTTTTGAAAAGGTAGACATTTTATGGTATTTCTTATCCATTGTTTTTTCTTCTCTTTCTGTTCTTGACCAATTTTTTTTTTCATTTTCTTCACCTGATTGATTGTATTTCCCTTTATTTCTTTAAGGGATTTGTTTCCTCTTTAACTGCTTCTACCTTTTTGATTGTATTTTCCAGAATTTATTTAAAAGTTTTATTTATTTTTTTTCTTTATAGGCCTCTATCATTTTCATAAGATGAGGTTTAGGTCATAGTCTTGGTCTGCAGGTTTGTTAGGCTATCTAGGGCTTGCTTTAATAGGGGAGCTGGGTTCTGATGGCACCATATTGCACTGGCTTTTGTTGATTATGTTCTTGTGCTTGCCTTTATTTGTCTGGTTGTCTCAGGTGTTGACTGGTTTGGTAGTCCTTGGTAGTACCAAGTCTCTCAGACTGGTTGTCCAGGGTAGCAACAAGCTTCAGAAAAGGCAGGCAAAACTATGGACTGGGGTATAAAGTGTAGATCTTTGATGGCTCTCTTAAACATATATTTGCCAAACTTTACTGCAGCCAACTTCAGACAAAGTGTGCTATTGGAATTAATGACACAGATTAACCACAGCCCATTAATAATTGGTGATTTAATCTTTCTTTCTCCAATTAGAGGTTATCTGGTCAGAAACTAGGCAGAATAATGTAATAATTAAATAATATCACATGGACTTAACAGATATGTACAGTGTATTCCAACAATGTAATATATTGCATTGTATATTGTAATATTGTATAATATATATATACACACACATATATATACATACACCCACATATATATATACACACACACACACACACACAGACAAACACACACACACACACACACACATATATATATATAAATATATATATATATATATATATAAATATATATATATATATATATATATAGAGAGAGAGAGAGAGAGAGAGAGAGAGAGAGCTTCTCTAAAATAGAACATGTTCTGGAACACAAAGCAAACCTTAATCTCATGAGGATTAAGTAAATCCAAATCATCTACTAAACCATATGCAATAAAACTTAAAATCAACAGCATTCAAGTATCTAGTAATTATACAAACACATGGAGATTAAGCAAACTTTTACTGAATCAATGGGTCAAAGAAGAAATCAAGAAAGAATTTAAAAAAACAAATTCCTGTAACTCAATGAAAATGAAAACACAGTGTGACAAATCCTCTAGGATACATAAAGAAGCCGTCATAGAAGGAATATTTTAGCTCTAAGTACCTTCATTTAAAAAATGAGAAAGGACACAAATATTTATCACATAATGATGCAATTAAAAAATTTGTAAAATCAAAAGCAAAACAAACCCCACTGTTCTATATGACAAGACACAGAAATTAGCAAAAATTTATGAAACACGGATAAATAAAACCAAAAAATCCACTATCAATGAGTTACTTCTTGAAAAACAAGGTCAAAGATGACAGAGCTTTGGAAGAACTACCAAAAAGAAAGCTATAGATGACTGTGATGGTTTGAATATGCTTGGCCTAGAGAGTGGCACTATTAGGAGGTGCGGCCTGGTTGGAGTAGGTGTGACCTTGTTGGAGGAAATGTGCCACTCTGTAAGTAGTCTTTGAGACTTTTCCTGTTTGCCTTTGAAACAAGATATTGAACTCTCAGCTCCTCCTTCACCATGCCTGACTGGGCAATGCCATGCTCCTGCATTAATGATAATGGACTGAACATCTGAACCTGTAAGCCAGGCCCAATTAAATATTCTACTTAGAGAGTTACCTCAGTTATAAAGTCTGTCGACAGCAGTAAAACCTTAACTAAGACAGAAGTTGGTACCAAGGACTGGGGTATTGCTGGGATAGGCCTGACCAGGTTTTTGTTTGGAAGAATATAGATTTTGTGACTTTGGATTTTGGAATTCATGAGATGCTTTAAGTGGTGCTTAATGGGCCATCTTAGTAGTATTATAGAAGACTGTGGTACTGAGAGTGATTGCAGGTAGAGATATGGACAGGAAAATAGAGTTGGCTGTCCTGAGTGGGAGCAAGCCTCCTAAGCTCTGCATGCAGAGTTGTAGGTTTGAGAGTAGGGTGCCTGTAGAATTGCAGGTAGAAGTTCACAATTGCAGGTAGAAGTGTAGATTGTAAGGAAAATGGGACTCTGAATGGATGTGGCAGACTTCACAGCTGCTAGGCTTGCTGGCGGCCTAGCAGGCAGGAGATTGGGGTGTGGGTGTCTGGGAACACAACCCCACCACAAATTAACAACACAATAACTACAATCAGCACATATTATCAATAAATCCTTTAAATAATAGTGGTCTCAATTCTTCAATAAAAAAAACATTGGCTAACTAAATAGATCAAGAAACAAAATCTATCTATATGTCATCTATAAGAAACACATACCAGTTTTAAAATTAGTCATGAAAGGGCAGATTAAAAATATTCCAATCTCCTGTAACCAAAAAGGAAAGAGGTATTGCTATACTACTATCTGAAAAAAAGCCAACAAACTGATTTTGAATTAAAACTAATCTAAATATATAAAGGAGGATATGACACTTTAATAAAAAGAACAAGTAAATGGTCAACGACATAAACACATACACAACAGATGAGAAAACTGAAAAATGATTTAAAAGCTTTTCAATTAAGAAAATCCTAGGTTAGGGGCTGCTTGCCCCTCCTCTCTCTCTTATCTCTTGCTTCTTTCTCTTGCATCTCTTATCTCTTACCTCACCCCATTCCCTTCCCCCCTCTCCACGTGGTCATGACTGGCCTCCACCTCTCCACTTCTCTGCTCTCTTCCTCTCTCTGCCTTTCTCTCCTCTACTACCCTCTTAACTCCTCTCCCCAAGCTCTATTCTATACGAAGAAGAAGAAGAAGAAGAAGAAGAAGAAGAAGAAGAAGAAGAAGAAGAAGAAGAAGAAGAAGAAAAGGAGGAGGAGGAGGAGGAGGAGGAGGAGGGGGGGAGGAGGAGGAGGGGGGGGAGGAGGAGGAGGAGGAGGAGGAGGAGGAGGAGGAGGAGGAGGAGGAGAAGAAGAAGAAGAAGAAGAAGAAGAAGAAGAAGAAGAAGAAGAAGAAGAAGAAGAAGAAGAAGAAGAAGAAGAAGAAGAAAGAAGGTCCCAGGTTGCTATAGATTTCCAAAATAAATTCTACCCTACTTTGTAAGAAAACCTAGAGCTGTCTCTTCTAAAACAACAAAAAAGAATAAAAAAAGAAAGAAAGAAATGGATCATTTTATAACTTTTTGTATGAAGATAGTAGCAGACTGTACTAAAACCACATAAGGAGAGATGAACAATAACAAAAAAGAAAACTACAGGCCAACATAACTAGTGTTACTTTAACCATATACTTTAGAAAAGACAGTATCACCTAAAAATGGTGCTGAAAATGATTTGATATCCACTTGTAGAAGAATGACTTTCACCTCTATTGCCTTGCTCAAAAACTAACTCCAAATGAATCTAAGACCTTAATGTGAAACCTGAAACACTGAAACTGCTAGAAGAAAACAGAGGCAGTATCAAACAGTGTCCAGGTATAGGAACAGTCTTTCTGAATAATCACTTCTGCCCAAGAATTGAGGTCAATGAATCATAAATGTGACTTAGTAAAACTATAAAGCATCTTCACAGCTAAAGAAACAGTCATTCAATGGAGTGAAGATGAATTCTATGGGATGGTAGAGAAAGTTTGCCAGGTATGCATCTGAAAAAAAATTAATATCCATAATAGATAAAAAGCTTATAAAAACAGAATCAAAAGGGAAACTCAATAATCCACTCAAAAAACAGTGGCAGGATCTGCACACAGAGTTCATTTTTGTTTTGTTTTGGTTATTGTTTTCTGTTTTTTGGTTTTTGGTTTTTAAATTTGTATTGATTGTTTGTGAGTGTACTGGCTGTTTTAGTGTCAACTTGGACACAAGCTGGAGTTATCACAGAAAAAGGAGCTTCAGTTGAGAAAATGCCACCATGAGATCCAGCTGTAAGGCATTTTCTCAATTAGTGATCAAGGGGGGAGGACGCCTTGTGGGTGGTACCATCCCTGGGCTGGTAGTTTTAGGTTCTATAAGAAGGCAAGCTGAGCAAGCCAGGGGAAGCAAGACAGTAAGTAACATCCCTCCATAGCCTCTGCATCAGCTCCTGCTTCCTGTCCTGCTTGAGTTCCAGTCCTGACTTCCTTTGGTGATGAACAGCAATGTGGAAGTGGAAGCTGAATAAACCCTTTCCTCCCCAACTTGCTTCTTGGTCATGATGTTCATGCAGGAATAGAAACCCTAAGACAGTGAGTTTCCCATTATACAATCATCTCCCCATACTCTCATATCTACCCTTTGCTCTTACAACCTACCTCCATTATAAGCAAGCAAACACATGTTACCATATCTATTGTTGCTTGTAGGCAAAGTAAATGAATCCATGGGTTGATGAGCCTGGTGTCATTCAGATAGGTCTGTGTTTATATGTTACTTGGTCTTTTTCCCTTCAGCTTTTAATATTCTTTCTTTGTTCTGTACATTTAGTGTTGGATTATTACATGGCTGGAGTACTTTCTTTTCTGGTCCAATCAATTTGGTGTTCTCTAACCTTTACATACGTTT
Source organism: Uromys caudimaculatus (assembly GCA_028551405.1). Taxonomy (NCBI): domain Eukaryota; kingdom Metazoa; phylum Chordata; class Mammalia; order Rodentia; family Muridae; genus Uromys; species Uromys caudimaculatus. The sequence continues at coordinate 59,526,872 of CM052716.1, forward strand.
ATAGTAATCTCTTTCTTTAGATTATTTAGAAAAAAATTTCTCTGATTTCATTGAATTATTTTCTGGGCCTTGGAGCTGGGGGAATTCTTTTCCTAGTCCTACTAATCTTACATTTGGTCTTTTCACTTTGTTCCTGATTTCCTGGATGTTTCAGAGAAGGAATATGTTAGATCTATCTTTTTTTTTTTTTTTTTGACTAATGAATCTATTTCTACTAACATAATTTCAATCCCTGAAATTGTTTCTTCCATTCGTGATGCTAGCACCTGTAGTTCCTCTGCACTTAAATAGATTTTCTATCTGCAGGGTTCCCTCATATTGTTTTCTTTATTTCTCTTATTTCAATATTGAGATCTTGATCAGTTTCCTTTAACTGTTTGTTTTTTGTCTTGGCTTTCTTGACATTCTTTAAGTGATTTATTGATTTCCTCTAATTTTTTGCTTTTCATTTCCTAGATTTCTTTAACAAAATTTTTCCATTTCTTTTGTAAGAACCTCTTTCATCTTCAAAAAAATTGGTTCTAAGGTTGTTCTACTGTGTTTCTGCTGCATTAAAATATTCGGGTCTTGTTGTCATAGGACAGTTGGCCTCTGGGAATGCTATATTGAAATGGTTGTTGTTGACTGTGTTCTTGAAGTGCAATTTTTGTTAACATCAGGACCCCCAAACCGGTGATGTTGTACCCAGGTGAAGTCACCCAGGTGACAGCGTGACCCACCCACCTGTTGCTAAGGCAACAGCCACCATATTCCCAGAATTCACCTTGGCCCACTGCCCACCTTTACCTGTGGCTACATCATGCTGCGTCACTTTCTATATATATACGGAAGACCCCATCTCTCTCTCTCTCTTTTCCCCCTCTCCTTCCCTTCTCTTTTCTCGTCGCTACCTTGTCCCCCTCCCCCCTTCCCCTCATGTGGAACTGTTGGCTTGGTGTGGTTTTGGAACATGCAACCGGCCCCACAGCAGCACATACCAGACCCATACCAGCATTTTTTTAACAAAAATATTCTTTTGTTTTTGTTGGATGGGTGTGTTGTTCCTTAGTTTTTGTTCATCTTTGGTCTTCTGGTCTTTGTGTTCTGGGTTTCTGGTGATCTGTTTGATCTCTGAACCACTAGGGAGTCTCTGACCAGGTGGGAACTTCACTTCTACCAATGTGGTTGGATTTTTTGTTTTTTGTAGCATGGGGGGGGGGGGGGGGCGGATCTCTGTTCTTCCGACTGGTATAGTCTGCACCTGAGCAACTGGAGACTCTCAGAATTAGGGAGAGGGGCCTGGTCACAAGGCAGTTGGTGAAGAGGGAGGGAAGTGGTGTTAGAATGGTTCTTGGGGAATGGAGTCTAGAGAATAGGAATTTCAACTGGGAGGGGCTTACCCACCAGTCCTTCTGATTGGTTTGCCCTGCACCTGAGTAGCTGGAGACTTTCAGAATTGGGGAAAGGGGTCTATTGTTGAGGTGGGGTAGAGAGAGTAATGGTAAAATGGGACTTGAGGAACTGAGTTTAGAGAATGGGGCAGTTCTGCTAGAAGGGGCTCACTCACCTTTCATTAATATGTATATGATACTAAACTAGCAACACTTGCTTTCTGGTCCTATTTAATTGGAATATATTTTCCATTCATTTATATTAATATGATTCCTATTTTTGAAAGTAAGATGAATTCCTTATAGACAATGGGAAGACTGATTTGTTAACCTTGAAAATTCCAAATGATGGAACCTAAATAATATTCTACATGTGCATATATGTTATTTATACACAATAAACTAGTCTCCAGGCTTATTAAAAGGAAATAATCCTGTCATTTGCCAACAGATTGATGGGCTTGCACAATTTTATGCCTATTGGAAATAAGACAAGCACTGCAAGACAAATTCTATGTAATCTCTATCATATGTAGAATATAAAATCTGAACAATCTAAAATTCACACATATATAGAGTAAGTTGGATTTGTTCAAGATCTGTGTGGAGACTGGGAAATGCGGGGGAGATGTTAATCCTAAAGCACAAAATTTTCAGAGAGAAAGGAGGTATATTTTTTAAGATGTACACCATGGTCAGCATCATTAATAATGATAAACTATATGTAGAAATTTTCTAGAAATAAATTTTATATGCTTCCTAAATATCTGTCATAGTGGATGTTTATTAGCTTGATTTAATCATTCCACAGAGGCCACATTATATGAGCTTCTACTTCATCAAAAGTAGAAACAAATATTTACAAATACATTTCAATGAAGTCAAATGTTTATTTTTCAGTACTTTCAAGTACATGAAAACAGTGAAATGGAAATCTATATTGTAATTCTAGGCATAATCTTAAATTTCTTCTGTGTTTTCAGTGAAGCAAAAAGACATTAGTCTCTTTTCCCTAAGTTTCTAATGATTTCTTCCCAACAGTAAATTACCAATTCAAAATAATTTCAGAACTGAACGTTTACAAATGCATTGATTGCACTGCAGATTTCTACTTTATGTGCTTAGATGACTTTGTAAGTCAGCACTGAAAACAACAGTAGAAGTTACAGTACATCTTACTTCTTTCTGAATTGACACTAAAACTCTTGACTGAAACCTCTAAATTATACCTCAATGCCATATGCCTTTATTTGGTTAAATTTGTCTATAAAAGCAAAAAGAAAATGTTTACCTAATATTCATTGTCCCTTATATAAGATACGTATTTGTTACTTGAGTAGTCTGGGTGCTAAGTTGCTTGACACTAAGAGCTTTGTATGTCTTGGTCATTTTGTATGTATGACACAAAGAAGTATTCCAGAAATCAAATTTTTGTATAGGTATTAAAACATTCTTAGAGGACTAACATTTACTCAGGCATATTTCTTGCTAAATGCCTTTTATGCATTTTTTCATGGAAAATATTTTCTTTGATGATGTGAAAGTAACAAAGGCTCAATAGTAATTTCCCTATAAGATGTACCAATGCTACCAGTTTGTCGGGATTTATGAAACTCCAATAACAACATACTGAGGAAAAGCAATAGATGTATCATTAATTGTATAACATAAAACCCAACCGCTTTAGTAAAGTTCCATAGAAGGTCTGGCAAAGTGCTTCTACATTTTTTTTCTTTTCTAGTGTTGCCAATTAATAGGACATATTTGTTTGTAGTTACAAAGATCTTATCAAAAACGAGTCATTAATAACATAGTTTGAAGTGGACACAAAACATAGTAAATATCACAACTTGTTCACTGCCATAGAATGAATATTTGAATTCTCTTAAAATAGGGACATTAAAGATTGTGATTAGAGTGAGAGTATTAGGAGATAGAAGATTCTGAAGTGATTATTGAGGCCCCAAGAGCTGCTGTGTCTCTTCCACCATGTGACTATGCAATACAAGATGATCATCTATCAACCAGGAAGTTGAGTCTGCATCAGAAAACAAATCTGCTAGTCTCTTGGTCTTAGATTTTCCATTTTCTCAATAACTGTCTCTCTCTTCTGTATGATATACTCCTGTGGCAAGAATATTGGCTGTTCAGTGAGAATTTTCTTTTTTGGAGAATAATAATAAATAAAAATACTTGACATTTTAGTTTAGATCTGATTGCTCAGTCCAGGTCTCTACTTAATGACTGAAATGGCCATGGCCAGGTCTTTGAGTATAAGTGGTTAGGACCAGTTTGCAGGCTCAGAGCAAAGTAGGTAATTCCCCTAAATAGATGTGTCCTTAGAGGTATGCTATTTTTTCTAAAGCTTACTGACTTAAGGCTGCCACATGGGCCTAGGTTTAGGACAATCTACTAGAGTCTGAATATGCTCCCCAGGAACACATCTTTGAAGAAACTGATACCTTTATCACCAACAGCTTTCAATAGTCTATAAGTCATCAGTGACTTGTGGAGCTATGAACTTTCCCTCTTTCATGCTGAGATTTTGGCTAATTTCATCTTTCATGGATTTGAGCATGTAGACAGTCACTATGAGTGTATATGTGCTAACTATCCAATCATGCCTTGCAAGTAATGTTTCATGGAAAATGTCTAATATCTTTGGCTCTTACATATTTTCCACCCCTCATTCTTAAGCCATAGGAGGAAGGTTGTGATATAGATTTAGAGGTGAGTATTCTTCAGACTATTATTCTCTGCATCTTTACCAATAATAAGTCTCTGTATTATTCACAATCCACTATAAAGAGGGAGTTTCTCTGATGAGGTATCAGACTGCATTAGTTTATGAGTATAAACTTATGAAGGTAGCTTAACAGTATATGTGTAGTAAAGTAAATGCTAATATCAAGTTCTCCCCTATTATTTAGGTAGCCATGGGACTGGGCTCAGTCAACTAATATTCAAGATCTCATTAATTAATTCATGTAAAAATATTAATAATATTGATCAATTTTTCCATCAAGTTATATAATTTATCTTGTTAGATAGAGTAAAAAAACGTGCTGTTTTGAACTTTAGAAATACCAAGAATACTTTTTGAATGATGTTTCTTACTAAGAACATTAATGCTTCTTCAAGAGCCTATATATGTTTATGTGCATATGTGTGTTAGGAAAAGAAGGGATTGATTCACATTTTGTCATTTTTCATGAAAATCAACTTAAATACTATGATCTTCTCAAGCTTCATGGTCACTGTCTGACTTCAGTGACTTACCCCATATATATCAGAAAAAAATTAGCTTGCAAATTGTGGATTTTATAGTGATTTAAAAGCTATCTTTTATAATCTTATCTACAGCTGAAGAAGTATACTGCCAATGTTAGTTGTTGACATTTGGATGACCTTCTCTTTTTAGGAATAATGACAGACCAACATAGTCATTAAGCATTTGTTTTTGAATTTCCATGATTTCAAAGCTAGCCTCATATTCCCTAAGGAAGTCTATAGTACTTTCTTGATTGTATTCTTCTTTTTCAAGACAGGTAGTCTCAGTATCCCCTTGTTTAACCTGCTTACTTTTTCACCAATTTTAAATTTTTGTTCTAAACATATACCTCTTAAAATGAAACAAAAATCTTAGAACAGCAAAAAAAAATTCTTACTTTATTAATAATTGAGGGTTTTACCCCAAAATTAATACAAAACTTATATCATACTTTATTCTATTTTTTCTCATTCTTGAAAGAGTTGTGGCTGAGTAAAAGTAAGCCTGCAAGTATTTTCCTGAACACTCAGTGACAATTTAGAACTGTAAGTTACAATGCTGAACTTTCATTAAACTCAGGATAAAAGGTTATAAAGTTCATTTTCATATCAAATCTGCATAATGTAAAACATATACTAAGATATTGAGATGTAGCTCAGTAGTAATTACTCTGTAATGGAATATCTGGGTACATTATTTAACACTGGTTATTAAATGTACATGTATACACAGATACACACACACACACACACAAACACATGCACACACACACACACACACACACACACACACACACACACAGACAGACATTCTGGAAACACCTAACTCTACGGACTTGAGAGACTAAACGGTGAATAACATATGACTGCTGCCTAGGCAAATAGTCTAGTGATGACAGGCTATAAGTTATTACTATAAAATTATGTATAGGGTAAACATGATTAGTAAAGGCATGGATCTTGGAGGAAAAACTACAATTACCATTTTATTAAAACAGAATCATATCTCAATTGTATTCTAAATATTGATTCTCTTTGCAACAGATGAAGACCGTTACAGAACCACAGCCAGTTAAAATAAAGAGTTATGAAGCCTAGTCAAAATGGATCCATTTATAATAGAACTCACACAACTAAGGCTTGGGGATCATTGGAGAAAAGGGAACCAAAAAGATTATAAGAGCTAGAGCACCAGCAAGCTTCATGCTGGATCGTATCTCATAGGAATGTCAGAAGTTACACCCATAAAGTCACACTAATATGATTTGATAAACCTAAGCTCTTCAAGGACAACAACATATGCATGCTAACCTGGATGGAGGAAAGCCCAGGAGGCCTCGGTCACACACAAAGAATCACAAGCACCTAAAAAACTCTAAGTGTGGGAGAAAGTCTTAATCAGGAAAGAATATATTAAATTGGTTATCTAAATCAAATGATCAGCCCTGATACCATAAGTAACATTATACAGACTGAGCACGTTGTACATATGTATTGAGAAATATATACTGTCAATTTAGTCACATAAAAGTAATTAGAATTTCTATAGTAGTCACTTCCCCCAACTGTGGCTGGTGGACTCCTCTTAGTTCAGAGCCAGCCTGGTCTATATAGTGGCCTCTATTGAGCTCACATATAGATATGTCACAATCACAAAAGAGGCATGAATCTGAAAGAGAACAAGGAGGGATATATGGGATGGTTTGGGGGAAAGAAGGAGAACAGGAAAGTGATGTGATTATACTATAATGTTAAAAAATAAAGTAATATTCAAACATATGTACAGGGGTAGTATAGACAAAAAACTATTCAGTTGAGCGAACAGCATAGAAATAAATGAACAGATAGATATACCTACAATTGGGGAACTCCGGATGAAAATAATGGACTGCTCAATAACAGTATCCTGACTATAGTATGGGAAAGTCAATTTGAGAGATATTATAACAGAGTATATCACTGTTTTAGAAATGTATAAATGTATTACTCATTATGAATGATTGTGGATCTATCATTATCTTCAAAAAATACTTTAGTAAAAGTAATCACAAATATAACTCATTAAAAATAAAAGTAAAATGGAGTATTATATCTTCAGAAAAATATATTACTGCTGATCATGTCCAGTTTGATATGTTATGTCAGTTATGCAGAATAACTATCAAAATTAGTCATCATTTCATTTTGCCAAATAGAGGACTTTTGTCTTCCTTGTGGCTCTTCGAGGACTATGGGTTCAGCATCATCTTTTTAGCCTCCATTAGGAAATCAACACATCTATTAAATTTCTAACACATGAACTTGTTTTTTTTTTTTTTGTAATCTCCAAAAATGTCAAAAATATAGACTAAATCTTCAGAGAAATCAGAAATCATCTTTGAACAGCTGCACATTTTATCTCATTTCTTTAAAATTTGCTTTAAGTTACTTTAAAATGTATAGAAAGTCTTATTTCGTAGCATTTTCAAGAAGCAAGAGAGTGTAATTAGAATCTTTATGGTAGCCACTTACCCAACTGTATCTATTACAGAACATCTCAGTTACAGGAAAAGTGCTGTTTAAGAATATTTTTGTTTAGAAGCTGGAGATATGGCTTAGTGGTTAAGAGCACTGACAGCTCTTCCACACGTTCTGAGTTCAGTTTCTAGCAACCACATGGTAGCTCACAATCATTATAATGGGATCAGATGGCCTCTTCTGGTGTGTCTGAAGACAGTTACAATGTACTCATACATATATAATACATAAATAAATAAATAAATACATAAATACGTAAATAAATAAATAAATAAGTCTTTTTTTAAAAAAAAAAGAAAGAGTTCATCAAGAATATTTTGATTCAGAACCATCCTCATCTGGTATAGTGGCATATACATTTAATTGTGACACTCAGGAGGCAAAGGCAGAAAGATTTGTTAGTTCAAGACTAGCCTGGTATAGATATTGACCTCTCACATACTGAGAGCCTATATCAAAAGGGGGGTGGAAGAGGAAGAAGAAGAGGAAGAAGAGGAAGAAGAATAATTTTCCATATTATTTTCCAATTTACCCTTGCAACTTTACTATTTGGACAGGTAATAAAATCTTATTTCCATGGAAAATAGACACGTGTTAGAAAAGCACACCCTCAAGTTGCTTTCTTTCCTTTAGATATAGGTAGGGACACAGTTCACAAATTGTGCAGCAAGTAATATTGATGGGAAAACAATAAATCTATACTTGATGCTGTGTACCAGCCATTATTGGAGTGAAGCATCTAATTTACTTTATATGGCAACCTTTTTAAATATATGTAACAAAACCTGGTACTGACTTGATATCCCATCCTGAACAATCAAAGTAACTTTGTATCCTGATTTTAAAAGATCCTGATTTAATTTTATTATAAGATTTTGCAAATGTTCATTTTACAATTTTTGCTAATGTCTTTACTTTCTAGGTTATTAAAGATAAATTTTCCTTAGAGCACCTAAATAATATTTGTTTATAATTCAAACTTCCTTTACTTCAATATTCATCCACAGTTCATACTTTGCATTGGTGACAGTAACAGTACCTGATGTTAGTATTTATTCCCGGCTCTGCCCAACAGTTAACTAGCAACAACCAGATGTGAGCTTGGCTTGCTATAAACAGACTCTTTGGTCCCCCCTTTCTCTCTTTCTAATTCCCTTCTATCTCTCTGGTCCCTCTCTCCTTCTCCGTCCTCCCCCCATCTCTGTCTCTCTACATGTTCCCAGCCATCTCTTTCTTGTTTCTTTCTTTGCTCTTTTTCTCTGTCCTTCTCTGTCTCCTCTCTTCTCTGCCTTTACTCCCTTTTCAACCCCCATTCTCATGCCCTAAGATAAAGTTCACTTTATACTAGACCTGTTTTATAGTTGGTTCCTAAAAGGGGGATGCCTGAGCACGGGCACGATAAGCACATCTCCTGGTGCATCATACCACCGTTTTATAAAACATATCAGCTGCATCAACAAAATTACAGTAAAATGTCTCTATTTTACGTTAACAGAAATATTTCAAATGTACATTAAATTTCATAACGCATACACATATTGTCATTTATTTTGTTAAATTACATGTATCTAAGAGGAAATTTAGGCACAGCTCAGTGAGGACAAGACCATTCTTTCATTCTGAGAAGTAGTTAAGTAGCAGAATCAAACTAATTCTCAGTTCTGTCTGGTTTAACAAATATAATACTCTGAAATATTTTCAGAATAAATTCTCAATCTTTTAAGAATGGTCTAGAAATATTTTTGGTAAAAATGTTCAATCTTTTAAGAATGTAATAATGTCTAAATTTTTACATGTATGGTTTATTTTAAAAATCATACAGATGTAAGCCTCTTCAGCTTTGAAAAGGAGATTACATATTCATTAAACTTAATTTTAATTTTCTACTCAAATCACAGAAATATTCATTGCTGATTGATCCTTTAAGAATATGTGTAATTGCTCATCTAGTACTTCATTATGCTTTCAGTGGACCATGGTTCTTCAGCTGCAGCTGAAAATTTCATTAAGATATTTTGATGAAGCTCTTTTATACTTACATTCTTAGCTCTTATATTTAGGGCCACTTGTGCCTTTTTACAAATCTGTCAATACTTCTATCTGTTAATCACCACAGTTGATCATATATCAAAGCATTTTATTATTTGGGCAACTTATGATCACATTTTTCATACCATTCAATAGAACTCACTTTTCTTCCCCAATTATATCTTATGGTTTAATAAGTTCAAGATGTCCACATGTGGCCTATAGGTACTGACTGTCTATCAGGAGTCTTCAGATGTCAATATATATTAACTGTGAATAGGCATGATACTTTCATTTATCATGGATTGTTATTTTATAATGTAGAATATGTTTTCCTAGAGAATAAATATGTTTATTTTGAGTAAATCAGTTGGCCACTTACTGTCCACCTTTAATAAAAAATTATTAACTCAAGAATAGGCTGTAGAGGAGTTTTAGTACAGGAACATGGCTTCTCTAATTCAGGGTCTATGTGATGTGGCTGGAAGGACATACCATTAATCCCTCTGGACAGACAGACATACCCTTAACACACACCTTTAGTTCCAATCAAGGAAAGTAAAGTTAGTTTGCAGAAGGAAGCAGCCATGTTTGACAGTGAACTCTAATTGAGGGGCTGACAAAGTGATTAATCAGACACATATCTGACATAACAAGTTAGAGATAGGATATGTCCAACTCTCACAAGAATAGCACTGGAAAGACATGCTATTTAAGAGAAGTGCAGGGAGAGTCACTTGAGAGTTGAGTCAGTTGGGAGTTGAGTCAGTTGGGAATAAATGAATTGGGAGTCCATGTAGTGAGTGGACTGCAGTGGAGTTGATGCCTTTCATGAGTTCATGCAGTTCAGGGCAAGTCAGCTGAGGCAGTGAAGCCAGAGGATAAGAGGAGACAGAAGATAAGAATGAATTGTCATAGTCAGATCAAGAAGAGAAATTCAGTTAGAAGCTTAAAGAAACTTGATTGAGTCAGTCAGCTTGGAGAGGAGTTTGAGAGCGAATAGCTGAGTTGAACCAGCCAGCCTGAGTTCAGAAAGAACCAGAAAGGATGAGCTTATTCAGCAGGAAGCCTCCAGGACAATAATTATATCAGGTAAATAAAATTTGCTTTTATAATAGGCAGCTCCTCTATTTGTGACTAAAGTTATATTCTATAAGACTATAATATCTGCTGTTTTGGCCCTTCTCCAATGTAAGGCCATATTTAGCAGGATGTATTAGAATCACAAAATGTATTTAAAGATTTTTAAAGTGATAGAAGAAAGAAGACACAAAGTTAGATGGGTAAGGAAGCAGGAACAGCAGGTGAATCTGGGAAGAGCTGCAGGAAGGGGTGAGCATGTTTAAAATGCATCATGTGACTTTCTCTAAGATGCATTTAAAATGGTGACTACAGAACTAATGTCTTATACCTGGAAAGTGAGCGTAGTCTATACATTCATATGTTTTCTAACCAAACAGAAACTACTGCTACCACCAACACTACCAGCACACACACACACACACACACACACACACACACACACACACACACACACACCTTGCAATTCTTTTTCTTGCTATATTTACTCTTTGTTCTTATAGTCCAATGTCTTAATCTCATTATTTATTTTATCTCCAATTTAAAAACGATCCCCATTCATGACTCCTTTAACCTTCCATTATAATTTAGTTCTTTAATTTTTTTCTATGGTGCTTCTTACTCTTAATATTCTGAATCATGTATTTATTTTAAAGTGTTGTTTCAAATATGACTTTTCCTATTAGGTATTCTGCTGCATACTAGCAGAATCTTTCCCTCTCATATTTAAACTGCAAGATTTCTGTTGTTGACCAACATAAATTTGTGCTAAATAAATATCTGATAAGTTAATGAAAGTTCAAGTCTTATGTTTTTCTAATTTTTTATTAAATAATAGAATCCTACTATATGACAAGATCTTAACTCTTTAGAGTAAAACTTTTTCATTCTCATGACTTTTAATGTATGTAAGTAAAATATCAAATATGTGATTACAAGCAAATTCAATGATGGAAAAATTATATGTTATTTGTATCATATGTATAATATGATATTTAGTAAAGGTTCCTTCTTCTTAGTGTTTGATATTAGAAAAAACACTTATTCATTCATGGATTCTAGAAGACAAAAAAACATTACAAGTAATAAAATGGAGAGAATAAACAGAACAGTAGATGGGAACTTACTATACAGAAGGGCAATAAGGTAGTATCGGTAGAAGACAAATGTTAAACCAAGTAGAGAGAATGGTAGATGGCTAAAGAGTACCAAAAGCATGGAAAACTATTGAGTATGACAAAGAATCCTCTAGCAATGAGAATTTCTTTTGCTGTAATAAAGCACCATGAACCAAAAAGCAACCTGGGAAGGAAAAGATTTGTTTTATCTTATACTATGAGATTAGTGATCATGACAGAGTGACATCAGAGAAAGAACTGAAGCAGAGCAAGACCCTGAAGGTAGGCTCTGAAGTGAAGCCATAGCTGCTTAGTAGCTAACTCACTATGGCATGCTCAACTTGCTTTTCTCTCCTTTCTTTTTAAATTAATTACTTAATTTTTATTTCTTCTTTTATATATTATATTGAGACTGCAGTTTCTCTACCAGTCTTTCCTTCACTTCCTTCCCACATCTCCACTCTCTCCCTATTTCTCTGTTTTCTTTCAGAAATAGCAGCCCACCCAAGGATATCAGCCAGATATGGAACATAATATTGCAACAAAATTATGTACCTCCCTTCATATTAAAGCTGAATGAGACAATCCAGTAAAAGGAGAAGGTTCCCCAAATTAGGGAAAATGTCAAAGATAGTTCCCCCTCCCCCGTTCCCACTGTTAGGAGTACCACAAGAAGACCAAGCTACACTACCATAAGATATAAGCAGAGGGCCTAGTTCAGACCCATGCAGGCTCCTAATTGTCTGCTCAATCTCTGTAAACCCCTATGAGTCCAGGTTAGTTGATTCTGAGGGTTCTGTTGATCCCTCTGGCTCCTACAGTTGTTCCACTCTCTGTTTTGCAGGATTCCCCAAGCTCCACTTATGTTTGGCTGTATGTCTCTACATCTGCTTCCATCAGTTTATGGATGAAGCCTCCCTGGTGAAGATTACCAATCTTGATTTCTTAATCATGTAGGATTATATTTCCAGGGTTGGCATCATCCACTATGGGTTGGGTTTTCTTACATCAATCACTAATTTAAAAAATATCCTATAGTCTTGCTTGTAGGCTAATCTCCTGAAGACATTTTTCTCAAGATCTCTTCTTCCAAGACATGTCTAGTTTTGAGTAAAAAACAATAAACATGTAAGCACATGGTTAGGAAATGAAAATAATACAAATGACACATGGATAAGAAAAATATCTGTCTTTCTGTGGATTTTATGTGTCATTTGAGACATGGAGCATAAATAACATTGTAATGTAATTGCAGATAGTTTTTAAGTGTTAATAATCAATTCTAGAGTCCTTGACATGCTCGGCAAGCACTATACCATTGAGCTGTGCACTTACTCTTTATTTGACTTTTACCACTTTATCTATGCTATCACTGAACTCACATTGTAGCATAGATAGGCCTTGAACTTGCAATCATACAACCTCAGTTACCTGAGTAGTCAAGAACACAGAATACATCATCAAACAGAGTCTAATGGAAATTTTTTTACCATTTGCAGTAAGCTTTATCAAGTATTTTAAATATTGAACTTCATAATGGGGCATTCTTGTTATAATTCTGAGTTAATAATAATATGACCCTCCATACTTTGTGTGAGGACCCCACATCCTGTCTAAATAGACTCTGTCCCTCTACCCTTCTGCCTATCCTGTAAAATAATAAGAGAAGGAATATTTCTAAACTCATTTTATGAAACCTTCATTATCTTGATACCAAAACCAAAAAAACACCTAAGAAAGGATAATTTATAAATCTCTCTGATAACACAGATGTAATACCTCTCAATAAAATACTTATAAGTGGAAACAATATAGTGTGTGTGTGTGTGTGTGTGTGTGTGTGTGTGCGCGCGTGTGTTGCCTAAGTGAAATTTACAAAAGTGGGGGAGACAGAACCCCAAATGACTGTCTCTTACTACAAAATAAAGTTTCTAGTACCTGAACTCAGTTACATCTAATTGAATTGTTGACCAAAGGAGTCCATGATAATCCTCAAAACAACTTAGATTGTTGGTAAAGTTATTGGTTACTCTCCACAAACTGATGGCAAGGCCCCATTGTTCAAGACAACATGTATATAACTCACTTAATTCTGAGAAGTCCAGCTAGTGCCTATATAGAGCCTTCATCCCTATATTCCAATGCCTTTGATACAAAAAAATACTCTGCATGCTACTGAAGAAGAAACATAAGCACTAAGCCAGTCTGAAACCCTTTGGCCCACATTGGTGCCCTGCCTATAAGATACATTATGGAAATGAGGAGACAAAGCTTGTAGGAGTAACCCACCAATATATGATTTCACTTATGCCTACTCTAAGAGAAGGAACCCATACCCAACACTGATTGGGTAACTAAGAATCTGAGACTAGATAGTCCAGAGACGTAGCATAAGAATTACTGTTAGAAAGAAAGAAAGAAAGAGAGAGAGAGAGAGAGAGAGAGAGAGAGAGAGAGAGAGAGAGAGAGAGAAAGAGAAGGAAGGAAGGAAGGAAGGAAGGAAGGAAGGAAGGAAGGAAGGAAGGAAGGAAGGAAGGAAGGAAGGAAGGGAAGAAAAATTTTTAAAAGAAATATGAATAAAATGACTGCTAAAGTTATTCTGCTGTACTCTTAGATCAGTGTCTTGCTCATCCATTGTCAGCGAAGCTTCCTCCTATAGCAGATGGGAACAAATACTGAGACCACAGCTAGGCATTATGCAGAGAGTGAGAGATCTTGGAACTCTCAGTCTTAAGAGGAGGTCTACATTATATCCCTCCCTTCAGGGATCAGGGAATTCTGCAGAAGATGAGGTGAGAAGGGAGTAATAGCCAGGAATCAAGGCCTTATAAATATATCACAGCTGTCACACATATGAATTCAATCAGACTCTGACAGAATGTATAAGGCCTGCAGAAGTCTGTACTTGTTCTTTGTATATGTATTATGAGTTCCAGTTTATTGCTTTGCTTTTACAGAATTCCAGAGTGTATGAATGGGTTTCTGTTTCTTATGCCTTCTTTGGGGCTATTTTTATTCTGATTGTTTTGTCCAATACCAATGTGTTAGTGTTTGCTTTATCTTATTTTATTTTATTATTATCTTTTAGAGATCTGTTTTCTATTAAAAGATAGAAAGGGAATGGATATGGATGAACAGGAATATGGAGAGAAGTTGGGAGGAGAAAACAGAGCAGAAACTCAAATCAGGATATATTATACAGGGAAAATTTCTATTTTTAATTAAAGGAATAAAATGAACTAGTGTTGTTCTCTGCAACAATAAGTAAATAGTGCTAAATACAGCCATTACAAACCGAATTCAACAACATATAAAAATATTATAACATTACCTACACTAATCAATGCAGGTCAAATCCTGTAATGTAGGGATTAAAAACACACATAAATCAAACAATAGAATTTATCACCTAAATAAACCTGATGACAGAAGCAACATTGTTACCTCATTTGATGTACAAAATGTCTAATAAAATCTAAAATTCATTGGTGGTTAAAGACCTGAAGATTCTAGGGATGCAGGGGTGATATCTAATATAATGAAGGCAATATATAGTAATCATACAGACAACATACTAAACTGAGCAAAGAAATCAAAGTATTTCCTCTAAAGTCACATACAATACTGGATAGCCACACTCTTCATTGTTGTTGCATGTAGTGTTTGAATGTTAATTAGAGAAATAAAGAAATAAGACAAAAAGTAAAGAATATATAGATAAGAAAGAAATGAGTCACAGGTGATATTCTATGCATAAAGACCCCACAAGAATACACCTAAGCTGAAAAACATATTCAGCAAAATAACAGGATTCAAAATTAACATATACCCTCTCACCACAGAAAGAGAGAGAGAGAGAGAGAGAGAGAGTGTTTAGCCAGGAAAATGAATGTCTTATACAATTGCAACATTAAGACACTGAAGAAAAAAATTAAGAAAATTCATATAGAAATAGAAAGAAAATATAATATCTGAAACATAACTGAACAATATAAATACTCATGGCAGTATTAGCAACCTAGATTTAAAGTTTATACTACCGAGAAATAAAAAATAATTAAGAGTATATGATTCTTAGAGAAAACATGTACATATTTTATGGAATAAAATTGAGGATCTACATGTAACTCCCATTTTTACAGCCACCTGATATTTTTGGCAATTAGGATAATAGACATTGGAGGGAATAAAGAATGTTCAATAAACAGTGCTGGTGAAACTGGAGAGGTACATACAGAAGAAGAAAATAGATCCTGAATGCTCACCCTGCACAAAACTCAACTCCAAATAGATCAAAATCATTAATATAATTTTTGATGCCCTCAATCTTGTAAAGTAATAGTAGGGAATAGAGTTGAACTTATTGGCCCAAGGAAGGACTTTCTGAAAAAGACTTTTGTAGCATAGGACTTAAGAACAAAAATAAAATATGAGATCAAATGAAACTAAAGAATTTCATACAGCAAAGGATGCCCTAATTCAAGTGAAGGCACAGTATCTGAAAGAGGATTAATATCTATAATATTTTAAATATTGAATAAAATATAACAAAATTAAGAAGAAAGAAAGAAAACTAAATACCAAGAAAACAAATATGCTTGCTAAAATTAGAGAATGGAATTAAACAGACTTTTCAAAACATGAAATCCAAGTAGCTGAGGAATATTACTTTAAGTGTTCAATACCCACAACTAACAGGGAAACGTATTTAAAAACTTTAGCGAGATTTGATCTTACCTTAGTCATAAGAGGTAAGGTAAAAAAAAAAAAAATAACAACAAATACTGGCATGATCAAGGGAAGTGGGTAGTATTTTATGGCTAATGTCTACTTAGAGTACATACCACACATTTCTTTTGAGTATGGATTACCTCACTCAGGATACTATGTTCTAGTTCTGTCAGTTTGCCTGGAAATTTCATGATGTCCTTGCTTGTAATAGTTGTAAAACTGAACCACATATTTATCCATTCTTTGGCTTAGAAACATCTAGGTTGTTTCCAGTTTATAGCTATTAAATAATGTTGCTATGCACATAGCAGGGAAAGTGTCCTTGTGGTATGGTGAAGCATCTTTTGGGTATATGTCCAGAAATGGTATAGTTTGGTTTTGCAGAAGAACTATTCTCAATTTTCTGAGAGAACACCAAATTGATTTCCAGAGCAGCATGTAATTCCATCAGCAATGAAGAGTGTTCTCTTTGTTCCCAATTTTTGCCAGTATGTTCTGCCACTTGAGATTTTTTTTATATTAGCCATTCTGATGGGTATAAGGTAGAATCTCAGAGTTGTTTTGTTTTGCATTTTCCTGATGACTAAGGATGTTGAACGTTTCCTTAAGTGCTCTTGTCCATTCAAAATTCCAGTGTTGAGAATTCTCTGTTTAGCTCTGTGCCCAATTTTTAATTGGATTATTTGGTTTATTTGTGTCTTACTTCTTGAGTTCTTTATATGTTTCAGATATTGGCCCTCTGTTGTTTGTAGTGTTGGTGAACATCTTTTCCTATTCTGTAGGCTGGTGTTTTATTGTATTGATGTTGCTCTTTGCCTTAGAAGTTTTTCAGTTTCATTAAGTCCCAGTTATTAATTGTTGGTCACAGTGCCTGAGCTATTGGTATTCTGTTCAAGAAATTGTCCCTTGTACCAGTTTGTTCAAGGCTATTCCCCCACTTTCTCTTCTACTAGATTTAGTGTGTCTGGTTTTATGTTGATGTCTTAGATCCACATAGATTTGAGTTTTGTGTAGGGTGATAGATACAAATTTCTCCAAAGAATTATTGACTTCACATTATTTCACATGTGTGCCTAGGGGTGTGTGTGTGTGTGTGTGTGTGTGTGTGTGTGTGTGTATACCTTATATATATATATATATACATATTTTTACAAATAATAAAAATACATAAATATTAACTTACTACATTTTTATAAAGCATCAGCATTTTAAGTGCCATGGTCCTTATATTCACTTTACACAGCTTCTAGATGATTAAAGAATTTACATATATTAGTTCTTTCTGAGCTAGTTGTCGTGTTGTGAATTATTAGTTCCAGAAATCCGAAGGCTTAGATAGGTGAATCTCAATGTTCAACAGGGTATATATAGTGAATACCAGGCTAGTTAACAGTGTCCAGTGGAACCCTTTCTCAAGACTCCAACCCCATAAAGAGATCATTAGAGGAAATGAGGAGTAGGCTCATACACACATCTAGAAAAGGATACCATCTTTCAGGCAAAATAATGACCTATAGGATGGAAAAATGTCTTAACCATAATATACCAGATAGAAGATTAGAGTCTATAATGTATAAAGAATGAAAAGAACTGATCATCAAAAACATAAGTAAAACAACTTAAAATGTACAGAAATATGCAGCGAGTTCTCAAATACAAATGGCTAAAAAAGCACATCAGAAGTGTTCAACATCTTTAGCTTTCAGGGAAATATAAATAAAACTACTTTAAGATTCATTTTATACCAGTGATAATGACCAAGATTAATAAAATAAACAAAGTTCGTGATAGCAGGGATGCAGGAAAAGGGGAATACTTATTAATCTGCTAGATATGAAGACTAGTACAGCCACTATGAAAATTAGTTTAGGTCCTCTGGAAATTTGGGAATATATTTACCCCATGTTTCAGCTATACTACCCCTAGGCAAATACTCAGAGGATTCTATATCTTGCTGCAGAGGTACTTGTTCATCCATGATCAATGATGCTATATTCATAATAGCCATAAATTGCAAAGAGAACAGATTACTACCAATAGACAAATGAATAATGAAATGTGATACATTTATACCATGCAATGTAACTCACCTGTTAAGAAACATAAAATTAGGAAATGTGCAGGTAAATGGATAGAGTCATAAAATATACAAGTATTGTATATTTTATCATATATTTGGATGTTAGCTTTTTAAATTTTGATGTTTGTGCCACAGTCCAAATGACTATAGAGGTTAAGTACATGTAAGAGGACCAGGTGGAAAAAAAGGATGCACTAAGGAAAGGGAGATAGAATATAGTTTTCTGAAGAGATAAATGGGAAACTAGAATAGAATGTAGGTAGTGGGATGGTTAAAGGAGGGAAATCTGGGAGGAACGAAGTAACACTAATGGCTATTTGAAAAGAAATATGGAAACCTAAAATTTTTGAAGGTTCTAAAACATAAACACTTGTGAATGAAAAATGCTTGGATTCATCAAATAATAGAACAGGCAGTGCCCCCAATTAGACATCTTATGCAATTAAATAACACTTCCATTGACAGGAATGGGTTACATCTTATTAGGTTGTTGGCCAAAGAAATCTAATGGACCCCCTCAAACATTACAGGCTATTTGCAAGACTGTTGATTGCTCTCCACAACCTGCAGCTGTGAGCATATTGCTGATGACGACACTTATTTTTGTCATTGAATATATAGAAGTTAAGCTGTTGCATACTAGAAATTTTACTCCTAATGACCAGTCATTCATGATGCTTAAATGTACTCTGTGTGATACCAGAGAAGACAGGTAATCATCAATATGATACAGCTACATTCTTCTACAAAATTCTGCATCTACAGATTTAATGAACTGTCTGCAATATTTACGCATTAGTAGCATGAACTTTATGGTAATAATAAACTACCTTTTTATTAGAATTAAAGACCATTCCATGAGATGGAACTTATACTAGACACTGGTAAAGTGGCCCCAAACCTGAGATTAGATAAGTCACAGATCTAGGGGAAAGTCTTCTACTCTTATTCTGCTAAAGCAATAAAATGACTTCTACTAGCACAATGCTATACAATAGCATATGAATAGTGCCTAGCTTGAATGACATTAGAGAACCTTCTTTCAGTGAAAAGAATTAGCACAGAGGCCCATAACTGGAAAACATGCAGGAAGTGTGACTCTGGAGCATTCAGCCTGGAGCATTCAGATAAAATGTTTTTTGTCAAAATCTTCCCCTCAAGGTTCAGGGAAATGTGCAGAAGAGGAGGAGGAAAGATTGAAAGAAGAGGAGATAAAGATTTACTCCCCAAATCCAGCATCTTCCAGAGAGCATATCATATGAACTCTTAGAGGCAGTAGTAACACACACACACACACACACACACACACACACACACACACACACACACACACACACACACACACACACACACAAGGCCTGCATGTGTTCAAATAAAGTGCGGTTCCAGTACTAAAAGGGGAAAGTGGGCATGCGATCCCTCTCCTAGCCAAGAAGCTATTTTCAATTGATACCCATTAAAGGCAAAATCGGTTTTCTCCAAAGGAATGTCACTGGACATATATGAGTATATTTTTCCATGGAATCCACATTCTTGTAGAACTAGAGTTATAGAGGGTTATGTGCTACTGTTCTTGGATCTGGGAACTGAACTCTGGAGTTCAGAAAAAGCAGTATGAACTCTTAACCACTGAGATAACTCTCCAGACCCTCAAGAAAGTTTCTTAAAAGCTTACTTAATTATCTATTTTTCCTTCTCTTTTTATTAGTCTCTCTATCTATACTACTTTCTTTCTTTTTTTTTTTTGGCCTAACACTCTTTGCTCTTTGGATACCCTGACGATACTGTAGGGTAATCTGGGTTTCCTGGCACATAGGCATAAATATCATTCAAAGAAAAGTTATAACCACCCATTTTTCCATGTCCTTAGTCCTTTGCATATATATTTGTAGAGTACATAAATTTATATGTAGTCCAGCTTATTTAAACTCACATAATATAATGATAAATGTCAATCAATTAATAATCAGTTTCTTGGTAAATTTTCATGTCATCTAATCTACTTAGATGACAATATTTTATTGCCTCTCTAATTAGTATATATATATATATATATATATATATATAATTTAAATGCATGTTTCTTTTACACACTTAGTGACTACAATAATTCCATACATATTTGTATTCAGTTTTCAGAATATACTGCTGAATGTGCAATTTAAAGTAGCAGTTTATCAACTCCTTCTACTACCCCAATATAACACAAGGGCCATTCTAGCTTCTGAAAGAAAATATATCAGAGACATATACTCTGATTAGAAAGAGTGGATAATGTACAGTTCAAAACTTAAAACTGTAGTCAGTTAAATAGAAAATATTTTTAAGTGCAGGAGAGTAGAGCTGCACGGAATGACTGATCTTCACTGGGCACATACTATAGTAACATTGGGACATGACTGTAAATAAATGAATAAGAAATAGAGTGTGACATTTGCATTATGAAATAAGAAACATATTTTCAATAATTTCAGTGATCTTCTAAATATCATCCAGAAATGTTAGCTGACCTAAATTTCCATTTGGCTAATGACTTTCTCTACAAAGCATATGACAAGCTGTCACAACCACAACACTAGTAATACATCAATAGATTACATGGTTTGTAAGTTTTTATATTTCTTCTGAAGCAGTGGACAAATCCCAGGTACAATAGAAATTAAATTAATAACTTACAGGACCAAGATAGAATATTAAAATCCCAAATATCCATATAATACATAATACATGGGAGGGTACTTTTCTTAAATAAAGAACATTTAACTGTATCCCACAAAAAATGTTCTTAATCATCACTTTTGATACTAATAAAAATCACCTTGAGAAGTTTATAGCAAAACATTTTATAATAAATCATATAGAAAACTAAGAGGATTTTAAGAGGCCATTTAGGGCTTTCTCTCTTCTCCATTGCCTGGATTAAATCCATATCAAATACTACTATGTTTCTTTGGTATTTGCTTTTGATTCCTCCAAAAGAAAGTTTGAACAGCACACATGCAAATGAAGAAAATATATATTTTATTATTTAATTAAAAAGTTATGAGTTGAAATATTCATTAATTTGTATATTTGAATAATCATTACATTTATGCCTGTGAACACATGGTCAGTCATTTAAATGTTAGCTTTGATAAACACTTTTTTATTTTGCATAGGAAATCAGGGCAGAATTGGCAAATGCCTTTTATTAAAGGCAAATTGTTGTATAACAAAGAAAAAAAGAACAACATGTTGACTACTTATATAGGAGAGCTATACTCCAAAGAAATAATATCAGTATACCAAAGAACACTCTCGTGGTGATTGCAGCATCCTTCACAATAGCTAGAAACAGACTTAATGTGCTGTCTAATGCATACTGAATGAGCAGAGAAAATATGACATATATACTCAGTTAAATTCTATTCAGTTACAAAAAAGACAAAGCATTATTAGTAATGATATGGGCAAGCCTAGAGGACATAACGTTAAGTGATATAAGAAGGAAAAGAAGGTATATGTTAACTATTCTTGCTGAGATGTCTGATCTAAAACACAGAGCATCATAGAAGCAATGAGAGGGAATTAAGTGGAAGAGATGGGCTGCTGGGTACACCTGGGACACAGCCAGCAGAGGTGAAGTCCAAGTTGTCCCCTGAGCTCCATTGCCTACCTTCCCAAGGAGGCCCCTAGTGCCCCAGAAACATCTAGGTTAGACCTCTCCGTTCCAGTGCCCTACCTGCCAGATCCAAATGGGGCACAGCCAGCAAAGGTGAACTGATCTCTGTCCCCTGAGTTCCATCATTACTCTCACATCTCGGTTTCCCCTCCTGAGGAGGCCCGTAGAACCACAAAAACATTCAGGTCAACCTGGGGCACAACCAGCATGCTATGCTGTTTCTGTTCCCTGAGATCCATTGTCAGGCCCAAGGCTCTGTGTGCCTCCTGAAAGAGTGGAGAGAGGAGAACGTAGGAAATTCTAGACTGGTTAATGACTAGAAAGTTACAGCCAAGCAGGAAGACTATATTCTTGTCTTATATAATGCAAAAGAAATATTGTTTTTAATAATACATTAGTGTATAAAAAATATAGAATGGAGAATGTATGTTTTGTATCGAGTTTTACCAAGAAATGACTGTTGAGGAGTTTTGTAAACCTAAATAACTCAGGTTGATTCACTAGTGATGTGTAAACAATATCCTGATCTGTAAGCATTCCCTGACAATAAAATAACCACCAAAAAAAACCAAAAAAAAAAAAACAACAACAAAAACTCAATACATTTTATAGGTGCTAATTATGGCACTCATTAATAAAGTCAGCAGTGACCCCCTGTGACTTAGCATTAGGCAATTTGCATTCCTTGTCATTCATAATCTCCTCCCTCCTACACACCCAAGCAGTTCAACTATATCTTGGGTTAGTTTCCAATCCCTGCCGATAGTTACATTCCTAATTATTTCCTTTGTCTTTGCATACAAAGTTGCTGATCTTTATTTGGGGACAATACATTTAAGATCTGCCTCAGTAGAGGCTTTTACCAGCCTCCACAAGAAAGAGCCAATGAAGTTTTAAAAAAGATGCTTTGATTTGAAAATTCAGCTACTTGCAACAGGTGTATACCCTTGCAAATGATTTATGGCAAGAAGAGAGGCATAACAGACTTGGAAGCTTGCTTCATAGTAGCTGAAGCTAGTTTATGCATGTAGACTTACAGGACTTTAGTTCATTTTATTCATTCTGAAAAAACTTAAGTCCAGTTGCAAATCATTGAACTTCCTATTCTGTTTAGAAAGGTTAAGGGAGTTTCATCTACCACGTACTGTGTAAAATTGCCTGTTCAATTTTCTAGTCAGATTTCCATCTCATTTGTAGGAAAATTCTTCTAAAAAATATAAAACCTAGAAAAAAACACATATGGTGAAACAGAACTGAAGAAGAGCCACAAACTAGGTTAGATGGAGTCAGGTATCTATTTATGGTAATTTTTGAGTCCAAGTAATGGTCGATGCATCTCTAATCACAGTCATTTTGTCCTGGAAAGAAGTGAATTTGAAAAGCATAGTACTAGTGCAAGTCCACATGGCTAGCTATTTTCTGAAGGTCAAGGATAAAGATGGTTCCCCAGTGCTACAAGACTGGTATTGTTTCTACTCTATCAACATTCCCATTCTTAGCAAACTCAATTCAAAAAGTATTCTAAAATGACAAAATTATTTTGTATTGGAAATATTGGTCATATTCCTGTTGCTATTGTCTGAAGTTACAAAAAAACTTTGTGCATGTGTGCCTTTTAAACTATGTTGTGCATGTGTGAGCATGAATGTGTGTATATATAGATGGTAGAAGTTGATGTTAGATGTCTTCTTTGGTCATACTTTTATCCTGTCTTCTGAGACAGGGTATTTCATTAAACCTTGTGTTCATAGACTGGAGACTCTGGTATAATAAACAAGCTATGGTGAAGGACCTGTCCTTCCTCATGCTAGGTTTGCTATTTTTCCATTGCATTAGGGTTATAAACCCAGGTCTTCTTTCTTGTGCAGCAAAGGACTGTAATACCTAAGCCATGACTGCACTCCACAAAACCTTTGTATCTTATAGATTTCAAAGAAAGAATGCCAGCTTCAATGGGACAAAATGAAAGTATCAGCAGGGATCTTCTCTTCCCTGGAGGCTCTAGGGAAGAACCCATTTACTTGCTTCTTACATCTTCTAAAGGCTGGCTACAAACTTTCTTTGATGGTCCATTTGGATATCCAAGGCCAGCAAAACACCCAGCATACTTCCCTCAGCACATCTTGCCTTATATTATCGAAGGTGGTTGACATTCCTTTGGGCTCATCTGAATACTCCAGGACAACCTTTCCAGTTTAAAATAAGCTTACAAATAATCTAATTTTCATAAGCAATAGTCAATTCGCCTTGTAAGAATTTCCTTATTTGTTGCTGCTGAGATTTCATATCATATGCTTACTGGGACTTATGGTACATGAAAGATGATGCTAAATAAAGAAACCGAAGAACATGTCATGCCTAAAGTTCACTGAGGTGCCATTATTACCAATTGTGATGGGAAATTGGGAGGATGATTTTTGATGACAGTAACACTTAGAGAAGTCCAAGTGCAAACTATTGTTCTCTGTAATATGGCTGAGTCTGCTGTCACAAGTTGAAGGTCATAAAAGAACACAAAAGAAAGACATTCTCAACCTTTTAAATGCATTGGCTCAATTGTTCTTCCCAAATTGCTGGTAACCAAAATTTGGATTGGGTCTCTACCCTGGGTTACCCTGAATCTCAATCTAGTTGGTAACTATTACACACTCTTAACTAACTAGCCTCCAAGATCTCAGGAACCCCTTCCTTAACAATAAATATGCCAAATTCATGCTGCTTATCTAGACAGTCATGAGTAACATAGTATCTCTAGCTAAATATGAAAGTTTTAATTCTTACTTTTCATCAATCTTTGTCTAGTATTTCTTCATTCTATATTTTTCTACTCAGTACTATTTTATTTCTATAATTTTTTCTCTCATTTGACTATAATTTCCTCACCTAATTATTTTACTACTTGTGGCTATGAATATACACTTTATTCTGAACGAAACCTATACTATATAACAACACAGTTCACCCAGATCATTACCACTCTTGAAATTGCTGCTGGCCTTCAATCATCCAGACCTTCTTAACTACACATTTCTATAATATAATTTCAAAACTCTTAGACGAACTCAATTTTAGACACTGCAATTTTTGAGTGTAAATTATTCTCTACAACTATGTCATTTTAGTTCTTGTTCTTGCCACCTAAATGCAGTAATAAAAAAATCACAAATTTGATAGTGTTCCCACTACTGATACTGTATAGCTTATATTTTGTTGAACCCTAGTATTCTCTGTAGCCCCAATAAAAGAATGAGGAAGTAGGAATTTTGAAATCATTTATACTTACTAGATAATCACAAAGCAGAGTGTGGCTATAAAAGGGAACTGGCACTCCTTATGGTAATGAAACACTGATGGCAGGAAGAAGATTCCAAAATAGGTTTCTCAAAGGAGGTCATCTTTGATCTATATTTGAAGCAGAGGGCATGCTTACTAAAGAAAATCTGGGTGTCCTAGAAGCCATATTTCTTGGTTATTCTGAATAGTTTGTAGCATTCTTTATTTTCTCATATTTAAATGGTCATATCTATTTACCAAACCAGATGTAAATATAGATTTTTCTCAAAATTAAATTTCAGATTATGTATTAAGCTATATCTTTCAATGAATATTGCATCTCTCTTATTTAACCAGGCATTAAAATTCTATTTATATTACAATTTTCTTTTTAGCAATGTTTCTGAGCCAAGACTAAACACCAGTCAGGATAAAAGCCCCCTGAGCTACTCTTCTTCATCCTTTCAGGTTTTCAGTTTATCCAAGGATGCCTCTGCCAAGTCATACTCTGAAATGCTGCTAATGAAGAATCCAAGCACAATGAAGAAGACAAGGCACACACTCAAACTGCCTTTACAAATGTGTGACCATTGTACCTAACATAAATGCTCTTAGCTCTAAGTGAAGTTCTCACCCCAGCTTTCCTAAATGACACACTTCAACTCTTTGAGCCCCAATTAGCTTTATTCTGAACCAAGCTGGGTTCTTGACATTTTCGCCTTTCTTGTGATATCTTCATTGGATTTTCTCTCCTTAGACCTATAAATTTTCTGAGGGGGTAAAATTATAAATTTATTCAGATATATGTACACACAACTCCTAGATCAAAAACTGTTATCAATAAAATCACTAAACGTTGCAGTTTAGTGAGCTATCTATTATCTTCTTGAAATATAAATTTAATAAAGATAAAACTCTTTCTGATTTCCTTTTCTTACTTGTAGGTGACTAGTTTTCCATTTGCACATATGGAGAATGACACAGATAATTTTTTGATGACTTCCCATAACCTAGTGCAATCAGACAGTAATACAGCTGAGAATGCTATTTAATTCTTTGACTTATAATTGATGTTTCCTACAATGTGTCACTGAATTACAGGGAAAAATTCTATATGAATTAAATATTTTTCTTTGAACTGAAACAAGTTTTTCTTTTCTACATCAACACTTTCACTACAGGGCGTTCTGAGACCTGAAAAGAAAGGCTCTGTGCTAAAGCTGTGACTGGTAACACTTCAGCAGGCATATTAACTGCCTGTGGGAGAGCTATTTAATTTGAATAGAATCTGAACAGTGGTAAGAAGGCTGTAGGTAACCCCCCATTATTCTATTGATAAAAACTCTATTGCCTTTAAGATCTGAAAAGCAAGACCTCTGCATTAAAAAGAAATTAAGTTATCTGGAAGATATAGTCAGAAGCAGTTAAACATATATTATAGGAGACTTTACTCATTATCAGGCCAAAGAGAGAGGAGACAATGAAATTGAGAATCCACTGGTTGTAGAAATAGAAAATAATAAATACTTTATTAAAACATGGTAAAATTTATCTTTGGAAGTATTTAAATTTCAATTGAAAATACAAGAATAAAGGAAAATGCCTAGTGTTTTAGCTACAATTCAATGAATATAATTTTCTAATAAATGGGGCTTATTAAAGATCGAACACTTTAACACATGAAAGTCATATATACTAGAATATTAAGTTTAGGTCAGTGGCAATGTATATTTGATAACTCAGAACAGATGAGTGTCTTAAATTTTACACAAGAAAGGAACTCTTATCATTTTGTGTGCTGTATTCCAGTGCATTGTACAGTGGTTGGCTCACCTGAAAGTAGGTAAACCTAACATTGTTAGAATGTGCTTTTGTGTCTGTCATAGCACAGTTTCATTTTGCATTGCCTTCAATGAGTTTTGATGGGTTTTGTATTTTATTTTATACTCTACAAAATTTGTTGATAACAATAAATGATAATTGTAAACTAAATATTCTTGGAAAAGTGATATTTTAAAGATATAATGGTTATACTAAATTGAACATGCATAGTGGACATTTAAATGTTACCAAGATTATTTCTTTAGTTGCAATATTTAACAGTGAACACGTACTAATGTAAAAGAGGTCAGGTTTTCATTAAATGCAATGATCAATAAAAGCTTCTTGCCTAGATCCTTTTGCACATTATCTTATCCTTGATCTCCCCTCAGGTTGTTACTGTACAATACATACAGCCACACAAATTGAACACTAATTACTGTCCTTTATTCCTTTTTCTCAATATATTGCTACTTTGACTGGTAATTGATTATTCTGAGTACTTTTGAATTGTTTAATTACCTCTTTGTCATTATTATTACTATCCTTAGTTAAAAGCCTCTTTCTCTGAACTATATCAATATTTGCTTATGTGCCTTAACCCACCAAGTACTGTCACATTGTTTTATTTAAAGAGAAAATTGTGTCTTGAGTTTGAGTCTCCTTAAATAGTCATTGCATGTATTGTATATATTTTCAAGAGCAAAAGTTTAATAATACAAATAACTTACATTTATCTGTAACCTTTATATCTCTTGAATACAGTTATCTCAACCTACTATTTAAAATTAAGGATGCAGTGTTATGATCTATACTCTAACTTACATATCATATTTCATACTGTTTTCTATCCTGATGGCTTTAAATTGAGTTATTAATGATCAGTGTGTTTTTTATCTCTGTTCCTCACTTATAAAGTTCTTTAAGTCTTGTGATATTTGTTCAGAAATTCCAAGTGAAATGGATCTATTAATATCTATTTGTGTTGCCTTTCAGACATAATATTTAGTGCTTGAAAACATTGAAGTATCTACTAAAAAGTCATTCGATGTATTTTCAACTAAATTGGTAAAGTGATTATATTTTGTTTGAAATAGCATGGGATTTTCTAAGAATGTTTTGTTTCCAATTATTATTTTGTACCCATGAAGCAGCTAAAGTTTATACATAATGATAAAAATAATCATAGACAAGTTGGATTTTTTTAAATGCTATTGTAGCCTTTAAAAAGTTGCTTTGATGATTAGAGGTGTTCATTAAGCACTCTGAGGAGAGCAAATGAATTAAGAATTTATAAGCCTCATTCATTTTATCAAGTTCATGTTTATTTTGAGAATAATGTTATGTTTCTTAGACATGGTCCTAATGTCATCATCACAAAACAATTGGTAAAACTTAAAACAAAACCAAAGAAAAAATCATTTAATAAGTTAATTACCTAATAGTATAAAGACCTGGATTCCTTTTCCTTATTACTGATAAGTAGCCAAAGAGTACTGACTGTAGTCAAAGAGACTACATAGAACAAATAAAGTATTCTATTCAGTGGCCTTAGCATCATATATTCTGCTATTAATTTTCTGACTGTTCAATATTAAAAAGGTTAGAACTGTATTAAATAATTCTAGAAGTCATGATATAAATTTTCCAACATTAAAAGATAATACCTTTTAATTTATTATATTTCTTTGCCTTCAAATGTTAATAATGTTTGAACACAAGATCATATAGAACTCTAGTTAGGTTCCAATGCCAGATGGTCATTTATATCATTATCTGTTATGCATTGGTTATGATTGCTTTTATCTCTATAATGTTATAGTTCCTTTCAATAAAAAGGAATTGTCTATGGGGCTAATACAAGGTTGTCCAATAGCAATTAAAAATTTTTAACATCTAGATTATTGTATACAAACCTCTCCTGCTATACGAAACAATTCACTAAATGATTCCCAAATGATGGGCTCCATCACGCACTTAAGAAAGGAGTAGATCTGAATCCTCAGGAATTTTTTCTTTAATTTTTTAGTCTTTATATTTAATCAGTAAGATACAGGGTTAGTTTCCACTTATTATTTGTTTTGCTAATGTTATTAGAATCATGGTACATAAAAGAATGAATTTGCTCCAATGCAAGTTTTTAATCCATTATCTTGAAAGAACTTGAACTCCCAGTGAGTAACCAAATTTACCTCATTAAGACAGTTCACTGAAATGCAATATTTCTTCACTTCTGGTTACTTGATACTCTGTGTTAGGCAGATGAGTCATGAATCAATGATGATGTTTAAAATTAGCTTTGAACTCAGTTGTGTTCGCATCTAAATATTTTTTGACAATTTTCTGTGTAACCGTTCCTCAACATTGATGCTTGGATTGGGTAATAACTACTCACTGTTACCCCACAACTACTTGAGAGCAATTGAACTAAAGTCAGTATTCCCACAAAATATGCAATGAAGATTTAATGATATAATGAAAGAACGTATATAGTGTAACATTCCAAGCAATTAGTCAGCAGGTCTTTGAACTTCACACAAGTGTAACATTTATTTCAATGCTTTTCTATTGGAAAATATGCTACTATCAGTCTGAAGCATTTTCAACACAAGATGCTACATGTAGTTGTTAATTTTTCACTCACCAAGGTGTCATAATAAAAAGATTGTCCATACTTGAGGGGTTTTTCAAGGTTAAGATATCACTCAGCAAACACCAAAATGTAAGATGCAGAAGTCTCCAAAGAAAAAGTCAGTAACTTTTAGTTTTACATGCTATCTTGGTCCCTGGGGAGACCCTGCATGTCCTTGGCACTATACTGTAGGGTTGTTTCTGCATATGTGGCTAAGTAAAGTTTTTACTTTTATGAGTGCATAGTCATAAAGAGTCTGGAAAAGTCGAAATAATACCTGACTGGTTTGGTTTGTTTCCAGTCAAATATCAGAAAGTGCAGAACTCATAATTAGAATGAATGCTTATTGGTTTTTATGTGCTTATGAAATAATTGAATGTGATAGTTTAAAATTCAGAGTTGAGTAAATTTATGGCAAAATCTCTTTCCAATCTCTGGTCTACGACTAATGTTTGCTCTTACTTGAAATTATATTACTAAAGTGTAGTGATTTGTAGAATTTCAATTTACTATTTATAGAAATTTAGTTTCTTTATAATATGAAAATCAATACAGTTCACTCTTGAAATTTTAACCACTTTTGACTAAAACAGAATATGATTCATGATTTAGCATGCTATAAATGAATGCATATTAATAATATAGTCAAGTACAAAACAAAAAGTTATATTCTTTGTGATATATTTATGTTAGACTATGGTTCATTGCTAATGTAAAACACACAACATAAAAACACAATTCATTAAATTGAAGATCATAAAATATAGTGAGGAGTTTTTTTTTTTTTTTTTTTTTTTTTTTTACTTTAATGGCCATAAGCTTGATTTTGATATAGGTACAATGGTCCCAAACTGTGTCAGTCAGACCACTAAATTTTTGTTCAGCTAGGTATTCATAAATTGAAATGAGCATCTAATATTAAATAATATAATTAAGAAGACAATAATCATACATGCCT
Source organism: Uromys caudimaculatus (assembly GCA_028551405.1). NCBI lineage: Eukaryota > Metazoa > Chordata > Mammalia > Rodentia > Muridae > Uromys > Uromys caudimaculatus. The sequence goes on from CM052716.1 coordinate 59,557,411, forward strand.
CCAGTCACAGGACTCTGGAGAGCAAAATGCCAGAATTGGCAGGTGTTTGCAGCCATTCTAGACTTCATTGGAAGTTGCAGGACAGTTTGGGCTACACAGTGGATCATTGTGGCAAAAAGCCAGAAAGAAAAGGAGACAGGAAGAGCAACAGGGAAAGTATTACTGGGTTGTCTTTTAATGAGTTTACATGACTATTCCTTTCACACAACACAATGTCAAAAAATGTTCATGTATGTGTCTCCTGATGAATTTATATTCATACACTTGATATACAGTGAATCACTGCAAATTAGAGTGATATAAACATGATTTATTAGATATTTGATATTGAGCCAATATTTATTTATTTACTTACCTACTTACTAATCTATTAACTTTACATCCCACTCACTGCCTCCCTCCTCATCATCCACTCCCCCAATCACCTGGGAATCCCCCATCCTGGCACATTAAGTCTGCTAGGCTAGGTATATCTTCTCCCACTGAGGCCAGACAAGACAACCCAGTCAGAAGAATGTCCCACATTCAGGCAACAGCTTTTGGCATAGCCATCATTCCAGTTATTCGGTACCCACAGGAAGTCCAAGCTACACATCTGCTACATATATAAGGGGGAGAGGGGAGGTGAGGGCAGCTAAGTCCAAGCTTATATGCTCTTTGTAAGCCAGTATTTTGAAATTTCTTTTATGCATAAATTTAGATAATATTTGGATATGAAATTTCTTCCTTTAATCTTTTTTTTTTCTTTTTACTACTTTTATTTTTTTACAACCCAGTCATTACTGTTCTCCACGTCCACCCTCCCACAGTTCTTCATCCCATTCCTCCTGAACCCCTGTCTCCAAGAGGATGTTCCTCCACACTCCTCCCTCCAGGCCTCTCTACTCCTTGGATATGGAATTTATAAAAAGATGTAATAAACAGAACACAGCATAGCCTGTCATTGCCATGTATAGGTTTTCAAGAATTTTCACAGTTGTGTTCCCTACTTATATATCAGCAAACCTTAAGTTATATTAATTTTCTCTGAAATAGAATTTCCTATCAGTCATACTGATTTTTAAATAGACTAAACATTTTCTATACAGAAATTCAGTGAAGGTTAATATACACTTGAAGGCATTTCAGATTTCTCAGACTAATATCTCCGACAATGAGAAATCCTCAACATGATTATGAAGCAAAATTCATTTAGAAATATAGTTCATGAACTGTAGCATTGTCAGAGTTGACATAAAATTATTAGAGTTTTTATAAAGGAAGATATTATATATATCATTTGACTATTTTATTGAGTATTACTCATAATATTTAATATAAAATATTGTCCCTTTAGCCTCACACTGTAACAGAAAAAGTTTGCACAATTTGAGCAGAACTGCAAATAACAGTAATTTGAAACCATGAAAGTCAGAAAGGTATTAACCTCAACCTTTCTCAAGATGATAATATGAAATAGCTCACCTTCTTGTTCTCAGTCTTATTAAAGTATTAGTGACTTTTCTTGTTGCTTTGACAAAACATCTGACACAACGATGTAAGGAAGGAATGGATTCTTTATGACTTAGAGGATGGATATTAAAGAGGGGAGACTTAGGGGCAGAGTTGAGTGATCGCTCACATTTTGTCAGCAGTTAAACAGCAGAGGATCAACAAGAAATGTAGTAGGACTATGAAAACTCAAAGTCAGCACCTAGTGACTCACCTCCTCAAGGGAGACCCAGTTCCATAATTTCTCCCAAATCCAACATCCCCAATGTTCAAACACATGAGCCTGGAGGGGGATATTTCACCTTCAAACTATATAATTTGACAGGCAATAATAAGAGAAATTAGAATTTCAATACCTATTTGTACTTCAAATATCACCTGTACATATTGCTTTTCTCATTGTTACTGTCAACATTGTTAGTTATGACTGAAGGTGGTAAGGCAGTAAAGACCCAGCTTCCATCTGAAGGTATAACCACCTTTCTCCTGTTTCATGATGTATAACTCATAGGATAGACTGAAACCTAGTGACCTAAGTGAAACCATTCAGACTACTTTAATGAATATTACTTGCTGAGTCCTAATACAACAAAGCAATGATCATGAATCCAAAGCATATGAGAATCTGGCTATCAAAGTGCGTCTGTTCATGTTGTGTACTTCCTTACAAGATTTAAAATACATGTTACATTTTAGTTTCACATCAACCAAAGAATAAGTAACTAGCTTAAAGCTGCAACAATTTGAGAATGATCCTTCCTTTATACAAATGATAAACAATGAGCTGAGAAAGAAAACAGGGAAATAACACCCTTCAAAATAGTCATAACTAATATAAAATATCTTGGTGTAACTCAAACCAAACAACCGAAAGATCTATATGATAAGAAGTTCAAGTCTCTCAGAAAGAAACCAAAGAAAACCTCAGATGATGGAAAGATCTTCCATGCTCATGGATTGGCAGGATTAACACAGTAAAAATGGCCATCCTACCAAAAGCAATCTATAGATTCAATGCAATCCCCATCAAAATCACAACACAATTCTTCACAGACATGGAAAGAGCAATTCTCACTTTCATCTAGAAGAACAAAAAACTCAGGATAGTAATAATAATAATAATAATAATAATAATAATAATAATAAAAGAACTTCTGGGAAAATCACCATCCCTGACCTCAAGCTTTACTACAGAGCAATAGTGATAAAAAACTGCATGGTATTGGTACAGAGACAGACAGGTCAATCAATGGAATAGAATTGAAGACCCAGAAATAAACCCATATACTTACGGATACTTGATCTTTGATAAAGAAGCCAAACATATACAATGGAAAAAAGAAAACATCTTTAATAAATGGTGCTGGTCAAACTGGTAGTCTGTATGTAGAAAAATGAAAATAGACCCATATTTCTCACCTTGCACAAAGCTCAAGTCCAACTGGATCAAAGACCTCAACATAAAACTAGATACTCTGAATCTAATAGAAGAAAAAGTAGGAAAGAGCCTCAAACTCATTGGCACAGGGGGAAATTTCCTGAACAGAACACCAATGGCTCAGGCTCTAAGATCAACAATTGATAAATGGGACCTCATGAAAAATAAAAAGCTTCTGTAAGGCAAAGACACAGTCAATAGGACAAATGGGCAATTTACAGATTGGGAGAAAGTCTTCACTAACCCCACATCTGATAGAGGGGTAATATCCAAAATATATAAAGAGCTCAAGAAGCTAACCACCAAAACACTAAACAACCCAATCAAAAAATTGGTATAGAACTAAACAGAATTCACAACAGAGGAATCTGGAATGGCCGAGAAGCACTTAAAGAAATATTCAAAGTCCTTAGTCATCAGGAAATGCAAATCAAAATGACCCTGAGATTCCACCTTATACCAATCAGAATGGCTAAGATCAAAAACTCAGCTGATAGCACATGTTGGCGAGGATGTGGTGAAAGAGGAACACTCCTCCATTGGTCGTGAAATTGCAAACTGGTAAATTCACTGTGAAAATCAATCTGGAGGTTGCTCAGAAAACTGGAAATAGATCTACCTGAAGACCCAGCTACAACACCCTCGGGCATCCAAAAGATGCCTCACCATGCCACAGTGGCACCTGTTCTACTATGTTCATAGTGGCCTTATCTGTGATAGCCAGAAGCTGGAAACAACCCAGATGTCCCACAACAGAAGAATGAATACAGAAAATGTGGTTTGCTTACACAGTAGAATACTATTCAGCTATTAAGAATGAGGACATCCTGAGTTTTGCAGGCAAATGGATGGAACTAGAAAATATCATGCTGAGTGAGGTAACTCAGACCCATAAGGACATGCATAGTATATACTCAACAATAAATGGATATTAGCCAAAAAAATGCAGAATACCTAGGATACAATCTACAGAACTTATGTTTAAAAAGCAGAAAGACCCAAGTGAAGATACTTCAATCTCATATAGAATGGGGGAGAAAATAATCATGGGAGGTAGAGGGAAGGAGGAATCTGGGTGGCGGAGGGCAAAGGGGGAACAGGATCAGGTATGCAGAGGAGAACAGGAGGTGAGAGACTCTCAGGACTCAATGGAAATGACCTTAGATGAAATGCCCAACAGTGGCGAGAGGGAACTCGAAGAGGGCCTCAAGAGAGGGAACATGGTTACAAACTCACAGTCAAATTTTCTGACCTAGAATTGTTACTGTCAGAAAGAACTGCAGGGACAGAAATGGAGAAGTAACTGAGGGAAAGGTAATCCAACTGGGATCCATCTCATGGGAAGGCACCAATGCCTGAGACTATTTCTGATGCTATGGTGTGCTTACAGACAGGAGCCAAGCATGGCGTCCTCCGCCAGGTCCAATCAGCAGTTGACTGAGGGAGATGCAAATACCTACACCCAACCCTTGGACTGAATTTGGGGATCACTATGGTTTAATTAGAGCAAAGACTGGAAGAAGCTGAAGAGGAGGGTAACTCCATAGGAAGACCAGTGGTCTCAACTAACTGGGACTGTTGGGAGCTTTCAGACACTGAGCCACCAGCCAGGAGCATACATGAATTGGTCTGAGGGCCCCAGATACATATATAGCAGAGGACTGCCTAGTCTGGCCTCAGTGTGAGAAGATGTGCCTAATCCTGGAGAGACTTGAGTCACCAAGGAAGAGGAAAGCCTGGGGGGCAGGAACAAGGGGGGATGGGGACATCCTCTTGAAGACAGAGGGAGGAGGAATGGGATGAGGAACTGTGGGAGGGGGGACTTAGAAGCGGGCAAAGGTTGGATTGTACATAAATAAAAAATGATGAAAAATCAAAAAGATCATTTAAAATGATTCTGTGTGGCTATTGTGAAGTGGTCTTGAGCCTGATAATATTTATTGTTATTTGGTTTGTCCTACTGCAGGGTATTTTCTTAAAACTGTCTTAAAAATCTGTATTAACATTAATGTTGCTATACGTTAGCTGTCTACAGAGAAAATAGCAGGTGTATATCACATATCAAGAACACAGTAACTTTCTACATTAAATAGCTTACCTATTAATCTAATACTTTACTACACTGGTATGAAATTATTATTAATGTTTATTTTATTTTAGACTGCTATAAATATTTGAAATTTAAAAATAATTCAGTGAAAAGAAACTTGCAAGGTTGTGATTCATATTTTGAGGAGCAAGACATTTCTCACTTGGATTGCTTACTTGGAAGTCAACTATTTTGTTTTTCAAAGTAGTGCTAGCTTTGTGTGTGTGTGTGTGTGTGTGTGTGTGTGTGTGTGTGTGTGTGTGTGTGTATGCATGCATGCTTGTATATTTGGAGTTTTGCCCACAAATCACTATGAAAACCATGAATATTAATCACATAACGTCCTCTTCACAATGGAGAAGATAAAACACCTGATTTTCTACCCAAAAATCTGGGATTGGGTGTCATTAATGACTTTTGTGCTATCTGTTGCAGCAGATCTTACTTACTCTTTGCTATAGAGGCACTCCTCATGCGAACCTCCAGAATGTTCACACTAGACTCTCCTTACCTAGTTTTCAACTAATAGAATCATCCATAGGGAGGTGTTACATGTACTTTATAGCCTGTTGACCTCTTGGTCAGAGGCCACACTAAATTCTAGGCCATTTATCTATAAAACATATGCTCATGGTCCCATGTACTTTGCAAAGAAGTTTCTTTGAAGTCGTACTCCAAGCCTTATTGTGCACCTGGAATGGAAATGATTGTTGTCTAGAAACTTTTTAATCAAGTTTTATATATGCTAACAATGAACCTCTTGGCATTAGACAACCTTAAGTTTGATCCAGGTTGATGAAGTCTATTTGAACTGAGTTTTCATTGTCATCTCTTTGCTGGTTTGCTTTCCTGCCTGGTTAGCTGCATGACCCACCTCATTTACATATATATATATATATAAATTCTATGCCTTGTTCATTTGCTCTTTTTAAAGAACTTTGTTAGAATGTTATATGTGTTAAAATATGGCACAAAACAAACAAAATGAACAAAAATCCCTGAGGTTTAAAAACTAAGGAACAAATAATTAATTTACAAAGAAATATGTTCCAATATACTTCGTATGTTTTACAAGTAACATATAATCATGTGTTTGTTAAAATTTAAGTAATAAGTAACACAATGGTTCAGAAAACTATGGCAACATCTTTCTTTTACAAAAATAAGCAAGTACTAATACCTACATGTAGAAGTAGAACATAACAATAATAATATTGACACTCCCAACCCCTGTGCTCCTAGAACAATTAACTCCTAAACAAACACTAATAATTGATAAAATGGTGAAAATGGTAGTTTGTCTCATGGAGTACTTGGGAAGGTTAAGGGAGACACTCCTGGAAATCTTAAAGTACAGACTTAAAAAAAAATCACTCAGAATAATAACAGCTACGAGCACAAGTAAAAGAAATGAGTTGTACTGGTGAGTCAGATTGAAGTGTCTCAAGTCTTGGTCTCTCAGCTTTAACTGGGTATCACCTGAGTATTGTTAATGATTTAGAAGATGAATTTCAAATACTTTTTCCTACATATTTCCACAGTAAATTGAAGTTTCATCTGTGACCCAGTGAACACAAAATAAAGGGTAAATAATGTTTTTAAATGTATTGTTGATTGCTACATCGTTACCAACTTTCTCACTGAGACAATCAAGGTCATTTCCAATAACCAGGGACAAACCACTGTGTGAAGCTGTGGAGTTACTGTGCAATAGAGATTCGGCACTAAAAATGGTTCTCTCCTTGCACATAGTAGTTGTTATTGGTAGGTGGCAACATGAACTTAAGCACTAATGTGTAATAAAGAAAAGTAATAGTAAGTATTCACTAGCTGTTTTAGAACTTCAGTCAGTCCATGAATATTCGCTACCATTTTACAATCTTAATTTTCAAGCAAATTTCTGTAAAAATTTTGATGACAGCCCATTCATTTTTTCCTGTTTTGAGCTATTACTTTCATCTATGCAGCATGTTTTATTTTAATCTCAACTACATTCTGTGTTTGCTATTGAATTTATTTGGGTCAGTTTCATTCAACAAAAGTCATACCCTATACAGTCTAGTTAGGCTTAACAGTCCATTGTAGAAGATGCTTAAAATTCTAAGGATTGTTTTTATGTTAATAAAAAACAATTTTCATTATTTCAGATGACCTATGTTTGTACCCTTGATACTGACATTGCACTAGATGAAATTTATCTTTATACATTGGAGCAACTCCATTTTAGAAAACATTTCTTACCATCATAGATGCATCAGAATCTCCAGAGATAGTGATAATCTGAAATTCCAAATGCTATAGTGAAAACCTACATGAATTTGTAAAAAAGAAATTCTGAATTATGTATGAGAGTTGGAAATCACTTTTTCACATTTTTATAATAAATCTCCAAAGAATTTGACGGTGCAAAGTAACATTGAAATCTATTTGTAACTGAAAACGGAATGAAATAAATTACATTAAATACCAAAATCACTAATCAAATTCTCTTGTTATATATGACTACTTTTTCATGGATGACATTTGGGAAAATAATTAATTTTTCATTTCATCGAATATATAATTTTGTAGAAAGTTCTGAAAACTATATTCAAAGTTATGCTTGGAGAGAAATATCTTAAAATTTAATAGTATTGTTAATTGTATGGTTGGAAACATTGTACATTTTATCTACAGTGATCTTCATACTTTGAAGGAAAGATAAATTCATAACTTATCCCAAGACAATTATAAAACATAAGAAATATAGTTCACTTTTTCAGAGAAATGCTAGGCATCAACAATACAGACAAGCCTAGAGACTTGCAGAATTGAAGGGGCTGAGGATCAAAAATGAGGCTCTAAAGATTAGTGACTGGAACTGAAGCTCAGAAAGCCATCATCAAAGTACAAGAATTTGGATGCTGTTTACAAAAGGCTCCTGATGGTCAAGACTCTGTGAAGCAAGACCTCAAAGCAAGTAATGCTGAACAGCATAGCATAACCCTGTCACTGGTATAAGAGCCAGTGTATAAATAGACGGGACCTTAGTAATCCTGTCTGCAAAGCTCATAGGGAGGCAAAGTCAAGAGAACAATACCTTACTCTGCAAGTACCAATGAGATTTTACCAAATGATTATAGTTATTGTGGTTGTGAAAGACCTGACCCCCTTATGAGGAAAGTTAGACCCCTAGCACACTTGGAGCGAGAAACAGAAATAGGACTGAAATTACCTGCTTGACCAAACCCCACCCGGCTGCATTCTTTCCCCTAAGAAACGGGTGACCTTGGCCTGGCCCCAGGGCCAGAGGCACAATGGTCCAGGAACTAGCTAACCACAAAAATGTTTGTGCAACTGCCTTGTGACTAATTTACAACATTCTGTACTTCCCCATAATGCAAATTCTTTCTGTTCCCCACCCCTTGCTTTGTGATTTTTTTCCTTTAAACACCCCTGACTTTAACTGCTGGAGGTCAAACTCCTCTACCTCTGTATAGGTTACAAGCTTGACCCCAGTGCACTGGTCCCCCAATAAACCTCATGTGATTGCAGCAAGGACGGTCTTTCGTGAGTTCTTGGGGGTCTCACCATCCTGAGACATGAGTGAGGGTCTCCCCAGCTTGGAGGTCTTTCATTTGGGAGCTCGTCCGGGATTTGCGACCACCCTCGTCTCCAAAAACCTACTTGGAGGTGAGATTCTGTTTGTGTTCTTGTTCGTCTGTGCCGGCTGAAGTCTGAATCTGTATTTTCGGATTGTGCGCAGTCTAGTTTGCAGTCGCTCACGCCCCTGTAAGGGGACAACGATCTCCCAGTCTCGGGTAGAGGCTGGGGGCGTGATCGGCCAAGGGGCTAGGGGATCATGGACTGTTGCCCTGGAAGATGTTCCAGGAGGTCTGGAGGGACCCCAGGGACGCCTGGGAGATTCCTGTTGGGGTGCTGGAGAGGACATAGTCCTCCCGGCCATCTGTTTTCTGAATTGGTTTTGCTTGTCACGGTGGAAACGGGCCCTTGTCAGTCTTTGTCTGTGTATTTTCAGTCTGTTTGTTTTTTTCCGTCTGTGCCAGCTGAAGTCTGATTCTGTACTTTTGGTTTATGCAGTCGCTCGCATCTTCGTGAGGAGATGACAATCTCTTGGTCTCAGGTAGAGGCTGAGGGCGAGATCAGCAGACATGCTAGGGGATCACTGACTGTTACCCTGGGAGGCATCCCAGGAGGTCTGGCGGGACCCCAGGGATGCCTGGGAGATTCCTGTTGGGGTGCTGGAGAGGACATGGTCCTCCCGGCCGTCTGTTTTTCTGAATTGGGCTCGCCTGCCTCGGTGGAAGTGGGCGCTTGTCAGTCTTTGTCTGTGTATTTTCAGTATCTGTTTTGTCTTGTTTGTGACTTTGATGATGGGACAGATGATAACGACTCCTCTAGGTTTGACTTTAGGACATTGGACTGAGATTAAGGTTAGGGCACACAATTTGTCAGTTGAGGTAAAGAAAGGGCCATGGCAGACTTTGTTCTTCGGAGTGGCCGACTTTTGATGTTGGCTGGCCCCCGGAGGGCACCCTTAACCTCTCTATTATTTCAGCAGTGAAAGCCATCGTTCTTCAAAAGAGAACAGGGTCCCATCCTGACCAAGCACCTTGCATCCTTCTCTGGGAGGATCTTGCACAAGACCCCCCTCCATGGCTTAAGCCTTGGGCGCAGAAACAAAAGCCAGGCTCCGGAGTCCTGGCCCTCAGAGAATCGGAAGTCAAACCAAAAGCAAAAACTCCAAAGCCTGAGACTCAGCCTAAAAGTCAGCCTTCGGTTCCTCCTAAGGTCTATCCTGAGACTGAGGAGCCACCCGAATGGCCAACTCCTCTCCCGCCCCCTTACCCTCTACCTCAGGTGGCGGATCACCGGGCCAGTGGTGGTGCGGAGGGCAGACCGGCTGCTGGAACCTGAAGTCGGCGTGCCCAGAGTCCTGCGCAGGGCCCTGGAGGGTCGTACTCCACCACAGTGTTGCCGCTTCGTGTCTACGGGCCCCTGGTTGACCCCCCCTCAACTCCAACCCCTCCAATACTGGCCATTCTCCTCTGCTGATCTTTACAATTGGAAGACTAACCACCCTTCTTTTTTAGAAAACCCTGCCAGTCTAACAGGACTGGTGGAGTCCCTAATGTTTTCCCACCAGCCTACTTTGGATGACTGTCAGCAACTCCTGCAGGTTCTCTTTACTACTGAGGAGAAAGAGAGGATTCTCCTGGAAGCTCATAAAAATGTTCCAGGGCCGGATGGAACTCCTACCAACCTTCCAAATTTGATAGATGCCTGATTTCCCCTGAATCACCCTAATTGGGACTTCAACACGGCAGAAGGAAGGGAGCTGCTGACAGTCTATCGGCAGGCTCTTGTGGCAGGTCTCAAAGGGGCGGCCAGATGCCCCACCAATTTGGCTAAGGTAAGAGAGGTTCTCCAAGGACCAGCCGAGCCCCCACCTGTGTTCCTAGAACATTTGATGGAGGCCTATAGGCATTATACCCCTTTTGACCCAACCTCTGAGGGTCAGCAGGCGGCAGTAGCTATGGCCTTTATAGGGCAATCAGCATCAGATATTAAGAAAAAGCTACAACGTTTAGAAGGACTGCAGACCCTGTCTCTGCAGGATTTAGTCAAGGAGACAGAGAAAGTGTTTCATAAAAGGGAGACAGAAGAGGAAAGGAAAGAGAGGGAGAAGCGGGAAGCAGAGGAAAGAGAGAACCAGAGGGATCGTAGACAGGAAAGGAATCTGACTAGAATTTTGGCCACAGGACTTAGACAGACAAGGGACCTGGGCAACAGAAGACCACGAATGAGAGAAGGAGGGAAGAGGTCCCTACTAGAGAGGGACCAATGTGCCTACTGTGGAGAGAAAGGACATTGGGTGAAAGAATGTCCAAGGAGGAAGACTAAGGCCTCCAAGGTCTTAACTCTAGAAGAAGATGATTACAGGGGATGGGGCTCAGACCCCCTCCCCAAGCCTAGGGTAACCCTAACTGTGGAGGGGACCCCTATGAGCTTTCTGGTAGATACAGGAGCTGAATTTTCAGTCTTGAAACAGCCCTTAGGGAAGCTAAAAAACAAAAAGACTGTGGTTGTTGGAGCCACTGGACAGAAACAATACCAATGGACCACTTCCAGACAAATAGACCTAGGAAAGGGGCAGGTGACACACTCTTTCTTGGTCATCCCCAAGTGCCCTATGCCCTTGTTGGGAAGGGACCTGCTGACAAAATTAAAGGCCCAGATCACATTCTCCCAAGAGGGACCAGAAGTGACATGGCAAAACCCTACTTCCATGATATTGGCTCTGAAGCTAGACGAAGAATATCGGCTGCATGAGCCTCCTGGTAAGGCAAAGACACCTGATTTAAGAAGATGGCTGACAGCATTTCCCAAGGCATGGGCAGAGACTGGGGGCATGGAGATGGCAGTACGAGTTCCCCCAGTAGTTGTGGGGCTAAAGACAAATGCCACCCCTATTGGGGTTCACCAATACCCCATGAGTAAGGAGGCCAGAGAGGGAATTAGTCCTCATATCCAGAGGCTTCTACAACAAGGCATTTTGATCCCCTGTCAGTCGCCCTGGAATACACCTTTGTTACCAGTCAAGAAACCTCGCACTAGTGACTACCGGTCAGTGCAGGATTTGAGGGAAGTCAATAAAAAAGTACAGGACATACACCCCACAGTTCTTAACCCTTACAATCTCCTCAGCTCCCTTCCCTCCAACCAAAAATGGTATACTGTTTTGGACTTAAAAGATGCCTTTTTCTGCCTCAAGTTACATCATTCAAGTCAGCCCATTTTTGCCTTCGAATGGAGAGATCCAGACACTTGACAGGCAGGGCAGCTAACCTGGACCAGGCTACCTCAGGGGTTCAAAAATTCACCCACTCTCTTCAATGAGGCCCTCCACCAAGACCTGGCCACCTTCAGAGCTAAGAACCCCCATATTACACTGCTTCAATATGTTGATGATTTGCTTCTAGCCACCACCACTGAGCTCAAATGCCAGCGTGGTACCAAAAAACTTCTGACTGAACTGGGTGAGTTGGGATACAGGGCTTCAGCAAAGAAAGCTCAATTGTACCAGACGGAGGTCACCTATCTGGGATATATTCTCAGAGATGGGAAACGATGGCTCATGGAAGCCAGGAAGAAGACTGTGACCCAGATCCCCACTCCAACTATACCCGGACAGGTAAGGGAATTCCTAGGCACTGCTGGTTTCTGTAGACTGTGGATGTCAGGGTTTGCAGCCCTAGCTGCCCCATTGTACCCCTTGACTACAGGGGGGGGCATTCATGTGGACTCCAGACCATCAGAAGGCCTTTGAAACAATCAAAGAGGCCCTTTTGACTGTACCTGCCCTAGCCCTGCCTGACTTGACCAAACCCTTCACCCTATATGTGGATGAAAGGGCTGGGGTTGCGAGAGGAGTCCTGACCCAGGCCCTGGGACCTTGGAAGAGACCTGTGGCTTATCTGTCAAAAAAACTGGACCTGGTCACGAGCGGGTGGCCTACCTGTCTAAAAGCCATCGCTGCAGTAGCCCTACTCCTCAAAGATGCTGACAAGCTCACTCTGGGGCAACAGACCACTGTGATAGTGCCCCGCACTCTCCAAACCATCATCAGACAGCCCCCCAACCGCTGGATGACCAACGCCCGGATGACACACTACCAGAGCCTCCTGTTGACTGAGCGAGTGACCTTTGCCCTCCCTGCTGTCCTCAACCCCGCTACCTTGCTGCCAGAGGCTGATGAATCCTAATCATCACTGTGCTGACATCCTGGCAGAAGAAACTGGCACCCGAAATGACCTCAAGGATCAACCCTGACCTGGAAGCCGCAACTGGTATATCAATGGCAGCAGCTTTGTGGTTGAAGGTAAGCAGAAGGCAGGGGTGGCAGTGGTGGATGGAAAACAAGTAATCTGGGCCAGCAGCCTTCCCGAAGGGACCTCAGCCCAGAAGCTGAACTTATGGCTCTGGTACAAGCTCTACGGATGGCAGAGGGGAAGTCTGTCAATATCTATACTGATAGCAGGTATGCTTTTGCAACTGCCCATATACATGGAGCCATCTATAGACAGAGAGGGCTGCTGACATCTGCAGGAAAAGACATCAAAAACAAAGAAGAAATTTTGAGCCTTCTTGAGGCCATACACTTACCAAGGAAGGTAGCCATTATACATTGCTCAGGACACCAGAAAGGTCAGGACGCTGTGGCCTGAGGAAATCAGATGGCAGGCTTGACCACTAACCAAGAAGCACAAGGAGCCATGATTCTGGCTGCCCAAAAATTGAAGGATTATTATGATGTCAGAGGGACCAGCTTTAGATATACTCCTGAAGATTATCAAGTTATGGACAAACTAGGCATAGTTCAGGGATACACCCCCTATGGGGTGGCTGAAACTGAAGAAGGCAAGCAGGTTCTCCCTCAGGAGGAAGGGCGCACGTATGTTGCCAAGCTTCATCGCCTAACCCATCTAGGAACAAAGAAACTTATAGACATTGTGAGATCCTCTGATTACCATGTTATTGGACTTCCAGATTTGGCACAAGACGTGGTCAGGAGGTGTGAGGCATGTACCCTGACCAATACAGGACATTCCATCAATAGTCATGGCAAGAGACTTAGGGGCGACTGCCCCGGAGCATATTGGGAAGTGGACTTTACAGAAATTAAGCCAGCCAAATATGGCAACAAGTATTTGCTAGTTTTTATAGATACTTTTTCAGGATGGGTGGAAGCCTTCCCTACCAGGACTGAAACTGCCAATGTGGTAGCTAAGAAGATCCTTGAAGAAATCTTTCCAAGGTTTGGAATTCCCAAGGTAATCGGGTCTGATAATGGACCAGCCTTCATTGCCCAGGTAAGTCAGGGATTGGCCACACAACTGGGGATTAATTGGAAATTACATTGTGCTTATAGACCCCAGAACTCAGGTCAGGTAGAGAGGATAAACAGAACTCTAAAAGAGACCTTGACAAAATTAGCCTTAAAGACCAGCGGGAAAGACTGGACAGCCCTCCTTCCCTTTGCCCTGTTCCAAGTTCGGAAACTCCTAGAAGGTTTAAACTCACTCCTTATGAGATCTTATGTGGGGGACCACCACCACTTACTGAGGCAGGTGGAGTTTTTGACCCTGATGCTTCTCTTTCTCAACCCCTGTTTGCCCGATTGAAGACCCTTGAGTTGGTCAGACACCAAGCCTGGTAACCAGTAAAGGGAGCCTATGAGACTGGGAGTACCGACGTGCCCCATCAGTTCCAGATCGGAGACGCTGTCCTGGTCCAGCACCATCGAGTGGGCAATCTCGAGCCTTGCTGGAAGGGACCATACTTAATGCTCTTAACCACCCCCACGGCAGTTAAGGTTGAAGGCCTCCCAGCATGGATCCATGCTTCCCACATCAAGAGGGCCCCAGAGCCGGTCCAAGATGAATGAAGATTGGAAAAGACTGCCGATCCTCTTAAGCTACATCTGTGCTGTGTACATGACTCAGGTACCGGGTAAAAATCCTCATGCTCCCCAGAAATTAACCTGGCAAGTGTCATCAGCCACAGGGGAAATGATATGGTCAGTAAGCCACACAGCACCGCCCTGGACTTGGTGGCCTACTCTTTATCCAAACCTTTGCAAATTAACTGTGGGTGCCTCAGGTAAGTGGGACTTAGAAGAATATTTTGATCAACAGTGGAGGGCACCCTCCTCACCTTCCCCTCCTGGGAGATCTGACCGTGAACCGGGGGGAGGCTGTGGTACGCCAGACAGAAGAACCATGCTGAGCATTCTTACCTTCTATGTTTGCCCTGGCTTCCATAGAGACCGCGCCTTAAGCTCATGGTGTGGAGCTGGGGCTGTGAGACCACAGGTGACTCCTACTGGAATCCTTCTTTTTCCTGGGATTATATTAAAGTTACTGCTAACTATACGCACCCTGGTCTTGGTAAAGTAATTTATGACTGGAGCAGCATGCCAGAATGTTCAGGCTGGTGCCACCTGTTGCGTATCCAGTTCACAGATCCAGGAAAAAAATCCAAGCTATGGACTAGGGGTGTTTCATGAGGTTTAAGGCTTATAAGGAAGGTTATGATGATGGTGTTATCTTCACCATAAGACTAAAGATAGAAAGCCCCCGTCGCTGTCAGTTGGACCTAACAGAGTGCTGGCTGAGCAGGGCCTCCCAACCCCACTACCCCCAAAACCTATATTGATTCCACCACCATCAGCCTAGCCATGAGATCTCCAATTATCCCCACTAGGGCCCCTAATGAGACACCTTACCAGCCCCCAGTAGCGACAGGACAAAGGATGTTCAGTCTTATACAGGGAACCTTCCAGGCCCTTAACACCACCAATCCAGAGGCCACCTCGTCCTGTTGACTCTGTCTGTCTTCCAGACCCCCTTATTATGAGGGCCTGGCTGTAACAGAGTCTTTTAATATCACAGACCATTCTGAATGGCAGTGCCCTTGGGGATCTCAAAATAAACTCACCCTGACTGAAGTTTTGGGAAAAGGATTCTGTATAGGCAGGGTGCCAGCGACCCATCAGCACCTTTGTAGTTCCTCTGTGGCCCTCAAGCAGACAGAGTCAAACAAATATCTGGTGCCAGGATATAACAGATGGTGGACATGCAATACTGGGTTAACCCCTTGTGTCGCTACTTCAGTTTTCAACCAGTCTAAAGATTTCTGTATTACGGTTCAGCTTGTTCCCCAAGTCTATTACCATCCTGAAGAAGAGGTCGTTGATGAATATGACTCCCGACCCACTCAGTTTAAAAGGGAACCTGTATTTCTAATCCTAGCAGTCATGCTGGGGCTGGGGGTAATGGCTGGAGTAGGAACAGGGACTGCAGCCCTGGTCACTGGACCAGTGCAGTTAGAAAAAGGATTGAGTGAACTTCAGGCCACCATGAACGAGGACCTTCAAGCTTTAGAAAAGTCTGTCAGTAACTTAGAAGAATCCTTAACCTCCCAGTCAGAAGTAGTTCTACAAAACAGGAGAGGGTTAGATTTGCTATTCCTAAAAGAAGGGGGATTATGTGCAGCCTTAAAAGAAGAATGTTGCTTTTATGTTGATCACTCAGGAGCCATTAGGGCCTCCATGAGCAAGCTTAGAGAAAGGCTAGAAAGACGCAAGAAAGAACGGGAGGCTGGACAGGGGTGGTTCGAAGGATGGTTCAGCAAGTCGCCTTGGATGATGACTCTGTTTTCTGCCTTAGCAGGATCCCTGCTGATTTTATTCCTTTTGCTCACTATTGGACTCTGTTTAGTTAATAGATTAATAGCTTTTGTCAGGGAACGAGTAAGTGCTGTACAGATTCTAATGTTAAGACAGTAATACCATGCTCTGGGGGAACACGACAAACAGGTCTACAACAATACAGAAATATAGTTCTAAGATTAGTACTAGGTACTAGAAGAAGTGGGGAATGAAAGACTTGACCCCCTTATGAGGAAAGTTAGACCCCTAGCAAACTTGGAGCCAGAAACAGAAATAGGACTGAAATTGCCTGCTTGTCCAAACCCCATCTGGCTGCATTCTTTCCCCTAAGAAATGGGTGACCTTGGCCTGGCCCCAGGGCCAGAGGCACAATGGTCCAGGAGCTAGCTAAGCACAAAAATGTTTGTGCAACTGCCTTGTGACTAACTTAGAACATTCTGTACTTCCCCATAATGCAAATTCTTTCCATTC
Organism: Uromys caudimaculatus; assembly: GCA_028551405.1. Classification (NCBI taxonomy): domain Eukaryota; kingdom Metazoa; phylum Chordata; class Mammalia; order Rodentia; family Muridae; genus Uromys; species Uromys caudimaculatus. The sequence goes on from CM052716.1 coordinate 59,574,133, forward strand.
CCCACCCCTTGCTTTGTGGTTTTTTCCTTTAAACACCCCTGACTTTAACTGCTGGGGGTCAAACTTCTCTACCTCTGCATAGGTTACAAGCTCATGCCCAGTGCACTGGTCCCCCAATAAACCTCGTTTGATTGCAGCAAGGACAGTCTTTCATGAGTTCTTGGGGGGTCGTGCCATCCCAAGACTTGAGTGAGGGTCTCCCCAGCTTGGAGGTCTTTCAGTTAAATCTCTGAACATAAAGTCAAGCAAAGCAAGCCCTTATTAGACTCATAAAAATGACCAAAAAAAGCAGTTTAAAAAAAGAAAAAGCTATAAACTCCAGGATACACATATCTCTGAAGATGCACAAAACAATAATACTAACAAATCCTCCCCTCCCTCCAAAATTCCACATTAACTGCACTTCAGTACCATGGAAACAAAGCTAATAACTTAAATGACAGAAATAAATTCAGATTACTACATTTAATTAGCTCAAAGAGGGGCTGAAGAGATTAATTTTCCCACACTGAAACAGTTAATTGCCAATAATCCCTTAGAAGGGATGAGACCTCATGACCTCTCAGTTCAGCACATTCCAGATCTTGTGAAGAAAGCCACATCTTCAGTAAGTTTATGAACTCAATGGGTACATCATGTCCAGAAGATATTGATTGATACATACCTTTCCAATATGGCCTCATTATTTCCACTCACTCTTTCATATTGGTTCCTCTACCTTAAAGGGATTGATAAAAGTGCTATATTTAAAGACTAGCAATTCAACAATACTTACTCTGTGCACCTTAGCCAGTTTTAGGCTTCTTCAGTAGCCTCTGCCTGATCCAGTAAGAAAGTTCTTTATTTGATGAATCCCATAAACTACAACAATGACATGTTCCCTCTAGTTAGGACACTAATGTCATATTTGGGTAACCAACCTTCTGATTAGAGTTGAGGACCATTTCAAAAAAAAAAAAAAAAAGGAACTCCTGAGTGGTTCTGTTTGCCAGAACTAGAATCTATAGCTGGGAGGTCATAGAACCTAGATAAATGTACTACTAGTGTTCTGCTAAAGCATCATATTGTCAGATGTCAAATTGCAAATACTGTAGATGCTTGTGATCATAGCATTAGTGCTATGCTTGCCATTCATCAAAGACAAAATTCTCAACAAATATGTGTAGCAAAACTGAATTATCTACCTGTGAAAGAAAAAAATAGATCTATATCACTCATCCTCACAAAAATCAATTCAAACTGGATCAGCAAGTATACGTCCAACTGGAAACACTGAGTTTTCTAAAAGTAAACAGGCCAAGCTCATCAGAACATTAGCATTGGCAAAATATAGCCTAGATTTGACAAATGAGATAAACATGAATGTTAAAAGCCTCCATACAAAGTATAATAAAGTATTATAGAATAAATAGGCTGCCTATAGAATGGGAGATAATCTTTGCTAGGTACTTTCGACAAGGAATTTATAAACAGAAAAAAAACTGCAAAAATTACTTTCTCTGAAAAATGAATCTCCAACTTTTCAGACAAAAACAGAACAATGATTTTAACAGAATAGTTCCAGAAGAAGAAACACAAATGATCAGTACATCTACTTAAATTATCCCATTTCTATATCCTTAAATAATCCCAATCTAACCATCAGAAAAATGCAAACAATATTATTTCAAAATAGCATCTCACCCCATTTATAGGGATCAACATCAAGAAAACAAGGACAACCATAGACAGCAAGAGGTTGGAAAACAGGAGCCCGTATCCATAATTGATGGGAACATAAACTAGTACAGCTTCTGTGGAAATCAATATGGAGACTTCTCAAAAATCTAGAAAGAAAATTTCAGAATGACCTAACTATACCACCAGTCAGACACAAGAGGTCTGTCTACCATCCTATAGAGACACTTACATGTCTGTTTGTTGATGCTTTTATTTTGCAATAGCAAGAAAGTAGAATTGCCATGATTGTCTATTACCATATTAATTGATATTGAAATATGGTATACATAAACAATGAACCTACAGAAAAATGAAATTTTATGAGAAATTGTGTGGAACTCAAAACCAGTAAGTGATATAAGCAAAGCTTAGAAATACAAGAGTGTTTATTCTCTCTAATATATAGATCTTCTCAGGATTGAAGGTATATGTCCAGGTAGAGGTGAATAAATAGGGAACTAGAAAGGGGTCAATGTGACTGGGGAAAACGACCATGAGAAGATCTTATAGGGGAGTGAGTGATGCACCAGAACAACATAGAGAGAGAATACAAGAAATCAAAACATACAGAAGGGAGAAGGGGAACAGGAAGAAGCAGGGAGTGTGCGAATACCAACGAAAGTAGAATGAGTATGAAAGCCCATGTGGAGACCTATTATAAACTAATTTTTAAAAGTAAAAAGGCATGTATGAATCTACTTATTTTTTCAAGCTATTGGTGGAATGTTCTATATTTGGAATATATATATATATATATATATATATATATATATATATATATTCCAATATATATATATATATATATATACATATATATATGAAACATTTTTTCTTGAGTTTCCATAATTTGTTGCATATGTACTAATAAACAAAATAAAAAATTTTCATGTTTAAAATGAGAAAATTTTAAAAGAAAATCTAAACTGCATATGCAAAGTATGCAGTATAGAATTAAAGCTTTCAAATATTACCTTGAATATCCATGGTGTGCCTAGATGAGGCTGTAGATGGCATCTGTGTTCTCATGCTAACATTTCTCACTTGAGTTCTGTACCTTGTCCATTATTTCTCTCTTAAATCTGATTTCCCAATTTCCTTACTCTTAGAATTGCTTCTCAAAAATTCCTATTCTTAGAGAATCACATCATATTTCTTACTGAGAAAATTACAATATTAAAAATAAATTATTTCAGTGGTGAGAAGGTCTTACTATACAATGCTGCCTCATAAATTATCACCTTTCGACATACAAACAAAACTTGTGCAGCTCATTATATGTGCTTGGTTATCTTTTTACTTAGAAGGTTGGAGAGAAGAAATCTAATATGTAGTATCTTTCAATATCCATAGCATAAGTATCTTACTTTGATTTAATGCTACCTCCACATCACTGGACATATAAGAATTTTATGTTAGTGTACACACATGCACACATGCACACATGCATGGCCTTTAAATCTCATAGATAAAACAGGATCCAGTGAATTACAAGGCATTCTTTCTGGAATGAGCATCGGTATACCTCTGCACTCAACTGTGGAAGACAGAACCTCCTTAATATGGTAACATCTACAGGCAAGGAGGGACTTACCAAAATGGGTACAATTATATAAGTCATGAGGTTAGTGTGGGGTACTTCTGGTAAAATTTGTGTTCTTACAAAAGCAATAAGAGAGTAGATTCTCTCTCTGTCTGTGTCCTTCTGTCCCTGTTTCTGTTTCTCACTGTCTATCCTTCTAATTCCTCTCTCTCTCTCTCTCTCTCTCTCTCTCTCTCTCTCTCTCTCTCTCTGTGTGTGTGTGTGTGTGTGTATGTGTGTGTGTGTATGTCTGTCTGTCTGTCTATCTGTCTATCTTATGCCTTAGAAGAAAGTAAAGAAATTGTCCTCATGAGTAATTAGATCTATTAATACCTTTATCTTGGATTCCTTGTCTCAAGTCCAGAACACACCAATGAACATGGCAAAGTGGACAATGAGTGGAGAAAACTCCAGATGTCTCAACAATAAACAAACCTTTAGGCAGCTGAGGATATCTGGGAGCAAGAGAGGTGGTTTTCCCTAGAGAAGAATATACCAGATAGTTACACCAAATGGTCAGCTCTCAAAATATGCATACAAGTAAAATTTTATAAACCAAGTAGTTTATATTTAAAAATATATTTCTAAATATAAAAATATTTATATACATATACATATCTATTTATGCATGCAATAAAAATCAATGAAAAATGCCATGAATTTCAAGAAGGATAGAGAAGGATATATATAGAAGGAAGAAAAGAAAGGAAGACATGTTATGATTTAATAAAAAAATACCTGTTATTTTAATCCTGCTATCTATGGAGATGTCTGTATGCTTAGATTTTTCAAAACCTACTTTTAATATGGGTTCTTAAATGATTTAACCTCCCTTCTAGTCCACCACCCACCAGAGGTAGTAGAAAAGAAAGGTTATTAGGATATGGGACCAGTTTAGAAATTGTTCTTTGCAGCAAATCCCATTTGTGTTGTCAGGAAATCAGCAGTTTAGTTCACAGGATTCAGCAGCTGTAGCTCGATCCATTCACAAATACTTCTTGGGTATACCAGCAGTCCAGTTTAGTAGTGTTGGAATAACAAACATTGACCAGCAGTGGTGGCACGATCTAGCAGAAACAGCCAGGCCTCGGCAGAAGTGGCATGAGTCAGCAGGAGTCATTAGGCTGGGAGAAGTTATTTGCCCTGCCTTTCTCACAGTAGATGCAAGATCAACAAACATTGCAAAGCTAGCTATGCCAGCAAGTTTCTCTCACTGTCCATTGAGTCCTATTTATACTCCCTCCACACATCAGAGTCTTCCAGGGGTCTTGCCTCATCACTTGTCTTACTTCAGCAGATAAATCTGCCTTAGCAAAACTCCACCACATCAGTCTATCAATTGCGATCACTCTGCCAATAGGACCAAATTGACAGAAGTGACAAGAAGCCACAGAAAGGTTTTTTTTTGGTGCGTTTCTCTCTATAGAGTCACAACAAATGAAGAATATAGGGCTAACCAATTCATGTGTGTCATTAGCGAGGAATCCTTCATCGCTCATTCTTTCATGTGCTTGCTTTAGCAGAAGATCCTTTCCCTGTGTCGGCTTCAGCAAAAACATTCCTTCACCTGTTTGCTTTAGTGAAATATCCTTTCACTTGTGTCTGCTTCAGGAAAATACTCCTTCAGATATGTTTTAAGCAACTTGAGCAGATCAATAAAGCACAGTCATTTATAACTGTTTTAAGACATTACAGGGTGGTCCATTTTAGTTTATTTTTTATCTTCATAATAGATCCCTTGAAATATCTGTACATTCTACGTACATGCTCTCCCCTAGATCCACAGTGGAAACACCATCTGCAAATATATGGCTTTCAAAGCCATATCACTCAGCTCACAAGTCTCCACAATCATGCACATAGCTGCTTTTTTATACAAACAAAAACAAGGAGCTCTTTTTGATATGTGTTTCAGGTAACTGCTGAACATTCAAGTTGTTTGTTTTCTGAAGGAAACTTTGTCTTATTAAAGGCCATGTCTTTCCTGCTTAGTTTATGATATTAAAACATTATGCACTGAAACTGTAGGTATCAAATTTAGTTTATCTTCTTTTCATCTCCTGGATTTGAGCAACGTATATTATACTTTCAAAGCATTGTTTAGTCTTTTGTCTTTTACTCCTATGATCATCTTAATCTAATCTCTTAACTTTGGTGTCCAGATCTCTCCTTCTGTCTCACTTCTTGTCCCTTTAAAATACAGTTTTCAAACTTTCCAACTATAAAAATCAATATTTAACCTTTACTAGTAACAATATTTACTACTTTTTTGTTTAGTTTCATGAATATTTATTGTCTCCATTATTTTTGGCCTAAATTTTCACACACATTTTAACAAATTGATATTGTAATATAATTATATCATTTTTGCCTTCCCTTTCTCTCTTCAGTCTCTTCCATATAACCCTCCTTGTCCTCTTTCATATTTCAAATTCATATCTTCTTGGGGTCAGATGCTTTGTTTGCTTCAGATTTAAATTTGAAAGCTGTTGAGATGTCATTGCCTAAATGAATTTGGCCTTATTTTATTAACTAGATGAGCAAATTTAGTGAAAAATGTTTCCTGTCCCAAAACTGATAGAAAACTAACAGAGGAGATTCCAGCATGCAGCTCAAAGTTATCTTTGAGTAAACATGAGTTAATAACCATTATTTGTCTCCATGGGAAGGGAGGCCACCTCAACCCTTTACTAGAAGATCCTCACCAACTAAAAACCGTTCAAGTTCTCAATTTTGATTTGTTTTTCCAGTATAAATAAAGGTTACATGTATAATATTTATTTGAAATGTTCTAAATTCTTACCCAATGGATCAGTTTCCTAAGCATGTGACAAATAAATTACTATAAATTATATGGGCTAACATAACAAATATCTGTTTTTCTATAGCGCTTGTAAAGTCCAAGAACTCAAAGTCACAGCATGAGGACTTTTATACTCTCTCTGGAGTCTCTAGGGTTGGGGGTGGCAGTCCATTATGGTTTTTACTTACTTCTGTTGGCTAGAAATCTTTCTTAGATTATTTACCTTGTGATCTCCTTAATCCAATTTCTCACACTGTCCTTATGATACCTTCTGATTTTTGTATGTACTTAATTTCTCCTCTACATGTTTCCTCATCTGTGTTTTATAAAGACATTGAAATTAAATACTTTCAGATAATCCACAATGATTTTGTCAACTTTATTCTATATCCCTAATGAAGGCACTTGCTCCTAAGTATTACTATCTGAGTTCATTCTACAAGGCCCATGCTGTAGAAGTGGGGAAGCAATTCTTAAAAATTGCTGTCTGACCATGCCTTCCATGGCACACATTTATAAACACAGAAACACAAACACAGAATAAATAAAAATGTTTAAAATCTCCACTTTGCATATTAGAAATATTCATACTTTAGTCCAGTAAAGTAATCACTTCTCAGCCTTTTGTCTAGGGTCAAGTGCAGTCCATTAAAGTGATAGCCAAACATTTTAAAATTTGTACATCTATTTCTCCTGTGAGTGTACACAATTTGGATGATTACACTTTCCCAACTCATACTACATATTGAAACCCCATTATTAGAATCCAAGCACACTGACTTTCCCCCCATTCTTAGGTGATGAAGTTTGTCCTCCCTCATTACCTTTATAATGGTCTTACAAGATGAGTAGAATCTTATTCAGATTTCAGACAATGTATTTCTGATTCATGTATACTTACCTTCCCCTTCAAACAGTAGACACTACTTGTCAAATCACAACATTTTGTTTAAATTTTGTGCAATCTCTCCCTGTAACCTGATATGTTTATTTTCTAATTTTTTCTTATTTAGTCACTCATTCATTTATTTCAAAAATAATCATTTTTTATTCTCAGAGAAAAGTATAAAAAAATTGCTACTTCCTCAATTTGGTTAAAGTTGTTAAAGTAGCAGCCTTACCCCCAGAGTATTTAGAGTTTAATATTTCAATGGATTAGTAACTGTTATTACACCAAAGCATCCAATTTCATATCTCATTTTGACATCCTTTGTCCTAGAAAAGGACCAGCATTTTGAACTTACAACAAGGAATTTCTTGTAAGGAGCGGCTAGAGTATTCGCCATTACAAGATGGCGCTGACCTCAGCTGTCGCTCTAAGGAAACTTACGGATAGCGCGGGAAAACCCCCGAAGCGCGGGAAAACCCCTGAAGTGCATTATGGGTGTACATGACTATC
>CM052716.1:59582132-59642858 GCA_028551405.1 Uromys caudimaculatus
CACGCTGCCTCGGGGCTATATAACAGCGCCACTCTGGGGCCCCGGGGTCTTTCCTCTTTTCATTATGCATTAAACGCATTGCTGCAGAAGGATCCGTGTGTCCGCGTGGGTTCTTGCTGGCGAGACCAAACAGCGCGCCGGACAATTTCTGATGAATTCAGGATTTGGAGAATACTATAGAGAAAGTCAACCTAAAAATAAAACCTCATCACCTATCATGCCATAGAGTTACATGACATTTTTAGTAGGAATGTCCCCTGTAGACTCATGTGTTTGAATGCTTAGAGTATAGGTATTATCATTCTTAGGAGGTGTGGCATTTTTTGGATTTGGTATGACTTGGTTGGAGGAATTATATCACTGTTTCGGCTTCATTGAAGATCTCAGATGCTCAAGATAGGCCTAATATGGCATTTACTGCTGCTGCCTGTGGATCAAAACATAGAACTCACAGGACCATATCTGTCAGCATGCTGCCATGCTTCTCATCATGATGGTATTGGATTAAATCTTTGAAAATGTAAGACAGACCCAATTAAATATTTTTCTTTATAAGAATTACAGTGGTCATGGTATCTCTTCACACCAATGAAACCCTAAATAAATCCTAAACTAAAACCCTAACATGAAGCAAACAAAACAAATATAAACAAACTAACAAAAACCAGAATAAGGTAATTATTTGCCATCATTATTTTTTAGGTAGAATTCATGAAAAACAATGACTTGTAGATTTAGCTATTATTGTGGTTTGAACACTGTCAGGAGACATAATGGGACAAGCTAATAACTAGCAGGTGATATTCCTAAAATGGTCTGCTTCAGATTATTATATAATATGCAACAGGTTTGCCCTTATGAAACACGGCCATAAGGGAATTCATTTTAGAAAATATTACTGCTATTAATATGCTGTTCCTGTTATTTTTAAACTTATATAACAATAACTAGGTATTAGTCCACCCCTTTGGAGCAAATTTCTGCAGATCTATGAAGATGTACTCTCTAGTAATGATGCTATATAGACAAATAGATGACTTCTTAAGTCTTAATTATGATCCTATAAGAATCCTAAAATCATATCAGTGATTATTAAGCTCTTTTATGGTAGGATTGCTATTAGGTCCTTTTCTGATAGTCAAAATTGCAGTGAGAATTTTGCCAGTCTCCCAAGTGTCACCAGTTAATTGCTCTTAGATAGCAACCAGACTTTCTCCTACTCAGAGCAAATTCTAAGAGGTTGTAAAACAATTAACCAAAGGTCATAAAAGGGAACTAATGATTTATTATTAACATGTGATCATGTATTCCCAAAGATGTATAAGTACTGAGGACAAAAAGATGTGAAGTAGATAGAAAAGAATTTTTTTTCTTTAGAAGAATTTTTCCTTTGCTAGAATTTTTGCCTTTCCCCATTTAGAGTAGAATTTTTTTCCCTTTCCTCACTTAGAAGAAATTTTCCCTTTCCCCACTTAGGATCTTTCTTTGTTTCCCCTTAGATAGCTTTCATAGAAAACTTTTTACAATTTAGCAATAAATACTATAGTCACTTTTCTAAGTTTTTCTTTTTTTCCTACAACTTCCTACTAGCAGGCTGAAAGTTAGAGCTAAGAAATTCTTGCTGAGATAGTACAAAGGCTATTTACTCAATCCTTTGCTGTTTGAGGAAGAGGTGCTAAGTGCCAGAAACTTCAGTTTCTGGCCTCAGAGGATCACAGAAGGCAGGTCAGCTACAGCAGCATAGTAATTATAATTACATAAGTAAATTTTTATTATTATATAGCAACCCTAAGTATCTCATAAGACAAAGTCTTACCCCCAAATCATAAGATTAATCTTACCCTCTGCCAATGCTCTTCTTCCTCAGCTGCCTCAAGAAGAAAGAATACCTCCTCAGGCTAGCCCCCAGAAGAAAAGATGTCTTAATTTATGATTCAGTTTTGTTCATATGTGACAATTATTTAAAAGTTATAAATTTTGCAGGAATATCTTAGTAAAAAAACACTATACTGCAAATATGTCAATATTAGCTTTTAGACAAAACTAGTAGTATTAATTGTGCTGTTTTTCTTTAAAGATGTATTCTTTCTCTGTCTCTGTCTCTCTGTCTCTCTCTTTCTCTTTTTATCCCTCTCCCCTATCTCTCTCCCTTCCTTCTCCCCATGTAATATATACATATATATGTTAGAAAAACTGAGTTATAGTTATAGGAAGTTTGTCTATTTCAGGATATGACTGTAGCTTACCTTCTTTGCATAGAATCATGTTTTATCTGTAGTAAGAACATGTAGATAACAAGGTTTTTAAATTCTGCACAGTATGCTTTAACACCTTGACACCTAGCATATGCTATAGAGACTTTCCCTCTTCCCCCACACAAGTTAGTAGTTTAGCAAAGACTTTAACTGAAAACATAGCACTAATTTGAAAATTAGTCTGGAATTCCTAATTCAGTTATTCTGCAGATTTTTACACTAAACCCTGTTCATAAAGTACCAAAGCCAGGTGCCAAGAACCAGCTTCAGCTTGGAGAGGGGATCTTAGGAAGCAGTGTTTGGGAGCAATGAAAGGAACAACTCAAAGCCAAATTGTGAGTACAAGATGACAACCTACGTTTTGCTTAGGACAACTTTCTAAAGATCACCAGAAAACTGAGCTCTTGCAGACCAGAGCCTAGTCTTGTATTTACAAATCAATCCAATGGTTCAGGTTCTCTTTTGATTCTCCTATCAATCAGCATTCTTTGACCTTAGCTCCTTGACTCTTAGGAAAAGACAGGAAGCACATTTTTCTTAACATTGCAAATGAATTCACAGACTGGCCTTCCTTTGTAAAGCACACACAATAGTTAGCTGGGTGGGTCTGACTCTGAGATCCCCACTCCCTCCACACCTGGACCTAAATTTGCTCTGGCCCAGGCTGTTCTTGAACTCAGGAATCTGCCTGCCTTTGTTAGCACAGACAATAAATTTAGCTTAACTGGTTGGGATCTTGCCCTGTGACAACCACTCCCCAAATCTCATTATCTCTTTTTGAAATATCTTTCTGTAAAGGTGACATAGTGCAGTTGTCTCTGTTCATTTAGGTCTGGGTAGCCTCTCATATAATTCATATTGCATTCTTATGTCTTACATAAGAATGTCTCAGGCTCCAATATCCTACCCCCTTCCTGGAATGTCTGGTGCAGGACCAGGGTAACCTTCTTACAGGCTGGAACTAATGAGTTTAAAGGTTAAGAGTGCTACCCAATGAAAATGTGCTGAGTTGCAGTTTCTGTTCTCTGCCCTCTGAAGAAGTATAAAAATGCTTGTGTGAAAGCCTACGGGGTCGCCTCTCCTCATAGTGCAGGTGGGCCTCAGAGCTCTGGTTCAATAAATTCCTCTTGCATTTTGCATCAATCCCCAACTCCATGTATTCACTCAGGGGTCTCGGGTAAGTTAAGACTCCCCAGAATCTTACATACATAGGTGAGAAATTATTTATTTTTGAACTTATGTTTTCATAGTTCTTTCTCACAGCCTTAAGGGCTGTCCTAAAAAATCACAGCATGCTATAATTTTGCTGAGGCATTAGATGTGCCTTTGCCTCCTGGACTCATCTGTCTCTGATTATCTTGGTGTCATTAACCTTGACAGAGAAGACATTTCTCTTCATCAGGGAGAATATTTCCCAAAACAGGAACATGAAATACATGCACGCATGTGCACACACACACACATACAAACAAGTCTCACATCCAGCAACTGTCAACGCTTATAGAGGCCCACACCCTACTGATTCTGCTCCAGGGGTGCTAACCATGTCATGTTGTCCCTTCCATGACCATGAAGAACTTGGTATCCAGGTGCCGGGAATTTGAGCAAATTATTTGAACTAGTTAACTGAACCCCATTTACTGGATGTTTCTCATGTAATCCACAATGCAATTTCTTGATCACATTGTACTCTCTACCTATGTACATTCTGACTGACCTTGGTGCTTTCCTGTGTGAGCTCTGCCATGTAGGAAAAATGTCTTTTCACAGACAGTAAGCTCATTCTCCCTCAATGAATTCTAATACAACACAAGATATTTGTTTATGCAGCACCCCTCTAAGAACTGGTGGTTTACATGATAATGTGCTCTGGGCTGAATGTTTTGAATCCACTAAAAATAAATTTGTATGATGAAATCCTGCTTTACAATGTGATTATCTTAGGAATCTTGTAGTTAGAGGAATAAGAAAGTCATGAGAATGAAGCCCTCACAAATAGGATTTGTGTAACTACACAAATAACCCAGTGAGGAAGCAATCCTACTTAGAGCTACAGCCCTGCTTGATACCAGAACACTAGAACTCTGAGGAAAGTTTCTGTTGTTGAAAGGTACTTGTCATGGTTCTTTCATTGAAATGTACACTGACTAAAGCATTATATATTCTTTAATGTTTTGAGTATATCTGGGTGTCTAATAATGAGTTGGAAACAATCGTATTTTGTGTCTAAAATACATACAAATACACACACATACAGAATTATTCCTAAAATAGTATATGAACTTACACTGTTAATCTTGGTGAATAAACTAAGTAAACTAATTAAAAAGAAAGAAAAGATAAATAACATGTTATTTACACTAATACTTTAGTTTTGATGCTGGAATGAAAACTTGTTTTGCATTTTTATCCACAAAAGTTCTATGAGTATAAGTATTAACTCAAATAATTGTGTCACCAAAGCTGGAGAGGAATTGTGTACTCTGTGGAGGTTCTACAAGTTCAGTGCTATTAAAAAAGTATCCATCATTTAGTTAAGGAAGAATGACTTGGAACAATTCAAAACCAAACAAGCACATCATAATGTAATTTAAAAGCTTAAGTAGATAAAGCTAAAATGAACATTTTCATATGATATTACGTTAGTCAATAGTCATTGGAGATGACTATATGGATTGAAATTGTGCATTTTAAAATTTATAAAAAGTGGAAAGCCCTACATCTTTTTTGTTATAAAGTTGATAAATGTGAGCAAGGATAAATTTCTGCTTCAGCTCATTTGCTATTTATGTAATATTTCTACAGATTAAAACATATTTCAGTATGAGGAAGAATCAAGTAACATAATTTACCATTTATTTTAAATCATAGATCATCTTAAATCCATGTCATCTGTAAGTAAAGGGTGATCTCTTCAGAATTATTTAAATCCAAAGATCATGGAATTCTGGGAACACTCATTTCTAGTGTAGGCAAAGAGAGTATGAAGTAGTCAATCTCCAGATGCTCTGATTCTCTCTTTTGTGGTAAACTGGCTATGGTTTATACCAACTTCACTCATACCCAGCTGCTACCATTCTGAGGGATGCTTTTGGGAAACATTTTCAAGTTCACTTTCATTATCAGAATTTATAGCAGTACAATAAGAATACTAAAGACACTGTCACTATATATTGAATATTTATTGTCTCTGCATTGTTCTAATGCTATTTGTGTGTAGCTTTGCATATCAAAAACCCAGTGATACTGAAAGACCCCCGAGTTGGGGAGACCCTCGCTCAAGTCTCGGGATGGCGCGACCCCCCAAGAACTCACGAAAGACCGTCCTTGCTGCAATCACACGAGGTTTAATTCGGGGGCGGTGAGAAGGACCAATGCACTGGGGTCGAACCCGTAACCTACACAGAGGCAGAGGGGTTCGGCCCCGAACAGCTGAAGTCAGGGGTATTTAAAGGAAAAAACCACAAAGGGGTGGGGAACGGAAGGAATTTGCGTTATGGGGAAGTACAGAATGTTAGTCACAAGTCAGTTGCATCCTGAAACATTGTGCCTCTGGCCCTGAGGTCAGGTCAAAGTCACCTATAGGAATGTAGCTGGGTGGGATGTTTGCCCGGGCATGTCTCGGCTCTAAGTTTGCTAGGGGTCTTTGCCCAGGCATGTCTCGGTTCTAAGTTTGCTAAGGGCCTAACCTTCCTCATAAGGGGTCAGATCTTTCAATACAAGTAATGCAATCTTCCCCATTTACAGAACAGAACTATAATACCAAGTAATATGAATTGTTTGTATAACACAAATATTTACCACAACTTCATGATTATGGCTTTAAATTTTCTACTATGTAAATTGATTAAATATAAATAATCCTTATATTGAAGAGCTTAACTATCAGTAGCCAGTTATTACATGATGAGCATAATTTTATCCTACTTAAAAGTGGATCACAATGAAGACTTTTAATAGTTTGCCTTCCTTCCTCTCTTCATTGCCCTGTTTCTCCCTTACTTTCTTTTATCTTTTTAAAAATTATTTTATTTATTTCCATTATGGCCATTGCCCCTTCTCCCATTTCCCCATCCCACAGTTTCTCATCCCAATCCTCCTCCCCCTTGCCTCAGAGGGGTGCCCCGCAACAGCCCTCTCCTGCCCTGGGGCCTCAAGTCTCTTGAGGATTAGGCATATCTTCTCCCACTGATGCCAGACCAGACAATCTTCTAATATAGATGTGCCTGGGGCCTCAGACCATCCATTGCATGTTGACTAGTTGGTGGATCAGTCTCTGGGAGGTCCCCAGGGACCATATTAGTTGAGACTGCTGGTTTTTGTCCTCACCTTCACCTTCTTCAATTCTTCCCCTAATTCAACCATAGGAGAGCCAGACTTCAGTCCAGTGGTTGAGTGTGTCTGAGCCTGTCTCAGTCAGCTGCTGGTAGAGCCTCTCAGAGGACAGCCATGCCAGGCACTCCTGTCTTCAGTTTCTTTTTCATTTTTGTCCCTACAGTTCTTTTAGATAGGAACATTTCTGGGTCAGAAATTTTGACTGTGGGTTAGTAACCCCATTCCTCTATTTGAGGTTCTGTCCATCTACTGCAGGCAGACTCTTCAAGTTCTCTTTCCCCATTGTTTGGCATTTTGACTAAGGTCACTCAAACTGACTCCTGAGTCCTTACCTCCCAGGTCTCTGGTAATTTCTAGAGCATCCCCCACCCCCACCACCTCTTCCAGGCTACATATTTACATTAATTCTCCAGGCCTTTTCTGGGTTTTTCTTCTGTCCATATCCCCACCCCCATATCTGATCCTGAAAGACCTGACCCCCTTATGAGGAAAGTTAGACCTCTAGCACACTTGGAGTCAGAAACAGAAATAGGACTGAAATTGCCTGCTTGGTCAAACCCCACCCGGCTGCATTCTTTCCCCTAAGAAACGGGTGACCTTGGTCTGGCCCCAGGGCCAGAGGCACAATGGTCCAGGAACTAGCTAACCACAAAAATGTTTGTGCAACTGCCTTGTGACTAACTTAGAACATTCTGTACTTCCCCATAATGCAAATTCTTTCCGTTTCCCACCCCTTGCTTTGTGGTTTTTTCCTTTAAATGCCCCTTACTTCAGCTGCTCAGGGTCGAACTCTTCTGCCCCTGTGTGGGTTATGAGCTCCACCCCAGTGCACTGGTCCCCCGAATAAACCTCGTGTGATTGCAGCAAGGACGGTCTTTCGTGAGTTCTTGGGAGGGGTTGTGCTATCCCGAGACTTGAGTGAGGGTCTCCCCACTTCGGGGGTCTTTCAATCCTGTTCTTTTTTCCCCTCCCGCTCCTTCTTCTACCCAGGTCCCTCCTTCCCTCTGCCATCATGATTATTTTTTCCCTCTTCTAAGTGGGATTGAAGCATACTCTCTTGGGTCTTTGTGCTTGTTACACATCTTAAGTTCTGTGAGCTGTATGCTAAGTATTTTGTACTTTTTGGCTATTATCCACTGTCTTAGGGTTTCTATTCCTGCACAAACATTATGACCAAAGATGCAAGTTGGGGAGGAAAGGGTTTATTGAACTCACACTTCCCTGCTGTTGTTCATCATGAAAAGAAGTCAGGACTGGAACTCAAGCAGGTCAAGGAGCAGGAGCTGATGCAGAGGCCATGGAGGAATGCTATTTACTGGCTTGCTTCCCCTGGCTTGCTCAGCTGGCTTTCTTATAGAGCCCAAGACTACCAACCCACAGATGGTACAACTCACAAGTCCCCCCCCAATCACTAATTGAGAAAATGCCTTACAGCTAGATTTCATGGAAGCATTTTCTCAACTAAAACTCTTTTCTCTGTGATAACTCCAACTTATGTCAAGTTGACACAAAGCCAGTCAGTACAAATGACCCCTTGTCAACTTGACACATAAATACATCACTATTAAGCCTCAACCCTTATTTTCTTATTCATCCCCAAGATCTAAATAACTTTAAAGTCCCACAGTCTTTGCAAATTCTTACATATCAAAATTTCAATCCCTTTAAAAATATCCAATCTCTTAGAATTCAGTCTTTTAAAAATTCAAAGTCTCTTAACTGTGGGCTCCACTAAAATACCTTCTTTCTTCAAGAGGGAAAAATATCAGGACACAGTCACAATCAAAAGCAAAATCAAACTCCAACAGTCCAATGTCTGGGATCCACTCACGATCTTTTGGATTCCTCCAAGGGCTTGAGTCACTTCTCCAGCTCTGCCCTTTGTAGCACACACCTTGTCTTCTAGGCTCCAGATGCCTGTACTATACTGATGCTGTTGCTCTTGGTGGTCATCTCATGGTACTGGCATTGCCAAAACACTTTTGTCTTCCACTGCAACTAGGTTTACCAACAGCCTCTCATAGGCTCTCTTCATGGTGCCAAGCCTCACCTCCTTTGCATGACCCCTTCAGACCTGGGCTGTCAAATGCAACTGAGGCTGCACCTTCACCAATGGCTTTCCATGGCCTCTCACAGTGCTGAGGCCTCAACTGCTCTTCATGACTCCTTCATACCTTCAAAACCAATACCACCTGGGTGACTCTTATACATTACCAAGTCCAGCCACAGCAAAAGATACAACCCTGGCTCTCTCTGGAATGCAGCCTCTGTGCTTTCAGAAAACACTTCTCAGAAGACTTCACCTCAATGATGCTGGTCTGTCAATCACCACCAATTTCCCAACTCCAGCTCACCAGCATCAATAGTCACAGTAATGTAATGGTTTTGCTTTAGTAGTTCTGGTATCTTGTTAATCACAGGCGATCCTTCAGCCCCAGCTAACCAAAACCACAGAACCTTCACAGTCAAAATAGCAATGGCCCTGATAAGAGTCTTTAATCTTCCCTCTGAAATTGCATAAGCCAGGCCTCCATCTTCTGCACTGTTCTCAGCATTATCTTCCAATCTCTTACACAACATCCCACAAAGCTCTTAACACTGAATAGATCTTCTAGCTCAAAGTTCCAAAGTCCTTCCACAGTCCTCCCCAAAACATGGTCAGGTTGTCACAGGAATACCCCACTACACTGGTACCAATTTGTCTTAGTCAGGGTTTCTATTCCTGCACAAACATCATGACCAAGATGCAAGTTGGGGAGGAAAGGGTTTATGGAGCTTACACTTGTTCATCATGAAAGGAAGCCAGGACTGGAACTCAAGCAGGTCAAGGAGCAGGAGCTGATGCAGAGGCCATGGAGGAATGCTATTTACTGGCTTGCTTCCCCTGGCTTGCTCAGCTGGCTTCCTTATAGAGTCCAAAACTTCCAGTCCACAGATGGTACCACTCACAAGGGGCCCTCCCCCCTTGATCACTAATTGAGAAAATGGCTTACAGCTAGATCTCATGGAGGCATTTTCTCAACTGAAACTCTTTTCTCTGTGATAACTCCAGCTTGTGTCAAGTTGACACAAAACCAGTCAGTATAATCCACTTATCAGTGAGCACATACTATTCATGTCCTTTTGGGTCTGGGTTACCTCACTCAGGATATTTTCTAGTTCAATCCATTTGCCTGAAAAACTCATAATATTCTCATTCTTAATAGCCGAATAGTATTCCATTGTATAAATGAACCTCATTTTTGTATTCATTTTTCGGTTGAGGGAGATCTGTATTGTTTCTAGCTTCTGGCTATTACAAATAAAGCTGCTATGAACATAATGGAGCATGTGTCCTTGTTTTATGCTGGAGCATCTTTTGGGTATTTGCCCAAGAATGGTATAGCTGGGTCTTCAGGTAGATCTATTTCCAATTTTCTGAGGAACCTCCAGATTGATTTCTGGAGTGGTTGTAGCAGTTTGCAATCCCACCAGCAATGGAGGAGTGTTCCTATTTCTCCACATCCTTGCCAGGAGGTGCTGTTGTGTGAGATTTTGATCTTAGCCATTCTGATTAGTGTAAGGTGGAATCTCATGGTGAACTCCCTTATTTCTTTAACCCTTACTTTCTTGCATTTCTCCTCTTTTCCTCTCAAATATGAACACTTTTATTATTCAGGTCTTAATTTTTCTTTCAATTTCTATCTCTTCTTTCCTATTTTTGGTAAGAAACCATCCCCTTAAGTATTTCTTTCCCATTAATCACTATCTTTGCAGAGTAAACTCATGGTGTCTACCTTACTGGAGCTATTGTGCTTCCCATTCATGATATACTTAAGCATTGTAAACTAACCTGGCCAATTTTTGAAGTGAAGGAAAATACCAAAGACTTGTCACTGAGAGAATGGACAAAAATACTTCCTCCCCTCTCCATTAAAGTAAAAATCATTTGAAATACAGATATTCAGTTGTGTTTAACTAAACTTAGTTTACTGATTATTGTTTGAATTTCCTTTTCATCTTGGATAATTCGCTATGACTTTACAACATTTATTTTAATTAAACAGTAGATTTGCCTAAGATTAGTTTTAAATGTTTTTATATTTTATTCATTCTAAGTGAATGGATGTTTGAGGACCATGCCTTCACTTTCCACTGAAAAGAATTATTTTTTTGTCTATTTTTCCTCTTGAATTATACTTCTGAGAACTCAATAGAGAAATAATACTTGAATTACTAACTTCAACATTACAAAATGAATCTTCTTAGAAATACATACTGCTGTATAATTCAAAGGTACCTTAAAAGTTGGCTTGAACATCAGAAACATCACATATGAAACAATTCCCAACTGTGAGCCAATCAGAAATATTGTAGTGAAAGGAAATTCTGAAAGATAAATGTGTTTTCCCAGCACAAGTTGTAAGTCAGACATATCATACACATGGCCTGTCACTTGTGTATCATCAGTCTCATGGGGATATGTGAATTGATTGGTGCCATTTAAGTGAGTATTTCAAAATCAATGTATTTAATAATATACTGCATAGGTTGAAGAATTTTGAAATGAAATTAAACTGATGCTCAAAATTTTAAAATAAAAGTTGAGATGTGACTTGTATTAATTTAACATTTTATAGACTTCCAACCACTTGTTTTTAATTTGTGTGTGTGAGTGTGTGTGTGTGTGTGTGTGTGTGTGTGTGTGTGTGTTAGCATGTGAATGGGGGCATGGGTATTTGCAGTTGCATGGGAACATGTGTGTATGTGTATGAATGCCCATGGATGCCCTAGGTTAATGTGGCATATATTTTTCCATATCTGCTTAACATACATAATGAGTCAAGGGTCTCTTTCTGAGCTCTCCAATTCATAATAATCTGATAGCTGACTTGCTTGGATGACACAGTGTCTCTACCTCCCAGCTATTGAAATGAAAGGAAGCTACCATGCCTGTCTGGATTTTTAAAAAATCATTTTAATGGGGATTGCATTGAATCTGTAGATTGCTTTTGGCAGCTGCAGACACCAAACTCTCACACTATTGCTGATGCCAAGAGTGCTTGCTCACAGAGGTTGATATGACTGTTTCCGAGATATCAATACAGACGCAGATACTCACAGCTGACCATTGGATGGAGCCTGTGGACCCCAATTGAAGAGCTAGGAGAAGGACTGAAGGACCGAAGGGGACTGCAACTAGGAAGAATAATATCAACTAACTGGACCACCCACAGCTCCCAGGGACTAAACCACCAATCAAAGAGTATACATGGAAGGAGACAGGACTGTAGGTACATATGTGGTGAGGATGGCCGTATCTGACATCAATGGAAGGGGAGGAATGATGGAGGGGGTAAGGATAGTGAGTGCTAGTGGGTGAGTGGGTGGAGGAGAACCCTCGTAGAGGCAAAGGGGAGAGGGATAGGGAGGATAGAATGGGGTATTTGTGGAGAGGTCTCCTGGAAGTGGGACATCATTTGAAATGTAAACAAATAAAATGATTTATAAATAAAGAAAAAGATCATTTTAAATTATATTTTCTGTTTGTGTAGAGAGGTAGATGGGTATTTAAACACAAACATGCATGCACACGGGGGTCAGACTGCACCTGCAAGGACATGTACACTAGTTAGAGGACTACTTGGAGCTGGTTCTCTGCTTACATCAGGTAAGTATCAGGGATCTAACTCAGGCTGTCAGATTGCAGCCAGATACCTTTGCTCTCTGAATCTTTAATTTCAGGCCCCGATTTTGTTTTGTTTTTAAAACATGGGTGCTAGTTTTTCAAACTCTAGACCTCACATTTATGAAACAAATACTCAACTTACTGAGTTATCTCCTCCACTGCAACCTCTGATACTATTAGTTACTTACTTTTTCTGCTCTGCTTTGGGACTTGATTGGGAGTCAATAAAATTGCAATTATTTAATAACTGTTTGATACATCTGGAGAAGACTGTAATATTAGGAAGTTAAAAAGCCTGGCTATTCACTAATGACAGTCTAGGAACTAGACTAGATAGTCTAGGTTGGCTTCACTACAGTTACTTAATGCAAAGAATGCATCCACAATCCTTCTGGCTGCAGCTCAGCAAAGCAGTGGTAGGTGGCCACTACTGATTTCATTCTGCTGTTTAACAAATGACAACAAACAAGTCTAATGTCAATGTAAACACATTAGCTCACAGCTGGGAGGCTGAGCTTCAGTTCTCAGATTCTACCTAGGAGCACTCTTGGTTGAAATCAGATTTTCTTCTGGGACTGTGATATCCTCTAAAGATGGAGGCACTTTTCTTTCAGACTGTCTAGTTTTTGGAAGAATTCGTTGTGCTGAAATTGTAGGACTTAGGTTTTCTGTTCCTGCTTGCCTGGGGTTACAGTTTTCTGTCTGTACAATTAGGTGGTTTACTTCTCTTCAACCACAGAGAAAGTGACTCAAGCATTTCAATTCACTTCTCAATTTGACTTCTTGTTCTTTTAAGTGAGCTTATCAGATTAGGGGAAGACATCTAACAGGATCTTCCTTTTGATTAAAGTCTGCTCTCTAAAAGCTGTAATTATATCTCCAAAATCCATTCACTTTGCCACATAAACTAATTACAGAAGTGATTTCTCTTATTTGCTGGGCCTTCCCACTGTTAAAGTGAAGGCGAAGACAATGTCTGCCCCAGGATCACTGCAAGCCAGATTTTTCCAAGAAATAATAACATAATGAGTACATTATTGTAATTAGTTACAATGGAATTGGTATATCTCCAACATGTTGTTATAAGCACATAATTTACAATGCATGTCATTTTAGTAAAAAAAAAAAAATTACTAATTTTTATTTATTTATTTATTTTTTGCCTGGCTGATTTTTATTTCTATTTTTTATTTTTATTTTTTAAACTTTATTTACATTTCCAATGTTTCCCCCTTTCCAGGTCTCCTCTTTGGAAACCCCCTATTCCCTGCCCCACTTCCCTGCCTCTATGAGGGTAGTCCCCCTCCCACCTACCTGCCCACCCACTCCCATATTCCCACCTTGACATTCCCCTTTACTGGGGCCTCTAACACCCTCAGGTCCAAGGGCCTTTCCTACCCCTAATGGCCAACAAGGCCCTCCTCTGCCACATATGTGGTCTGAGCCATGGGTGCTTTGATGTGTATTCTTTGGTTGATGGTCCAGCCTCCAGGAGTACCTACCAGTGGGGGGTCAGGCCAGTTGACACTGTTGCTCCCTCCATGGGGCTGCAACTCCTTCAGCTCCTTCAGTCCCTTCTCCAACTCCTCCATCTGGGACCTCACTCTCAGTTCAGAGGTTACTGTAAAGTGAAACTTGGGTATTCCGAACTTTTGGGCTAATATCCACTTATCAGTGAGTACATACCATGTTCATTCTTTTGTGACTGAGTTACCTCACTCAGGATGATATCTTCAAGTTCCATCCATTTGCCTGTGAATTTCACGAAGTCATTGTTCTTAATAGCTGAGTAGTACTCCATTGTGTAAATGCACCACATTTTCTGTATCCATTCCTCTGCTAAGAGACATCTGGGTTGTTTTCAGCTTCTGGCTATTATAAATATGGCTGCTATGAACATAGTGGAGCATGTGTCTTTATTGCATGTTGGAGCATCATCTGGGTATATGTTGCTTTTACTTTCGCTTTAAGGCAAGGAGCAGCATCCGACTTCTTAGTGGGAGGCTTTGCCTGAGTAGCTGGGGGCTTTTCTTGAATAGGGGAGAGAAGAGCCTGGATCTCGAGATCGAAGGATCAGAGCTCCTTAAGTAGATTTAAATGCTCTTGGTGCTGGTTTAAGAAGTCTTTTAAAGCCTGATTTTTGTGGGACAGAGCAGTTGTGACTGAATCATGATTACTGGGGACAATATAGAAATATAGGGGAACTTTTGGAATCTCATGTTCACTTAATATTTCTCCCATGTACTATTTTACACAATTTTTTTCTTTTTTTTTTTTTTTACCTTTATACTACTCTACACACTTTTCCTCTATTTTCTTACAATAAAACACCTCTTTGTTGAATTTATGTTACTTCCAAATCAGTTTTCACATAAACTCACTGTCAGTTTGTGTTCTCTACTCACGCCTTTAACACAAACTGTCCTTTTTACTTGGGTATCTGTAAGGAGCGGCTAGAGTATTCGCCATTACAAGATGGCGCTGACCTCAGCTGTCGCTCTAAGGAAACTTACGGATAGTTAGCACGGGAAAACCCCCGAAGCGCATTATGGGTGTACATGACTATCACCACCCACTCCCGGGGCACACCAACCAATGGAGAGCACGCTGCCTCGGGGCTATATAACAGCGCCATTCTGGGGCCCCGGGGTCTTTCCTCTTTTCATTATGCAATAAACACATTGCTGCAGAAGGATCCGTGTGTCCGCGTGGGTTCTTGCTGGCGAGACCAAACAGCGCGCCGGACAGGTATCTCTTGTCCTGAAGGGAAACTTCACCATGAATAAAATTTCCTATTTTTTCCTTTCCTCTGGAAAAACATCTGTCTCTTTCATTGTCACTCACCTTCTCCCAGGAGTCTGCTTCGTAGGTCGGGTCACTCTGTGAATGTCTCCTCTCTATAAGTTCCTCAATAGGACCACCTGGACCAGGCTTTTCCATGATGTGAGGTCCAGCAGTCCTATGATCCTGTTCCTCAGCTCCATGTCTGGGCGCCAACTGCCCCGCTTGCAGGACCTTCGACCGCTACTCTGCCCCGGGGGGTATCTCCCAAGGAAACTTCAACAAGGGTCTGAAGAGGGAACTGTTGGATGAAGGAAAGACGCAGAAGACAAAAAGATAGCTTGGGAGCAAGACGGTAAGCTGATCAAGCTCCAAAGAACTTTAATTCTGAGCCAAATATAAAGCAAAAGAAGCAGGAAGTTACAGGGGTAGGGAAATTCCAGAAGGTCAACATTCTTGCCAGATGTCAAGTACAACAAAACATCACAAGATCTCCTTTAATCTGCAGGTAGGGTCAATCGGAATGTCTCTAAAACCAAAGGCTGGTCACCTGATTTCTGAGGAGCCTGAGGCACTGGGTCTGGGAAACTAAGACTCAGGCCTACTAGTCAGCCCAAAGCCTGTTGGTTCCCGACAACATGTTGAAGCATCTTCTGGGTATATGCCCAGGAGAGGTATAACTGGGTCCTCAGGTAGTATTATGTCCATTTTTCTGAGGCTCCGCCAAACTGATTTCCAGAGTGGTTGTACCAGCTTGCAATCCCACCAAAAATGGAGTAGTGTTCCTCTTTCTCCACATCCTCACCAGCATCTGCTGTCACCTGAGTATTTGATCTTAGCCATTCTGACTGGTGTGAGGTGGAAACTCAGAGCTGTTTTGACTTGCATTTCCCTGATGACTAAGGATGTTGAGCATTTCTTTAGGTGCTTCTCAGCCCTATAAATTTCCTCAGTTGAGAATTCTCTGTTTAGCTCTGTTCCCCATTTTTTGATAGGGTTATTTGGTTTTCTGGATTCTAACTTCTTGAGTTCTTTGTATATATTGGATATTAGCCTTCTATCAGACGTAGGAGTGGTAAAGATCTTTTCCCAATCTGTTGGTTGCCATTTTGTACTATTGATAGTGTCCTTGATCTTATGGAAGCTTTGCAGTTTCATGAGGTCCCATTTGTTGATTCTTGATCTTAGAGCATAAGCCATTGGTGTTCTGTAAAGGAACTTTTCCTCTGTACCCATGTATTCGAGACTTTTCCCCACTTTCTCATCTATTAGATTCAGTGTATCTGGTTTTATGTGGAGGTCCTTGATTCACTTGGACTTGAGCCTTGTACAGGGAGATAGGAATGGATCAATTCTCATTCTTCTACACGTAGACTGCCAGTTGAACCAGCACCATTTGTTGAAAATGCTGTCTTTTTTCCACATGGTCATTTCTTTAGATGCTGAAAAAGCATTTGACAAAATTCAACATAACTGCATGATAAAAGTCCTGGAAAGATCAGGAATTCCAGGTCCATACCTAAACATAATAAAAGCAACATACAGCAAACCAGTGATCAACATCAAACTAAATGGACAGAAACTCGAAGCAATCCCACTAAAATTAGGGACTAGACAAGGTTGTCCACTGTCTCCGTATCTATTCAATATAGTAATTGAAGTTCTAGCTAGAGCAATTAGACAACAAAAGAAGGTCAAAGGGATACAAATTGGAAAGGACGAAACCAAAATATCACCATTTGTAGATGAAATAATCATGTAATTAAGTGACCCGAAAAACTCCACCAGAGAACTCCTGCAGCTGATAAACAACTTCAGCAAAGTGGTTGGATATAAAATTAACTCAAACAAATCAGTAACCTTCCTATACTCAAAGGATAATCAGGCTGAGAAAGAAATTAGGGAAATGACACCTTTCACAATTGTCACAAACAATATAAAGTATCTTGGTGTGACTCTAACCAAACAAGAACAAGATCTGTATAACAAGAACTTCAAGACTCTGAGGAAAGAAATCGAAGAAGACCTCAGAAGATGGAAAGCTCTCCCATGCTCATGGACTGGAAGGATTAATATAGTAAAAATGGCCATCCTGCCAAAAGCAATCTACAGTTTCAATGCAATCCCCATCAAAATTCCAACTCAATTCTTCATAGACTTAGAAAGAGCAATTCTCAAATTCATTTGGAACAACAAAAAACCCAGGATAGCAAAAACTATTCTCAACAACAAAAGAACTTCGGGGGAATCAGCGTCCCTGACCTCAAGCTGTACTACAGAGCAGTAGTGATAAAAACTGCATGGTATTGGTACAGAGACAGGCAGGTAGATCAATGGAATAGAATTGAAGACCCAGAAATGAACCCAAACACCTATGGCCACTTGATTTTTGACAAAGGAACTAATTTTTGTTTGATTAAAATGCCTTTAAACCTGCTGAAACAGTATTAAATTTATACTTTGGATACAAAAATATAACAGCATTTTGTGAGAAGGTATTAATTGCTCAATTGAATTGTTGAATTAGATGCAACAGTTAGGCTATTCTTATACCTCCATTTACTTATAATATCTGAACAAAATAAATGTATATGTATTTGTTTAATGTAAAGAAAAACAGGGCAGTTGGGTTGTGGAGGTACACACTTTTTTTTTTTTTTTTTAATTCTATAAAAGTGTTTCTTCGCCATTAACAAAGGTGGGATATTTAACTAACACCATTAGGCCAGCTTTCATGTTCTATGAATAGAAGTTTTGTGAAAATGAGAAATTTCACCTGAAATGGCCAACAGGAATATACTGCTGGCTAGGGTGGATCTTGTTTGTTTCTTTGTTTTATTTTGTCCTTCCCTCTTAACATATCAGAGAGTGTGTATGCATGTACACACATATATTTCAAACAATGTCTGCCTTTGTGTTCTGCTCTTAGATCATCAAGGACATTCATAGTATAACGAGTCTTTCCTTGAAAAGATGCTGAAGTTGATGGAATTTAATGGCGATGTTTCACTTTGAGTCACACACTCTTCTGTCATTTAAATATTTGAGGTCATAATGATAGTGTAAATTGACATAGCATTTCCTTATACTTTATCATTTAAAAAGAAAAGACAAAAAACAAAACAAACCACAGCAAAAGAAAAGAATCATCCTACTGAAGGAAATTAGTTTGCACATATACCACCTCATTCACAGTATATGAAATACAGTAATGTCAATGGCAGATCAAGTGAGTAGAGTTAAAATAATAAATACATACTGGTGACATAATTAAATTGAAGGAAAGAAAAGTTGATTTGGTTTCCTTGCTCTGGTGGTGTCAGTCCATGGTCAAGTGACCCTTCTGTTTCTGGCCTGTGGCAGCACATTACATCCAGGGTGGCAGCATATGGCAGTGGAGACTGCTCACCTTATGGTGGCTGGAAGCACAGACTGAGAAGAGGAACCAGACTAAGTAGGCCCTACAAAGACATGTCCCTATGACCAACTCACTACACTAGGCCCTGTCCTGAAAGACTCTACTGTTCAAAAACCAAGATCCTGATATCAAACTTTCAACTTTTAGGCTTTAGCCATTCAAGATTCAAACTACTGAAAGCAAATAAGATTTACAAATGCCAACTTTTAACCCCAGCACTCAGGAGGCAGAGGCAGAGAGATCTTTGAGTTCAAAGCCAGCCTGGTCTATAGAGCAAGTTCCAGAATAGCCAGGGCTATACAGAAAAATCTTGTCTTGAAAAACAAAATACAAAAGAAATAAAGAAGAAAAAAAGAAAGAAAGAAAGAAAGAAAGAAAGAAAGAAAGAAAGGAAGGAAGGAAGGAAGGAAGGAAGGAAGGAAGGAAGGAAGGAAGGAAAAGAAGGACAAAAGGAAGGAAGAGAGAAAGAAAGAAAAGAAAAGAAAGGAAAAGACAAAAAGAAAGAACCTCTCTGATGCTTTGATGTCTGTAGTGCCCATATTACTGCATAGTGATAGCTTGAACTACTCTCTTTCCATGTATTAAAAATGAGAGAATATAATTTTGCATCTTTTATTGACAATATTCTACCATGTATATATTTAATTTAAATAAAGTTTTAGAAATATTTAACATGTGTTAATGTGCATCAATTAAAATATTATTTATCATAAACATTAAAATAAATACAAAAAGGATGAATGGAAATTATAAAATACAGATTCACAAAAATAGTTTTGCAATACAGTTACTATATCTTAGAGACTTGAAAATATTTTTCTAGCATCTAAGCACAAACTAAGCTTCAGAGTTTCTTGCTAATGAATGATGACCCATACATCCCTGCTCAGCTTGCTTGTTTTAAATAACCAGTGAGCCAGAGGAAACAAAAATAAGTTTAACTCTTTTCGTTCAGAGAAAAACACTCCTAGGACTTTAATTCCTTATTTCTTTTAAAATTATTTTGTTTATCTTTTTGGAGTGGCATATAATTTCTGCAAAATTAAATGCAGAACAGTATGGAAAGATATTTCCATGTTATGTCAGATAAGCTTGCACTGTGTTTATATGGGAGATAATTTAGACCCTTTTCATAATTTTTAAATCTTAAATAAAACTATTTATTGTTATATTATCATTAATCAAAATGATAGGATTCAACAGTGCATGCCATACATGCCCCTAATGTACTTTGATAATGTGAATAAGCTGACTGGACATTTTTCATTCCTGCTTCCTTCTGCTGCCTTCCTCTTCACAAATAGTATCAATTCTGTTTTCACATCTTTTTTGAAACTATATATTCTATATATAGTATTTTCTGAAGTGACTATCCTACTGTGTACTTGAAAAAGACTTGGCACTTCTATTAATTCCTTTTCTACATGACCACACTTCATCCAACAAGGCCATACCTTCTAATCTTCCCCAGACACTGCCACACAACTAGAGTCCAAGTGTTCAAGCATGTGAGCCTATGTGGCCATATGTCATTGCATACTCAATGACACTGTTAAACATAAATTTGTTAGAAAAAACAAAAACGACTTTCATTTTGCGTAGACACTTCCCTTGACTAGTTATTGATTTAAATAACTAAATTAAATTAAATAAGTTTTTTTCATTCTTTAAGTCAGATGTTAAAAATATAATATACAAAAATTAATTTGAATACTATCAGACACATTAAAATCTGAGTAAGTTAAGTTTAATATTGATATTAGAATATGACAATCATGTGCTTCCTAATAGCATCTAAACAAGCTTTTTGGCTCCACTCTTATTCTTATTTTTGGTGCATTTGAAGGTGAATATAATAATTATACTCTATGGTTCTATAACAAAGGCTTATGAAAAAAGCCACAAGAGCAGATTTTTGGCCCAATGTTTTTGGTCAAATAGATGAGAAGTTAATGTTATTTAACTATCATCTTATGTATCCTGTTAGGATACTACTTTACAATGTTTCCATATTTGAAATACTTAGGCAATATAACAAAGCTTAATGTTAAGAGCAGGATAGAAAAATTACTTTCTGTCAACATGACTCACTCCAGATGTATAATCATTTTGTTTTGGTCATATTTGTGTTTTCTACCCATCATATCCTTAGGGGGGGATATGTATATATATAAAATCTCAATTATAAGGTTTTTTTAGATGATCTTGAAATCATTATTTCAAGTTAAAAAAATTTCTACTAAACAGAATAGAGATAACCTAAGTTTTGCCACAGTTTTAACTGAGGACTGTTTTGACATTTTCAGCCTGCCATAGGTCATCAGTACATGATAAGTCTTTAGCAGAGACAGATGTCTGGGTGACCCCCTGCATTACGTGCTGACCCGTGTCAGTCGCTCATCTGCCTGCCACTACTTGATGTTCACATGAAAGGGCAATGATAACTGTCAACACTCTGCCTACTTTCCCCTTACATAAAGACATTTATGATTGGCTCACAACATCAGGACACTGAGTTCTGAAATCAGTACACTAGACTTGGGAACAAATGTCTCACCACATCCCACCCAATTCTCAGCGTTCCACATCCACTCAGCAATTATTCTTCATTTAAGTACAGATGTATGTATTTAAATACGGACAAATGTGTGTATTTTTAAATGGTATTTCTTTTTGCTTGATACTTACTGTGTCTTAATGAAACAAACAACTATATTACCCAAATAATGCTAGAATAAAATTATTTGCATGTTAATTTAGTCAATACATTTCAGCTGGAAGTCTATTGTCTGTAAAAGAGTAGACAGAAAACAAAAAGACTTGTTCCTTGCCTTAGAGAAGCTTAGATTTTGTTTGCCTTCATGATCTAGACTACATAAAAACCCTGACTTAAAATTATGCTCATTAAACACATTGTCTTGTTTTTTATGTCTAATTACATTTTGTTTCTTCCGTTCTCATGCTTGATTCTTCACGACTCCTAGTTACATGGCCTTTGCCAACTCATTAAGTCTTGAAAGATTCATATTATTCTTTTATAAAAGAGAAATAATATCAGTACTTAAGGACTACGTTGAGGAAGAATAAGATGATAACAAAACACTCGTCTCTGGCAGTGATAAGTAAGAACCAGTAATCAGGAAAATGTAGTTATCTGAAAAATATTTATAAAATTGACAAAACTACAACAGCAGTTTTATGGTAGTTCATGATTGAACTTCACTGTAATGGAGTTCACAACCAAGATCACATATAATTATAGCTGCAATAAAACAGAATCTTTGTATTAGATTAAACAGAAGAAATTAAGTCTGTAATACTACTAATTTTATGTATAAAGACAGCAGTGTCTAGAAGGCTGTGCAATTTGCTTCTAAGTGAGAACTTAGTTACTTTCTATGCCACTTTTCATTACAATAACTAACACTCATTGCACATTTACTAACTGTAAGCATTGAATTGAAAACATCAGTATTATCTGATTTTCTTTCATAGAAGCTCTAAGATATAAAGACATTATTGGTACTAACACTATTTTTACATATAAGGAAACAGATTTTTCTTCTTGGTTTCGTAGCCTGGGTATGAACATTGGTAATCTCATTTCATATTGAAATGCATAATCATTCAGCTACCTGTGAACTTGTGCACATTTTTCTCTGTGTTTGTTGAGGTAAATAAACATGTTAATTTTTATAGAGTTTCATTGCCCTTCATCCTTGTTTAGGCATTAAAGAGTGTTATTTTAACCTTTACTATATGGACTTATCACAGTCCCTTAGAATGAGAGAAATTAATATCTTAGAGAAAGAATTCAGAAAAAATAACTCTTCTTTGCATGGCATTGAAGTTCAACTCTTTAAAATCTGACATAATTAAATAGAAATATATAATAGATTGACAAATTATTTAAGCTGGACTTATTTGGAGCATATGCTCTTAATCATAGCAGTTCTGAGGCTTAGCCAGGTAGATTTCTGTGAGTTCAAGAGCAGCCTGATTTATTTAGTTCTAGGCCAGTCATGACTATATAGTAAGAGCTATATCAAGAACAACAGGAAAACAAAAGGAAAAATATAAAAGCTTGATATACCATCTAGTTTGAGGAAATTCATTTCATCAAAAACAGTAGAGATTTGCCTTAAAATAAGTTTCTGTTTGCAACTGAAATTACAGCTCATATTATCCAGAGCTCCAGAACTTTCTTTTGCTTCTCTCCTCACCATCTGAAGAGGTGGACCTTGGCTAGGAAAGGATCAACTTGAACATCAACATGTAAGTGAAATACGCCATTCTCTCAAAGACAAGGGTTCATGCAATTTCTCATATGCATAAAATATAGGATATAATTTAAAAAACATAAAAGTAAGGGGTACAGAAGGAAACAGAGAAAAAGGGAATGGGAGAGATGAACAAAAAAGAGGGGACAATTAAAGTGTGAAAGTAATCAAAGAGCATTATACTCACGCATGGACAAGTCATAACGTTATTAATAGATAATGATAAAATTGTACGCTTGACTGAATATACTAAACAAAGAATGAGAAAAGAATGAAAAAACTGAACAACTGTACAGTCAAGGAATGGAGAAACTGGAACTTATGCACCAATGAATATAAAAGGAAAAGACATTTCAATAAAATTTGAATATTATATGGCAATATTTTAACAGGTGAATGTACAGAAGTGAAGTTTTAAACACAACTTTCTCTAATATGTGTTCTATGTACATATACATAAATTATACACATATATTACTTCTTCATTAATGGGAATATTTAGGAGACAGTTTTGAGTGAGGTTCATAAGATTCTGTATCTCTTAAATACAGGGACACTGCATGCATTTGATCCAGAAAATATATTGAGGGTTATTCTCATACCAGAAGGCCATAGAGGATAAAGATAATGTTGCTCTCAGAGGTAAAGGCAAGCAAGATTGCTGGGTAGCACAAAAATTCAGTTTCTTTGCTCAGAGTCCCCGTACAGAAAATAAAATGGATTTGCAAATGCACCCTAGGCCCCAGGCATCATGTGGCTGCTCTCATATATTAGATTTATTAAGAAAAAAGAAGAAAGGCATTTATATATAGTTACTGCAGTAATATATAGGATATAGGACAGCATATACACACATACTATATACATATATACATATACGGATATGTACACATACATATATACATATACATTTATTTATCTACAATAATCATTACAAAGGATTTGATCTCAACATTTGTAATATAACAAGTTCTATGATCTGTTATTTGTAATTTTCAACTTGCAAAGTGAGTAGCAAAGTCTAGTGTGCATCTTTGTGAAGGGTCTCTATGAGATTTCCCACTCCTTTGTTATCATGTCTATTATTGTCATACTTGATTAGTTACACTGGGCTCTGTGAAGTGGAAACTTATATGAATATAATTATTGTTAGTAATCAGGCATTTCCACCAGCCTACCCTCAGGGACCTAGGGACAGCAGCTGCCAAGATGCAACACATGTTCTCCGTCGCCAAGAGTCTTGTACCTTCCCTATGTGCATGCCCTGTGTCTCCTTATAAGAAACACTGCCTCCTCTCCCCATTTTCTTTCCCCCTCTACCCTCTCTCAGAGGCAGCCTCTACAAGCTGCACACCCTTAATAAACCTCTCATGGGGGATCTCTTGGGTGGTTTGACTTTGTGGCATTTGCCACTTAAATCATAGTAATGATGTTTCCTCTGCCACCATCCTCCAGTGTCTGACCGTTAACTAGGAAAGCATTGGTCACCATTAGCACTTTCTGCATTCATGGCTAGTTATAGACAGGCCCAGTGTAGGAAAACAGACTACTGAGATTTTACAAACACACACACACACATACACACACACACACACACACACACACACACACACACACACACACACACATACACGAGAGAGAGAAAGAGAGGGAGAGAGAGAGAGAGAGAGGGAGAGAGAGAGGGAGAGGGAGAATTTGGAAAAGGACCTTTAAGGAGGAGAAAAGAGTTGCTACATATGAGCTGGAAATTAGAGCGAGTAAGGATGAGAGCACTCATATATAAAATTTTCAGAGGACAACATTGATCATTCATACAATTAAAAATAAATGGCAATTGTTGTGAGCACAGACATCCTTTCACTCAAAGAAAAGCACTAGGGAAATCAGTAATGTTAAATATGTAAGGTCATCTCTTCAAAAGAACAGATGTACATCCTGTTTTCTGCCCAGAAGGCTGGGAATATAGGAGGTTAATAGCCTAGACCTCGGTATTATCTGTAGGTTCAGGCCAACCTGGCACCCTTCACACGTCCCCCCCAAGCAGGACTAGAGGTGGCTAGTAGCTTAAGTGACCTTTGTGCCATCTGTATTTCTGAGACCAAATCAGATCCTCTCCTAGGCCTTTAAAGTAACACATGTACCCTATCTATAGAACCTATCTTCATGGAAGAAGAGAGATTTTCCTTGGATAGTGTATCTGTATAATTTTAGCACATTGTGCACATGAGGTTATATTAT
Source organism: Uromys caudimaculatus (assembly GCA_028551405.1). Lineage (NCBI taxonomy): Eukaryota > Metazoa > Chordata > Mammalia > Rodentia > Muridae > Uromys > Uromys caudimaculatus. The sequence continues at coordinate 59,607,108 of CM052716.1, forward strand.
ACTCGGAAATGTTTTAGTTTTCCAATTGTACTGTACTTATATATGCCCACAATAATCTTCCCATTGTCAAAGCCTAGGAGCTTTAACCAACACAGGCTACTGACTGGTATTGTAAAAGATTTCCTTCTTGCCTCAGGTGGATCATTACTCTGCTAGCTCTGGTGTTTGCAGAGACCCTCAACCTCACAGGCAATAGTCATTAGAAACTTTGTTGCTCTATAAGGTTTGTGCCTGTAAATTTGGAAGAAAAAGAGAGTAAGATCAATGAAGGACACACTATGAGGAGTGTACAGACTTAAATGGTGTGTGTCCTAGTCACTGTTCTGTTGTAGTGAAGAGGCACAATGACCTAGCAACTTTTATGAAAGAAAGCATTTAATTGGGGCTTGCTTACATTTCAGAGCTTAGTCCAATGTCATCACCATAGGGAACATGGAGACGGACACAGTGCTGGAGAAGGAATTCAGAGCCAGCATCCTGATCCAGAAGCAGAGAGAGAGGGAGATCACTGGACCTGGCAATGGCTTTTGGAACCTAAATCCCACCCCTTAGATGCATACTTCCTCCAACAAGGCCACACCTCCTAACACTATGAAAAAGTTCCACTCCCTGGTGACTAAGCACTCAGTTAGTCCATCTTGCTGGTGAATCAGGCAAGTAGGAAAATACTGAAAGTTTCTTTTTTCATAGGCTTTTATGTGGGCCAGAAGGTTTGGCTCAGATTTAGGGTTGATTTTCCTATCTCAAATAATCCAATTAAGAAAACTCCTCAGAGACATGCGCATGATTAAATTTTAGTTGATTCTAGATATAGCCCAGTTGACAACCAAAATCAACCATCAGAGTTACATAGAGAAACCTAAAGTAAAGAATTTAAAAGGTTTAAAATAGATTAAGAAGGTATAATTGAAAGAAAAATGATCTTTAAAGTTCTTATTAAACACTGAAAATTCTGTTTCTAAAATTTAGAGCTATAATTAGAAACATGGCTGTGACCAGTCTAGTGGGTATCTGTAGAAAAGCCTCAGCATTCCTGGAGGCTGCTTGTTCCCTAGCAAATCCCAAGGCCCCTGCTCACTCCGGTTGCAGGTCTTCTCTTAGTTTGTTGCATAAGAACACACCAAATGTCATATCCTTTTTCCAGTGTAAATTACTTCATACCACATTGTCAAGAAAAGGAATAGAAGAATTTTTTGATGACTCAAAGAATTAGGGGGAAGAAAAAGTCAAACCTGGAGCTTCATGGATCAAAGGCAGCTGAGGAACATAAGTTTTGTTATGTCCTGAAAGAAAGAAACATGCTTCTAACTCTAGACCAGGAGACGAAGCAGCAAAGATTGTCAATGCCAGTCCAGAGCAGTTAGAAAAGGATGGCGATTCCATGGATGTCTTAGGTAAAGTTGTCCAGGAGAGGGAAGATGCTTTAAGGCTTCTTCAGACAGGTCTAGAAAAACTAGAACTGGTGTTTGGAAAAGGGACATCTTTGGATGAATCATCTGCCACAAATTCAAGCAGTGGCCTATACCTAGGTACCTAAGTGAAAGATACAACAGAAAACAGTTCTTCACAATGCCTTATGTGGATCAGTTTATCAGACTGAGAATTGAGAAACATGCTCACATTGAAGCAAGAAAGAGAAGTTTACATAAAAAGAAAGAAAAATTCTCCAGGCAAAATTCCCACATCTTTCTCAAGACTGAAAATCAAGTACTGTCTAAGATGAGATCCAGAAGTCCAGCTTTGTTGTCCTGGTGTGAATATCTATTAAGCAGTTTATAATGAAATATTCTTGTCAAAAAAATTGGAGCTATATTATATATTCTATGTTAATTCAAAACTTTATACTACTTTTTCTGCCTTTTCTGCAAATCATTAAAAACATGATTTTCAGTGAAAGTAGTTTTAATATATCATCAAAAATTCAGTGATAGCAAAGGATTCTTCAAGCACATGTTAATAGTATTTGGATGTGGGAATTTTGGGAGGTGAATGCCATTAAGGAAATTTGTGAGGAGGCAGTTCTTTAGTGACCTTGCCACTTTTTAAAATAAGAAGGAATACAGATCTCCTGTTTGCTTCCAGTCACCATGTAGTATCCTTCGTTGTGTTATGATAGCCAAAATACGGCCTCATTGTAGGCATAATATTTTCTGTGCACTGCATAAAGGTTATTCTTGTATTATTCAACAGCTGATTTCTCTGCCTCATATCTTGTTGCAATCCAGACATGGCATTATCATGCGTATTCCAATTATTTCCTGTTTCTTGTTTGTGTAAACATTGCTCTCCATTTATTCTCTGACTTGTCAATAAAAGCTGATCAGCCAGTGACTGCTCAGAAGAGAATAGGGCTGGGTTTCCACCAGCCAAGGGAAGGAGAGAGAGGAGAAATGGGGAATTCATCATGAGGATGGGCTTGAAAAGATATCATGAAAGTACACACTCCATGCCCAGAGAGTGAAACCAATACAGGAAATGCAAGTATCTCAGGATTTTAGTTGGGGGTAGACAGATTAGTTTAGAGGATTAGAATAGATCAATGACTCCTTAGTTACTATGCTATAAAGCTAATTAAATAAATCATACAAGTCAAGATAAAAACTACTCACTTAAAGAAAATGCATTTATACTTCTGGTTCCCACCTGTGCCAGCAGGGAGCAGAGACAATAGGTGCTTGATCCAATCCTACACAGCATACAACCCAGTTGCAGCTCGACTCCCCAGGTGTTCCAACACAGCCAGCTTCACAGGTGAGAGCTTAAACCCCACCCCTGGCTTACTGGACCACTTTGACCTAGGGAAGCAGATTTCCTGCCCAGCTGGAGAGACCTGAGCACATCTGGTTCCCATCTGTGCCAGCCAGAAGCAGAGACTTGGCACTGGACCTAATCCTACACAGCCCACACCCCAGTTGCACTTTGACTGCACAGGATCACAGGATTGCAGGCTCACAAGCTCACAGGAAGGACAAGCTCCACTCAGAGACAGGGAGGCCAGACAACATCAGAGATAACCAGATGGCAAGAGACAAACATAAGAACATAAGCAACAGAAACCAATTTGACTTGCCAACATCAGAACCCAGTTCTCCCACCACAGCAAGTCCTGGATACCCCAATACACCCTGAAAAGAAGATTCAGATCTAAACTCTCATTTCATGAAGATGATAGAGGATTTTAATGACATAAAGAACTCCCTTAAAGAAATATAGGAGAACACAAGTAAAAAGTAGAAGTCCTTCAAGAGGAAATGCATAAATCCCTTAAAGAAATACAGAAGAACACAATAAAACAAGTAAGGAATTGGAAAAAAAACTGTCCAGAATCTAAAAATGGAAATAGAATCATTAAAGAAAACTCAAAGGGAGGCAGTCCTGGAGATGGGAAAACTAGGAAAGGGAACAAGAGTCGCAGATGAAAGCAAGACCAGCAGAACACAAGTGATAGAAAAGAGAGTTTCAGCAGCAGAAGATACAATAGAAGACATCTACACAACAGTCAAGGAAAATAATAAAAGCAAAAAGCTCCTACATAAAACATTCAAGAAATTCAGGACACGATGAAAAGACCAAACCAGAGAATAATAGATATAAAAGAGAGTGAAGATTCCCAACTCAAAGGGCCAGTAAACATTTTCAAAAAAAAACTTATAGAAGAAAACTTTCCTAAGCTAAAGAAAAATGCAAATAAGCATATAAGAAGCCTACAAAACACCAAACAGATGGGACCAGAGAAAAAATTCCTCTCATCATATAATAATTAAAACATCAAATGCACTAAACAAAGAAAGAATATTAAAAGAAGTAAGGGGAAAAGGTTAAGAAACATATAAGGGCAGACCTATCAGAATTACACCATACTTCTCACCAGAGGACTTTGAAAGCTAGAAGATCCTGTCATACAGATGTCATACAGACCCTAAGAAAACACAAATTCCAGCCCAAGCTACTATACTCAGCAAAACTTTCATTTACCATAGATGGAGAAAACAAGATATTCCATGATAAAACCAAATTTACACAATATCTTTTCACAAATCTAGCCCTACAAAGAATAATAGATGGAAAACACCAACACAAGGAGGGAAACTTCAACAAAGAAAAAGCAAGAAAGTAATTTTTCAACAAACCCAAAAGAAGATAGCCACACAAACATAATATCACCTCTAACAACAAAAATTACAGGAAGTAAAAATCACTTTTCTTTAATATCGCTTAACTTCAGTGGGCTCAGTTCCCCAATAAACCATAGACTAACAGACTGGATAAGTAAATAGGACTCAACATTTTGCTGCACACAGGAAACTCACCTGAGTGACAAAGTCAAACACTACGTCTGAGTGAAATGTTGGAAAACAATTTTCCAAGCAAAGAGTCTCAGGAAACAAGCTGGGGTAGCCATTCTAATATCAAATAAAATCAACGTTCAACCAAAAGTTATCCAAAAAGATAAGGAAGGACACTTCAATACTGGTCAAAGGAAAAATCTACTAAGATTCTGAACATCTATGCTTTGGAACTTGTTGGTAAACTGTTTTTTAGAAGTACTGTATTGGTTTGTACTGTTATATGGAACATTTCTCTAAAATTTTCTAACATTAGAAGACCAACATACCCTGGCCTTACTACCCAGTTCTCCCAAATTCTAGACCACCAACCAAGGAGTGTACCTAAGAGGTATCCATAGCTCCAGATATATATGTAACAGAGGTTGGCCTTGCTGAAGAGGACAGCAAGGACAGGGGACACCCTTGGTCCTGGGGAGGTTGGATGCCCCAGAGTAGGGGGATACTGTAGTGGTGGGGTGGGAGAGTGTGGGTGAGTGGGGAGTACTCTCATATAGGCAAAGGGGAGGGGGGAGGGCAGACATGGTTTGGGGGTTGGTGGAGTGGTACCTGGGAAGTGAGATTTCATGGGATGGGGGATTAGTGGAGGGGGTAACTGGGTAGTGGGATATCATTTGAGATGTAAATGAATGGAATGATTAATAATAAAATAAAATAAAACATGCATTTATGCCTCATCAGATGGCAATGGTTTTCCCTTTGACTCACAGCCTCCAGAATGTGAGCTAACTAATGCTTACATTATCTAACCTCTTTTATTATTATGACAGTAATGACTAGATGAATAAAACTGCAATGTTTAATGCTAATCATACTCCTTTGGAACATATAACTTATTCTGGACAGAATATGTGTAATTGTTTAGATATCAAATCCAAAATTTAGGAATCAAAACTTATAAGAAAATTGATTTGTAGAAAATTATATAGAACTGTCAATAATTTTTAAGGTTTTACAATGCTAAGGAAAGCATGTATACTTTATCTTTGTTTTAGAATAAAAGTTTGTCTCAGGCCCTATGATTTTAGGCTGTATTCCAGATGCTTAAGTGTCTGAGATGAGAAAAACCTGAACCTCGAAATTCAAGATCATAATAGACAATAAAGTGATATACTAGATCAAAACAAAATATTTGTGACTCTGAACTTGATTTTCTATGGTTTGAAAATTCAATATATCTACAAATATGGATGTAAAAGTAGAGAATAATTCCTTTATAGGCGAATTCTCCAATTGACATTAGATCAAATTAAATCCATTACATTTTCTTTCTTTAAGCTTGAAGTTCTCAATAATAACTTGAGAATGTGTTATAATTCAATATCCTGGGGTAAAAAATACTCCCTGAAATAGTTTAGGCTTTGTTCATCGAGTTCTAGAGCATGTAGTGTCTTGAAAAGAGATGAAATGTCCTGAAGAGATGAGTCTTTGTTTCTCTTCTCCACTGAAATGATATGTCCTTCAAACCCCTGTCCAAAGTGCTACTAGACCCTCAGGTCTCCAACCCACGGTAGGCTGCCTTTTGGATCTCTTATCTGTAAGGCATAGATTGCCATATTCCCATCTGTTCAGGCCAGGTTTCTTGAGCATGACAAATTGCCTTGTCAGGGATCTTTGAATACCCCTCCTTTTTTCTGTCTATCTGTAATTAATATGTTTCTCATATTTTTTCATGTGCATTGCGTCATACTAGACACAGGCAAGTAGATAAGCAGTACTTACTGGTAGTTAAAGATGTAGTAGATATATAAAGGTGAAATATTGTAATGGTTGGTATAATGAAGACAATTACTCTTTTCAAAGAGAGATTCTCTTTTGTGGTATTGATAGTTTGTAAACCTGTCATGAAAATAATTTAAAAGGACCGTAAAACTTTATTCCAACACACTCTTCTAGTTCTACCACTTAAAATCTTTCCTGTACTTGGAATGTAACCAGTGGTAGTCAGCATATGTAGCATACACAAGACGCTTGATTCAATTCTTACAACAGGAAATAAAATTCAAAAGATTATTGCTCAAGAAGGTGCATGCAGCTTCTTAGTCCAAGATATTTTGTCAAATCATCTTGTATTATCTGAAATTGATTTGCATTGTTCTTTGCAATAACCTTATTTACCATCAAGGTAAAGCATCCATAACTTGACTTCTAGAGATGGTGTCCCACTAATGTGTTTGTCATTAGAACTACAGATTTGTTAAGTACATAAGTACACTTATTTTCACAATAGAATTTGGGAAAAATGGAGCTGCTTTTTTATAGGTTTGTGAGATATGTTCTTTTCCTTCATCATGTTTCTATGTGTCAGAACTTTTCTTATTTCTCAAGCAAAGTTAATCCTGGAATTATTACTCAGCTATTAAAAACAATGACTTCATGAAATTCACAGGCAAATGGACGGAACTTGAAAATATCATCCCAAGTGAGGTAACTCAGTCACAAAAGAGTGAACATGGTATGTACTCACTGATAAGTGGATGTTAGCCCAAAAGTTTGGAATACCCAAGTTTCACTTTACAGTAACCGCTGGACTGAGAGTGAGGTCCCAGATGGAGGAGTTGGAGAAGGGACTGAAGGAGCTGAGGGAGTTGCAGCCCCATGGAGGGAGCAACAGTGTCAACTGGTCTGACCCCCCACTGGTGCTCCTGGAGGCTGGACCACCAACCAAAGAATATACATCGAGGGACCCATGGCTCAGACCACATATGTGGCAGAGGACGGCCTTGTTGGCCATCAGGGGGAGGAGAGGCCCTTGGGCCTGAGGGTGCTAGAGGCCCCAGTAAAGGGGAATGTCAAGGTGGGAATTCAGGCATGGGTGGGTGGGTGGGTAGGAGGGGGAATATCCTCATAGAGGCAGGGGAGGGGGAAGTGGATGGGAGTTTCCGAAGAGGAGACCTGGAAAGGGGGAAACATTGGAAATGTAAATAAAGTATCAAAAAATAATAAATAAAGTTTAAAATAAAAAAAATAAAGAAATCATTCTTACACTGTGCACGATATCACAAAGCAAAGTATGGACATAATTTCAGAAAGTGGCTTTTTCTATTTATTTTAAACTCTTTAGAGAATTACATACATTTCATCGATGCCACAATTAATATTTCTTTTTAGGTAATACCCTAAAATTTATCTCAATATATATGTGCACTAAAAACACATAAATGAATACATGTATTTTATGTTAATTCATACATATGAGTGAGCATACATAGTTAGAAAATAGGAAATATTTATTAAGTATACAAAGTATAAATATAATGTACAGCTCCTGGTTTAAAACAGAATCCCAAAGCAAATCTATAACCAACTTGATATCAAATAAGTGTACAAAAGAGCTGAGAAGGAAAACAAGAATGGAACACTTTGATTCTAAAGAACAAACCACTGTGTTCAGAGTACTTTTCTATTCTTTGTTAAAGAAAAAAAAAAAGCCTTTACAAAAAGCCAGGAATCAAAGATGAAAATTGTTTGATTCTATTTAAATAGTTGTCCTGTGGGGAGAAAAGTCTTCTTCACACCCAGAGACTCAGAAATCTTACAACTTCAGAAAACTCTTGAGAGTTCCCTGGGGAGATGCAAGGCCTATGAAGGTTAAAGTCCAGACTTTTGTGAATGGAAGAAATAGTTGTTCTCTGCATTACCCTTTTAAAGTTTGCCCCTATTTCCCCCCTCTGCTTCCATAATTTTGTCATCCACAGCTAATATAAGAGGTCATTTGCTCAAGTGTAAAGCACTCTGCCCTTGCCCTCACAGCAGTGTGAGGTTATGAAAGTATTCTCTAGTTTTTAGGGTCATAATATTTTAGTAGTTCTTTTATATTATTGTATTAGAATGTCTACAATAACTTATACATATGAATATGTTATATTATACTTTATATTAATTTTTATATTTTAATTTAAGTACATAGATTTAAGGGATGGAGATGTAGTCAGATAGCAGAAAACTTGCCATGGATTCCATTCTCAGTAGCGCATGAAAATGTGGCTGTAATCCTGGAACTCAAATCATACAAGGATAATGATGAGAAGTTTAATGCTATCTCCTGGCTACAGATGTGAGACAAACTGTCTCAAAAATATACTTCTGAATTTCAAGATTGTTTCTAGACAAGTTTTCATTTTAGTTACAGCTTCTCAGTCCTTTCTGCCTGAAAGACTCTATTGAAATTATCAGTAAATCTTTTTCCCAAATCAGAGCTTGATCCTTCATGTCCTCTTTCATTTGGCCAATTCACAGGACAGTATTTCTTCTAGCTGTACAATAGCAAACTACCAATTAATTAACTAAGATCTCAGTCTTGTAAAGGTGGCATTGAATAACTGTATCTCATTCTGAGTCACATGTGTAAGAGAGAGCAGTGTATAAATTCCTACATGTCACCATGATTATCCCACACTATTCAGTCACAAGTATACTAGATGTCATAGGGCTCCACATTTGCCGTGTTGCTTAACTTTGATATGTTTAAATATGTTTACATATATATATGCACATATATATTTACATCTATGTTGCTGTCATTTGAAATGCTTTGAAAACTATACCTACTACCAGATGTACAATCTACAATGGTCAGATTAAAATATCACAACTCTGAAAGGTTAAAACAGAGATTAAATTAATATTTTTAAAAATGTAAAATAAAATAAGACTGAATAGTAAAGAGGTAGTTCTTATTGGTCAATCACTGCTAATAATGTGGTCAATAACCCTCCCAACTCAGCCAGAAAAATAAAAGAAATTACTGCATGTATTTTGATATGATAATTCCATTATAGTAATTCTAAAGAGAAAATTTAATTTTCTTTTTTAGAATTACTAAAAAGGAATTATTGCATCAGCTGTTATTCTTTCATTTTAAGCTTTGTGTTTTTGACAACGGATGAATATAACACATATAAACTTGTCTGACATTCAAGCATTAGGTCTAAGCATCTAGCAATCTCCATAAAACCATCTCTATGTCTTTTCTGTATTTGAAAACATGAGTAGTATACATACAATAGTTAAATGAATCAATTCCTTGGTAATGACAAATGCTGTAGCTTATTCTTGTTAAAATATTTACCTGTAACACTAAGCCCTGGTTCTTTCCCATGAAGAAATTGATAGAACTTTGTGAAAACCAAGGCAATTTAAAAAAAAAAAAAGAGCTTCCAACTTTCAAAACTACAGTTCACATATTTTTTTCTCTTGCTTAAATTATCTCTCCTCCTCAACCTGGGAATCTGTATTCCTTTTCTATTCTTTAGCTAATGTTAAGATCATGAATTACTTTAAATGTTTTGTGAAAATCCCCAGGGAGTCTTTACAGCCTTAATGGTATTTATCAGAACGTAAGAAGACAGAAATTAAAAGCACATCTGGGGGATAAAAGGGAGGAATCAATGCGTCTCTGCATATTTTGCGAACAGAGAACTAACTCCTGCTTTCACTTATGCCTATATAGTGAACAGTCACAAATTCTGAGGGATTGTCTCCCTCTGGAGTAAACCAAAAAGTAAATATAGTCAGTAAAATAAAATCAAAGTCTATCTCCAGAGCCAAGGCTAGGAGGCTTTTCTTATTGTCTATCATAAAGCATCAAGTCTTATAGGTTCAGAATTTCTATTTTGTGACACAGACCCCTGTATATGTGGCATCAAACTGGGTCATTCTATGTTGTCCCTGTGGGATTTAAGGGCAAAGACACACACAGAAACATAAAGCCAGGCTGTTTACTGTGCAATAAATAATAAAACCCTTTTCTTTTCTGACCCAGAAGCTTTGTGTTTCATCCATGAACCTGTGACATAAAAATTGGTTTGAAATGAGAAAAAAAGTCATCATTTTCAGTTGCTGACAGGAATACACAAAAAATGATAAAATACACTTAATTCTTCAAAAAAATCTTAATAAAGATATTTGAAAAATAAGTAATTTGCAAAACTTATCCTCAATAGCACTTTTGCAGAGACTAAATGAGGTTATAAATGACGTAAGACAATGTCTGAACACAGTATCAGTGAGTGTGCATCCGTACTGCAAGTACCAGTTAGTACTAACACTACTAACAGTTGATCTGAAGAAGCTTCCTTGGACCAATGCTGCTTTAATATAGCTAAGGTTCCATAAATGACAATTTATTTTTAGATCAAATCAAAGACGATACTCTTCTTCTTCTCTACAGCCTTTGCTCCTGGAACACTATCACATTCCTCCATGCCTCTCCATTGGTATTTTCCTCATGGTGACTCAGATTTTGTTACTTACTTTCCCTGTTTTTAGTAAATATTTAATTGACAATATCAAGAATAATTCTTTTTATAGCATATGACACTAAATGAAGCAAATAGGGGATTATTCCCACCTGTATGACTTCCCATGACTCAATTTAATAATTTCTTTAAAAAAAAATCAAAGCGAAACAAAATACTTATTCACTCTTGAAAGAATCAAGTGCACCTTTAACTTCAGAGGCATATTCAACAATTTCTTTGAATTATACTATCCTTATGAGTTTCGAACATGTAGGTTTATGGCAGTGACATAAATATGAATTATCAAATATTTCTGGCTTTTTAAATTTTTTATTGCATAGCTTGAGGATGCCAATATCATTCCCAGTTATTTCTTAGAAGTTTTAGAATATCTGTGCTGTGAAGACGACAATAGACAATATCTGCACTGGTCTTAAATTCAATTGAACGCCTGCTCTGCTGAATATGACTGATGTCTCCCCTGTGGCATTTCCTTCCCTTAACACAAAGAGTAGTAATCTGCTATATAGTTTATGAATGACTAGAAGAAAGAAACTGAAAGGCTCCAAGAAACTAAGTGTTTGTGAGGTGAAAATATTGAACACTCTGATTTAATTTGTATGTGTTTTATATATATATGCCATAGTATACCTCATAAATATGCAGTTATATGTCAATGAAAGTTTTGAAAAATTTAAAGAAGTAGAAATTTTAACTGCCCTGATTTAATTTTTCCTTTACTTGAAATACTAAGGATAGTACAAGCACAATTTAAAATTGTTTCTATAAATGTATTACTAAAGTAATAAAAATAATAATGACAAGTATTTTTCAAATCAAATTTTTTAAAAATTTCTATTAGAGGGATTTGGAGAGATTGTTTAGTCATTAAAAGGATATCTTGCTCTCTTTAAGAGAACCTTGGTTTGGTTTCTATCACCCACACTGTGGTTCACAACCATACCCACCTACAGGTTGGGAGGATCTGATGGCCACTTCTGACTACCGTGAGCATAAGATATGCATGTGGTATACATACATATATTCAGACAAAACATTTATACTAAAAATTAACAACTGATAAACAGAAAATTAAGAGAAAGATTTATTTGGGGGACAAAGAGATATATCAGAAGTTGAGAACTTTTGTCCTCATGAGGAGGATCCACGTTTGGTTTCCGGTATGTGTATACAATGCCTTACAACCTCCTGTGAGCCCACCTCTAGGGGATCCAGGGTCACCCTCTGGACTTTTACAGACATCTTCGCTCATATTTCCATATACCCCAAATCAGACAATTATATATATACATAGTTAAAACTGAAAGAAAACTGTTTAAAATTTGTTTTCTTAAAATTCTTATTTTAATTCCTGTGTGCACATCTGTTTATGGGAAGGTGGAGGTGCCCTTGGCAGTCAGGGGGCATTGGATCTCTCTGGAGTGACATGACTGGTGGTTGTAAATGAGATATTTAAAATTTTTTATTGTCATATATCATTGTAATGACTAATACACTTTTTCTTGACGACATTTAATTGAGGTATAAACCTCACAAAACACACACACACACACACACACACACACACACACACCACAAACACACATGCACACAGAAAGTATCCCAATCAATAAACCCTTAGCCCACATTTTCAGGGGACTGGACAGCAATTGCAACATCATGCCAAGGTTATGGAGATAGCTTTTAGTGGTTAAGAGCATTTGGTGTTCTTTGAGAGGTCCCAGGATTATTCTTTTTTTTTTTTTTTTTTTTTTTTCGAGACAGGGTTTCTCTGTCACTCTGCAGACCAGGCTGGCCTCAAACTCAGAAATCCACCTGCCTCTGCCTCCCAAGTGTTGGGATTAAAGGCATGCACCATTGCCCGGCTCCCAGGATTATTCTTAAGAATATTTTTGTTTAACGTTGAATTCCATTTTGAAATTGTATCTTTTAACATTGTGGGAGTGTCCTTCACTGCTTTCTTATTTATTAACTTCATATATTGTTCTCATTACTGTACTTCTTAAATAAAGGCATGGAACTTATTCTACAGAGGCTTTTAGGACCTTCTTTGTTCTTGATTACTGTATTCCTGCTTCCTACTATGTAATCAATATGGAGAAAGGCACTTGTTTTTCTAATGTTTTCTTGCCACTTTTCAAAGATTTTTGTTTTTATTTTATTATATGTTATTTTAGCCTTTTCTCCTCATTTCTTCTCAACTTAACAAATATTATTAAGACATTGCATAATTCTTGGCTTATGCTTTTGATATATATTTCCATTATATTTCCTCTTTGAGTTTCATATAATATTCTCTGTTAATTAGTGCGTAATGATATTTTTTGGCCCATGTACAAATAAACCACTATTAAGATTCCTAACTGAGTTCTTAATGGGGTTTTTCAGTTTTCACTTTTAGAATGTACATTTAATTAAACAATCAAATTCTCAGTACCCTGATGAGAGAATCTTAGTCCTATATGATCGTAAATGCATTAATCAGTTATCTTAAATTTAGTGTGTAATAGTTCCAGTGAAGTAGTTTGTAGTCATTTCCTCAACTTGTTTACTGTTATCTCTTCACAACTCTATGTTGAAGAGTTATTTTTCTCCCAGTTAGAAAATGGCCATCTAGAGAGCAACGAGGAACTCATAAAACTCAGGAGATAAACAGGACTCACATAGAGGAATTTCCTGAAGCTTGTAGGAGTCACAAGATGCATGCCAAGGCTTTTCTGGCAGTTAAGATTCCTGGGTGGGGTGACATGTGTGTGTGTGTGGGGGGGGTAGGATGGGGGCTGACAGCCGCAGGTCAGCTTCCTCTTTCAAGGGGAATGGAGAGAGAATCATGTGAGGAAGTACTGGGAGGAGAGGAAGGGCTGGTATTGGGTTGTAAACTGAATAACTAAATAAATTTAATAATAAAAAATGTTCCTGGAGTGATGAGATTGATTAGCTGAGCTACTTGCTAGGTGTGCAGGGATCTCTGGGATGCAGCTTTTGGGAGTCATTCATGCTTCAGAAACTACCGCCTCAGCTGTGCTCCTGTTACTTATCACAACCAATTCATTGGTTCACTAAGCTAGACTTTGATAGACCTATATCTTGGCCTACTATTGATTCTATGCAATGAATGAACATTCATTCACAACTCCACAGGCAAAGAATATTTGAATATCTGGATATTTGTATAGACTACAGTGCACTGGACCAGAGAAAATATATGGTCTTGCATATGCTTAGTTGACTATTCCTCTCATAGTAGTTTTTTTATTTCTCCTATAGGCAATCGCAATGATGGAAATGATACTAGTCCAGTTAGATTTGAGTAAAAAGCAGGAACTTAAGAGTAAGAGTAGGACGTGATGTACATCCAGTTTCCTCTTTTATTACACGTTTTTTATACAAGAAACTGTATGCTTAGCCAGTACTGGTGTATTTCTGTATCCTCTTACATCTGGGCTATAACCTTCAGGGTGTTTAATTAAAAGCTTGGAATATTTTCCATCTCCCCCTTTCTTTGCCAAATCTCATAATTTTAATTTAATTCTTTCAGTTTCACCCAAATGTCCAGAACCTTTATTTATCTCCTTAAGTGAGTAGCAGAAGTATCAAATTAGCAACTGAACCAAGAAGTGGGTTACAGGAGAGATAACTAAAAAGAATTGTGGATTTGTGTTATTTTACATGTATTAAAATTCCATATCTGTAACACTTTCTAGTAGATATTTTATATAGGCTTGTAGATTTTTCTACTTGCTTTTTGGAATTTATGCTAACTAAAAGTGAAATTTCCTTTATTTCTATTTTTCTCTTTAGTATTATTTGAAATAATTTATAATATATCCATTATAGACAGCACTGTGTTATTTAAGTCCATTTTCATACCAGAGTACATTGTATGCTGAGCATTATTACCACCAAACTTCTACTCATCCATTTCCCACCACCTTCTGTCTGCTTTGTATCCCTAGATAGATCTTCGTTCGTGACATGTGTGTGAGTGTCTGACATATATATTCTCATGTGCATATCTGTTTCTAGATGGATATGCATATGTGTTGGCTACAGGTAAACATCTTTTATTGCTCACCTTTTAAAAAGGTTTTGTTTTCTTCCTTCCTTCCTTCCTTCCTTCCTTCCTTCCTTCCTTCCTTCCTTCCTTCCTTCCTTCCTTCCTTCTTTATTTCTTTTTTGACATCTCCCCTAAACTCATCAATTTTTCTGGGCTGTTTGAAAAAATAAACTCCAGGGACTTCTCTGGCTCCTCCTCACCCTGATGCTGACCGCCCAGGTTGTAGAAATGTACTATTTTGTCTGGCTTTTGCTTGAGTGCTAAAGACTTGACAGTGGCCATATGTTCCTGCAACAGAAATTATCAACTGGGCCATCTACATTTCACACCTATAGAATTTTTTCTATCTACTTATGATCGTATGTGGTGGTTGCTTTTTTGCTTTCTTGATATAAGCTCAATGGGAAAGATGAAACCTAAATTGAAAAAAATAATTCCTCTAATATTTTGGACTCTAAGCAAGTCTGTCTGAATTTTTTCAATTAATGATTAATTTAGGAGGGCCCAGCCATCTATGGGTGGTTCTACCTCTGGAAAGATTGTCCTGAGTTATATAAGAAATAAAAGTGAACAATCAATGAAGAGCAAGTCAGTAATCCAGTAACCCACATTCTAACATGGTGTCTGCTCCAGGGTCCTCCATGAATTATTTTTGCTGTGGACTGTGATCTAAGAATTGGAAGCCAAAATCTCTTGCTTCTCACATTGTTTTTGGTCAAGCTGTTTACTAAGGTGATACAAAAGCAAATTACAACATCTTGGAACCACAAAAAGGGGAAAAGATGATTTTTTTCTAATCCTGAGTTAATAAAATTGGGTCATTTTTTGTTTGATTGATTGTTTTTTTTTTTACAAATAACACATGATTAATTTTCTTTGTGGTTGTAAAGTATTTTCAAATTTTCACAACTGAGTTTTACTTCTCAGTTCCTGTATTTCTGAACAGCTAGGTTGGTTCTATAACTTAACTATTATGACTACTGCTTCAGTAAACATTGGTATGCAAGTTATTTCTGAAATGGGTTGGTTTGGAGTAGGTCAGATATGCAAAATGGCTGCTGATGCATTGAGGTATATGTAAAATCCATTCTTAATTTTTGAAGAAACCCCCACATTGATTTGCACAGTGGATACACTAATTCATATTCTCACCATCAGTGTATTCGGGTTCCTTGTATCTACATCCTCACCAGTCTTTGCAGTTACTGTTTTCCAAATGATTGAGTCTGGGTAAGAAAAATCTCACGGTGGATTTATTTGCATTTCTTTCCTGGAAAGTGAAGTTCGCTCACATCTCTTTTGTTTATTGGACATTTCTCTCTCTCTCTCTCTCTCTCTCTCTCTCTCTCTCTCTCTCTCTCTCTCTCTCTCTCTCTCTCTCTCTCTCTCTCTTCTCCCTCTCTCTCTCGTTATTCTTTAATCTTTTGTTTGCAATCCAGACTTTATTCCCTTTCCGGTCCACCCTTTGAATATTCCACATCCCATACCTCCTTCCCATCCCCATGTGCAAGAGAGTGTCCTCACCCCCAACCCCACAGCACCAGACCTCTCCACTTCCTGGGACCCCAAGTTTCTCGAGGGTTAGGTGCATATTCTCTGACTGTGTCCAGACCTTGGCAGTCCTCTGCTGTATATATGTTGGGGCCTCAGATCAGCTGGTGTATGCTGCCTGGTTGGTGGCTCAGTGTCTGAGAGATCCCAGGGATCCAGATTACTTGAGATTGTTGGTCTTCCTATAGAGTCGCCCTCCTCCTTAGCTTCTTCCAGCTTTTCCTTAACTGAATCAAAGGGGTCACCAGCTTCTGTCCATTGGTCGTGTGTAAATATCTGCATCTGACTCTTTTAGCTGCTTGTTGGGCCTTTCGGAGGGTAGTTATGATAGGCCCGTTTGTAAGCACACCATAGCATCAGTAATAATGTCAGACCTTGGGGTCTCTCCCTGAGCTGGATCCCAGTTTGGGACTGTCATTGGACTTCCTTTTCCTCAGGCTCTTCTCCATTTTTGTTCCTACAGTTCTTTCAGACAAGAATAACACTGGGTCAGAATTTTCTATCATAAAGCTGACTTGCCAACTGGTGGCACCAATTTCTCAGGATATGGATTCTGGCTCAGAGAATATTTATCTCTGTATATATTTTGAAGTGCTTTCCTTAATTTCAGATTCTATCTGACTTCAAGTTGTGCTACAAAGATATAGTATCAAAGGCAGCATGCTACTTACACAAAACAGACATTTAGATTAAAAGAATAGAAATAGACATCACAAATATAAATCTAAACTACTATAGTACCTTAAAAGAATAAAGTTGCTAAAAATAATATTGGGGAAATATATTGCAACGAATGTTGCCAGAAAATCTCTATACACATGTGTAGAATGATAAAACAAGACCTACATAATTTGTCCTGCATTAAAACCAGCTCCAGATAAGTAAAATTAATATCAAATTGTTTCTCAATTTTAATTAAATATAGTTGATTACATATAATTTTGAAATTTATGAAAATATATGAAACTTAATAAAACTAAGAATATATGTAGAGTTTTTTCTACATTTTAGAAAGAGTTTCGCTTGATCTATATTCAGAATAATTAGCTAATCCATCTACCATAATCTGTAAATTTGAAGTTAGACACTAAATTCTATATAAGGAGCAGGATTTAAAGAATATTTTTCTTACTATTTTAATGATTATTTTAACTTATGCTTATCTTTATCCTGCTTTATACATGTCATGCATATCTTCTTATCAATTATCTCATTTAACTTTAGAATTACATGTAGTAGTTTGTTATTACTTATTCAACATATTGTTTTTCTGTATCTTTCAGCTTGTAGATATTCATTCTATTTAAACTATTATTCCTTTGGATACCACATTCCCCCTTGTATAATTTTATGTTCCATATCAAAGCACAATTTCTGTGTTCTTTTAGAAATTGACATAATCTCATTCATTTCCTAGCAAATGGCTTTTTTTATTATTCTGCATCAATTTTTCAATTTTCTACTAACTTAAGGCCCCAAGTAACATCATTGAAACATTAACTTGAGGTATTACTCAGAATGTTTAAGAAAAATAATTTAGATTAAAAAAAAAATTAGCCTCAAAATCCTAACGGCTAAGGAAGAAATTATCTTTAAAGGAAAATTAAATATGTCTAATAGTTTTATCATATATCAGGAAATTTGGAAAATTACTGAATGCCTCCTGACCATGAAAGCTGTAGAAGAGTTTTATGGAGATACAACTCAAGAAGGTACAGTTGAGATTTGTGGTAACATTGAGGTTTAGAACAGAGAAAGCAAAAGGAAATGTTTTCTAAAAGTTTCAAGGGTTTTCTACATGTTTACAAGTAAGAATCTCAATCATGTAGCTTATTTAAATAGTCATTTAAACATAAAAATGATCCTCTGGAAAATAAACACATGTTCTTAGTCATATTTTAATTTTGGTCAGCCAAATGTTGCAGAATATAAATTTCAGTTGTTTTCCACTGTGCTGAACCAATTTTAAAAACTAGAAAATTCGATAAAATCTGGTATTCAGGAAATTTAGAGTTCAAATGTCGTGAATCATAGTTAAATTTAAAAGCCATAGTATTACTTATGTTTAAGTTCTTACCACGACCAAATACAATTTGGAAATTAGGTTTATTTTGGCTTACAGTTCAGGAAGGATAGAACGTATCATCTTAGGGAAGGCACCGCAACAGGCAGAAAAGCACTGTGGCAAGAGCAGGAAGCTAGCTCAACATATTTTTATCCGTGCAAAGAACGTGGACAGACAGAGCAGTGAGACAAGGGTAGAAGTCCCGAAACCTGGTGAATTCCTCCTCCCCCATCAGGCCTCATTACTTCCCAGACAGTGTCATTAACTGGGGATCAGACATTCACATACACACATGACTGTGGAAACCTCTGCTCATCCAAAACACTGTCACTTTGGAGGCTGAGGTTTATGAAACTAGGCTTCAAGAAATGCAATTTGCAATTTCTATACTAACAAACCAAACTTAGAGAACTAGTGTACTAGAATTAGTATTGTTTGGACTTAATGTGTTTATTTCATAAGAAGCAATTCAATTAAAGACGTTAGCTAAGACAAACGTAACATAGTTTTTCAGTTGGTAATAATCCTGCAGAAAGAGTGGCACTAGAAAATGTATCAAGTCGGACATAGCATATATTTACAGCATCAAAGAAATTCTGAGCTCTTATTCTCTCATTTATTAGACTTAGTTTTTATCAAGTTCAGTTCATACACTAAAATGTTCTTGACTCTTTTTCTGAGGAACATTGTATCAATGATGTCTGACCCTGAACAGATAGAAAAAGGTTGAACAAGTGTTTAGTGACAATGTAATTTTCTCAGAAATCATTTCCAGTCAAATATATGACTATGTGTGATAATCAGATAATGTACTGTTTTAATTTTATAGTAAATTTTCATAATATTATCGTTCTATTTACTTAATGAAAAGATAAATGAAAGTGTGCTAATGCTAAATGCTGTTGTATAAAGCAGAATATAAATTTTTGAATATCAATTTGAAATTATAACTATGACTCACTTAATGTATTTATTGTACCTTGCACTCTAACCTAATTTTAAATTGAAATGTAGGTTGAATTTTGTATTACTAAACTTCTAAATGAAGGTACATTTTTCCTTTAATATAATGCATTCTGTCAAAATCAACTTGTATTACTTAAAACAAGCTATTTACCTGGCTTGCCACCATATTATATTTTGTTTTATGACACATATAGAAAATTGATTGCATATATTCTAAAACAGCACAAAGAAAAGAGAAAAGAAGTTATTTGTATTTAGAGTAGTAAATTATCTTCTCAGCATGAGAAATAAAAGATAAGAATTATGTCCTTTTTGCAAGTTTTCAAGGGATTCAGTAGAGAGCAAAAGACAGACCACAGAGCAAAACAATTAATTCTACACAAAAATTAATTTTAAATTAGTTGTCAAACTTATCTAAACTGTGAATTTATTATTTGAATTATTACAGCACTGGATTTTTGCGGGACATGGGAGTAAGAGAAGGTTTAATGTCCTTGACCATCTATTTTAACACCTGTCATCAGAGATTAATAGTGATCAGAGGATCTGCAAACTGTTTCACATATACCCAGGTAATAGAAATACTTATTTAAGTCATGCAGTGAAGTGAATTATATCACATCCTATTGATAGAGATTAAGTCAGACTGTTAAGACTTTCATAACATTAAGCAAACTTAAAGTTTAATACAGAAGAGAAGTTGTATTTCTCTTAGTTTTAGTTGCAAATTTGTAAACTCAGGACTGGACAGAACAAAAGTAACATGTTATGTATAATTTGTTCACATTTTAATCTTTTTATTTTAGACTGTAACTTTATATTTAGAATTGTCTAGTTCAATCATGTTTCTTAAAGTTTGTATAATTTATCTATTGTGTTAATAAATTTTACTTGAAATTTGCATAGACTCCAGGATAAATTTCGCAGCTTATTTTATAGTTTATATTGCTGATAATAGAAATATAGTGATTCATATATTTTTGTGTTTTATATTACTAAATGTCAAAGAATAGAATTAAAATAAATTTCAGAAATTTCTAATTATAACCCCTGAACACTCCACAAATTCAGCTAAGATTATAAATTAAATGAAATATATTTGGTATTAGAGTAACAGAATTGAAATTTCACATATAGTTTGCCACACTAGATTCATTCTACAAGGATTGAACTTTTATATGAACTTTTCTGTACTGATTTTTAGTTACATTCAAATATCTCATCACAGCCAAGCTTTTGGGTCTTCTCTGAGTAATAATTTTGTTTAGAGTATTTTATGATCATTACATACCTAGAAACCAATGAAATGCATGATTTAACCTGGAAACTATCCATTTCTCAATGGTCAGGTATTAGTGGTGGGGGTGGGGGAACAGGCATGGGGCCCTGAGAGCCTTCAGAATGAATTGAAACAGGCAACTTCTGGAGGTAGGAGGTGGGGGGGACCCTCTAGAATGTACCAGAAACCTGTGAGGTAAGAGACTCTTATGGCTCAAAAGGAGGGAACTTAGATGAAATGCCCAACCAGTGGGAAGAGGGAACTTGTAGAGTCCACTGCCAGATGAAAGACAGAGCATCAAGTGGAGGGATGGAGTTGCCATCCCACAGTCAAAAACTCTGACCCAGAATTGTTCCTGTCTAAAAGAATGCAGGGACAAAAATGGAGAAGAGACTGAGGGAAAGGAAGTCCAGTGACCAGTCCAATGTGGGATCCAGCTCAAGGGGAGGCTCCACGGCCTGACACTATTACTGATGCTATGATGTACTTACGGAAAGGAGCCTAGCATGGCTGCCGTCTGAGAGGCCCAACAAGCAGTTACTTACACCCAACCAATGGACTGAAGTTAGGGATCCTTGTGGTTGAATTGGGAAAAGGCTGGGAAAAGTTGAGGAGGAGGGGGACCCCATAGGAAGACCAGCAGTGTCAACTAACCTGGACCCCCAGGATCTTTCAGACACTGAGACACCAACCAGGCAGCATATAGGAGCTGCTCTGAGGCCCTTGACAGTGCAGAGGACTGCCTGGTCTGGCCTCAGTGAGAGAAGACACACCTAACCCTTGATAGACTTGAGGCCGCAGGGAGTGGGGATGTCTGGTGGGGTGAGAGAGGGTGTGGGGACATCCTCTTGGAGACAAGGGATGAGGACTGGGATGAGGAGGATAACTACTGGACTGTACAAAAATATTAATGATAATTTAAAAAAATCTTCTTATTGAAATCTTAATCGGTCTTTCTGCAAGGAAGCTGAAGGTTTCCCAACAGGTGGATGTATTATGATTTGGTTGTGTGTAGATGTTTGAACAATTTATGAGACTTTTTTCCTGTAGAACAAATACCAGTACCACCACCACCACCACCACCACCACCACCACCACCACCACCACCACCACCACTACCACCACAACCAACAACAAAATCAACAACAAAGCATATTTTTGGCTTCCCTAACATTACCATGTCATTATAACCCCTGAACACTCTTGACAACCCTCTTTGTTCTATTCCATTTACTAGTTATTTTTTATTTCTCTAAAAGGCATCACCCCTTATGATTTTTGAATAGAACAACAAAAAAACGTTGTTATATTCTTCAGATATATGTGTAACCTTGTCAAGCTACTGAGAAGAGCTTTAAACACTATTCAGTATTACCAGTGTACCAGCATCAAGAACTTTATATCACTCTTAAATTTATTTTTTATTTATTTACCTTTCCTTACAAAATAACTACTTTTTGAAAATGAGTGTCCTTTTAAGGACTGCTTTCTGAATAGAAATGCTTATTTTTCAAAAACAGAGAAAGGGGAAAAGGGAGCAGGAGCTGTGAAACGGGAAGACTGGAAGAAGAGGGACCTAATAGTGGGATGTAAAGTGAATAAATAAATAAATAAATAAATAAATAAATAAATAAATAAGTAAACAAATACATTTTAAAAAGAATATAGAAAATAAACCCATGTATTATTCAATTTCATTATTTACTGCCATTTAGCTAAACTTGATATTTTTAAACTATTTACTTTCATCTATCATGAAAAAGATTCTTGTACAAATCATTTTCTTCCATTAATTTATTTTTTTCCTTGAATAATGTACTTTAGGTAATATAAATGTTTAAATAAATGCCTCAGACTTTTTGGGGAGAAAATCTTGATGGATAATTAGATAAATGTGTATCCTTTTATGTATGAATACTGATATATTTACAAAAATAATCTTTCTACACTTTCAAAAATACTTCATGCAGGTATATATAATATTCATAATTAATTTTATTTTCAAATCTTAAATATACATATATTTATGTATTTAATTTTAAAAGTACATGGTAGACTACACTAATATCACAGTAGTAGTTACTAGTAGTTTCAAGCCCTACAAACTTTGGTAGGTTCTCCATCCCTCAACCTTCTAGTGGTGCAGTGGACAGTTCCTCATCTGTAGTTTTAATTCTCAAACTTTTGTCACCTATGGCCAATGTTGGTGTAAAAATATTAGGTGAAAATTTCTAGATGTGATTGATTCACAAATTTTAAACAGTTTTTAATTCAGTACTATACACATTCAGTTTTTACATTTTATTAGTTGCTATTGTCAATTTCTTACTCTGAATAGCCAATACTATTATTGATACATCTGCATAGAAAAACTAGGATATATATGCAAATCTCTTGTGATTCCTGATCTACTTGATATCTTGGAATATAGTTTCCATTGATGAATGGTACTACTCTCTCAGATTTTAGGGCATAAAAATGAAAAACATCAACTGTCTCAGTTTTACATGAGGCACATTGTCTTTAAACTGTTGTACAATTTAGATGACCATGTAATAGCTGTGAGATAAGAGTTTGCTGTTAGAATTCTGCTAATTCTTCAAGACTTAAAAATCCTTGTATGAACTCTGCTGGTATAGGATCTGAAGTCCAGTTGAAAATAAAAAATCTAAACAGAAAGTGTTTAAAATGGTAGAGAAAAATATTGGCATTGAATTTTATGGACTTTAATTTTTATTTGATTTTCTAAGAGACATCTCCAAAGTATGAAAATAGCATATTTCCACTATAAAGTATACATGAAGACAACTATAATTTGTCTTCCAACTTGAATTGAATAAGTCAAAAGACTTATGACTTAAATGATATCGTTTAATTTTTCATAACCTTATCTAAACCCAGCATGTTTTAACAAACCATAATACAGTTTAATAAGCAATGAGATAAATATGTGTATTAAAGTTTTATGGGAATGAGGTTCAGGAGGAAGTTTGT
The DNA here is from genome assembly GCA_028551405.1 of Uromys caudimaculatus. Classification (NCBI taxonomy): domain Eukaryota; kingdom Metazoa; phylum Chordata; class Mammalia; order Rodentia; family Muridae; genus Uromys; species Uromys caudimaculatus. The sequence continues at coordinate 59,630,629 of CM052716.1, forward strand.
GATACTTTCCTTTGGTTTCCCAAATAATTGTTCTTCTTGAACTTAATTTATCATATTTCACCTTAAGGTTTCCTCCATTTTATGTCAATTTTCTTTAAGGACAGAAAGAATTCTGTTCAAATGGAAGATTATAATAAAACCCAGTGTATTTCAGCTCTTACATGGTTTTTGACATTATGTGACCTGGTCTTGAAGATTTTTCAAAACCCCACAGACAAGTTTCTATATAATGCACCTTCATTAGTGGGATCTTTCAGGAAAGTATGTGTAGAACACTTGAAGTTTTTCTTTGTTGTTTTGCTATTATTTACTAGTTCTTCATAGTCCAGAAGGATAAAAAATGAGACCCCTCAAGTGATATTTTATAGCTTTTATAAATATTTTCATAGTAACTAAATTACTGTAGTAATTCAAAAAGGATGACCACTTTATTATTTTGCACATCATTTCTGGATAAACATGAAAAGCTTCATCCTTGTCTCAGCTCATTTCAAAATTAATATTATACTTTTATTCTAAATGTGAAGGACATTTTTTCCAAGTAACTCTTTCAGATTCTCTAAATTAAGACCCTATAACTGCAAAAGCTTTAATTATGAACCTTCAGTTTATTTGAAGGTGGTTTAGGATGTGAATATAAAGTCATTGGTCTGAATGGCTGTCAAGTTCTCTTTTTTCTCCCCTTGTAGATAGCTTTAGGGATTAAATGATTATATAATCTTGCAATGCTATTTCATTATTCATATTTTTGTTTTGAGATAGGCTCATGTGTGTGTACCGCGTGCTGGCTTTGAACTCATTATAGAGTTGAAAATGATCTTTGACTTCTGACCCTCCTTTATACACCTTCCTATTGTTACAATTACAGATCAAATGGGTACTATTGCATCCAATTTATAATGCACTGGGGACCAAACCCAAAGCTCTCTGCACACTAGCCAATTGCTCTACAAACTGAGCCACATTTGCAGCCCATTTTTACATATTTATAATAAGAAAAGCAACAAATAGAACATCTATGTTATTTAAGCCACTTTTTATAATAGACTCCATATTCATATTCAGATGATCTCAATTCATACATTCATATGTTTCCTACCTTATCTGTATCAGAACAACTCTAAAATTGGGTACTTTATAATTTCAGTATGATTTAGAACCAAGAGCCATCAAGTGTGTTTGAAAATAACAGCAGATATCAATCACTGATTGGAGAGAAGATATTTTCAAAACAAACTAAAGGGAATATGTCTGTGATAGTATTTCCGAGAGGGACACAGGGGGTTGGAAGTATGAGAAACATTCTTACAGTGAAGGAGATATTTATACATTCATTGAATAAGATAAGTTTGGTGAAGAATATGGAGGAGATGGAGAGAGAGAGAGAGAGAGAGAGAGAGAGAGAGAGAGAGAGAGAGAGAGGCAGAGAGGGTAGAAGAGAGAAGACGGGGGGAAAAGAGGGGAGGCGGGAGGAGAAAAAAGATGTTGGAAATTACTCCTTGATGGGTCAATTAAAGAACAATAGGAAGAATATAATTTGCAGACTAGAGAGATAATCCCACAGTGATTATAGAAATGAGATAGATGACCATTCCAATTATTACTCTGCCCAGCCTTCATTTGAATGAGTCACTAGTTATTGATCTATAAGACTTGTAGCTGACTTTCTTCTGGCATTTTCTGACAAGAATTAGACTTGTTAAAAGGCCATCTTTGATATCATGATCAAATAGTGCAAAATAAATAAATAGATAACAAATGTAAACTTTAACAAAAGGAGTTACCTAGCTTACATAAATTTGATACAAATATTAAATATTAACACCATTGCTTAAATGTGTTATTGTTCAAGTGTCCATGGGTTAGGGGTGTGGGTCAAAAAGCAATTCTTGGGTTTGGTCTGTCATACAGAGTCCTCTGATCAACTTGGCTTGTTTAACCAACAGTTATGACTATATAAATTCCCTAGTTCACTCATTAGCAGTTCCAAAGATGACTGCTAACCAGTGACTGAGTAATCAGCTGGCATGACTTAAGTACAAATCTCCATGTGGCTCAGGATTCTTTTTTTTAACTAATCATTTTATTCATTTACATTTCAAATGATATCACCCATCCCAGTTACCTCTCCATAACTACCCCATACCATCTCCCCCATACCCCCTCCTCTTTGCCTCTGTGAGGGTGTTCCTCCATCCACTTACCCACTCCTGCTTTATATCATAGCAGCTGAATTATAGGATTGAGAGATCAAAATAAATGTAGCAATGAATAATTGTGAGCCTCTTTGGAAAATCCCAGCAACGACTCTAATAGTCTCAGAAGCCATATGCAAAACTTCCATCACACAGCTTCAGGAGCATCAGGTCCAAAAATCACTGAATCAGTTTTGATTTGTTCATAGGGGTAAAACTAAGTGGGTCTGCTGTGATTTACCATAGAAGGCTATGTTTTTTTATAATGAAAATTTTAATAATATGGACTAATTCTAAACATTTGAGTTCCATTTTTATACTATTTTATTTCATAAAACTTGTTCCAGGAATAAGTAATGTTGGTGTTTTTCCAGATGCCTTAGACTAAAATATTCCTTCAAAGTTTTAAAATCTTCACTCATTAACACTGCTATAGTTCAGTCTAATCTTTAGTCTTTCCTTTTCTCTTCAATTGATCTTAAACATGAATTATTCAGATTTTTCAAAACATAGTAACACTATCCATTATATACTGTACCAACCTACCCAACTACCCTCAGGTAGTCTTGAGTCAAATCATTTCTTATCACCTCACTTCTGTTGCTTATGGAAGGCATCATGCCTGTCTGTGGCATATAGTTGTGCTTGTAGCTTATCTTTTCTTTCTTCTGAATTTCTTTTCATCACTATTGAATTCTATTATTCGATACCACCAGCCCATCCACCATTGCCAACCTCCAGAGGGACACATCCATAGAACCCTATACTGGATCCCCATAACTAGCTTCTATCCCATACCCCATGTGGATTCTGTGTCCTCCCGAATTTCTATTAAAATATAGTTGAGTTATGGGTTCCTGGCCATATGCAACTTTATTACAGGATTCTCTCATTCTAGACCTCTTATGGAGAACAAAAAAGGGAGTTATGTACTATATAATATTAATGTTTCAGCACTAGCATAAACAAAAATGTAATTAGTGAAATTCTTATCTTCTGTAGATAGTAGAACAGAGTCACACTGGCTACACCTCACTATGCAAAGTAACTGTGACTGTTCAAGGGCAGCAAGTGTAAGGATCTAATCTTCCTCATTTCTGGTGAGCTTTTCCACTATATTAAGTTTTTCTGTCTGCCAGTAGAACTATAGAGGAATTTTAATCTGGCAACATGGCTGCTCTGGCTAGGGATGACATAAAAAGACATGATCCAAGTAAAATACATACATACCTGGATTACAGTAACATCTGGCTTGAATACACACACCCATTAATACATACCTTTAATCTCTAACAATGGAAGGATGAAGACATGCTTGAAAGAGATATCTAATTGAGGGACAAAGTGATGGATCAGAGAAAGATTTGACCAAATGTGTCTGAGATAGGATATACCAAACTCACATGAGAACAGCAGATGAAGAGAGGCTACATATGTGCAGGGAGAGAGAAAGAGGGTAGTGTGATGTGGTCTGAGCAATTGTGTGTGTGTATGTGTCAGTATGTGTGTGTATGTGTGTGCCTGTGCATGTCTGTGTCAATTTTACCAGAAGAGTTTTACAGAGACAGGTTAAAGAGAAACATTAGACACAAGTGAAGACTGAAGAACCCAGAGACTGAGAAGGAGCCAGAAGATTAGAATACACTGCCAAAACTTGTAAGAGCAATTTAGTCAGAAGTCAAGAGAAGCCAGATGGAGTCAATTAGCCTGGAAAATTAGACTGTAAGAAGACTATAAGCTTCCAGGCGTACGGATAGCTACAGTCGAGAAGGAAATGCTCGGGGCTCAGCCCAGGGAGTGTATTCACATAGTTTGGGTATGACTCTCATCTCATCAGTTCATCTGAGGAAATAAAAGGGACATTTACAAAAAAGTAATACACAATGTAATTTAAGTGAGAAAATAGAAGCAATCATCTGGAAAGTTTCACAAGATCTACTACATGTATTTGGCTACACTCACTTGTACTTTGATGATCTGTTCACACCTGCTGCTGTGAGTGGGCTCTCATTTTGTATTCTGGGAATATTTTACCTTCCACTTTTAACTATAAAGTTGCTTCTAGGAATGCACTTATGAATATTTTTTTTCAAACTTTCCCTCCTTTCTAAAGGCTTTGTTAAGTTCTGGAGATATAACTCAGTGTTAGCATGCATGCTTTTCACACACAGGAATTTGTGCTTTGTCCATCGCACTGGAAGACTGTGTGTGTGTGTAAAATCTTTTCGTACTGTATATCAGTCCTATTAGCATCCAAAGTTGCTGTCATTTTTCTCTTGAAAAATCAACTTGCTTTGATGCCATCTTTCTTTGTTCTCTTCTCTCACAACAAAATCTCCCAGAATTGTTCATCCTAAGCGCTTTGTTTACAGTTTTTTAATAATTCTTCTTTGTAGTTGTAAGCTTAATACAGCAAGGCTGAAATTGTTGCTAAGGTGAGCATTATGCTTTACCAGCTGAAACCAAATTTGTATTTTCACTTCTTACCTTACATGACCTGTGCTATGGTTTGAATGTATTTTGTCCAAATTTTATGTTACAACATTATGCCTTTCATGGTGAAGTTAAGAGTTGGGGTATTCAGGGAAGTGAATATGTCATGATCTCTTCATCCTTATGAATGGATTAGTGCTCTTTTTAAACCCTGCAAGAAATGAGCTTAGGCCCTTCTGACAGCTTCATATTTCCACTCACTGAGAACTCAGTAAGAAGGTTTTCACCAAACACTGATGTTGACTTGATCTAGGGTTTCTGAACCTCCAAAATTACAAGAAATAATTTTTTGTCGTATATAATTTACATGGTTTCTGTTACTTCATCAGAGAAATAAAAATAGATTAAGATAACACACCATAAATTTGTGCAGAGTATCCCACCTTCTCTGTTTCTAAATACTAGTTTTACTAATAACTACATCATATTCTCATAGTTTCCTTCTTACCTCATTAACAGCTTCTTCTATGAATATTTTATTGTATTCTGCTCAAATTATCCACTCTGTTTGTCATTGTCTAAGGGCACACTGATACTCCTTTATTTTAGCTTCTAAACTAATTCACTTGTTTATCTCTTTATTTAAATAAGTTCAAGTGACATGGGTTAAATTCCTTGAATATGCACTGCATAGGCAAACTAATTATTCTTCAAACCTTATATTTCTTCAGACTCACATTTGCAACACTGTACCAGACAGATCCCTTATTCATCTATTAGATGTTCTCAAAATTGAAGGTTTGCTTTCCCTGCATCCTATTTCTGCTCTACATATGCTATGACTCATTTCAAATATGGGCTATTTTTTAAGTTACTTTTATAAAACCCTGAAAAATTATACTCATTCATCACTTTGTTCTGGGACTTCCTATTTCCTCAACCAAAGCCTAATTTGCTCATCATCTAAACACATATGTGTGCACACACACGCATGTGCTCACACACACACACACACACACACACACACACACACACACACACACGCATACACATCTGTCATGGCCATTGTAGCATGAATTATCATCACCCCCCATCCTCTCCAAACTGACCTCCTTAACTCTTTTTTCCCCTTTCATTAAAAATAGATTTTTTTCCCCATATAATATATCTCGATTTCCTTCCCTTCCTTCTCCTAATTCCTTCCCAACTCCTCTCCCATCTGGATCTACTGCATTTCTGTGTCTCCTTAGGAAAAAAAAAGTCTGCTAAGAGATAACAAACAAATGTAACAAAATAAAATATAAGGTAAAACAAAAACAACTCCCTCAAAATTAAAAAGACTTCTTGTCTCTTAACTCAGCAAAATAATTTTTAAGTCTGTTCTTCGGATTCTTTTATTCAAACATTAACTCCACTTTTGACCTTCTCTTTAAATATAAAAATGTAGTTTTAATTATTTGCAATGACTTAATCGACTCCTCTACCATGTTCACATTCCTGAATTCTTTCTAAAGCTCTTTCCTAAATTTTCAAGCATTGTATCAATTGGATTTCAATTCCTGATCTTCTTGGCACAACTCGAGGTTCCATTAGAATTGCTTCTTCCCAACAGACTGTGTTCTTGCATTAAAACCTAGAATATTTTTCTGTTGATTGAATACCTTAGTCTGGCATTTGCCTAATTGTTTCTGCAAATTTCAGTTAAATCTTCCTTGTCTAATAATCATATTTAAATCTCTATTTTCTCACAGAACTGGTCCTGGATTTATATATTTAATATGTAAATAATATGTAAATAATATATAATATATTTAACATTTCTATAAAATAAATATATTATATAAAAATATACATAATACAAATATATTTATATTTTTCCATGTCATACCAAATACTCTACTTGATAAATATTAGTGTATTTAGCAAAATTCATATGTGAAGCTCTGAATTTGATTTCTAATGTAAAAAATAATTTAGGAAAAAAAAATCCAGAAAACAAAAAAACAACTCCTAATTGAGCTTGATGGTGATACACGTCTATATTTCTATTACCTGAGATGCTGAAACACAAGGATTGCCTCAAGTATGAAGCCAGTCTAGGCTACATAATGAACTTCAGGGAAACTTATTTTATGGAATAAGGCCCTATCTCAAAAAAAATTATGATATGCAGTACCATTTTTCAATATTTTAAAGTAGTCTATGTCCTTTCACTATTTTACTTAAAAACTTCTTGATTGTAGTGCTGCGTCTCTTCAGAGATGTGATTTCAGTTAAGAGAACAGGAACTAATGTATAATTGGCAGTTGTAGTAGTAGGCTTCTTTAATGCCCCCAAGATTTTCAGTCCCTAACGTACATATATAGTACATCAACAAACACTAATCTGAGCATTGATACAGAAGGACTTTGCAGATGTAATTAAGGTCACAAGTCTATTGCAATTTAAAAAGATTATCTAGGTTGACTCAACTTAGCAGGATCATCTTGGAAGTGAGAGCAGGGGGAGTCAAGGAAATCTGAAGCATGTAATGTTTGACGTAAGACCCAGAACCAACTCTTGGCTTGGAATTTGTTGGACCAGATGACAAAGGATGAGAGCAGATTCTCGGAGTTGACATAGATGTTTAGATGATAGCTACTAACCAGATGTCTTTCTCAGTCTGACAGCATGAAAAAACTAAATTATAACAATTTCAAGAAGAAATCTGCATGCAGATTTTTCTAAAGAGATAACATAGAATTCAGCCAAATCAATGTTTTTGTTTCAGTCTTTACATTTTTAATCAGGGAACCCAGACACCACACCCTTCCTTCTGAGCTAAATAGCTAAGTAAATATGAAGCTGGTATTTGAAGCTACTATGTAATTTTTAGCAATCAGAGAGTATAGAAAACTAATACAGCATTCACTAAGAGGGTTTTTACCTTGTAGCTTTTTATTTTAGCTGTGCCATATACTTGATTTTATTAAACCATGAATGCTGACTTTATATCATATATAAGAATTTGTTTGGTTTTTTTTAATAAAGCTTCTGGTTTCTGTCTGCAGCCAGGGACCTCAGTCTGTGCCACAGAGCTGCATAACCAAATAATGCCAGGAGAAAGTTAGCATTCCAAGACTGCAGACAAGCCCACGAGTGGAGGTAAGACTAGCACCACTGCTCAGCGGGACCCACCCAGAATCTTTAGGACACAGGGACCAAGGAACAGCCTGGGACAGGAGCCTTCTGGTTTACGCATGTGGTCTTTGCCACACAGCTCCATACCCAAATAATGCAGGGAAAGAGCTACCCTCCTAGGAGTGTGGACAAGCGTGTGGTCAGGGGTAAGGACTGTATCTCTGCTCAGAGAGACCTGCCCAGAACCCTCAGGACACAGCGACTGAGGAATGGCCTTTGAGTTTCCTTCTGAGGCCTGGGAGATGATCCTGTGACACAGGGCTCCATACTCAGTGCCAGGAGAGAGTTGATCTCCCAAGAGTGCCAACATACCTTTGAGCACAGGAAGATAACCATTTCTGTTCAAATTCCTCCATCAAGAGGGACCCTTACAGAGCCATCAGGACACAGGAACCAAGGAACCAAGAATCCTGGAGACAGGATTCTTCTGGTTTCTGTCTGCACCCCAGAGCTGACCCTGAACCACAGCTCTTAAAATCCAAATTCCTCTCAGAGAGGACTAGTCTCCAAGGAGCACTGACAAAAAGACTTGCAGGAGGGACAAGCCACAGTCAGACAAAGCAAGACCAGCTAGTACCAGAGATAACCAAATGGTGAAAGGCAAGGGCAAGATCATAAGGAACAGAAACCAAGGCAACTTGGCATCCGCAGAACCCAGTTCTCCCACCACAGCGAGCCCTGGATACCCCAACACACCAGAAAAGGAAGATTCAGATTTAAAATCACTTCTCATGATGATGATAGAAGACTTTAAGAAGGAAATAAATTACTCTCTTAAAGAAATACAAGAGAACACATGTAAACAGCCAGAAGCCCTTAATGAGGATATATAGGAAAATACAATCAAACAGGCAAAGGAAATGAACAAAACCCTAGGATCTAAAAATGGAAATAAAAACAATAAAGAAATCACAAAGGGAGACAACCCTGGAGATAGAACAATCAGGAGTCATAGGTGACAGAATCACCAACAAATACAAGAGATAAAAGAGAGAATCTCAGTTGCAGAAGATGCTATAGAAAACATTGACACAACAGTCAAAGAAAATGCAAAATGCAAAAAGCTCCTAACCCAAAACATCGAGGAAATCCAGGACACAATGAGAACACCAGACCAAAGGACAATAGGTATAGCAGAGAGTGAAGATTCCCAACTTAAAGGACCAGTAAATATCTTCAACAAAATTATAGAAGAAAACTTCCCTAACCTAAAGAAAGAGATGAACATAAACATTCAAGAAGCCTACAGTACTCCAAATAGATTGGGCCAGAAAAGAAATCCCCACCATCATTACATAATAGTCAAAACACCAAATGCACAAAACAAGGAAAGAATATTAAAAGCAGTAAGGGAAAAAGGTCAAGTAACATATAAAGGCAGACCTATCAGAATTACACAAGATTTTTCACCAGAGACTATGAAAGCTAGAAGATCCTGGACAGATCTCATACAGACGTTAAGAGAACACATTCCTAGCCCGGGATGCTATACCCAGCAAAACTCTCAATTACCATAGATGGTGAAACTAAGATATTTCATGACAAAACAAAATTTACACAATATCTTGCCACAATCCAAGCCCTACAAAGGATAATAGATGGAAAACACCAACACTAGGAGGAAAACTACAGATTAAGGCTGTTTTTCAATGACAACAAAAACAACAGAAAGTCCACATACACATGGAAGCTGAATAATGCTCTACTTAAAGATAACTTGGTCAAGGAAGAAATAAAGAAAGAAATTAAAGACTTCTTGGAATTTAATGAAAATGAAAGCACAACATACCCAAACTTATGGGACGCAATGAAAGCAGTGTTAAGAGGAAAACTCATAGCTTTGAGTGCCTCCAAAAAGAAAGTGGAAAGAGCATACACTAGGAGCTTAACAGCACACCTGAAAGCTCTAGAATAAAAAGAAGCTAATACACCCAACAGGAGTAGAAGGCAAGAAATAATCAAACTCAGGGCTGAAATCAACCAAGTGGAAACAAAAAGAACTATACAAGGAATCAACAAAACCAGTAGCTGGTTCTTTGAGAAAAATCAACAAGATAGATAAATCCTTAGCCAGACTAACCAGAGGGCACAGACACAATATTCAAATTAACCAAATCAGAAATGAAAAGGGAGATATAACAACAGAATCTGAGGAAATTCAAAAAAATCATCAGATTCTACTACAAAAGTCTATACTCAACAAAATCTGGATGAAATGAATAATTTTCTAGAGAGATACCAAATAGAAAATTAAGTCAAGATCAGATAAACCATCTAAACAGTCCCATAACCCCTAAAGAAATAGAAACAGTCATTAAAAGTCTCCCAACCAAATAATCCCAGGACTAGATAGGTTTCGTGCAGAATTCTATCGGATGATCAAAGAAGACCTAATACCAATACTCTTCAAACTATTCCTCAAAATAGCAACAGAAGGAACACTACCTAATTCGTTATATGAAGCCACAGTTACACTGCCAGCAAAACCACACAAATACCCAATAAAGAAAGAAAACTTTAGAACAATTTTCCTTATGAATATTTTTGCAAAAATACTCAATAAAATTCTCACAAACCGGATCCAAGAACACATCAAAACAATCATTCATCACGATTAAGTAGGCTTCATCCCAGGGATGCAGGGATGGTTCAATACCCGGAAATCCATCAATGAAATCCAGCACATAAACAAACTCAAGGAAAAAAAAAAAACACATGGTCATTTCATTAGATGCTGAAAAAATATTTGACAAAATTCAACATCCCTTCATGATAAAAGTCTTGGAAAGATCAAGACTTCACGGCCCATACCTAAACATAGTAAAAGCAATATATAGCAAACCAGTAGCCAACATCAAACTAAATGGAGAGAAGCTTGAAGCAATCCCACTAAAATCAGGGACTAGACAAGGCTGTCCACTCTCTCCATATCTAATCAATATAGTACTTGAAGTTCTAAGTAGAGCAATTAGACAACAAATGGAAGTCAAAGGGACACAAATTGGAAAGGATGAAGTAAAAATATCACTATTTGTAGATGATATGATCATATACTTACGTGACCTGAAAAACTCCACCAGAGAATTGCTATAGCTGATAAACAACATCAGCAAAGTGGCCAGATATAAAATTAAGTCAAACAAATCATTAGCCTTCCTATACTTGAAGGATAAACAGGTTGAGAGAGAAATTAGGGAAATGACACCCTTTACAATAGTCACAAACAATATAAAGTATCTTGGTGTGACTCTAACAAAACAAGTGAAAAATCTGTATGACAAGAACTTCAAGTCTCTGAAGAAAGAAATTGAAGAAGACCTCAGAAGATAGAAAGATCTCCCATGCTCATGGATTGGCAGGATTAATATAGTAAAAATGGCAATCTTGCCAAAAGCAATCTACAGATACAATGCAATCCACATCAAAGTTCCAACTCAATTCTTCATAGACTTAGAAAGAGCAATTCTCAAATTCATTTGGAACAACAAAAAACCCAGGATAGCAAAAGCTATCCTTAACAACAAAAGAACATCTGGGGGAATCAGCATCCCTGACATCAAGCTGTACTACAGAGCAGTAGTGATAAAAACTGCATGGTATTGGTACAGTGACAGGCAGGTAGATCAATGGAATAGAACTGAAAATCCAGAAATGAACCCACACACCTATGGTCACTTGCTCTTTGACAAAGGAGCTAAAACTCAGTGGAAAAAAGACAGCATTTTCAACAAATGATGCTGGCTCAACTAGTGGTAAACACGTAGAAGAATGCAAATTGATCCATTCCTATCTCCCCATACAAATCTAAAGTCAAAATCAATCAAGGACCTCCACATAAAACGAGGTATACAGAATCTAATAGAAAAGAAAGTGGGGAAAAGTCTCGAACACATGGGCACAGGGGAAAAGTTCCTGAACAGAACATCAATGGCTTATGCTCTAAGATCAGGAATCAACAAATGGGACTTCATAAAATTGTAAGCTTCTGTAAGGCGTAGGACACTGTCCTTGGGACAAAAATGCAACCAACAGATTGGGAAAAGATCTTTACCAATCCTACATCCGATAGAGGGCTAATATTCAATATATACAAAGAACTCAAGAAGTTAGACTCCAGAGAACCAAATAACCCCATCAAAAAATGGGGAACAGAACTAAACAGAGAATTCTTAACTGAGGAAACTCGAATGGCTGAGAAACACCTAAAGAAATGTTCAACATCCTTAGTCATCAGGGAAATGCAAATCAAAACAACCCTGAGATTCCACCTCACACCAATCAGAATGACTAAGATCAAAAACTCAGGTGACAGCAGATGCTGGTGAGGATGTGGAGAAAGAGGAACACTCCTCCATTGTTGGTGGGATTGCAAGCTGGTACAACCACTCTGGAAATCAGTTTGGCTGACCCTCAGAAAATTGG
>CM052716.1:59642958-59733756 GCA_028551405.1 Uromys caudimaculatus
ATTGGAACACCTATGATTCATTTCACAGCAACTTTTGGACTGAGCTTAGGGTCCCAGGTGGAGGAGTTAAAGAAGGGACTGAAGGAGATTTAAGGGAGTTTGCAGCTCCATGGGGAGGGAGCAACAATGTTAACTGGTCAGGTCTCCCTTGCTCCCAGAGACTGGACCACCAACCAAAGAATACATATGGAGGAGCCCATGGTGCTGGCCACATATGTGGCAGAGGAGGGCCTTGTGGACCCTCAGTGGAAGAAGAGGCCCTTGGGTCTGAGAGTGTTTGATGTTCCAGTATAGTGGAATGCCAGGGAGGGAAGACAGGAGTGGGTGGGTGGGTGGGTGGGGGAATACCCTCATAGAGGCAGGGGGAGGGGGATGGGATAAGGGGTTTCCAAAGGGGAGAGCTGGAAAGGGGAAAACATTTGAAATGTAAATAAAATATCAATAAAAGCATTTGTTTATATCATGAAGCATGTCTTTTCCATTACTCATTAAATATAAAATATTACTTTCTAATTTCACATCTTCAAAAACATTTGATAATGTTAGACATTCACTCATTGCTATAAATTATGTTACAATTTTACTAGAAGTCTCTAAGTCATTAAGGTACTGAAATTCTCACATTTAACTTGCAATGATGGGCTTGGAGTTTAGCCTGTTTTACCATCTTGATGCCAAATTTTCCTTAATTTCTATTTTTAAGGCTGCTGGAAACTAATGACGGCTATTGTACTTTTATGTTAGGTGATCACAAGTTGAAAATGATTGAATTGCTAAATGAGAGAACTGTGTGTTAGTTTACCTCTTCACCACTTTCCAAGTTCCCATTTCCCCTGCTCTGTCTTGGTAACAGGCAAGTATTACATTTTAATCACATTTTCTGACCTTAGGTCTCTCATCTACTGAAAATAAAATTGGGCTTTATACCCTTCTGAATTTTCTAAGTTACAGCTATTTGATGTAAACTTGATTTGAAATTATATTAATGTTATTATTGTGAAATTATTTCAATTTTCATATAATGTATAAAAATTATGTGCTTATTAATACCTTTTGAAACATTTTTGATTCACAAGAAAATAGAACAAACATTTAGAAAGTAGGTTTAAGTTTCATATTGTATGACAAAGCCACAGTAGAAACGTAGTGTGCAGCAGTTGAATTTCGGCTTTTATCTTTCTCCAGAGACAGAAAAGTAAAGTGTTGTAGTTTGCTACCATTTTCTTCTATTTTTGGAATACAATTTAATTTCTTTTAAATAATTACATGTTCCTGTTGGATATGTACACGGGTACACAGTGTGAGTCACACGTTCTTAAAATTAATGTCATTCTTTTATTCATTTAATTGCTAATATTTATTATGTACTGTTACAATTCTTTTAGTTAGCCATCTTGGAAATTTTTAATTTTTTACTGTGAGGAAATGCTATTTTTTTCAGTGCAAAATATTCTGTTTTTCACATTGAAAATGTAGTAACACTGCAAAAACATTTATGGAGAGTCAGCAATATTTTTCCTAAGATGTGATTAAAAAGTAAAGGCCATTAAAAAGTAATACCAGAAAGTTCAACTCAAAGAACATTGTTTGCTTGATTACTTAATATGCCTATTTGACTTTACCAGTGGATAGAATAAATATTACAAAATGTGGGTAATAAAGAAATGTCAGTTCTCACTTTTGACTGCACCATTGAACTGGGTTGTGCTAAGACATGAATCTGTGAAGTGTGAGGTCTCCAAGGTGTCTGACCCTCTTTCCTTTCCAAGAGACCACAATTTCTTTATTTTTACGTGCTCCATCTCCACTGTTCTCTGCAAACTGTCTTGAACATTTTGAAAACAAATATTGTGAAATAGTCATCATCTTTCCTGGCCAAATAAGAAGAGCAAGAAAATGAGGAAAGAAATAATTGTAAATATGTTATGGAGATTAAATATTAAAAGAGCCTAAAACCATGCTTTAGATTTAGCAATGTTTTAAAATATAGGAAGTCATCTTGAAGGAGTTTGGGGTAGTGAGACTATGATTCTCGGTTTGTTTATATGGCATTGGAAAGGATAACTGTGGTCTTACCATATTATCAAATTATTTTTTACAGATCTATTTTGATCTTTAAATTATGTGTGGTAAGGGGAAAGGATATGTACCTGTGAATACAGGTGGCAGAGGCCAGAACTCTGAGATCCCCATGCATTTGGAGTTACAGGAAGTTGTGAGCTATGCCAAAAAGATGTTGGGAACCTAATCCTCTGCAACTTCAATACAAGCTTTTATCTGACTCATCTGTCCAGTCCAGCTCTGCTTTCTCAAATTTTTGAGTTGACTAATCATATTATACTATTTGATTTAGTATAATAAACTTCCTTAAGTTGTTCTTACAAACTTAAGAAATTCTCCAAGCCAAATAATATATGTTATAATGTTCATTCTTGGGAAATAAAAATGAAACTTTTATAATTATGCAAAGGATAAAATGAAGTGCTCAGTGTTTCTGTTCTAGGCTGCCCTGGATATGCCTAAGGCAATATAATAATAATAACACAAAATATTTTTTTTGAATTTCAAGAGTCTCTTATGTATAAAACTAGGACAATGCCTTGAAATTTAGAGGAAGCAGGCACTGCATTTAGAAAGTATATATATATATATATATATACACATACACACATATATGTATATATATGTATGTATATATATATATAGTGTGTGTGTGTGTAATGTGTGTGTGTGTGTGTATGTGTTTAGCTGAAATAATTTTCTAGAGATTGAAAACAAAAGAGGAAGAAGAACAGGAAAGAAGGAAAGCAAGCAAAGAATACAACCAGCCACAGACCCAGAGGTTTCCTGGGAGGTATGAAGACTGAAAGTGTAAGTAGGATAGGGTAGTGCAGAACTGCCTGAAGAGATGAGTGTGCCTGACTAGTTATGGTAACGTGAAAATGCCTCTTTTTATGAAGGTTACGTTTTTCTTTTTTCTTTTTTTTATGTTTTTCTTTTTTCTTTTTAATTTTTTATTTATTTATTTATTTTAATTTTTTGATACTTTATTTACATTTCAAATGTTTCCCCCTTTCCAGGTCTCTACTTTGGAAACCCCCTATCCCCTCCCTCCTCCCCCTGCCTCTGTGAGGGTATTCCCCTCCCCACCCACCCACCTACTCCCATCTTCCCACCTTGGCATTCCCCTAACACCCTCAGGCCCAAGGTCCTCTCCTCCCCCTGATGGTCAACAAGGCCCTCGTCTGCCACATATGTGGTCCGAACCATGGGTACCTCCATGTGTATTCTTTGGTTGGTGGTCTAGTCTCCAGGCGCACTGGGGAGTCAGGCCAGTTGACACTGTTGCTCCCTCCATGGGGCTGCGAACTCCCTTAACTCCTTCAATCCCTTCTCCAACTCCTCCATCTGGGACCTCACACTCAGTCCAACCGTTGCTGTGAATTGAATCTTGGGTATTCCAAACTTTTGGGCTAATATCCACTTATCAGTGAGTACATACCATGATCGTTCTTTTGTGACTGAGTTACCTCACTCAGGATGATATTTTCAAGTTCCATCCATTTGCACATGAATTTCATGAAGTCATTGTTTTTAATAGCTGAGTAGTACTCCATTGTGTAAATGTACCACATTTTCTGTATCCATTCCTCCGTTGAGAGACATCTGAGTTGTTTCCAGCTTCTGGCTATTATAAATATGGCTGCTATGAACATAGTGGAGCATGTGTCTTTATTACATGTTGGAGCATCTTCTGGTTTATGGCCAGGAGAGGTATAGCTGGGTCCTCAGGTAGTATTATGTCCATTTTTTTGAGGGTCCGCCAAACTGATTTCCAGAGTGGTTGTACCAGCTTCTAAATCTCCCTGCTACCTGAATTCCAGGGTCAGGAACTCTTTGAATGGTCTCTTGTGTGACTAGAGGCACCTTTTTTCCCTCAGCACTTGTATTTATATTGGATGAAAAAAAAAAAAAAAACAACAACAACCCTGGTAATTTAATGAATGTGGTTCTCAACAGAAGAAGCAGTGTTCACATTTGAAGGAAACACAGCTTTTCTAAGGAAATCAATATTAGGATCTGTTTGGCTTATTCAGATATACTGGTTTTAAAGCACTTCCCAGAACTTTAAGCCACAGTGTTTGAAGGAAATAATGTAGGACTTTTGAGAGTCTATTTTGAGAATATTACCAAACCATGAAGGGCTCTTGAGTTTTGCATTTAGATAAAACTCCCTTTATGTAATTAATGTATTCCAAACTCTGCTGAAATGCGGCTTTTGTAGAGATGTTCCTACACCTCAGCTACAGCTTCTGGCAGAAACAGCCACTTAGAAAACTTCCACTGGTACTTAGCTCTCTGAAGTAGATTGATTCTTGTGGAATTTGCCATTATGAGACAGTGAGATGTCTGAGAAATATTGAGTACAGCTATGTAGCATCGCCCTCTTCATTATCAAGCCTTATGCCATAGAAGTTATTTAGGAGTTACTGAATAAGTGAGTCGACATCAATTCAAAAACATAAACTGTGACACATTCTTAGCCTGATTGATGTGAAAGAACTTAGCTCCTCAGAATTTCTACTTGGTTTTTGATAAAATCCTAATAGACTCAATAAACCCTAGATACCTAACAAAATTTCATAAGGTATTCAGATCTACTCATCTCCTAATTGACATGTCATACATCTAAAATGTTTTGTCATTCTGATTTTTGTTTCTTAATGTAACAGATATTACTGTAGATTGATCAGAATCTGGATTAATTATAAATTTCAGAAAGGCCTACTTTTGATTTTCTGTTTTAATTTTGCTAATTTGCTCACTTAGTAAAATAACAAGCACATTTTGAGAATAGGCAGAAAAAAATCCTTCACATTTGAATTAATTATAATAACATTCTATTTGAGTCATATAATTTTAAGATCTATCAACTAATAAGAATTTAATTCAATTTCACTAAAATGATTGGCACACATTCAAGTGTGAAAGAGTATTAGTTTTTAAGATTTAATCTTAATTATGTCACTGTGTGTCTATGTGCACCGGAATGCAGGTGTCCACAGAAGCCAGAATAGGGTGTCTCATCTCCCGAACCTTGAGTTACAGGAATTCTGAGAAAACTGGCTATTTGGGAAACAAACTTAGGTACTTTGGAAGAGCAACATGCCTGCATTATGTCTCCTGCCCTGGTATCGATGTTTTGAAACCTAAATATCTTAGAGCTTAAATCCAGAGAGCAAGTGTTGCATAAAAGATGAGGCATGAACTAATGTTCCTTGGAGTTTTTTCCTGTAAAAAAAAGAGACCAGAACACTAATTATGTATTCTGATTATGTAGATCTATGATAGTTTACATGATATACATTTTTGTCATTGTTATGAATTGTATTTATCTTGAAAGAGAAAAAATATAACAGATAAAATCATAAAAATAATAGAATACAATAAATAATGATATATTAAAATTGTTACTAGTATTCTAGCAGTCTGGAACCAGGTAGACATCTTTGCAGATCATGACTTTGTCACACAGTAAATTATTTGACTTCCTAAGAGTTGGGGTTTTGATCTTCTCATCTTGAAGATGAAGAAATGTCAGAACTGTAAACAGTAAAAGAAATGACCATAAAAAAATACCCTCAAAAATTATTAAATACAGGGCCAGCAAGATGGTTTAACAGACAAAAGTACTTACTAACAAACCTAATAACCTAGTTATATCCTTGGAGTCCACATGTTGAGAAGAGAGAATTCACTCCTGAAAATTGTCCTCTGACTTCTATAAATGTTCATTGGTAGGAGACTATGAGCAATAACTACACATATACACAAACAAATACAAACAAATAAATAATATTGTTAAAATGTTTTTTATTTGAATGACATTATCAAGTTAATCTCTATTGTCTTTTATTCTCTCTACTTCCTCTTTCTATCAATTTGGCTTTTTATTCATTTATTTATAGCCATTTATTTTTCTGGGGGACTTAGTTTCATTCAGAGATGATTTTTGTTATTTGTTCACATTATTCTGAAAAATAATATCAGAGACTAAATATTTGCCCCAAAATGATACAAAACTGTAAAAGACAGATAGATACTTCTCTTACATTGTTTATAATCAAGCTGGACATGATTATTCCTTTCTTTCTGTCACACTGCTGTCTCTGCTTTATAAGTGAGAAAACACTATCAGCATGTAAATATACAAATTTAAGTCTAATGAGCATTCCATATTTCAGCATAAATGGATAATGTTGTAATTGGAATCAAGAAATGATAGGAAAATAGGGTGTGATATAATCATAATGAAATAATATTTCAACTGAGATAGAAGTAAATCCTGAAGTTTCTGATAATGTGGATATATCTAGAACACATAAACTTAAGTGAAATAATACAGAAACACAAAGACCAATACTGCATTATTTCAAATCTGAACTGTTTGCACCCATAGAAGCAGAGAGAAAAATGGTGGTTACTAAGCCCTGGGAGGCTTTAGAAAGAGGTCATTAATGAGATGTTGGCCAGGTACACAAAGATTCAGTTAGAGTGGAAGAATAAATTTAGACCTTCTGTTCAATATTTCAATCAAAATCAGTAAAAATGTATTGATAAAAAGTGCCAAAAATGTAGATTGTCAGTAAAAGACTAAATATATGAATTCCAATGCCAGTTAGCTCTAATTAGCGAATCTAAAATGTATATATATGTATTTTTAAGTAATAAATTATACAAAATAAGTACAGAATTGTTATGCTTTAATTACAATAACTTTTTTTCCCTGGAACTCACTCTGTAGATCAGGCTGGCCTCGAACTCAGAAATCCACCTGCCTCTGCCTCCCAAGTGCTGGGATTAAAGGCGTGAGCCACCACTGCCTGGCCAAAAACATTTTTAAATACAAAAATAAATGCTTCTAGTCATGGTAGCTTAGGGATATAATTCCAACATTCGGAGGGCTGAAAGAGGAGCAAGAGGAAGATCAGATGTTCACGGTCAACTTGGTCTCCATTGTGATTTTGAAGCCCACTAGGTTTATAAGACATTGTTTCAAACAATATATATGCATATATGCAGATTTTTGAATATGATGACCAAAGAAAGAAAGTTACCAAAACATATATATAATATAGATTTAAAAATTTTAGGAGGCTTCAGAATCATCTTTATACTTCACTATATTTATGGTCCAGAAAAGAAAAATAGTTTAATCCAATTCAAAAAAAAAAAAAAAAGACAATTGCTACAACAACAAATACAGAAAATTTTCAGGTGTAATGTAAGGGAGGGAGATCTTGACATTGGGGAGTATTATTGTTCATCAAACACTCAGGACTAGTGTTTTAACTTCTCTTTCCTTATTGCAGCCATTGTTCTTCTTTATGGAACTTTCTCTCTTCTTTAACAAAGTCACACTTGTGTCTGGTAAATCAGAATATTGTTCTGTCTGCATTCTCCAAGTTTGTGCTTCCAGTCTGTGGCCTGCTGTACCACAAAGATTCATCTTAATTGCATCTTTCTTCTCTCTACCTTATTACAGAAATCATGTTGGGTAACCCTAGCCCCCCTTCCACCCCCCAAAAAAAAGAATTAAAAAAAAAGGAACCTAATCAAAACCTCATGGGCTGTAGTTATGATAATATTATGGAACCACTACTCCAGCTCAATTTGAGGCACTTTACTAAACTTTTGAGAGCTTGTTCTCAGGAAAATCAAGTGAAACTAGAACACTAATTATATCTTCTGAGTTTCCAAGTCATTGAGATAGGTCATTTTCCTTAAGTATGCTTTAAATTTCCCACCAAAAATTTTGAATGTGAAAACTGCATCTTCTAATTGGGATTTCATCTTGCAGAAGTGCTTAGCATTTAATCTTCATTATCTAACCCATATCATAAAACTTTATACGGACACAGAATGTTTGCTTTTATATTCTCTATATCACAGAAGGTAGGTGAATGGTTATCATTCTTCTATATTTTGGAGAAATTTTGCATTATCTACATCTGTCATTACCAGCATTATGAAGAAAGTTATAAAGATAAAAGAATAAAATGTAATATAATAAAATTTACCAAATCATGCACTTAGGTAAACCCTTACTGAAATGAATTGTAAGTAGTGAGGGAAAACAGCAATGCTCTGAAGTGGGGCTATACTTGTCTCCCTAACTGACCTGGGAGAAGTATGCACATCACAGCACAAGGAGACCCTTTAGCTTACTCAGTTATTTTACCATTTTAAAGTTTCTGCAATTGTCCATGTGGCCCAAAATAAGAGGGACAAAAATAGAAGACCACTGACCTTCCAAATCTTTAGTTATGGATTTGAAGTCTAATGAGTTGAAAGATACTTTCTTTTAGAATACATGTAATTCATGAAAAGTTCAAAAGATATCAATGTTCAAAACATAAGAGAGTTCAGGTTTTGTTCATGGCATTTCTGGGAAGTTCTAGAAAGTCTGAGAGCTAGAATGTAATTGAAAAGAGCAGGGTATTGGATCATGATCTTGAGGCTACATCTTGTCATTAGCCTCCCTTTACCCTCTTTCTCCTTTCCTCTTCTTCCTTTCCTTCTCAGTCTCCTCTTTGGAACATGATCTGAAATACCTTTGCATCATCACATCTCTCTCCCATGTTATTTCTTGTCTCTACAGTCTAAGAAGCTAAGTAACCGGAGACTAAATCTGAGCTACGGGAAATCTTTTCTTATTTAAGGTGATTCCATAGGTATTTTGTCATGGTGACAGATATCTGACAAACATCACCAGAGAAAACAGAAGTAGTGTGTTAAAGCATCCAAAATATTAGAATTAAGAAACTGTGACATAGGGTCTGGGATTAAGGCAGGAGGTAAGTAAGGATCTGTGAAAGAGAAGCTTGGTGAGATCATTCAAGGTAATGAGTATTCACAACAGAGATAGCAACAAATGAAAAAATGATCAAAAAAGACACATATTTTATTTAACAAGACATTTTAGGCTTTTCTAGATCACTTTCCTCAAATTATACTTTCAAACCAGTCAGCAAAATGTGTAAAGTACTCCCAAGCAATTGAGGCTATTGCTACAACTGGTGGTTACTCTCCACAAACACTAAGGCCTATTGCTAGAAGAAAACACCTGTACAACTCCTTGAACACAGAGACGTGGATCTTCTTCTCCCTAGAGTCTCATCCCTACTGATTAGAATTCATGGTGCTGGAAGGTACTTGGCTTGCTACCAAAGGAGAAAGACAAACATCTACCCAGCTACAAATTCTTTGATCTCCAATGATGACCTGACTATAAGCTGCAATAGTGACATGGTGTCACAAATCTAATGCGAGTAAGTAATAGCTGATAGGATTCAAGGCCCACTCCATAAACAGGAACCTATTCCCTACATTGCTAGGGTGGTCAAGGACCTGATACAAGGTCACCAGGGGCCAAGGAAAAAATGAAATACAACTAACTCTTCTTACACAATCATAAAATTACTACTAAGGACATTATATTATACTCACAGTTGCTTGTCATCAGAGAAATGTCCTGCTGCAGAAGATGAGAATAAATACAAAGATCCACAGCCAGACAATGTACAGAGACCTTGGGAGTCAGTCCTAAATGAGGTGCCTGCATGAGATCCTTCCTGGTGGGGATTAGAGAAATCTGTGGAAAAAGAAGCAGAAGGATTGAAAGAGCCAGAGGGGATGGAGGACTGAAAGAAAACAAATCCTTCTTAAAGATCAGTACCTATGTATCTATGAACTCACAGAGACTGTGGCAGCATGTGTTAGCATTCAGTCATCTACACACAAACCACTCAGACTCCAGTCTCAGTTAAACAAGGCTGGTTTATTGAATGCACATCTGACTGATCAGGGTCACAGCCTATACTCTGGAGCTGAGGTTATACCACAAACATTTCTCAGGGCCAGCTTAAAATGGGAAACACACACACACACACACACACACACACACACACACAGCTCATACACTGTGTAGATGGGTGGTCAGCCCTGAATCAAGCTATTTTGGCTAGCTGGACAGAACAGTTCTAACTGACCTTTATATTCTGACTGGTCTTAAGTGGTGCTTATGGTTGTAGAATTTCTTAAGATTAACATACAGAACACAACAGGGTATATGGTCAGCATGATCCTGCTCTGAGCCAAGCTATTTTCTGTGTCATCAGTGAAACTCTTTTTATTTTAGAAATATGAAATGGCTGGCAGGTATAGAACAAAGAGTTACAGTTATGTTGGGGGGGGGGATGCCTCAACAGCATAGGCAGGACCTACATAGGTCTGTGGCAGATAGGGTCCCAGAGTTAAGAGGAAAAGTTTACACTAGCTGCCAGCCCTAACCCAGAAGCTACACACTTGATAACCACACATAAATAAAAATTTGTTCTCTTCAGGTGTCTGACTGAGGATAAAAACCACTCTTAAGGGTAGGCCCCTGCCCATCTTTAAATAGCCAACAGAAAATAAACTCAACAATGTCTTTGATGATTATTGGTCTCATAATGTTTTTTCATTATTTATTTTCTTTTATTTTTTTTAAACTTATAGATCCTTTGAGTATATATTACGTCTTCCAACATTGTGTTTTTGTGGGATTCCTGTGTGTGTCTATATGTTTTTCTCATGTTTCTTTTTATTTTGGGGGGAAGAGGGGCAGGGAGGACTGCTTTGTTTTTGTTTGGTTGGTTGATTCATTGGGTTGTTTGTTTGTTTATTTTGATTTCCCCCATTTCTTTGTCTTGATCTATTCTGGTCTGTTTCTGTTTTTATTTTGTTTTGCTATTATTCTTTATGTGTCTATTTTCTAAGGAGACAAGAAATGGTATGGATTTGGGTGGGAAGGGAGGTAGGAAGGATCTGGGAAGATCTGTTGATTTGGGAAGAGGAAACCACAATCAATGTAGTGTATACATTTTTTTTTTCAATAAAATTTAAATCAGTCTACACCAGATCAAGCAGCAAAACATTGAAAAACAGTTAATAAAATGATATTTTTCTTTTTGTTTTCATTTTCTTATTTTTTTGTGTTTAAGTGTTTTTATTAGTTATTTTATTTATTCACATTTCAAATTTCCCCCCCTTTCCGGGTTTCTCCTCTGAAAACTCCCTGTCCCAATCCCCCCTCCCCCTGCTTCTATGAGGGTGCTCCCCCCCCCACTTCTGCCTTACTGCACTAGCATTCCCCCATGTTGAGGTATAAAGATTTCACAGAACCAAAATCCTCCCCTCCCACTGATGCCAGATAAAGGCAATCCTTTGCTTCATATGCAGCTAGAGCCATGGGTACCTCCATGTGTACTCTTTGACTGGTGGTTTAGTGACTGGGAGCTCTGGAGGGTATCTGGTTGGTTGATGTTGCTGTCCTTTCTACAGAGTTGTAAACCCCTTCAGCTCCTTCAGTCCTTCCCCTAACTCCTCCATTGGAGCACAGCCCTGTGCTCAGCCTGCTGGCTGGCTGTGAGCCTCTGCATGTGCCAGGCTCTGGCAGAGCCTCTCAGGTGATATCTATACCAGGCTTCTGCCAGCAAGTGCTTCTTGGCATCGGCAATAGTGTCTGGGTTTGGTGTCTGAAGACGGGATGGATCCCTAGGTGGGACTGTCTGTTTCATGGCCTTTCCTTCAGTCTCTACTACACTCTTCTTCACTATGTTTCCTTTAGACAGGAGCAATTCTGCATTGATATATATATATATATATATTTTTGCAAGAGAAAAATAGCAATTAAACAGCAGCATCAATTTAATAGATTCAGAAGAATATGCAATGCAGAAGAGACCATTATCTGCAGGCCTTAATATGAAAACCTCTACTTTCTGTAAGAGTCATCCAACTTGGGCAGCCAGGGCTAAGATATCTAGTTTAGCTGAGATTATTGCCTGTTCTGACCAAATCCCTCTGGGTTTTAGATCATAGGTTTAGGTTTTCAGATTACAGAGAACCTGTTTAATATTCAACAAAGATGAACCAATCAATGTTCAGTGGCAGAACCCACGTTCCTCTGATAGACACCATCTAAGCTTCTGCTTCTAAGCACAGTGCTTCCAGGATCAGAGCTACAGGGTACCTAAGACTGCAGAAACTTGAAGATGAGAATAAAATATCTACACAGGCTGGTTCATATAATAGTGAATCTCTGTCATTTTGCACTGTGCCATAATTTGTGGCAGATATTGATATAAAGATGCAGTCCCATATTCTACTATCAATTTATTTTTTATTATTATTTTCAGCAAAACCTGTGTTTCCTATACCTTATATAAGTTGGAAAGATTTGAACACTGAATTTCTTCCATTCCTTCATAGAAAATAAACAAATTTTGTGTAGTTATGCTTCTTCATTGAAGCTTGAGATCTTGAGATCCTGGAGAGAGAGAGACAGAAAGAGAGAGAGAGAGAGAGAGAGAGAGAGAGAGAGAGAGAGAGAGAGAGAGAGAGAGAGAAAGAATATGAAGTCAATTATACATATGTATCACATGATGATTTCTGTAGACTGAGTTACATGCCTAAGGGAAACGTTAGTTAATCCCATGTTCAGAGTTTTATGATGCTATGGTTACAGCTGCTGGGAAAAGATCATGCTTAATATGCAAGTTCAGGAACTGAGTTTTGTCCCCAGGTGTCTTCTGTTCAGATTGTGTATTTCTAAGGCTTACTTAGAGTTCTCTATAAAACAGAACCAATGGGTATATACGCTATATTAGAAACACAGTATAGAAACTTACTCACGAATTTGGAGTTCTAAAATAAACCTACTACAAGCAAAAGAAGTAAGGAAGCCAGAAGTCTAAATTCATCAGGCTGATATCATAATAAATTGAATAGACTGGCTTAAGTATGTCCTCAGTAGCTATGCTGTATGAACATGATTCTTCGCATGGTAAGGTTTGAAGGTGCTGCCTCATGGAAGGGATTTGTGACATAATAATCCCACCTTCACAAATGCATTTGTGACAATCCCACCCTCACAGTGTACTTGTGTGAATCCCACCCTCAGAAAGAGATAGGTGCCATTTTTTTTCAGGTGGGTTCTATATTAAAGTAAGGGCCTCACTTTCATGAGTGGGTTTTGTGCTGTGGATGTCTTTGAAAAAAAATGGGCCTCTCATTTTTCTCAACTGTTCTCTACACCTTTCTGATATGGGATAGTGAAGCAAAGAGTTGCTCACCAGATTTGATCCTTTCGTATCTGACTTCATATTCTTCTATTTTAAGCCAATAAACTCTGCTGTCTGGAAATTCTGAGTATTCTGTTATTGCAGGATTAAAACACTAAAACACAAAGCTGGGTATTCAAATAATTATCAGAGTCCAGAGTCCCCTTAGTCAGGAACTATTAAGCCTAAGGCAAACACACACAAGAAAAACAAAAACAAACAAACAAACCCCTAAAAGTTCCGGGTCAAAAACAAGGTGCAATTAATCCCTCCTTACAATTCAAAAGTTCTGTTTGGGCTAGCTATCAACATTGTAAATATGTATTTTGTTTTGTTTTGCTTTTTTTTTCTGTTTTGTTGTATTCAAGTCTATTTTACTAAATGTTAATTTCTTCATGAACCACTCTCTGAGCCTAACTAGATTTTTTTGCTTGTTTGTTTTGTTTTGTTTTTTGTTATCTGAGCATTTTTTTTATTACAGTTAAGTTGACATAGAAAGTTATGAAAGCAATCATGTAACATGTAACAACCATATAACAGACACGCATCATTTCAAGGGTTAAAGTCTCATAAAGCCAGTGAGAGTTTTGCTGGGCTCTACTGATGGTGAAGGAAGCACACAAGGTTAAGCCTGCTGGATTTAGTGCATATATTTATATGCGAACTAAGCATCTATTATAAATGCCAGGTTTGACTGTTTTTCTATGGGACATAAGAACATGTCTTCTAAGTATTAAAAAATAATTCAATTACTGCTGTTGTGAGAAAGGCATTCCATTGGGTTCTCCATTCCATTTCTCTTTGTTGCTTTTTTCTGAAATGGGAAATAAAATTATAATTTGATCCCTTCTGCATTTACTCATATCCTATGGTCTATGTTTTTTGTGGGAAAGCAAGTTTTTAATCTTCAGAAATGATTTCATCTACAAACTGTGTATGTTTTCCCAGGGAAAGGGAAAGTGAGATACAGCAGTAACATAGGAGCATTCAGAATAACAAAGGCAGGCCTTGAAATTCTTTCCTGGATTGACATCAATAGCAAACCAGAGTATTATTTATGAAGGCAGCCTGGTTACAACTTTCCAGTGGTCTCTCGGTTCCTTGACTTACTTCTCCTTTAGCATACACAGTTAATGAAAACATTATGGAACAAAACCCCAAAACAGTCCTATGCCAAACACACTTAACATGATGGAAATATACTGTGAGAACAAATTAGTATGACTAGCATAGGAATGGCAGAGCCACCACTTCAAAGTGCCCGGGAATGAGGAATGCAGCAAATCAGGTAAATGCAGCAGCAGCTTTTGCCCTTGTGCAACATGGAAGACCACGTCTTTGTCTAACTGAAAAGCTAACACATCCCCCATTTTCCTGAAGGCAGGAACATTTTTCCCCCCTCAGAGGCTGTTTCCCTGTGGAAATTATCACAATGGACCAGACAGCTGAGATAATGATGTAACCAGGGTTACTGAACACTTTCCTGCTTGCATTAGCAAGAAGATTATATAGTTAATCAATCCACAATACTTCCTGAGTTCCTATTAAATGCAAGACACACAGTGGCAAACCAACCACTATAATCAAGTGAGGTAATGCTAATGATAGCACGCTGTGAACTGCAAATCCTGGTGAAGTGTGACTTATGATCATCTAAAATGTCTTAGTGCATGATCCCCACTTGGTAAAAGGGATCTTCCACTTAGTTTGGTGAGAAATGACCCAGTCTCTGGTTCAGACTAATGATTAATGCCAAAGGGAGTGATATGCAAGTCGTATTTCTAGTATAGTGCCAGCAAAATTCACAAGAACCCAAACTAACAATCTTGTCTCCTCGGTAAATAAAAAGATCCATGTGAGTTGAGATCAAGGCAACTCAGAATGCCAAATAGTCTAGGCAAACATGTCTCTTCTAAATTATTAATTTTCTGATATGCAGCATGCCTTTAAGCCAACATGTCACATTTGTTCTGATTGAAAATGTGTTATTTGGCATAACTGTGATACATTTTATATACAGCGATCCATTGAGAAATGTCTTTTATCCGTTTCACTGATCAGGGAAGGGAACTGTGCTTTAGACTTAAGCTAACATTCCTGCCTTAAGCTCTCTGCATTGCATTTTCCTGGTTTGTATTGCTTTATTATTTACAGAACGACTTCTGTTATTCTTCATTTTACTTCTACAGTTGGAGTCTGAATTCATGACAGTATTTTTAGAAAAGAGCCTTAACCCTTGCTGCTTAGCAAGTGGGTCGTGAATGCCCATAGTTCAATGGCATTGAATCTTTTTGACTTATCAACTTCATTGTTGCTGGAGGGCATAAACATGAAGCTTCCTCCTCCCCCTTCTTTCTACTTTGCAATCCTAAACAGTAATATCAGAATATAGGCAACCAACAGCTCCCTACCCAGATGGCTCTGGCTCTGCCTTCATGTTCTTAAGTGAAGGAGAGTGAGACTCAGCAAACCATTATAGTACCCTTCCAATCTGCCCAACATCATTTTGATGCTAATGTAGTATTCTTAACAAAATATTCTCCAGACTTCAAATTGCTAAACAGAAACAATCTTCATTCCTTTTTAGATCATTGGGAGTTTAGATTTTAAGACATACAAAACAGTCTTCATGTAGTGAAGGCATTTGCTTCTATTCTCAACAGATAAACTGGTATACATATGGGTAGAAGTTTATCTTGATTTTAAATTTAATTACTATCTTTCAAGAAGTGTTTCTATCATACCAATAAAGATACTATATAATTTTGGCATTTTGTTAATTTAAGCCGTAGAACTTATCATCAGTTCATACGTATGACTTCTGAAAGTAATTTGCATAGACCAACCCACAACATAAAGGGATGACCCTTTAAATTGCTATATAAAACTAAATAATCTTCTTACCCCAAAGTCATTTGGCCAGTATTAAAACCTAAAAACCAAAATAGCTTTTCAAAACAGCATTTCAGAAGGAGTTGATGCCTCATATGTAACACAGTAATCAGGACGTTGAGGCAGGAACATCAGATCTGATTGTACTATAGAATGAAAAATAAATATAAAAATTGCAACTAAAGTACTGTGACCACTATTAGAAGTGTATGGAATTATTCCAAGCAAATATTTAAGTTTGAGCTAATTTGATTAGACTAATAGTGCTTTGTAGAAGAGTTAAATGTGATCAGTGATGTTAGTACATCAAGGATACCTTATTTATAAGGCTATATAAATAAAAATATTGAAAAACCCTATTTTAAAAAGCCTTCAATAGATTTGAGCTCCTGTACATGAGTTAGATTTTTTAATTAACAAAATTAAATGATTATTTTTTAATTAACAAAATTAAATGATTGCTTGGAGATAATCATAGATTCATCTTTCTAGATCTGAGTAGACAGTTGTTGATGATTTTTTTTATTTGAAACTTTGTATGTAAGGAACACACAATATTTTCTAGCTCCAACTTAAAGCAATTCAACTTAAACCTACTCTCAAATCAACATAATTATTGTTTTCTTTTTTGTACAATATCACTCAAGTAATAACTAGTCACAATGACAATACTATTCTACACACATAGCTCATTTAAAGCACAGTATATAAATAGATACAAAGATTTCAATTTCAAAACTCTACATGTAGCTAAGGATTAAGTTTATCTAAAGATGAGTATTGTGTATTACTTATATGTAAAATTTGGTGACTTAAAGAAAAAACTAATTTTAAATGTGCTAATGTCTCAGGGTTTTACTGCTGTGAACAGATATCATGACCCCAGCAAGTCTTATGAATGACAGCATATATTTGAGGCTGACTAACAGGTTCAGAGGTTCAGACCATTATCATCAAGGTGGGAGCATGGCAGCATCTAGGCAGGCATGGTGCAGGCAGAGCTGAGAGTTCTATGTCTTCATCTGAAGGCAGCTAGTGGAAGACTGATTTCCAGGCAACTAGGATGAGAATCTTATAAGCGGCAACCATAGTGACACACCTACTCCAACAGGGCCATACCTTCTAATCATGCCACTCCCTGGGCTGAACATATACAAACCATCACATTCCACTCCCTAGCCCCCATAGGCTTGTTCAAACACCTGAGTCTATGGTGACCATATCTAGCCATATTATAATAATAATAATAATAATAATAATAATAATAATAATAATAATAATAATGTACATTTAGTCCAGCTTCCAAAGTCCCAATAGTCTATAGACTTTTCTATGTGAAAAATCCAAAGTTCAAGGTCTCATCTGGGATACATCCAATCACTTAACTCTAATCTCGAATCAAGACAGGAAACCAGCTGTACAAACACCAAACTCTGCATCTCCATGTCTGATGGCAAAGCAATTTCAGATCTCCAACTCCTTTTTCATCTCTGTTGGCAGCAACAAACTTTTTTTCTTTTTCCTGTACTGGTTCCACCCCCAGTTAGCAGCATTCCTTGGCAGTTATCCCACGGCCCTGGCATCTTTAACATCTTTAGGTCTCCAAGGCAACTTCAATGTTACAGCTTTTTCTTTTAATGTCTGGGATCCACACATGATCTTCTGGTCTCCTTCAAAAGGCTGGTGTCACTTCTTCAGCTCTGCTCTCTGTAGCACTCTAGGATTTGGATGACACCATTTCACTGCTGCTTGGTGATCATCCCATGGCACTGGCATCACCAATGCACTGGGGTCTTCTGTTGCAACTAGGCTTCATTAATAGCCTCTCATAGGCTCTCTTCATGATGCCAAACCTCAAATCCTTTGAATGACACTTTCAGTCTTGGGCCGTCAACTACAACTGAAGCTGTATCTTCACCAGTGGCATTCCTTGGTCTCTCACAGTGCAAAACCTCAACTGCTCTTTATAACCCCTTTATGCCTTCAAAACCAATACCACCTGGGTGACTCCTACACATTACTATGCACAGCTGAAGCATGAGATACAACCTTGGCTATCTCTGGAACACTGCTTCTTTGTGCTCTCAGAAAACTGCTCCCAGAAGATTTTACCTCAGTGATGCTGGTCTTTTAATCACTACTAATTTTTAGCTCCAGCTAACTAGCATCAATTGTCCCAGTAGTTCTTCCTATTTTTCACTCTAAAGCCAGAGAGACATGGCTGAAGTTGTCATGCTCTGCTGCTTGCTAGGGCTGGCACATGCCCCCCACCTCCATTCTATTACCAGCTTTCTGTTTTCCAACTCCCTCTCTGCCTTAGGTTGGCTTTCTTGGAACTTGCTCTGTAGATTGACCTCGAACTCAGAAGTGCATGGCTCTATCTCCTGTAATGTTGCCATTAAAGTTGTGTACACCATGCCTGGATTTAAGTAATTCTCCACCTAGAAGCTGCTTTGTCCCAGGATGGCCTTGAACTCAGAGATCTGTTTGACTTTGTCTCCTGGAATTAAAGGTGTGTACCACCATGCCTGGATCTAAACTTGGCTGGGTAGGATCTTGCCCCCAAATTCCTTAATCTATTATCTCTTAGAACACATCTCTTAGAATATAATTTATATTTTTCCTTTCTAAGCTTGCTACGCTTGTTCAAAATGCTCTTTGTAAGACTTAACCAGAGAAAAAAGTCTCTCCTGGGCTTTTTTGAGACTTCCTTTGTCAATGCAATTAATCTGAGTCTCTTTAACTTAGCATCAGGCAGACTATTCAGACAGGGACAAAAAGTAGCCATATTCTTCACAAAAATACCACAAAACAGTCTCTAGGCCACTGAAATTCTCCACTGAAACCTCTGGGCCAGGTCCACACAATTCAAATCACTCTCAGTAACAAAGTCTTCTATATTCCTACTAGGATATCCCATTAAGCCCCATTTAAAGCATTCCATGGCTTTCCAAATCCAAAGTCCCCAAATCCACATTCTTCTAAACAAAATCATGGTCAGGCCTACCACAACAATACCTCACTCCTGGTACCAACTTCTATCTTAGGGTTTTACTGCTATGAACAGACACCATGACAGAGGCAAGTTTTATAAAAGACAACATATATTTGGGGCTGGCTTATCATCAAGGTGGGAACATGACAACATCTAGGCAGACATGGTGCAGGCAGAGCTGAGAGTTCTATATCTTCATCTGAAGGCTACTACTGGAAGACTGACTTCCAGGCAACTAAGATGAGAGTCTTATAACCCACACACACAATGACACACCTAGTTCAACAGAACCACACATTCTAATTGTGCCATTCCCTGGGTTGAGCATATATGAACCATCACAGATAATATCCTGCTTTAAGTTTACTGACTTTGGCATATATTAATTATGGGACAAATCTTCATGTCTTTTAGAATTTAATTATTAGAATGACAGATTCCATCTGATAACCAGGAAAGTGATTTTTTAAAAATGATAGACAATGTTATTAAAATTGTGAAATAATCTTCATTAACAGGAATTTATAGTAGTTTTGACACCTATTTGTCATGAAGAGGCTAGAGTAACATTCATACAAACCAGGTCTCAAATCATTAAGATATAAAGTCCTGAGCCTTTTAATTGATATTAGGAACTATGCCTTTTTATCCATTGCTAGGTCACTGACAAGATAATACATTTGTAGAATATGCACAGTGAATCTCTTTATCTTCATCTATTCACTGACATATTAATGCTTTGGTCTTCTAGTATCTTTTCATGCCCTCTTATCATTTAGTACCATACAGCAGGAGAATGAAACTCCATCTCCAAATGCAATGTTCATTCTTCCACGATCCTTGAAAAATATTATGTGTTCTCTGTGTCATTCATAGTTCTATACAATTTTTGAGAATCTTGGCCAATGAATTCTACCTTTTACTCTCTCACACTTTTTTCTTGATTTCCTTGACTGTTTTCTCTTATTGTCTATTTCCCACCCATAATAATCAGAATCTAATATGTTACTTCTGCTCCCTTCTTCCTTTATATGTGAATTCATGACATGAATAAAGTTTACAAAATAAAACCATTTTCAAACCCAATTCTGAGGAAATCATTTACAGTATAACTTCAAAAGATTTATATATATCTTTTTATTCCAGTCCTCAAAATTTTTTCTTTTTGTGCTTTAAATTTATTTTAGCAGTTATACAGTAATATAATGAAAAATTATCATATGAACCATATGATGTTTTTATAGAGGTCAACATTGTATAGTATATATCATGTTTAATATATATGTATCCCAAAAACTTATGATTACCTAATGGTAAGATTTTCAAAATAATTTATTTGTATTCGTTGCAATATATAGCACATCATCATCATCTATATTCATGGAAACATCTAATAACCCCATGAGGAATGAGTTATCATACACTGATTAATATTTTTTCATTGTTTCCTAGTAATTCACACTCCATTTTATACTAACCTTTTTTAAAATATAAAACTACTATTTATATTAAAAGTATTTTAGTTTTTTGCACTTTCTTCTTGCTTCTCTTTTTCCCTTCCTCCTTTCTTCCTCCCCCCCCCCCCCGAAGTATATGTATGTCATAGCCAAAAACACAGTCAGAGAGTTGTATAGTGACAATTTTGGCAATTTTGTTTCTTTAAAACCACAGAAATATTCTAAGAATGTGTTTTTGTTTCTATCTCAGCTGTGGGATATAAGGGTGTTTCAGATTGTCTACAGAAGTTGACTGTGATTTGCCTAGTGTTTTATTAGGGGCATGATTTTGCCAGGAGCAGATTGTTTCTGCAATTCTGTGATGTTTGAAAGTCTGGGGACCTTATAAAGGGCATATAAATTCTAGGGTGCCAAGAGGTAGGGTCAGTTGTTGGTTGTTGGTTGTTTGTTATTGGTTATGGTTTGTTAAGTAGTCATGTGTGAAGGAGAAGGAGAAGGAAGAGGAGGAGGAGGAGGAGGAGGAGGAGGAGGAGGAGGAGGAGGAGGAGAAGAAGAAGAAGAAGAAGAAGAAGAAGAAGAAGAAGAAGAAGAGAGAGAGAGAGAGAGAGAGAAAGAAAGAAAGAAAGAAAGAAAGAAAGAAAGAAAGAAAGAAAGAAAGAAAGAAAGAAAGAAAGAAAGAAAGAAAGAAAGAGAAAGAAGGAAAAGAAGAAATAATTAGATATTCTGATGGTGAAGATCAAACTTGCCCCCCCAAAAACTGAACAAACTTAATCAGCAGAAAGTAGTCTAACAAAAATGTAGCCTCCTTTTCCCTCTATCCTTTTTTTTTCTCTTCCATCTAGTGTTGGGGGTTGAGAAGGTGGAGAAGGATAGAAGAAAGAAGAACCCAGAACATAACCAAAGTCTGGCTACAAAGTTGATTTCCTTATCCATTTTTACATATGTTTGTTTTCTTAGCAAGTGCTTTTATCAGTTGAGGTATCTTGCCATTCCATTTATGCTCAACTTCTGTGACATCAACATTTTGGTTCTAATTATAAATGAGATCATGTGGGACTTGTCTAAGAATATATGGTTTAAAATTTTAATATTTATAGGGCTTCCATATTTTATTGCTATTAAATTCTAGTTTTATTTAACTGTAGAAAGAAAAAAATATGATTTATTGAATTGTGAGAAGTTAATGTGTTTTGATATAATTCAACAACTAGCCCAAACTTTTTCTAGACCCCACCTCTCTTTCCTTTACTACATAAGATTGCTTGTTTCCTTATTTTTTTTAAACTTATCAAATTTAATTATGCTGCTCATATATTCTTTGTTGTTTGACCTTCCACTGGAGTTTGGTCAACTTATCAGAGACTATACATTTAGAAGAAACTGACTGTCTTCCCATCAGCAGCCAGCAATTATAACTATCTTTTTGGTGGTGGGTGGGACTTCTCCCCTACCTCCTTTTTTCATGCAAAGTTTTAGATGAACTTGTGGTTAGACAGGTCTTTTGCACTTGTGCATGCTGCCATAATTGTTGAATATATATGTGTGTGTGAGTGTGTGTGTGTGTGTCTCAGAAGACACTGTTCTCTTGTAGTCACTGCCTCTGTTTCTTATAATAGTTATATCCCTATTCTACAGTGAAACATGAACATTCCTGGGAGAAGGTGTAAATAAATTTCCCATGTAAGACTGCAGATACTATAGTCTTCTTCTCTATACATTTTGGAGAACTGTAGCTCTCTATGTTAATCTTCATCTACTACAAATAGAAGCATTTCTGATCAGGACTGAGATATACCTTAATCAATGAGTATAGTGATAAATCATTCTGATTTGTTTACTACTGTGTCCATTTACATTGAATAATAAGTAGTAGATTCTTTCTGAGGGTCTATGATCTATCTTATACATAGTTTTCTGAAGCTATTGCCAGAAGGTTTGGGAGCAGGTTCAGAGACCACTGTCCAGCATTAAGTACAGAACAAGTTTAAATTGAAGAGCTCCATTTGGTCCCTCCTCTTGGAGCTTTGGGAACCCATAGAGAGGGGGAGAAAAAAATGTAGAAGGGTTGAGAATATCAGGAGAATACAATCTTGCAGACTTCAATGAAATAGGGCTTATGGTGGCCCTAAAGGACCTAAAGGGCAATCATAGATCCTGTAGGTCTGCATTAGTTCTTCTAAATATATGTTATGGTTATTACCTCAGCTTTTTGTAGGATCTCTAACTGTGAGATTAGGGGTGTCTCTGATTTATGCTTGTTCTTGAACTCTTTTCTTCCTACAAGGTTGCCTCACCCAGTGTTCATATGAGAGTTTGTGCCTAGTCTTATCTGATATTGTTATTCTGTTTATAGGGATCTCCTGGGATGACTGCTCATTCTGAAGGGAAACAAAGAAGGAATGAATCTGAGTGGAAAGGCAGGATGGGGGGGGGAAGAATGGGGAAAGGGGAAACTGTATTGAAAGAGGAAAACCCACCAATCAACTACAACAACAATGAAACAAATAGGCAAAAAATAAAAAAAGAAAGAAAGAAAAAAGAAAAGAAAAGAAAGAAAGAAAGAAAGAAAGAAAGAAAGAAAGAAAGAAAGAAAGAAAGAAAGAAAGAAAGAAGCAAACAAAGAAAGAAACAAAGAAAGAAAGAAAGAAAGAGTGAACCCAGGAAAAGCCCAGCAGCTCAGGGATGGCAGCATGGGCCCCTTTTCCATTAAGAACCAATAAAGAAAATGTCTATAACTCGGTCTTGTGGAGGATTTTCCTAATTGAAGTTCCTATGTCTTGGATGAATTTAGCTTGTGTCAAGTTGATATAAAACTATCCATGGTATGTTATAGTTTCCAATTATGTGGTCTTATTCTCTCTCTCTCTCTCTCTCTCTCTGTGTGTGTGTGTATGTGTGTGTGTGTGTTTATTAATTAAGTTATTTAGTTACTTTACAACCCAATCTAAACTTCCCTTCCCTCCTATCCTCCCAGGCACTTCCTCTCACCTACCTTCCTGGAACCACTTTTACCCATCCTTCCCTTCTACTCCAAAAGGAAGAGCCTTGTCCTACTCCCATGAACATGTACCAGAATAAACATCTTCTGCTACTGACACTAGATAAGGCAGCCCAGTCAGAGGAAAAGAATCCAAAGGCAGGCAATGTAGTCCCACATGAAGAACCAGCTGCACAACTGTTACATTCATGCAGAGGGCATAGGTTTGTCCCATGCATGCACTCTGAATGGCAGCTCAGTCCCTACCAGCACCTAAGCATCCAAGTTAGTTGATTTTTAAGGTTTTCTAATGGTATTTTAAATCCTTCTGGCTCATGAAATTCTTTCTTTCCCTCTCCCTCTTCCACAGGATTTACCAAGCTCTACTTAATGTTTGGCTGTGGGTCTCTGCATCAGATTTCACCAGATTAGGCTCCTGTCTATAAGTATAACAGAATATCATTAATAGTGTCAGTGGTGGGCTCCCTTTCATGCATGGATCTCAAACTGAATCAGTCATTGTCTGACTCTTCCTCAAAATTTTCTCTGTCTTTTACCACTGTATATCTTGTATGCAGGACAAATTATGGGTCTAAAGTTTAGTAGCTGGCTTGAAATCCCAATTCTTCTAATTGGAAGTCTTGCCTGGTTACAGGAGATGGCCAGTTCAGTGCAAAGGACCAGTGTTGGCTTGGAGAGATGTTCTGAGAGAAGGGGTGTGTGGGATTTGAAGTCAAATTGTGGGTTACAAGCTGGCAGCCTATGTTCTGTTCTAGATTGCTTTCCTGCCTTCTCTCTCTCTCTCTCTCTCTCTCTCTCTCTCTCTCTCTCTCTCTCTTTCTGTTCTGCTCAAGACAACATTTCAGACTGCTCTCTATTTCTCTGTTCTGCTGGAGATAGCTTTTTCTTGCTATTCCAAAAGTACTCTGGTTAAGACAGCTAACTTTCTGCTTGAAACAGCTCTCTCTGATTGAGACAGCTCTTTCTACTAGTAAAAATTCTAAGAGCTCTCTGGATAGCTCATGGGTTTTTGTGATTGAAGAAAGAAAAGCTGCTATGGTTTTTTTTTTTTGTTTTTTGTTTTTTGTTTTTTGTTTTTTGTTTTTTGTTTTTTGTTTTTTTTAAATTTCCCCACCAAGTCAGAAATCCTGTTACAAAATTTCTAAAGTATCTAAAGATCTGTGATTCACCTAAGAATAATATCCAGACGCAAGTAGTATGAAAAAGCAAAGAACATTTTATTATGCAGAAGTCCAGCATGCTAGGGTCTTCATTTACCAAGACGGAGACATCCAAGTGAGGACTCAGGCCCAATTTAAAGAATATTAAGGGAATTCCAGGGAGGGGTAGGTGACCTTTATCTTAATTGATTGGCACTCTGTCTAGAGACATTCCAGAACCATTGTTGGGAGGAGGTGGGGCTGGAAAACTGTTGCTGGGAAAGCCTGAAAAACAGTTGCTGACCCATTGCCCTTGCCTCAGGCCAAGTGTCAGGGCAGCTTCTGATGAAGGGGAAGTTTCTGACTGGCTGCCCAAGGCCTAACAGGAACTGACTTGCAAGAATGTGCCCAGTTCTTGTAAACAGACATCTAGGCCTCATCTCCTGAACTGCCAATTTGAAGCCTGTCATGGAATCGGCCTGTCTCAGTCTTCTCAAGGTATTTCTTGGCTTTTCCCCATGAAAATCAGAAAGTCACAAAACATTTTAAAAGGGCTATGTTCCTTCTTCAGACAGCCTTCTCTGGATAGCTGCTAGGAAACATGCTAAAAGAGCTGTGTAAAAGACTTTTAAGTAAGTATTGGGATTTCCTACAAAGGTCAGAAATACTATTTGAAAAACTTCTAAAGGAGCTATGAA
The DNA here is from genome assembly GCA_028551405.1 of Uromys caudimaculatus. Lineage (NCBI taxonomy): Eukaryota > Metazoa > Chordata > Mammalia > Rodentia > Muridae > Uromys > Uromys caudimaculatus. Next base: position 59,668,304 of record CM052716.1, read on the forward strand.
AACATTCAGTTCCCATTTGTACCCAGGAGTGGACCCCATGCCACAGTCCTCTCCACCTTAATCACACCCAAGACAGCTTGACCTCCAGGAGTTCTGACCCACCCAGGCTCACTGGCTCACAAGAAGGACTAGCTTCGTTCAGAGACAGCAAGGGCAGGTCCAGAAATAGCCAGATGGTGAAATGCAAGTACAAGAACATAAGCAACAGAAACCAAGGCTAATTGGCATCATCAAAACCCAATTCTCTCACCACAGCAAGCCCTGGATAATCCAACACACCAGAAAAGCAGGATGCTGATCTAAAATCCTATCTCATGATGACGATAGAGGACTTTAAGATCATAAATAACTTGCTTAAAGAAATACAGGAGAACACAGGTAAACAGGTAGAAACCCTTAAAGTGGAAACATATAAATTCCTTAAAGATTAACAGGAAAACACAACCCAACAGGTTGTGTAAACCATCCAGAATCTAAAAATGGAATTAGAAAAAAAATAAAGAAATCACAAAGGGAGAGAATCCTGCAGATGGACAATCTAGGAAAAAGATCAGGAGTCATAGATACAAGCATCACAAACAGAATACATGTAATAGAAGAGAGAATCTCAAGTGAAGAAGATACAATAGAAAAATTGACACAATAGTCAAAGAAAATGCAAAATGCAAAAAGGTCCTAACCTAAAATATCCAGGCAATCCAAGACACAATGAAAAGACCAACCCAAAGAATAATAGGTATAGAAGAGAGAGAAGATTCCCAACTCAAAAGGCTAGTAAACATCTTCAAAACAATTATAGAATCAAATTGCCCTAACCTGAAGAAAGAGATGCATATAAAGATATAAGAAGCCTACAGAATACCAAATAGATTGGACCAGAAAAGAAATTCTTCCTGTCACATAATAAAACACCAAATGCACAGAACAAATAAAGAATATTAAAAATTGGTAAGGGAAAAAGGTCAAATAACATATAAAGGTAGACCTATCAGAATTACAACAGACTTAAGAGAGACTCTAAAAGCCAGAAGATCTTGGGTAGATCTCATATAGCCTCTAAGAGAACAAAAATGCCAGCCCAGGCTATTATACCCAGCAAAACTCTCAATTACCATAGATGGAGAAACCAAGATATTCCATGACAAAACCACATTTAAACAATATCTTCCAGAAATCCAGTGCTACAAAGGATAATACAAGGAAAACTCCAAAACAAGAAGGGAGACTACAGCCAAGAAAAAGGAAGAAATTAATCTACTCACAACAAACTCAAAAGAAGAGAGCCACACAAACATAATTCCACTTCTAACAACAAAATAATAGGAAGCAACAATCATTCTTCCTTAATATCTCTTTACATCAATGGACTCAATTCCCCAATAAAAAGACTTACACTAACCAACTGGATATGTACAAAGGACCCAGCCTTTTGCTGCATACAGGAAACATACCTCAGAGTAAAAGACTGGAAAAAAAAATTCCAAACAAATGACCACAATAAACAAGTTGGTATGGTCATTATAATATTGAATAAAATTTACTTCCATCCATAAGTTATCAAAAAAGAAGAGGAATGACACTTCCTACTTATCAAAGGAAAAATCTGCCAGGAAGAACTCTCAATTCTGAACATCTATGCACCCACATTTGTAAAGAAGTGTTACCAAAGTTCAACGCACACATTGAACCTCACACAATAATAGTGGGAAACTTCAATACCCTACTCTCACCAGTGGACAGATCATAGAAACAGAAACTAAATAGAGACATAGTGAAACTAACAGAAGTTATGAATCAAATGGATTTAACAGATATCTACAGAACATTTGACCCTAAAACAAACAAAAACAATCCCTTCTTCTCAGCATCTCATGGTACCTTCTTCAAAATTGATCATACAATTGGACACAAAATAAGCCTCAACAGGTGTAAGATGACTGAAATCATCCCTTGTATCTATCAGATCATCACTGACCAAAGCTGGTCTTCAATAACAACAAAAGCAACAGAAAGCCCACATACACTTGGAAGCTAAACAGCTCAATACTCAGTGATAGCTTGGTCAGGGAAGACATAAAGGAGGAAATTAAAGACTTTATAAAATTAAACAAAAATGAAGGTACATTATACCTAAACTTATGGGACACAATAAAAGCAGTGCTAAGAGGAAAACTTATAGCTCTGAGAAAATCAACAGGACAGATAAACCTTTAGCCAAACTAACCAGAGGGCATAGAGATGGTATCCAAATTAACAAAACCAGAAATGAAAAGGGAGACATAAAAAGATAAACTGAAGAAATTCAAAAAGTTATGAGATCCTACTACAAAACCTATACTCAACAAAACTAGAAAATCTAGATGAAATGGGGTACAGAGCTAAACAATGAATTCTCAACTGAGGAAACTTGAATGGCAGAGATGTACCTAAAGAAATGCTCAACATCCTTAGTCATCAGGGAAATACAAATCAAAAGAACCCTGAGATACCACCTTACACCAGTCAGACTGGCCATGACTAAAACCCAGGTGAGAGCAGATGCTAGGGAGGATGTGGAGAAAGAGGAATACTCCTCCATTGTGGATTGCAAGCTGGAACAACCACCCTGGAAATCAGTCTGGCAGTTTCTTAGAAAATCAGAAATAGTTCTACCTGAGGACCCAGCTACACCACTCCTGACATATCCAAAAGATATGTTAACATATAACAAGGACACTTGCTCCACTATGTTCATAGCAGCCTTATTTATAATAGCCAGAAGTTGCAAACAACCCTGATGCCCCTCAACAGAAGAATGAATACAGAAAATGTGGTACATTTACACTGTGGAGTAATATTCAGCTATTAAAAACAAATACTTCATGAAATTCTTAGGCAAATGGATAGAACTAGAAAAATATCATCCTAGACACAAAAAAACACACATGTTTCTCACTGATAAGTGGATATTAGCCGAAAAGCTCAGAATACCCAGGATACAACTCAAAGACCTCATGAAACTCAAGAAGGAAGACCAAAGTGTGGATGTTTCAGTCCTACTTAGAAGGGGGAACAAAATGTTCATGGGAGGTGTCTTAGGGTTTCTATTCCTGCACAAACGTCATGACCAAGATGCAAGTTGGGGAGGAAAGGGTTTATTCAGCTTACACTTCCATGCTGCTGTTCATCACCAAAGGAAGTCAGGACTGGAACTCAAGCAAGGCAGGAAGCAGGAGCTGATGCAGAGGCCATGGAGGAATGCTGCTTACTGGCTTGCTTGTTTCTCCTGGCTTGCTCAGCCTGCTTTCTTATAGAACACAAGACTACCAGCCCACAGATGGTACCACTCACAAGGGGCCCTCTGCCCTTGATCACTAATTGAGAAAATGCCTTACAGCTGGATCTCATGGAGGCATTTTCTCAACTGAAACTCCTTTCTCTGTGATAACATCAGCTTGTGTCAAGTTGGCACACAAAACTAGCCAGTACAGGAGGTAAAGGAAGGCAGTGACGTGGAAGGGAGAAAAGAGAGGGAGAGAAAAGGGGGAGGATGTCAGGTGTGGGAGGAACTGTGGTAGAAGTATAGAGGGTCAGAAAATTTAATGGAGATGTATAGCAGTTGGGGATGGGAAACTGGTGACAGCCACTAGAAATTCCCAGATGTTAGGGAAGCAAGCAGCTTCCTAGGTTCCAACGGGGATGACGTTAGCTGAAATACCCAACAAAGGGGAGAGAAAACCTGTAGATACCTTATCCAGAGGCTAGGCACAGACCCCAGTTGAGGGATGGGGCCACCTACCCATCTCAAAAACTTTAACTCAGAATTGTTCATGTGAAAAGAAAATGCAGGGAGAAAGAGTGGAGCAAAAGGAAAGGCCATGCAGAGACTGCCCCACCTAAGGTTCCATCCCATCTGTAGACACTGAACCCAGACACTATTGATGGTGCCAAGAAGTTTTTTGCTGACAGGGACCTGGTATAGCTGTCTCCTGAGAGGCTCTGCTTGTGCCTGACCAATACAGATGTGGATGTTATAAGCCAACCATGGGACTGAGCACGGGGACCTCAATGGAGGAGTTATGGGAAGGACTGAAGGAGCTGAATGGGATTGCAACCCCATAGGAAGAACAACAGTATCAACTAGCCAGACCTCCCATACCTCCCAGGGACTAAACGCCCAACCAAACAGTACACATGGAGGGACCTATGGCTCCGGCTGTATATGTAGCAGAGGATGGTCTTATCTGGCATCAATGGGAGGGGAGGCCCTTGGTCCTGTGGAGGCCCAGCATAGGGGAAGGCTAGAGTGTGAGGTGGGAGTGGGTGGGGGATGGGGGAAGCACCCTCATAGAGGCAGGGGTGTAATGGGATGGGGGTGTATTGCTGAGGGGAAACCAGTAAGGGGAAAATCATTTGAAATGTAAATAAATAAAATAACCAAAAAAAAAAAAAAAAAGGGCTATGAAATATTCTAAAAGAGTTGTGCTCTCTCTCCATGGATATGCTGACCAATATCAGAAATCCTGTTAGAAAAAGTTTCAGAAGTGCTATGTTCCCTTTCCAGAATTCTTCAGCTCATGCTAGGAAAAAATTCTAAAGAACTGCTATTGGTTTTTTTTTTTTTTTTTTTTTTTTTTTTATTTCATCTCATGCAGAAGATAATCCCAGTTTTTATTTACATACCAATTCAGTTTTTCCTGGCTACTTCACGACTATCCACAAGTCAGCATTCCATTACCTTATCCTGCAATAGGAGAGCAAGTAGACTTTTTCCCTTTTTTTATCATTGCTGAATAATTCAGATATCTGCCTGCCTTTGTAAATTGAGCTGGGTGGGACCTTGTCCAGAAATTACCATTTCAACCACATCTATACCTAAATTAGCTCAGTCGCAGGCTGACCCTGAACTCAGAAATCTGCCTGCCTTTGTAAGCATCAACAAAAACCTAGCTGGGTGGGATCTTGCCTTGCATTCACCACTCCCTAAATCCCTGTATCTCCTTCCTTAGTATCTTGCAGCTGCCTCTGTTCCTTTAGATCTGTGAAGATCATTATACAATTCATATTGTGGTCTCATATTTTTGCATAATTGAGAAACTGTGTATTTTTGAACTCATGTTTTTAGAGTTCTTTTCCACAGCTTTAAGGCTGTCCTGAAGATCCCCGTGTTTACCATTTTGCCACATGGTCTCCTGCTGGACTGATTTTGTTTGACTATCATGAGTCATTAACATTAAGGGGAAGGACAGATGTGGAAATATGTACATTATTATACAAACAAGCCTAATGGCCCACCAACACTCTTGGAGACCTATGCCTGCTGGCCCTGCCCTAGGGGCAGGAATCATGTCATTCCACCACTAACAAGGCCTGTCAGTTCAGGATCCATATTCCCCATTGTTAGGTTGTGGTCTTGTCTTTGGCTTACCTCTGCTGTTGTCCAGGTGGATTTTTTCTTTAGATGACTATGCAGTGTCTTTCTCTATCTCTTTTGATTAATTTTGGATGAAAGTCTATTTTATTAGCTATTAGAATGTCTACTCCAGCTTTGTTTTTGGGTCTGTTTGCTTGGGAAAATCTTTTCCACCTTTTACTCTTAGATAATGTCTAGTTGGTGTTCTGTAAGCTTCCTGTACATTTATAGATATCTCTTTCTTAATTAGGGAATTTTTTTTTCTATGATTTTGTTGAAAATATTTTCTGGGCCATTGAACTGGGAATCTTCTTCTATTCCTATTACTCTTTGGTTTTGTCTTTTCATGGTATCACAAATTTCCCAAATATTTTGTGCTAGAGACTTTTTTGTTTTAGCATTTTCATTGACCAGTGTATTAATTTCTTCTATTGTATCTTCTAAGCTTGATATTTTTTTCTCCCATCTTTTGCTTTTTGTTGGCAATGCTTGAATAGTTTCTGTTCTTTCACCTAGGTTTTCCATTTCCAGGATTTCCTCAGTTTATATTTTCTTTATTGCTTTATTTTCATTTTAAAATATTTAACAGTTTTATTCATTTCCATCACCTCTTTGGTTGTATTTTCCAGTATTTCTTTAAGGGATTTATTCATTTCCTCTTCAAAAGCCGCTCTCATGTTCATAAGACAGGGTTAAAGGTCGTGTTCTTGTACTTCAACTGTGTTAAGATATCAAGGGCTTTCTGTAGTACTAAACTGGTGCTTTCATACTACATGGGCTGTGTTCTTATGCTGGCCTTTGGCCATCTGGATTTTGTGGTTATTATAGGTATAGATGCTGATTTCTGAGCTTATCTTTATTAGCTGGGTGATTTTGGATATTTCTCTTGGTTTCAGTTTCCCTATATCTTCTGGTCTGAGTGACCTGGGGTTCTGGCGACTAGTGATTCTTCAGGTCTGGTAGGTTTTTTTCTCTCAGAATTTTTGTAGATTGTCTGGTCTTCGGGGTTTTGGGTGCTAACCTTGCCTTTGGGGTCCCTAATACCAGTGTGTCCTGGGGTCCCAGGTGATCGAGTGGCATGGGGGAAATCCAGTTGCGTTTGTGGGCCAGAAAATAGAGTCCAGTGGGTGAGGTGAGGTAAGTCTGTTGACAGTGTTTTAAGGGAACTTGGCAGGTAAGAGTGTAGAATGAGATCTAATCTAGTTGCCCTTGATGCTGACAAGCCTCCAGGAAAGCAGGCAGAGTTATGGGTCACAAAATGGAGCACAACAGCGAAGGTACAACTGTTCGGTGTGCTTTGGGAGTTGGAGGTACAAGGCAGGTCAGAGACTTAGAGGGTGAGAGGTGGAGCTGGTGTCTTACTTGATTATCCCTGGACCTTGCAGGCCTCCAGGAATTTAGGCAAAGCTGTAATCTGGAAAATGGAGCGGAAGTGATAGCGTGCAGTTTACTGCTGTTTTGTGTGCTTTAAGAGGATTTGGCAGGCAGGAGCAGAAATGAAATTCATGTCTACACTTTGGAGCTTGCCTGAGCTTGCCTCACAGCACGCAGCAGCAGCAGCAGCAGCAATGCTCTGACTACATCACACCAACCATTCAAGCGTGCTCAGCTACAGAGCTGAACTGCAGCCTGGTGTGTGTGAGTTTTGTTTCTTTTAGCTGGGAGTGTTCTACAGGTTGTACTGGAGCTCTGGATTTCCAGATTTATACTTGCAAGTATAGGCATACACTTGTAGGACAACCAAAAAGAAGTCTTCTAAAATGCTTGCTGCCACTATTCTGGTCTAATATTGAGATGAAAGGACTTTCCCTAGATGTCACTCTTCTGCTTCAACACAGTGCTGGATGTAATTTTAGCCCACAAACCCACTATCCAGTTAAAATATTCTGTCTCTTAAAATATAGTCAATTTTTGTTAGTCTATCTTTGTCCTAAGTCATGGTTTTGACCTACAGTTTTGATTATGTGCAGCCTCTGGAGAATAATCCTTAGGCTTGTCAGAGGTCTGTGGAGGGAACTCTGAATTTCCTTTTCTGTTTGGTTTTGTAAGGTTTTCTTTATTTCTTTGTTACCAAAACTAGTGTTTTTCTACTCTCTTTCATCTCATAGGATACTTGCTTTCCAACTGTCCCAGAATTACTTTGTAGAAATTCCAACAGTTTGGCTCTCATATGCTCTATGAGTTCTGAGAAAATACTTTTCTTACATTGTACCTTTGAGAATAAAAGTATCCCTTGGAATGAATACTATTGAGTTAAATTGGATTGCTAAGTTTTGACTTGATTGTAGTTGATATTTATATCTACCTGTTAGTTTGGGAAGCGTTCTGCATGTATGTTACTCTTTCTTTAATGATCTATCTTCTTTGTGTGTGTGTGTGTGTGTGTGTGTGTGTGTGTGTGTGAGAGAGAGAGAGAGAGAGAGAGAGAGAGAGAGAGAGAGAGAGAGAGAGAGAGAGAGAGAGACTGTATACACTCACATATATGCAAGGGCTTCAGAGGGTCAGAGGAAGGCAGTTGTGAACCAACCTGGATGGGTACTGGATACCAAACTCAGATATTCTGAAAGAGCAGTAAGTGCTTTTACACATTAAGGCATTTCTTTCCAGTTCCTCCATTTTTGTTTGTTTGTTTCAGTTTTAATAAATGTCCAGCCTCTTTTTCATGTTTGAATCTCTCTTGAACTCAGATATGATAACCCACACATTTTCTTTTTTAAATGGTGTTCCTTCCTGGATTTCCATAAGCACTTAGCATTCCCGATTTCTTTCCTTATTTTGTCCCTACTTTGTCTGTTTAATTTCAACTAGCGTTTTTTTCAAGCTCACTAACTCTTCCTTTGATTGATGTAGTCTCTTGACTCATTTTATCATGATTTTAATGTGCTTAATATACTTTCATCTCAAGAATATCTCTTTAATTATTTTTTAATTACTTTAGCCTCTCTTCTTAGTTTCACCAATAGAATATCAAATCATTTCTCTTTGTCTTCTTGAATATTGCTGACTTTTCTTAAAGTAACACTTTTCAATTCTCCATGTGGGAGTTTATGTATATAGCTTGCCATTTAATCAGTTCAGGTACATTATTTTATCCTGTGGGGGAGTCATTATTCCTCAATGTCTTAATAATTGCTGGTGTACATACTGCATTATCTTTAAATAGTTATGTATTAATTCTAGTCTTCTTAGTTTGGCTGTTTAAACATATTTATCAGAATTTGTAACATGGCATCTATTCCTCATGAGTTCGGTTCCATTTCTTCTTTTTTCAAACCTTGGTGGCATGCCGCACATGGTGACCATAGGTCCATCAGTTGTGTGGTGGTATTGTGATAGAACTAGGGAGCTTTAAACGCAGCTTTGCTCCAAACCCAAAATTGGTATTTTATTTGAAATTATTAAATAGAGAATCCTAAATGACGTTATGCCCTGATTGCTACCACTGGGATCTGGATATGTCCACATGATTGATTCATAGTCAATAACCTGTGGCCAGAAACCACTGGGTCCTACTTATTTATTTCTGGGTCTTACTATGGAATGCCCACCCATAGTTTCTCTATAATGACTTGTGGCTTATGTCTATTTTTATTTCTAAGTGGAACATTGCTCTGTGTTTTAGTGCTGGAGATTTAATGATCAGTGATATAGGTTGTTCTCAATATCAAAATGGATCATTGGATCATCCTCAGATTTTATGTCTATTGAAGAATAAGGCTAGGACTGATGCTCTTTTTGTGAGATGATTGCTCCTCAATGGACTCATAGACTAAGATTGCCCCAAAAAGCTAGGATAATGCTGGCTGCAGTCGAGGTCCTGGTAACAAAATATATATTTCCTTAATTCCCTTTTCAGCTACTAACTGGGGATTTTCTCTCCCTACACTGATGAGGCTTGGATTTGGGAGAGAGGTGACATGGAAAATGTTCTTTTTGGCCATCTTCAATGTATTTCTAAAATAGTTTTTAAACAAACATCAGATATTATCATCTGTACTCTTTGAAAGTACTTCGGTGTGTGAATAGCTCTCTTAACTGCTTTTCCTCTTAAAAGGTGATTTTAAAGTATCCTACAGCCACTCTCCATCCTTCTTGATTTATAGCTGGAAATTAGATGAGGTATGTGAAATTAAACGTGCCACAGATCCTCTGGAAGGGATTTACACAAGAATATAAAGACAGTGCTTTTGTCTGAGAAAATGCTGCCCTTTCCAAAGTCTAACAGCTGTTAGTGCATCTGCACAGTGAGTTTTATTTGTAGAGTCTCCATAGTACTGCACATTTGCAGTTTTTCACTTTCCTGTCCCTTTGTGTGTGTGTGTATCTCTCTTCCTCTCTCCCTTTCTCTCTGTGTCTCTCTCTGTGTGTCTCTGTGTCTCTGTGTCTCTGTCTCTGTCTCTCTCTCTCTCTCTCTCTCTCTCTCTCTCTCTCTCTCTCTCTCTCTCTCTCCTGTGTGTGTAGTTTTCCTTCTAGAGTACATCTTTCAGCTGAATCACAATGGTACTGAAACTTTAATAAAATAGCTGTCAGAAAGATTTTCTTGTAAAGAGGCAGCTTCAATTGATGAAAATAAAGTGTTATACTTCATTGGAATAGGTGGTGTTCTAGAATTCTAAGTCAGAGATAATTGCAGCCACAGGCTGTGGTGATTTTATTTATAGTTTCAAGAAATCCTGTTCTTATTGCCCTGTTCACATCTTTACCCCATACCTTCTATTTTCTTTTTCTTTTTCTTCATTCTGAAAGAATAATGTACACCTGCTTCCAACTTCTCATTTATAGATGGTTTTGCTCGTCTTTTTTAAAGTGTGTATTGTGCTTCTTTCCACTTAGTGGAAGTGTTCTGTAGAGTTACCAGAGAGCATTAGCACAAGCTATTCATAACTCCTGTCTCTGAATGCAAAAATGGCACAAATACAGTTCTTACCACAGTAAGCCTGCCTCTTTCATGTACATAGCAATCCTTGAGCTACAGGTTATAAGAATATTACAAGGTAATAGCCTTTATTTTTCCTTTGGGAAGGTCACAATTTAAAACTCAAATTTTGGAGACATGATAATACTAACTCTAACTCACACATTATTGTGAAAGTCAAAGACCACATCCCTTAGAAAGTAATTTATAAAAAGATAAAGGCAAAATAGCATGATAGAATGATGCATTCACATGCCATTTTCTACTAATTATTGAGCACTTACACATGCTGCCCAGAGAAATCTCCAAAGTTTAGCTGGGTTTGCAAAGTGTTCTTGAAAATTTTTTTCTACTCAATATGATGGCAGTGCAGATTTTCAGATGAAGAGAAATGACTTACCCTGTATGTCAGGTGTGGAAAAATGTATTTATTTAATTAATCAGTTTGCAGAAATGATGCAAACTGTAGGCATGGGAGGCAACCTACACTGCATTTTAATTTTTTCAGTAGGGCAAATCTCAACTACCTATTCTTAAATACTACATTTCTTTTTCAGTTGCATAATACATGTAGAATAATGATACATTTGATGGCCTTAAATTTATTAGGGCCACATTAACACAAGAGTAATTTTTTGAACAGTGAATATTTTATAGTATTTCAAAATAATTCTAGTGCCTCAGTGTACTTAAGTATTTTGCTTATTTCATTTTTTATTATTTCTTTATTTTGAATTATGATACAACTACAACATTCTCCTTTTTCTGTCCTCCCTCCAAACCCACCATATGTTGCTCCTTTTAATGAGTTATTGTTACATACCTGTATGTTTATACATACTTGCATATTTATGTATATATAGTTATAAATGCAACCTGCTCTGCCTGTAATAATTGTCAACTGTATGAATCTTTCCAGGTTAGCCATTTGGTATTGTATACTCATTTTGTGTGCTGTTGCCTGGAGGAAATTATTTCTCCTACTCAAAGTATTCTCCAGTGTCCTGTAGTTCTTTTTATAGATGGGGATCATGGACTTTACTCTGTCTCCTCTGGCATATCTTTGTTGCTGTCCTTCTTATGCTAATGCTTAGCTAGTCATGTTGGTGAGAATTTACATGTTGGTGAGAATTAGCTTCTAACATTCCTAGGAGACAGTCTCACCCCAAACTCCTTAATCTTTTTGCTCTCACAGTCCTCCTGACCCATTTCCCACAATGTTCCCTGCACGTTAAGAAATATCAGTACACAAGACCAGAGAGATGGATCAGTGGTTAAGAGCACTAGGTGTTTTTCTGGAAGAACTCTGTTTGGTTCTGACCACACCTATGAGAGCTCCTAACGGTCTGGAATTCTGAGTCCTGGAGATCTGGTGACCTCTTCTGGACTGCTTGTAAACTATTAATATGTGGTACACTGACATATATGCATGCAAACCACCCATAAAAATAAGCATACATAAATAAAAACATTAATATGTGAGTAATTTATTCTTCATAAGATTTAATTGAAATGAATAAACACTTATAAAAATCTTTTAGTAATCAAAATATTTTGACAATTTGATGTATATGCTGTCTTCTTTCTAATAAATTGACTTTTACAAACATTTATTTTTATTTTTATTGTGTGTAAGTGTGTGTGTGTGTGTGTGTGTGTGTGTGTGTGTGTGTGTGTAAGTGTTCACTTGTGAATGTGTGTACTATAGCTTTGGATGTGGAGGTCAGAGGTCAAGCTCTTTTGAAGAAACACAAAGGAATACAAAGATGTGTCTGTAACTACTGCTAAAGTACTTCAGGAAAGATTAACATAAAAGAAAAGATTATGTTTTTGGTTGTGATCCTAGCCTTTAACGGCTGAGCCATTATGCTGGGCAGTGGTGGCGCACGCCTTAAATCCCAGCACTTGGGAGGCAGAGGCAGGCGGATTTCTGAGTTCGAGGCCAGCCTGGTCTACAGAGTGAGTTCCAGAACAGCCAGGGCTACACAGAGAAACCCTGTCTTGAAAAACCAAAAGAAAAGAAAAGAAAAGAAAAGAAAAGAAAAGATTATGAATAAATTAATTTGACAAACATTTGTAAAGCCTGATGTCAGAACATTGGATTAAGACATTATGTTCATACTGTGTATGTGTTTTAACCTGTTAAATATGGGCTGTAGATGGAGCTTACTGAGTAAAGTACTTACTATATAAACATGAGAATCTGAGTGTGCATTCTGAATGGCCTTGTAAAGGTCAGATGTTGGTGACAAACATCTGTAACCTTGATGATTGTGAGTCTGAGACAGCTGGATCATGGAGCCTGGCAAGATAATCACATTAACCAAAGTGGAGAGTTTCATGTTTCTTCCGAGAGAGATCTTATGTCTGAAAGAGATGGAGTGCAATATAGGAATGCAATCAACTTGCACCTCTGCCCTACATGTGCTTGTGTCTGTACATACCTGTGCATACATGAATATGTGACAGAGCACAAACTTTAAATGAAGAGTTAAAGGATATTTAAATAAAAGAAAAGACGAGGTTGACTTTCATTATGCATACATTCTCCATACATAACTTTATCTTTGGTCTAGAAATTATTTCTATTAGCAGAATTAATATTCAACATTCATTTCTGGTAATTTTCCCATGTACTCGGTGTGGTGAAAATATATGGCACTAGTGAATATTTAAAGATATTAGAAAGAAAAATGGAATGGGGAAATTGAGAAACCTTTGTGTGAAATATGAACACTTAATTGATTGCTGTTTATTTTAGTATCATTTCATAATAAATATGTCTATTAAAATATTCTCTCCTTTCTCACATTGAGGACTTACCAGGCAATTACTAATCTGCCCTGGCTATCTTCGATATTATTTTTATGTGCATTTATTTCCAATATCTATCATGCTACAACTCTTAATAAATTATGTATGGTTAAATCATTAAACTTCTCCAAAATAGCCTACCTATAATTTATTTTTTATTTTATTTTATTTATTTACATTTCAAATGTTATTCCCTTTCATGGTTTCCCCTCTGCATACCACCTATCCCATCCCCTTTTACCCTGCTTCTATGAGGGTTTCACCACCCACCTACCTACTCCCGCCTCACTGCCCTAGCATTCCTCTACACTGGGACATCAAGCCTTCACAGGACTAAGGGCCTCCCCTCCCATCGATGCCAGAGAAGTCCCCTTCAGCTCCTTCAGCTCTTCCCCTAACTCTACATATGATTTTTAAACACCACCCCTTACAAACAACATGGTACAGACTCAACAGGATATATATAGGAATATATATGCATGTACATGTAAGCATATGAACACAATAGTAATTAGTGACTAAAGAGGCCAGGAATTTCAGGGAGAGCCATGAAGAATACATAGGAGAGTTTTGAGTGAGGAAAGGGAATGGAGAAATATTGAAATTAAAATATAAATCTCAAAACAGCAACAAATAAATAGAAATATTTGTATACTTTACAAATAAGTAGAAATTAAACAAAACAAAAAGTTCTTTGACAATTGCATGAGAAGAAACTCATAAAACTGGGAAAATATTGGTCGTTTTAAAATCTATTGGCCAAAAGCTTGATAGTATTTCCCTCTTAGAATAAGTATGCAGTTTTGTTAGAGTTTTGGGTAGATAGTTCACAGTCCTTGTCAAAAGTATAACTGCAGTGCCTGTAAGCACTCTTGCACTCTTTACAACCCGGTGTGTCTCCAGAACCTATATATTTATGTAACGGCAACAGTAAATTACATATAGTTCTCAGCAACAACCAGAATTGTCCTCAAAACAATCACATTAATTAAAATCCTTTTATGATCACAAGTTCCACATTAGTTTGTTTCTTGTTAGTTTGGATTGTGTTTTAGTTATCAGTTTTCCTGTCAAGATTCACTATATATAAGCAAGTTTCATGTTACAAAACTACTTCCTTGCTCTCTGAATGCTAGCATTATGTGACTGCTCATTCAGACAATTACCTTGATTGAGTTTAGCTCATTACTTAAGATATTCTTAAGAAAAGTCTGAAAATATTTTCTATGAGTTAAAATAAAGAGAGATACAAATGGTCCATGGTTCTGGACAGACTAGGAAGGAATATATTGCTGTGATATAAACTTAGAAGATCAGACAGTGTTAGGTAGGAGTGAGACCTCTGTAGGTTTGTAACTAGCCAGGAATATGTGACTTTATTTTAAAACTGACACGAACACTCAGGATAGTTACAATTAAATCAGTTCAACATGCACTGGTTTCCATCATTTTGAAAAACTTTATTTTTAAAATGTTTTCATAGGATATATTTGGACCATATTCCCTCCCATTCCTGAACTGGTACCAGATCTTTATCACCTCCTTATTCACCCAATTTCATGTTATTGTTCTTTCTCTTTAAATTAAAAAACAGCATACTAATGAAGCAAAACTACCAGAACAAATCTATTTGTATGATAAGTACACTTTACTGTATACATGGATAGATATATGTGTTGGAGAAAGAATATACAATGAGAATTTTGTGTACATACATTTTATATTTCATATTTTATTTTTATTTGATCTTCATCCTCTTTCTCTTTCAATCTTTCCCCACGCACTAATTCTAAAATGTGTCCTTTTGAGGTTATGGTACAAAGAGATTCTTAGATTTTTAAATCCTGTACTATCAGTAACCTCCACCTGAAACTGTTTAAATAACTTTCCATCAAAATCCTGGGTTTCTTTTTATTTCCATTTACCAGATTTGGGTTCCTTTTGCTTCGAGCTCACACTCAAACTGAAGAAACTGGAAACACAATTCAGTGGTGATAAGTTTATACCATCCAACTTTTGACTTTTCCTAAGTGTTGAGTTGGGAAATACATGTATGCCCATGTGTGATAGTGGGGGAAATTCAGAACTCTACACTGTACTTTAGCTTATGTTTTTTTATTTTTTACAGTTGAAGCATCCTGTGTTAATTGTATATTTTTATTTTAAACTTATTTCATAAGTTATATTATGTTGATTACATTGTTTCCTTTTCTCCAACTTTTTTCCAGATTTTTATTACCCCCTTACTCACCCAATTTCATGCTCTCGCTCTCTCTCTTTTTTCTTTTAATTTATTTTTATTTTTATTTTTGATACTTTATTTACATTTCAAATGTTTTCCCCTTTCTAGGTCTCCACTTTGGAAACCCCCTATCCCATTTCTTCTCCCCCTGCCTCTATGAGGGTATTCCCCCACCCACCCACCCACTCCCGTTTTCCCTCCCTGGCATTCCCCTATACTGGGGCACCTAACAGTCTCTGGCCAAAAGGCCTCTCCTTCCACTGATGGCCCACAAGGCCCTCCTCTGCCACATATGCAGCAAGCACCATGGGTCCCTCCATGTGTGGTCTTTGGCTGGTGGTCCAGTTTCCAGAAGCACCTGGGTGTCAGGCCAATTGACACTGTAGCTCCCTCTATAGGGCTGCAAACTCCCTCAGCTCCTTCAGTCCCTTCTCCAACTCCTTTATCTGGTACCCCATGCTCAGTCCAACGGTAGCTGTGAATTGAATGTTGGATATTCCGAATTTTTCGGCTAATATCCACTTATTAGTGAGTACATGCCATGTTTGTTCTTTTGTGACTGAGTTACCTCACTCAGGATGATATTTTCAAGTTCTATCCATTTGCTGGCAAATTTCATGAAGTCATTGTTTTCAATAGCTGAGTAGTATTCCATTGTGTAAATGTACCACATTTTCTGTATTCATTCCTATGTTGAGGGACATCTGGGTTGTTTCCAGCTTCTGGCTATTATAAATATGGCTGCTATGAACATAGTGGAGCATGTGTCCTTATTACATGTTGGAGCATCTTCTGTGTATATGCCCAGGAGTTGTATAGCTGGGTCCTCAGGGAATATTATGTCCATTTTTCTGAGGGTCCGCCAAACTGATTTCCAGAGTGGTTGTACCAGCTTGCAATCCCACCAGCAATGGAGGAGTGTTCCTCTTTCTCCACATCCTCACCAGCACCTGTTGTCATCTGAGTTTTTGATCTTAGCCATTCTGACTGGTGTGAGGTGTAATCTCAGGGTTGTTTTGATTTGCATTTCCCTGTGACTAAGGATCTTGAACATTTCTTTAGCTGCTTCTCAGCCCTACAAGTTTCCTCAGTTGAGAATTCTCTGTTTATCTCTGTTCCCCATTTTTTGATAGGGTTATTTGGTTCTCTGGAGTCTAACTTCTTGAGTTCTTTGTATATATTGGATATTAGCCCTCTATTGGATGTAGGATTTGTAAAGATCTTTTCACAATCTGTTGGTTGCCAATTTGTTCTATTGACTGTGTCCTTTGTCTTGCAGAAGCTTTGCAATTTCATGAGGTCCCATTTGTAGATTCTTGCTCTTAGAGCATAAGCCATTGGTGTTCTGTTCAGGAACTTTTCCCCTGTGCCCATGTGTTCGAGACTTTTCCCCACTTTCTCTTCTATTAGATTCAGTGTATCTGGTTTTATGTGGAGGTCCTTGTTCCACTTGGACTTGAGCTTTATATAACGAGATGAGAATGGATCAATTTGCATTTTTCTACATGTTGACCACCAGTTGAACCAGCACCATTTGTTGAAAATGCAGTCTTTTTCCACTGGATGGTTTTAGCTCCTTTGTCAAAGATCAAGCAACCATAAACCATATGGGTTCATTTCTGGCTCTTCAATTCTATTGCATCGATCTATCTGCCTGTTACTGTACCAATACCATGCAATTTTTATCACTACTGCTCTGTAGTACAACTTGAGGTCAGGGATGCTGATTCCCCCAGACGTTCTTTTATTGTTGAGAATAGTTTTTGTTATTCTGGTTTTTTTTTTTGTTATTCCAAGTGAATTTGAGAATTGCTATTTCTAAGTCTATAAAGAATTGATTTGGAATTTTGATGGGGATTGCATTGATTCTGTAGATTGCTTTCAGCAGGATGGCCATTTTTACTATATTAATCCTGCCAATCCATGAGCATGGGAGATCTTTCCATCTTCTGAGGTTTTCTTCGATTTCTTTGTTCAGAGACTTGAAGTTCTTGTCATACAGATCTTTCACTTGTTTGGTTAGAGTCACACCAGGATACTTTATATTGTTTGTGACTATTGTAAAGGTCGTCATTTTCCTATTTTCTTTCTCAGCCTATTTATCCTTCAAGTATAGGAAGACTACTGATTTGTTTGAGTTAATTTTATATCCGGCCACTTTGCTGAAGTTGTTTATCAGCTGTAGGAGTTCTCTGGTGGAGTTTTTTGGGACACTTAAGTATAAGACCGTATCATCTGCAAATAGTGATATTTTGATTTCTTCCTTTCCAATTTATATCCCTTTGACCTCCTTTTGTTGTCTCATTGCTGTAGCTAGATGTTCAAGTACAATATTAAATAGATAGGGAGAGAAAGGGCAGCCTTCTCTAGTCTCTGATTTATGGGATTGCTTCAAGTTTCTCTCCATTTAATGTTGGCTACAGGTTTGCTGTATATTGTGTTTCCTATGTTTAGGTATGGGCCTTGAATTCCTGATCTTTCCGAGACTTTTATCATGAAGGGATGTTTAATTTTGTCAAATCCTTTTTCAGTGTCTAACGAAATGACCATGTGGTTTTTCTTTGAGTTTGTTTATATTGTGGATTACCTTGATGGATTTCCAGGTAATGAACCACCCCTGCACCCCTGGGATGAAGCCTATTTGATTGTGGTGAATGATCGTTTTGATACGTTCTTGGATTTAGTTTGTAAGAATTTTTTTGAGTATTTTTGCATCAGTATTCATAAGGGAAATTATTCTGATGTTTTCTTCCTTTGTTGGGTCTTTGTGAGGTTTTGATATCAGTGTAATTAAGGCCACATAGAATGAATTGGGTAGTGTTCCTTTGGCTTCTGTTTTGTGGAATAGATTGAGGAGTATTGGTATTAGGTCTTCTTTGAAGGACTGATATAATTCTCACTAAACCCATCTGGTCCTGGTTTTTTTTTTTTGGTTGGGAGACGTTTAATGACTGCTTCTATTTCTCAGGGGTTACAGGACTGTTTAGATGGTTTATCTGATCCTGACTTAGCTTTTGTATTTGGTATCCTTCTAGAAAATTTTCCAATTCATTCAGCCATTCCAATTTTGTTGAGTATAGGCTTCTGTAGTAGGATCTGCTGATTTTTTGAATTTACTCAATCTGATGTTATATCTCCCTTTTCATTTCTGATTTGGTTAATTTGAATACTGTCTCTGTGCCCTCTGGTTAGTCCAGCTAAGGGTTTATCTATCTTGCTGATTTCCTCAAAGAACCAGATCCTGGTTTTGTTGATTCTTTGTATAGTTCTTTTTGTTTCTACTTGGTTAATTTTAGCCCTAAGTTTGGTTATTTCCTGCCTTCTATTCCTCTTGAGTGTATTACCTTCTTTTTGTTCTAGAGGTTTCAGGTGTGCTGGTAAGCTGCTAGTGTATGCTTTCTCCAGTTTCTTTTTGGAGGTACTCAGAGCTATAAGTTTTCCACCTAACTGTGCTTTTATTGTGTCTCATAAGTTTGGGTATGATGTATTTTCATTTTGATTAAATTCTAGAAAGTGTTTAATTTCTTTATTTCTTTCTTGACCAAGTTATCACTGAGTAGGGTGTTGTTCAGCTTCCATATGTATGTGGGCTTTCTGTTGTTATTGTTGCCATTGAAGACCAGCCTTAATCCATAGTGATCTGATAGGAGGCATGGAATTATTTCAGTCTTTTTATATTTGTTGAGGTTTGTTTTGTGATTGATTATATGGTCAGTTTTGGAGAAGGTACCATGAGGTGCTGAGAAGAAGGCATATTCTTTTGATTTAGGAGGAAATGTTCTATAGATATCTGTTAAATCCATTTGGCTCATAACAACTGCTAGTTTCACTGTGTCTCTGTTTAGTTTTTGATTCCAAGATCTGTCCATTGATGATAATGGGGTGTTGAAGTCTCCTACTATTATTGTGTGAGGTGCAATGTGTGCTTTGAGCTTTAGTAAAGTTTCTTTTATGAATGTGGTTGCCCTTGCATTTGGAGCATAGATGTTCAGAATTGAGAGTTCTTCTTGGTAGATTTTCCTTTGATGAGTATCTTTTTTGATGACTTTTGGGTGAAAGTCAATTTTATCTGATATTAGAATGGCTACTGCAGCCTGTTTCCTGGGACCATTTGCCTGGAAACTTGTTTTCCAGCCCTTTACTCTGAGGTAGTGTTTGTCTTTAACTCTGAGGTACGTTTCCTGTATGCAGAAAAATGCTGGGTTGTATTTAGTCTATGTCTTTTTATTGGGAAATGAGTCCATTGATGTTAAGAGATATTAAGGAATACTGATTGTTGCTTTCTATTATTTTTGATGTTATTTTTATGTTTGTCTGCCTATCTTCTTTTGAGTTTGTTGAAAGATTACTTTCTTGCTTTTTCAGCATCTATGATAGTTGAGAGTTTTTCTGGGTATAGCAGCCTGGACTGGCAGTTATGTTCTCTTAGGGTTTGTATGAGTCTGCCCAGGATCTTCTGGCTTTCATAGTCTCTGGTGAGAAATCTGGTGTAATTCTGATAGGTCTGCCTTTATATGTTACTTGACCTTTTTCCCTTACTGCTTTTAATATTCTTTCCCTGTTTTCTGCATTTGGAGTATTGTCTATAATTTGATGGGAGGAATTTCTTTTCTGGTCCAGTCTACTTGGAGTTCTGTAGACTTCTTGAATATTTATGTTCATCTCTTTCTTTAGGTTAGGGAAGTTTTCTTCTATAAATTTGTTGAAGATATCTACTGGCCATTTAACTTGGGAATCTTTGCTCTTTTCTGTATCTATTATCCTTGGTTTGGTCTTCTCATTGTGTCCTGAATTTCCTGGATGTTTTGGGTTAGGAGCTTTTTGCATTTTGCAGTTTCTTTGGTTGTTGTGTCAAAGTTATCTATGGTATCTTCAGCACCCGAGATTCTTTCTTCTGTCGCTTGTATTCTGCTGGTGATGCTTTCATCTATGAATCCTGATCTCTTTCCTAGGTTTTCTAACTTTACTGTTGTCTCCCTTTGTGATTTCTTTATTGTTTCTATTTCCATTTTTAGATCCTGGGTGGTTTTGTTACTTTCCTTTGCCTTTTTGATTGTGTTTTCCTGTAATTCTTTAAGGTATTTTTGTATTTCCTGTTTAAGGGCTTCTAGCTATTTACCTGTGTTCTCTTGTATTTCTTTAAGGGAGTTATTTATTTCCTTCTTAAAATCTTCTATCATCTTCATGAGATGTGATTTTAAATCTAAGTCTTGCTTTTCTGGTGTGTTAGGGTATCTAGGGCTCACTATGGTGGGAGAACTGGATTCTGATGATGCCAAGTTGCCTTGGTTTCTGTTTCTTATGTACTTGCACTTGCCTTTCACCATCTGGTTGTCTCTGGTGTTAGCTAATCTTGCTCTGTCTGACTGTGGCTTGTCCCTCCTACAAGTCTCTGTGTCAGTATTCCTTGGAAACCAGCTCTCTCTGAGAGTAATATCGACTTGGGGAGTTATGGTACAAGGTCAGCTCTGGGGTGCAGACAGAAACCAGAAGGATTCTGTCCCCATGTGTTCCTTTGTTCCTGTGTCCTTATGACTATGCAAGGATTCCTCTTCAACCAGGAGTTTGACCAGAAGTGGTGGTCTTACCTGTGCTTGAAGGTGTGTAGGCACTCCTGGGAGACCAGCTCTCTCCTGGCACTCTTTGAGTATGGAACCCTGTGTTACAGGATCAGCTCCCTTGCTCCACACATGGGCTTATCCTATTCCTGGGAGGCTAGTTTTCTCCTGGTGCTTTTTGGCTATATCACTCTCTCTCCTTAAATCCAAAAAAAAAGTACCAATAAGATAAAACTACCACAGCAAATCTATTTGTATGTTATATGATTAGTAAACACACACACACACACACACACACACACACACACACACACACACACACACACAAAGAAAGATTGATTCAGAGAGTTAGAGAAGAAAAATCAAAATAAAGAGAAAAGGAAAAGAAAGGGCCTCTCTCACCACCCTCTTCTGCATATGAAAGAAGGAAGCAAACAGCTAGAAGGTAGATAGACATAACTTTAAACATTTTTGCTCCTGTTTTTTTCTGTAACTAAGTTTCTCTGAAATGTCAATCTTCTTGACTGAGTAGTTTTAGAGTTCAAATTGAACTGCTTCTATACACATGATCTTAAGTGTTTGTAAACATTTTTGTATACATTTTTGTATCTGTCCTTACTGATTCTTATCCTAAATATATTGTAGAAATGGAAATGAGTATTCTAGTATATTATTATAATCCAATGTTAAAAGTAGATTTCCCCTGTTATACTTTACACAATAGTTTGGTGAAGAAAGGAGCAGATGGAAAGGCAGCAATCCTGAAATGACATCAGACTTTCATGTTTAAGTTAAAAATATAAACTGTTCATTCCACTTGTTATGAGTGCCCAAGCACTGAACAGAAAGCTATGGATAGAGCAAATAATCAAGGTGTGTAAGCATAGCTAGGTAGTCCACATTTTTCCACAGTAATGGTCTTCAGGACATCATTTTCTAACTTTTTGTTTATTGGGGAAAATGGAAGAGAATTTAGAGGAGAAGAAGGAGGAGGAGAAGAAAGAGGAGGAGGAGAAAGGAGGAGGAGGAAAAGGTAGAAATAAAAGATGATGAGGGGAGAAGTATTTACCTAACAGAACCAATATTTGACACAAAAAATAGAAAATCAGTGGATTCCCTCAGCAGCTACTTGGAAATGTACAGACTGTGGGTGTAGGAGATCCCCCTCCATTTCTCTTCTCCCTCCCCCCTCTCCATTTCTCTTCTCCCCCCTCTCCATTTCTCTTCTCCCCCCCTCCATTTCTCTTCTCTTTCCTCTATAAAATGCATTGAAGCTCTTTTTCAGGTCTGTATCACGTCTTCCCCTTCTTCATCCTTGGAATGACTGATGTCTGATTCCTCATAATAGTAGAATAGAATAGAATAAATGATTATCAACCTTACAAGGGCCTTTGCTATTTTACAGGTATATATTTAGTTGCTAAGATAGGAGAAATATTTTATCTCCAAACATATATTTCACAAAACATGTTCTGTTGTCCAGTAGAGAAGCTGAACAGTAGTTTTGCTCTGAGCATGTGTATTTTGTGGGGTGGCAGACAAGGTGACTAAACAAGGACTAAAACTGCAGCAGGATGAATGCTTTCTTTCTCTGTGGTTTTCTTGCAAGCACGTCATAGTAGTTTTCAGCAGTGCCTTCTCCAATGTTGAAAGCTATAGCATAAGTAAAATAAATGTTTATAGCCATCAGGCCTTACAGCCAGTGAAACTGAAACAAGCATTCCCAAGTTGCTCCTTGGAGATAAACACAATTAATTGAAGACAGATAATTGCATGGGTAATGGCTTCTTGTACACTAAGTACCTGTTTACAAATCAAATTATTCAATTTGGAGTCTCAAGGGTGTGCTGTCTAGGCTCAATTAACCCCTTGTGGCAGTGTAAAAGCACCCACTTTGTAAAATTGAGGTGACTAATATTTTAGGCTCATTTAAATTTTAATTTTAATTTATATGAAGAATAAAACCTGTTATTATGCAAATTAAGAGATATATCGCTCTAAATTATTTCCAGCTATTTGTTGAGGAATATAAATTTATTTATAAAATTTGTATTTAAACCAATTTTCTGTAGCAGTAACACACTCTCTAAGAGGTAATAAATTCTGAAAAAATAAAAGAAAGAAGATACTTATGTTGAACAACTAAGCTGCTGACAACTATGAAAACTTGGTGGATACAAATCAGTTAGGTACTCCTCTACGTGCTTTTCCGCAGGACATGTAGACATGATGGAAGGTATACAATGGGGACAATGACTGTTCTTACAAGCTCCTACTCTAGAAACTCAGCTTGGGCAGCAGCTCAAGTTACATGTGGTAGGACAATTCTATCATCCTGCCTTTCAGAAGACTAAAGCAGGAGGACCTCAGGATCAAGAACAACCTGGACAATTAAGTAAACATTAAATATGAAAGTGCTGAGAGATGATTCCAGTAGTTATATTTGTCTAGTAGGAGTAAGGACCTGCATTCAATCTCTACACAGAAACAAAGCATCAAATGGCCTAAGCTTAATATCCTAAGGTGAATAAACATGAATACTTTTTGGTTTTTGACATTTGTTTTTATTTTTCAATTAATTACATATGTGATGGTTTGCTGTGGTTATATGCACATGGCCAATATGGATTCTAGGAACTGAGTCATGTCATCTATAATTGCAGTAAATACTCTTAACCTCTGACTTATATCACACAATCTCAACAGTGCAAATGTTTTGATCAACTTTTAAATAAACAAAAGCTGGCCAATACAATCAATTACTATAAATTCTAAAGGCATCATACGAATATAAAAAAATTGTTGGTCTGTAACATAATAAGAATATGTATATTTTCTATTACAGAGTTTTTCCATGATTAAATTTCTATCAGTTTTTTATAGATAGGGTAATAAGTATACATAGAGTAATTTGAAAACTTTTAAATATAAATAATGGTACAGATAAAATCACATTCTTTTGCACTAAGCAGATAAATGCCGAATTTAAATTAAGATTCATGTAGTGAAGTTGGGCTATCTGTTTTCAAAGGTTATATGAGTATGTGAATAGTACATAGTGAGGTAAATGAGGGTAATATTTTAAATAAATGTAATAGGGAAATATTATACTTGCTGTTGTTTTGTACATTTAAGGCTTAGTTTCCATGCTAAATAGCCTTTTATATGAAAATATGATGGATCTTTATGAAATATTTTGTAATTTTATTTAATCCTTATTTTTTTTTGTATCATATCTTCTCCTTGAGGAAAATAAGATAGGCTTCTTCCTTCCAGATGAAAGTGGAAATCCAAAGACAATTGTGGGAAAGGTCTTCCACATGTGGCTTTGTATTGTTTTCATACAGGTGTCTTTCTAACATAGACCTCTGTTTGCTTTTTAATGACAGTAACAACAGTAACAACAAAAAATGTAAGAGAAGCACATGATATTGACATCTTGTGTTGAACTTTCATACAGAGTTGTTATGTTTATCTTTGTGACTGAGGATATGATATTTAAGTTGGGTTAATTTTACCATCAATGAATATTAATTTTATTTGGTATCTAAAACATTATAACTTTATATATCAACCAGTTGGCTCAGAAATGAAGGCTTTTAAATATACATTATTTTCTATTTGTTCCTTTGCTGATTTGTTTCTCTTATTTTTCATTCTTTTTGCTTTCCTCATCATGAATTTTCCAAAATAAGATAGATGATATTCTCCATTTGATATTGATATCTATTCTCTAAATTACCCTGTCTTCTGACATTTAATAAAAATGTTTTAATCATTGATTAATTTTGTGTGATGGGTTCGATCCTCGTACCACATATGTGGGTACTTGTGTAAGCTTAACTAGAATAGATTGAGCCATTTATTAGAGCAGAGCCTCAGAATAGCTAAGCTTTAACTGCATATGTAATTTTGCTAATAATGCCATACTTATTTTCCTCAGATTCAGTAATCCATTTCTTGTTTTCAAATTCATTGGGTGGACAGCTTTAGTATTAGAAGATTATATACCTAAATTTCTATTAGATGGAGGAGGAATTATGAAAATATCAGAAATTTAGCATTCATTAATAAAAATATGATGTTGTCACAGTGGTCTTTCAATAGTAACTTATTTAATGCTGCCTGAAGTAGAATCAAATGGAAAAGTATCACTTATTCCAGCTGTCCTATTTAGCAGCAATCTCATCTCTTTAACTCATAGCTCATTTTTGTTTAGTTATCTTTGAAGACAAGTGCTACTTGAAATATGGTGATTACATAGAGAACAAAATCATCTTGGAACAATTAGGAACATAAACCTATCAATTCACTGCTTTTGAATCAGAAAGAAAAATTCTACATGTAGAATATTAATATTAATTGATAATATTTTATTTAGTAATAGAAAAATGTGACTCATTCCCAAATGTGTTATGGCAACTGTTAGAGAACTGATAAAAAGAAAAGAAAACATTGAGAAACAGTTCAGAGTAACAGCAAATTTTTGATTTTGGTTCTGATTTCTTTTGAGGTAATGTGACATATCTTCTGACATTCAAAATTTCATCTGGTAAATAAGTAGAGAAACATGTTTTTAAATTTTTTCAGCAGCCTAAATAAAAAAAAAAAAAAAAACAAGAGAATCATTAATATATCAAACCTGCAGCTGTCAACTTGGTAAATGAAACAGACATTTTCTACATCTAAAACAAGTAAGAACTGAAATCTGACAGAGTCATTATTTCTTAACTAATTATTGTTTTTCATCAAATGTTCAAGTTGCTGGTAATATGGCTCAGTGGTTAAAAGTGTTTAGTGTGCTTGTATCAGGATATGTGTTCATATCCCCAGAAAACACTTAAAAAGCCACATATGGTGGTGCATGCCAGGAATCTCAAGGTTGAGGAGCAGAGGCGGGCAGCTTGGACAGCTAGCCAAGATGAAAGGGTAAGATTCCAGTTCAGTGAGAGAATGTGCCTCACTTATGAGATAAACCATAGATCCCCAGAGGAGGACTCAGTGTCCTTCCCTTGACTTTGTATGCTGTACAAAGGCACAAACTCCCTCCTGCATGTTTATGTCTATACACCATGTTCTCTCTCTCTCTCTCTCTCTCTCTCTCTCTCTCTCTCTGTCTCTCTCTCTCTCTGTCTCTCTCTCTCACACACACACACACACATGCACACATGTACACACACACATGAACACTGAGTGAGAGAGAGAGGGGAAGGGAGGGAAGGAGAGAAAGAAAGAGGGATGGAGGGAGAGAGGAAGAGAGAGAAAGGGAGAGAAGTCTTTAAAGAGAGTTTTGTGTCCTATTCATCTATTTATCACTATTATACACAAAATGATGGACTTCAAGTAGTGGAAAACTAAAGTATGTTGACTAAATTGGGAATTATCTATTTTATAGAAACATACATACCACATTTCCTGGTTCTGGGGTTTGTTTTGTAGTATTACAATGAGAATTTTTTTTCTATACTTTGGGAATAATGTCCACTTTAATGAATGATGCCTACAACACAGAAGTCCTAGTGCATATGCATTGGAAAAGTAGCTAGCTCAAAGTTCTCACCAGCTCTCTTTTACTAAGGCTATAATTTCGTTATATATTTGATTTTGTCTGGCTGTGGAGTACATGATAAATGCTGACATTGTGAAAAACAGTTTGACCTCACTTCAATTGCTATAGTCTATTAAACTAGCTAACAGCTACCACTGAAGCAATATCTAATTTGTACTGTGTATTTGTTGCCTTAGTATTTGAGTTCTTTTGTATCTTATATTTTTAAAAATATTATTGTACATAAACTTTTGAGGTAAATATGAGTTAGTACAAAATTTACCATAAGTTCTAATAGGAAAAAAAAAATTCAAGCTCAGTGAAAGCCCATGTCAACAAAATTCCTGTAGGATAGAAGTGGGACAATCAACCCAGAGCAATGAATTTGGAAGACATCTAGAATAAGAACAGAGTTGGCGTTTGACTTAATATTGTATATGTAGTTAGGTATATCCATCTGGCTCTTTGGGATAGAAGTGTGATGTCTTGTTTGTCTTCATATGACCATGGCTACAAAATAATTGACGTTAAGTTATGGGAACATGAAGTCAACCTCTCAGAATTGGAAAAACTCTGGTTCTGTGATCTAATCAGGAAAAGTCAGAAAGATTTTCTGGCAGCCTTTTGGTTTTTACACTAAAGCAGTTTTATTTGTCACTTGCCTTCCTTGATTAATAAATGAAACAAAAGCGGTCTGAGGTAAAATTATTAGATTAGGAAGATGAAACATTTTTCTCCCATAACTTTAGTTATTTAATGCTTGCTACTTACTCATGATTCTTCACAATTTAGATATTCATTTGAATATATTTAATTTTGAAATTATAATATGGAAAGTTACATAACATCAAAATAATTATAATTAAAACACTAGGATTCTTTATAGAAATTTATAATAAATATCAATTAGATCATTACAAATACAGTTGAGAACATTTACTGTGCTCTCATTATGAGATATACATCATCTAGATAGATAGTGAACCAATTGCAATTAAATATTGTCATAGTTACATTTCTGTTGTTGGAAAACAATAACAGCAAAAGAACTTAATGGAAAAAGAATTTATTTTGACCTATTGTTCAGAAAAAGTGCCATCTGTCATTGTGGAGAAGATACAGCAGCAGCAGGCAGAGAAATCATGTCAATAATTTTAATAGACTGTCTGGTTACACTGTACCATCATTCAGAAAATAGGAATTAATCAAGAAATGAGTCTTTTTAGTGGGACATATTACGAAGTTTACGAAGTTCAAACCCACTTTGTCTAGCAAGGTTCCAGCTCAGAAACATTTTATAGCATATTCAGTCCCGTGCAGACTTCCTGATTGTTGTCTCAGTCTCTGTGAGCCCCTATGAGCCCGTGACCTAGGCTCTACTCTGAACAGTGGGAGTAGCTGCTAACTCTGACTCTCTTGTCATACTTTGAAACCCTTTCCTCGTACTGGTTGTCTCATCTATCCTGAATAGGAGAGGAGGTATTTAGTCTTACTGCAACTTGATATGCCATGGCTGATTGATATCCATGGGAGGCCAGCCCTTTTCTGAAAAGAAATTGAGGAGATTAGGGAGAAGAGCAAAGCTGGTGAAGGGGAACTGGGGGGAAAAAAGGTAAGGGAAACTGCAACCAGAATGAAGAAAATATAAAAATTATGCATATCAAGATTAAAATGTGCATTGACAAAATATGTCACTGTATTCACTTACCAAATAAACCACTGGATTTACAAGCTTAGTGGCATTTTTGTATTAATATATTCTTTCTAAGTCACATCTTTGTGCTAAAACATACTGTTACACTAAAATGCTCTTTTTTTATATCATTCCACCTACAGTGTTTATGTATCTTTTTCCTTTTAGTTGAAAATTACACTATTCTTTATTAAAGCTGAAACTTTAGGATGATAATCTTTTTATAAAATTATTTAAATAAAAAATGATAGCAAATTATATAGTAAAATGTTAATATAAACTATGAGATAATCAAGTAATCTTGAAGAAACCTTCACATAAGTTGAATACAATAGCATGAGTACATCTGAGATATCATTTATTTATATTAAACCAATATACATTCACAACAAAATGATGACTGACCAACTCCTTGAAAAGTAGATAATTAAAATGTGACAATAGCTGTTAGATATTATACAAACCTATGGAAATAAGGGTGGACAAACACAATTCCACTATTAGTTATTATTTTAAAAATTAATTTTCATTATCATGAGATAAGCAGACAGGAAATCCCATGATCTTTAACTAACTAAAATCATTCATAGAAAAGAATTAGAAATCAGGACCCACAGTTGTGGGATGTAAATATCTCATTTGGCATGGGTACTCTGTTGGAGTCATTATTTTCTTTCAACTTAGGGTTTCAGAACATCTATTGTAGATATGTTCTAGCCCAGGCATTGTAAGTTTCATAGTATATGAAAAATATTCTACTTTTAATGAGAAAAAATATCAAGAAATGGCAATATTGACATAAAATATTTAAATAGAAGACTACATAAATGGGAATTTTTTTTTAAGAAAGAGCCTAGACCAAACAGAAATTCTTTTTGTTTGTCAGTTATAAAATCATAAAGGAATATAGATTTAATGAATAAAATGTAAATGATTAGTTATGAAGTTCAGATTGATGCCATCAGTTTGCTTTACATATTAATGTCCTGAGTTCAAATTGCCTCTCATAATGTGAAAACAAGAATAGGAGGCAGATGTTCTACCAAACAGTCACAATTACTTTTACATGTTTTTCTTTCATTTTTAAGATATATTTATGTCATTTCTCACTTCTAATTCCTCCATTCAAGCCCTCTGCAACACCCCTTCATGATTTCTATAAAATTCATGATCTCTTTTTAATCATTAAATGTTGATACATACAAATATGCATATTTGTATGAGTATGCATGTATAAATATGACCTGCTCAAGTTTATGATGTTACTTTTATGATTTTTTTTTTTTCTGAATTGACTATTTGGTATTGGATATTCAATTAGTGTGCTCTTTCTGAGGAAGATTATTTCTCCCTGTCTCAGCATTCCTTATTTGCCTGCAGTTCTTTGTGTAGGGTTGACTTCTCATGGGTTTTCCACTTTGGCATCTCTATTGTTGTAGTACTTATTCGGTTCATTCTAGGCAGTCAAGTTGGAGATAATTTATGGATGGGGATCATGAAATTACTAGAAGACACTATCTCACATCAGCATCCCCAATTCTCTGGTACATGCAATTGTTTCATTCCTTCTTCCACAATATTCCCTGAGCCTTAGGTGCAGGAGTATTTTGTAGATGTATTTGTTATGACCGGATTCCACATCTATGCATTTTGATTAGCCGTGGTTGGTTTTCATTAATGGCCTTGACTGTGGCAAAGAGAATTTTCCTTGGTGTGATAAGAGATTTAAACTTATTGGTGGGTAAAAGCACAATTAGAGTGTACTTAAGAATTATTCTGGTTTAATAAATTAGTAGTTATGGGTTTTTCTGAGAATCATGACCTCTCAGTTCCTAGGTTGTTGGATATATATATATATATATATATATATATGCAGTACCAGGCATGAATTCTCTCTTGTGAAGCAGATCTCAAGTCCATTTACAGGCCTGTTCAGTCTCTGCTCCATTTTTGGTCCTGCATTTCCTTTAGAAGGACATATGCTCCACATGTCCTTATTTGTATAGCAGAATAACAGCCTTATTCATAATAGACTGAAGCTGGAAATATCGCAGATGTCCCTCAACAAAAGAATGGATACAGAAAATGTTACCACCAAGATATGCATGCCACTACTACACCCTTAGGATTATTGTACTGTTCTGATAATTTTGTTAGGAACCATCATAGCCGAAGAGAACTGTTAGTTGCTTTCCTCCTTTGGAACCGTATATGGCTCTTTCTGTTACCATGAAAGTTATTCTTCAGAACCATGCATTCAAGTCAATTTCAATTGTGTCTAACGTGCATAGTATCTCCAGTAATAGCAACTCATTTTGGAAGTCTTATTGGAGGGAGGTGTTATTAATCAGTGGTCAAGCAATAGACTTTAATGTTTGGGAATCTTATGAATGATACTGATCAAAACTCAACAGAGGGCTTTTCATGCCTTAGGGATTTTATTATGCGTTCTTTAGCTCTTGGAGACAGTATTATCTGTCCAGAGTTGAAATTTTTATTTATACTATATACGTATATTTACACACATATGTAAATATATTATACTTTGGTATATACTTTATAGTATGATAGTATACGACTTTTTCAAACATACTTATTTTTATTTCCCCTGATTCTTTTATATTTGTCTTTCTCCTCTGTAGTTAGGGTCCCAGATTTACCCATTTCCCCAATCAGGTAAATTTTAACTTTACTATTCCCTTCTCTATTACTCCCCATTACCTGCATACAAGAAATGAAATGGTTCATTTTCTACTGTCTTGCCTTCTTCAGTTACTCTAGAATATGGAGTCACATCTACAGACAAGGAGCTGGGAGCCTCTGATGAGAGAGACTGAGAATTTGCTTCACTTCTACTTCTGAGTATGGGTAACCTCACACATATGATCTTTTCTACGAGAAATGTACTACATTTTTATCATTCATTCTTTAGGTGAATTTAAGTTTAAAGTTCATGATTTCAACATTTCTTCAAGAAGTGACTGGTATTCCACAGTGTATACTCAGCACATTTTCATTATCCATTTGTCACTTGAGGAAATTTAGTTTGGTTCCATTTCCTTGCCATTGTGAATAGATACACAATGAACATGGAAAGTATTTGTGGAGTAGAATCTATAGTATTTTGGCATATGCCAAAGATTGATCTAACTATGTATAATAGATAATGTAATAGGTATAATAAGTTTCCATTTCACCCATACACTATCAAGCATTTGAAGATGGCTGCTTTATTTTTATCATTGTGACTTGGAGAAGAAAAATTTCAAAGTTGTTTTGATTTGCATTTCTTTAGGGGCAATATATCTTACTTGACATATTTCTAAGCATTGTTTTTCTTCTTTGGAGAACTGTCTGTTCAAATTCCAGTTCTATTTTTTGAAGGGTTGCTTGTATTCTTATTGTTGCTGTTATTTTTGATTCTTTGAATTTGAGTTCTTCTTACTCCTTCCTAGAAATGATTTCTTAGAGGAATAACTAGTGCAGTTTTCTCTCTTTATTTGACCTTACTTTTTGTTCTATTAATTGTTTCTTTATCTGTGCAGAAGCTTTTAGGTTTCATGAGGTCTCAATTGTCAATGTTCAGCCTTAATGTTTGGGAAAATAGGGTCTATTCACAAAATCCCTTTCTACACCTATATCAGGTAGAGTATTGCTTATAGTTTATTCTTGCAATTTCAGTGTTTCAGTTTTCAAACTTAGCTCCTTGATCCATTTTTTGTCAGATTTTATGCAAGATGACAGATACAGGTCTAATTTCATTCTTCTGCAAGTGGACATTTAGTTTTCTGAGACTTCACTGGGATTGATTTTAGTTTTTCTCCATTGAAGAAAACACTGGCTATTTATTACTGGTATACATCTTTGATTATGTTAAGATATGTTCCCTTTAGTCTTTCATTCCACTCTACTTTTATGATGAAAACCTGATAGATTTGTCAGACTTTTCTGTATATATGTAGATAATCATGTGATTATTGCCTTTATAATCCATTTATATGTTGAATTACATTTATTGACTTTGATGTATATTGAACTTTCCCTTATTTCAGAGATAAAGCCAATTTGGCCTTGGTGTATAATCTTTCTGAAGTATGGCTGAGTTTTCTTCACAAGTATTTACAGATCATTGTTAAGTCTATGCTCATTAAGAAGATTGTGCTACTATTTGTATTATTATGGTTCTGGAATATATCTTAAGACCTAAAATGATAATCTCTCTAGCATTGTTCTTGATTTGTCATTTTTAGATGTTTTCTGATTTTGGTTATATTCTTACCTGGTTGGGTGAATAATTTGATACTTACATCTTTTTCTATTTCTACTGATTTGAATAGTTACAAAAGATTGGCTGTATATCTTCACTGAAAAATGTGACAGAATTCTTATTTGATTCTATCTAACTCTATATTTGTTTATTAATGGAAGACTTTTTACTACCATATGAATCTCATTTGTTGTGAGCCTATTTAGGTCATTGACTTCTTTATAAAATTTTATTTTGGCATATTGGTTTAATCTAGAAACTCTTTCTGACACTTCTTTCTTTCTTTCTTTCTTTCTTTCTTTCTTTCTTTCTTTCTTTCTTTCTTTCTTTCTTTCTTTCTTTCTTTCTCTTTTGTCTTTTTCCAGGTTAATGATGTACATACTTGAAAATATTCTCTGAATTTCTTTGTTTTCTATTGTAATGTTTCCTTATTAGTTTCTGGCAATTTCCTTATTAATTTTGGTTGTCTGTCTATTTCTTTTGTATTTTCAAAAAAAAAATCAACTCTTAGATTCCATGATCTGGAATATATGAGTGGTATTGGATTTTTGTTTCCATTTCATATATTCCTGCTTTTTTTTTAATTGGATATTTTCTTTATTTATCTTTCAAATGTTATTCCCTTTCCTGGTTCCTCCCTCCCCAGAAACTCCCTATCCCATCCCCCCCTCATCCTGATTCTATGACAGTGTTCCTCTACCCACCCACCCACTACGACCTTCCTGCCCTGACATTCCTCTACATTGGGGCATCAAGCCTTCACAGGACCAAGGGCCTCTCCATCCACTGATGCCCAACAAGCCTATCCTCTGCTACATATCCAGCTTGAGCCATGGATCCCTTCATGTATACTCTTTGGTTGTTGGTTTAGTCCCTGGGAGCTCTGGTGGGTATAGATGGTTGATATTGTTGTTCTTACTATGGGGTTGCAAACACCTTCAGCCTCCTTAGTCCTTTATCTAACTTCTTAATTGGGGAGCCTATGCTCAGTCTAATGGTTGGCTGTGAGCATCTGCCTCTGTACTTGTCTGGCTCTGGTAGAGACTCTCAGGAGATAGCTATATCAGGCTCCTGTCAGTAAGGACTTCTTGGCATCCACAATAGTGTCTGGGGTTGGTGAATGTATATGGGATGGATTCCCAGGTGGGGCAATCTCTGGATGGCCTTTCCTTCAGTCTCTGTTCCTCACTTTGTCTTCATACTTGCTCAGGTGAGTATTTTCTTCCCCCTTCTAAGAAGAATCAAAGAATCTACACTTCAGTCTACCTTATCCTTGAGCTTCATGTGGTCTGTGAATTGTATTTTGTGTATTCCGAGAATGTGGGATAATATACACTTATCAATGAGTGCATACCATGTGTGTTCTTTTGTGACTGAGTTACCTCGCTCAGGATGATATTTTCTAGTCCCATCCATTGGCCTATGAATTTCATGAAGTCATTGTTTTTAATAGCTGAGCAGTATTCCATTGTGTAAATGTACCACATTTTCTGTATCCATTCCTCTGTTGAAGGACATCTGGGTTGTTTCCAGCTTCTGGCTCTTACAAATATGGTTGCTATGAACATAGTGGAACATGTGTCCTTATTACTTTTTGGAGATCTTCTGTAATACTACCTGAGGATCCAGCTACAACATACAATTTTTATCACTATTGCTCTGTAATACAGCTTGAGGTCAGGGATTGGTGATTCCCCCAGAAGCTCTTTTATTGTTGACAATAGTTTTTGTTATCCTGGGTTTTTTGTTATTTCAAATGAATTTGCAAATTGCTCTTTCTAACTCTATGAAGAGTTGAGTTGATATTTTGATGGGGATTGTATTGAATCTGTAGACAGCTTTTGGCAAATGGCCATTTTTACTATATTAATCCTGCCAGTCCATGAGCATGGTAGATCTTCCCATCTTCTGATTTCTTCTTAGGTTTCTTTCTACAGAGACTCGAAGTTCTTTCCACACAGATTGTACTGATGCTCAGCTGGCTTTCTTGTAGAAAATGCCTTACAGCTGGATCAGGATTATTTTTTGAGTCACTGTACTGGCTAGTATTGTGTGTCAACTTGACATAAGCTGGAGTTATCACAGAGAAATGAGTTTCAGTTAAGAAAATGCCTCCATGAGATCTAGCTGTAAGGCATTTTCTCAATTAGTGATCAAGGGGGGAGGACCCCTTGTGGGTGGTACCATCTGTAGGCTGGTAGTCTTGAGCTCTACAAGAAAGCCAGCTGAGCAAGCCAGGAGAAGCAAGCAAGCCAGTAAATTACATCGTTCCATGGCCTCTGCTTCAGCTCCTGCTTACTGACCTGCTTGAGTTCCAGTCCTGACATCCTTTAGTGATGTGATGAACACCAGCATGGAAATGTAAGTCTAATAAACCCTTTCCTCCCCAACTTGTTTCTTGATCATGATGTTCGTGCAGGAATAGAAACCCTGACTAAGACAAATCTTTCACATGCTTGGTTGGAGTCACACCAAGGTATTTTATATTATTTTTGATTATCGTAAAGGATGTGGTTTTCCTAATTTCTTTCTCAGACCACATATCATTTGAGTAGAGGAAGGCTACTGATTTGTTTGAGTTAATTTTTTATCCAGCCACTATGCTGCAGTTTTTTATCAATCAGGTCTAGGAATTCTCTGGTGGAATTTTTGGGGTCACTTATGTATACTATCATATCATCTGTAAATAGTGATACTTTAACTTCTTCCTTTCCAATATGTATCTCTTTTACCTCCCTTTGTTGTCTGATTTCTCTGGCAAGGTCTTTAAGTACTATATTTAATAGGTAGAGAGAGAGTGGTCAGCATTGTCTGTCCCTGATTTTAGTGGGATTGCATCAAGTTTCTCTCCATTTAGTTTGATGTTGGCTTCTGGTTTGCTGTATATTGCTTTTCCTATGTTTAGGTATGGGCCTTGAATTCCTGATCTTTCCAATACTTTTATCATAAAGGGATGTTGAATTTTGTTAAATGTTTTCTCAGCATCTAAAGAAATGATCATGTATTTTTTTTTTAGTTATTTATGTAGTGGATTAGGTTGATGGATTTCTGTATATTGAACCATCCCTACATCACTGGGATGAAGCCTACTTGATCATGATGGATGATGTTTTGATGTGTCTTGGAATCAGTTTGTGAGAATTTCATTGAGTATTTTTGCATTGATATTCATAAGTGAAATTGGTCTGAAGTTCTCTTTCTGTGTTGGGTCTTTGTGTGGTTTATGTATAAGTGTAATTGTAGCTTCATAGATCGAATTGGGTAGTGTTCTTTCTGTTTCTATTTTATGGAATACTTTGAAGAGAACTGGTATTATATATTCTTTGAAAGTCTGATAGAATTCTCCACTAAACCCATCTTGTCCTGGTCTTTTTTCATTGGGAGACTGTTAATGACTGCTGCTATTTCTTTAGGGGTTATGGGACTGTTTAGATGGTTTATCTGATCCTGATTTAACTTTAACACATGGAATCTGTCTAGAAAATTGTCCATTTCTTCCAGATTTTCCAATTTTGTTGAGTATAAATTTTTGTATTAGGATCTGATTATTTTTTTGAATTTCCTTGGTTTCTGTTATGTCTCCGTTTTCATTTCTGTTTTTGTAAATTTGGGTACTCTCTCTGTACCCTGTGGTTAGTTTGGATAAGCATTTATCAATCTTCTTGATTTTTCTCAAAGAATCAGCTCCTAGTTTTGTTGATTCTTTGTATAGTTCTTTTTGTTTTTACTTGGTTGATTTCAGTCCAGAGTTTGATTATTTCCTGCAATCTACTTTTCTTGGGTGTATTTGCTTCTTTTTGTTATAGAGCTTTCTGGTGCACTGTCAAGTTGCTAGTGTATGGTCTCCCCAGTTTGTTTTTGGAGGCAATTAGAGCTATGAGTTTTCCTCTTAGCACTGTTTCCACTAAGTCCCATATGTTTTGGTATGTTGTGCCTTCATTTTCATTAAGTTCTAAAAAGTCTTTAATTTCTTTCTTTATTTTTTCCTTGATCAAGTTTGTTCAGGTTCCATATGTATGGGAGCTTTCCATTATTTTTTGTTATTATTGAAGACCAGCTTTAATCTGTGGTGATCTGATAGGATGCATGGGATTATTTCA
Source organism: Uromys caudimaculatus (assembly GCA_028551405.1). NCBI lineage: Eukaryota > Metazoa > Chordata > Mammalia > Rodentia > Muridae > Uromys > Uromys caudimaculatus. The sequence continues at coordinate 59,704,833 of CM052716.1, forward strand.
AACATCTTGTGTCTGTTAAGGTCTGTTTTGTAGAAGGTACCATGAGGTGCTAAGAAGAAGGTATATTCTTTTGTTTTACAATGAAATGTTCTATAGATATCTGTTAAACCTATTTGGTACATAATTAATATCTGTTAGTTGCTGTTTCTATGATCTGTCCGTTTATGAGAGTGGAGTATTGGAGTCTCCCACTATTAATGTGTGAGGTACAATGTGTGCTTTGAGTTTTAGTAAAGTTTCCTTTATGAATGTGGGTGCCCTTCGATTTGGAGCATAGGTGTTCACAATTGAGAGTTCATCTTGGTAGATATTTCCTTTGACGAGTATGAAGTGTCCTTCCTTATCTTTTTAAATAACTTTTGGTTGAAAGTTGATTTTTTTTTGATACACAATGACTACTCCAGCTTTTTTCTTGGGAACATTTGCTTGGAAATTTTTTTTCCCAGTCTTTTACTCTGAGGTAGTATCTGTCATTGTCACTGAGGTGCGTTTCCTGTATGCAGCAATATGCTGAGTCCTTTTTATCTATTCAGTCTGTTACTCTATTTCTTTTTATTGGGGAATTGAGTCTACTGTTGTTAAGAGATATTAAGGAAAAGTGATTGCTGCTTTCTGTTATTTTTGTTGATAGAGGTGGAATTATGCTTGTGTAGGTATCTTCTTTTGGGTTTGTTGAAAGAAGATGATTTTCTTGCTTTTTGTAGGGTAGTTTTCCTCATTGTATTGGAGTTTTCCATCTATTATCATTTGTAGGGCTGGATTTGTAGAAAGATATTGAGTAAATCTGTTTTTTGTCATGAAAAATCTTGGTTTCTCCACGTATATTAATTGAGAGTTTTGCTGGGTATAGTAGCCTGTGCTGGCATTTGTGTTCTCTTAGGGTCTCTATGACATCTGCCTATGATCTTCTGGCTTCTATAGTCTCTGGTAAGAAGTCTGGTGTAATTCTCATAGGTCTGCCTTTATATATTACTTGACCTCTTTCCCTCACTGCTTTCAATATTCTTTCTTTGTTTTGTGCATTTGGTGTTTTGATTATTATATGATAGGAGGAATTTCTTTTCTGGTCCTGTGTTGTAGTCTTCATGTATGTTCATGATATCTTTTTTTTTAAGTTAGGAAGTTTTCTTCTATTATTTCATTGAAGATATTTACTGGCCATTTAATTTGGGAATCTTTGCTCTCTTCTGTAGCTATTATCCTTATGTTTGTTCTCATTGCTTCTTGGACTTCCTGTATGTTTTGGGTTAGGGGCTTTTTGCATTTTGTATTTTCTTTGATTGTTGTGTCAATGTTTTCTATGGTATCTTCTGTACATGAGATTCTCGATTCTATCTCTTGTATTCTATTGTTGATGCTGGCATCTATGACTCCTGATCACTTTCCTAGGTTTTCTGACTCCCAGGTTGTCTACCTTTGTGATTATTTTATTGTTTCTGTTTCTATTTTTGGATCCTTGATGGTTTGTTCAATTCCTTCACCTCCTTGTTTGTGTTTTCCTGTAATTCTTTAAGGTTTTGTGTGTGTGTGTGTGTGTGTGTGTGTTTCTTCTTTAAGTGCTTGTACCTGTTTACCTGTGTTCTCCTGTATTTCTTTAAGGGAGTCATTTATGTCCTTCTTAAAGTCCTCTATCTTCATCAGGAGAAGTGATTTTAAATCCAAATCTTATTTTTCTTGTGTGACAGGGTATCCAGGGCCTGCTGTAGTAGGAGAACTGGATTCTGATGATGCCAAGTAGACTTGGTTTCTATTGCTTATGTTCTTGTGTTTACCCCTTCCCATCTGGTTATCTCTCATGCCACCTGATCTTTCTGTCTTTGACTGAATCCTCTCCCTCCTGTGATCCTGTTTGTCAGAACTCTTCATAGTCCAGCTGTTTCTGTGATTCTGTGATTCTGGGATCCTGTTATCCTGATATCCTGTGTGTGTCAGAGCTCCTGGCAGTCAAACTGCCTCTGGGATCCTGAAATCCTCGTGTGACCAAGCTCCTGAGATCCTGTTGTGTCAGAGCTCCTGGGATTCAAGCTTTCTCTGGGTGTTACAGGGGTGGGTGGGGAGTCAGAGCCCTTGGTTTGCTCCCAAAACTAGTGCAAACTGGAAGGAACTCTTGCCTCTGGCTGGGCAAGGGTTTATGTTTCCCTGGTCCTTGTGGGGGTCCCAGTTTAAGTTAGGTGTTAGGAAAACTGTTGTGGCCTCAGTTTTGATCTTGAGTGTTTCATAGCTCCAGTGTTCCTGGGTATAGCCAATGTCCCGGTAGTAGAGCTTCCTCTGTGATCCTGTGCATTTCAGAGCACCTGGGAGTTAGGCTCCCTCTGGGTATTTTAAGAGTGGGTGCAGAGCCAGAACCCCAAGTCTGCTCCAGGTATAGGTTCAGACTGAAAGGAATCTGTGCAGCTGGCTGGACTGGGGATCCTGTGTCAGTGGATCCTGGGGGACTCAGTTACTCTGGGTGTTGGGGCAGATGTCATGGCCTCTCCTATGATCCTGGGTGTGATATAGCACCTGGGAGTCAAGCTTCCTCTGGGTGTTGTGGGACTGGGTGCGGAGCCAACATTCAAGGTTTGCTCAGGACACAGGATCAGACAGGAAGGCCTTCCTTTGATTTTTAATATTCCTTGCTAATACCATAGCAATTTCATGGTTTGCTCTTGTTTTTACAAGTTTTCAAGTTGTATAATTAAGCCATTTGTTTGTGCTCTTTTGGGTTATTTAATAAAGGCACTGAGAGTTATAAATTTCCCTCACATGTCTGCTTTCATTGGGGTCTTCCCCTGAGCTAGGTCCTAATTTGAGCCTGTTACTGAACGTCTTGTAAGTCCACTTACTGTCTGAGGCTAATTAATTATGTTGTTTCTATTCTCTCTCTCTCTCTCTCTCTCTCTCTCCCTTCCTTTCTTTTTTTTTCTTTCTTTCTCCAAATGACCTGTCTGTTGGAAAAATTTGGGCATTGAAATCATCTACTAGTAGTGCATCATTATTATTGGTGTCTAACTTTCTGTACTGGCTGGTTTTGTGTCAGCTTGACGCAAGCTGGAGTTATCACAGAGAAAGGAGTTTCAGTTGAGAAAATGCCTCCATAAGATCCAGTTGTAAGGCATCTTCTCAATTAGTGATCAAGGGGGGCCCTTGTGGGTGGTACCATCCCTGGCTGGTAGTCTTTGGTTCTATAAGAAAGCAAGCTGAGCAAGTCAGGGGAAACAAACCAGTAAGAAACATCCCTTCATGGCCTCTGCATGAGTTCCTGAACCCTGATTTGCTTGAGTTCCAGTCCTGACATCCTTTAGTGATCAACAGCAATGTAGAAGAGTAAGCTGAATAAACCCTTTCCTCCCCAACTTGCTTCTTGGTCATGATGTTTGTGCAGGAATAGAAACGCTACTAAAACCCTTTCTTAATAGTCACGGGTTTTCTCGATTGTTTGTTTTGTTTTTATGAAATTCTGTACCATAGAGTTTCATGCATATATGTTAAGAATAGTAATGTTTTCTTATTGATCTGTTTTCTTGATTATAATGAAGTGTCCCTCTTTATTTCTTTTGGTTATTTTTTATTAATTATTTAATTTATTTACATTTTAAATGTTATTCCTCTTCTCAGTCCTCCTTCCATGAGCATTCTATGCCCCCACCCCTTCATCTCTAAGAGGGTGCTCTACCACCCACCTACTCCCACCTCCCTCCTGTAGCATCCCACTACTTTGGGGCATCAAGCCTCTACAGGTTCAAGTGTATCCCCATCCACTGTACCAGAAAAGGCAGTCCTCTGCTACATATGTAACAGGTACCATGGACCAGCACACACATATGCTCCTTGGTTGGTGACATAGTCCCTGGGAGGTCCTCTGATGGATCTGGTTAGTTGATACTGTACTTCTTCCTATGGGCTTGCAATCCCCTTCAGTTACTTCAGTCCTTTCCCTAACTCCTTTATAGGGGATCCCCAAGCTCACTCCAATGTTTGGCTACAAGTATCTGCATTTGTCTCAGTCATGTGCTGGTAGAGCCTCTGAGAAGACTGCCATGCCAGGCTCCTGTCTGAAAGCACATTTTTGCATCAGCAATAGTGTCCAGGTCTGGTCCATGTTTATGGGATGGATCCCATGTTGGGGTGGTCTCTGGATGGCCTTTCTTCACTTTTCTTTTTGTTCCTTTAGACAGGAATAATTCTTGGTCAAAATTTTTGAGATTGGTGAGTGGCCCCATTCAATTGGGATCCACTTATCAGTGAGTATATACAATGTGTCCACTTACCATGTACACAAAAGAGAGGAGTAGACAGCATGAAATAATCAAACTCAGGGCTGAAGTCAATCAATTAGGAACAAAAAGAATGATACAAAGAATCAGCAAAACTAAGAGCTGGTTCTTTGAGAAAAATCAACAAGATAGATAAATCATTAGCCAAACTAACTTAAGGGCACAGAGACAGTATCCAAATTAACAAAATCAGAAGTGAAAAGGAAAGCATAACGACAGAATTTAGAAAAATAAAAAAATATCATCAGAACCTACTACAAAAACCTAATCTCAACAAAACTGAAAAATCTAGATGAAATAAATGATTTTCTAGACAGATACCATGTACCAAGTTAAATCAAGATCAGGTAAACTATCTAAACAGTCCCATAGCCCCTACCTAAGGAAATAGAAGCAATCATTAAAAGTCTCCCAACCAGAAAAGCCCAGAGCCAGACGGTTTTAGTGAAGAATTGTATCAGACCTTCAAAAAGATCTAATACAAATACTCCTCAAAATATTCCATAACACAGAAACAGAAGGAACACTACCTAATTCATACTTTTGGTTACTTTTAATTTGAAGTCTATTTTGTCATACATCAGGGTAACAATATCTAACAATATCTAAGCCTCTTTTGTCAGCTATTAGGATAAAAATATCTAATATCTGCTTCTTTCCTATGATTGGAGTATTTTGTCCATCTTTATATTCTAAGCAGAATAATCGATGGTCATAAGTAGAACCTGGTGGATAGTTTGACAAAGTTGTTGCTGTCACAAATATTTGTGAATCTGAGTAAACCACATGGTCTTTGCTCAATTGTTCATTCACTCAAGCTGAGTAAATATTCACAACCATGGAATAAGGAGCATTAAACTGAAAAGAAGTGTAGGCTTTCAAGAATCCAGGTTCGTGTCACATTACAAGCATAATTGGTAAGAACTTTCAAGATGATAGGTGATGAAGAGAGCAGTTTTATAATTGATAGCCAGAGAGTAACAATTGCCATGCCTGTGCTTCTCACTTTGATATTAGTCGAGGATGCATGTGCTGAAGGTCATGTCCTCAGTATCTCACTTTCTTGGGAAAGTAGAACCATAGGAAGTTACATCAATCAGTTTCTGGAGTGTCCATTTTGAATTTGATTTGGTAATGCTATGGATGGAATGTGGGGTAGTGTTCATAATCATGCCTGTTTAGATTTTATGTTGCCAGAATGAGAAATGACTTGATAGTGACTTCTACCTTTCTGGCCACACAATTATATTAGTGTTCCCTTTGGATCACTCTCAGCACATGATTGCATGGTATGGATTGGTCATTGTAGCACATTCAGTCAGGGGAAGAGGGGAGTTCCATCTCTGGGTCTGTAATTCTTGTAATGAGTCCACTCAATTCCTTGTCAAATTCTTGTTTCTTCTCTTATTGTACCCGTTACAGGCTTGATGTACTAGACTCTAGGTGTTTTCCTATCTACAGTTTCTATCTTGAATTTACCCTTCATGAAAGCATTTCCTGCACTAAATTTATATTAAGTCTAATCTTGACTTCTTACCTGCTTCTTATGGTACTGAAACAATCATAATCTTGATCTTAAACACTTCCCAGAGGATCATAATAGGACCAAGGCCAAACATTCCACAGCAATTTATCTTCATATTAACATAGTTTGTTGAAAATTTTCCCCATTACTTCCTGAGACTAAGTTAGCATTTCAAACAGAAAATAATTTTACATAGATTTTATACTCCCTAGAAGGTATAGAGTCCAACTACTTTACCCTTGAGCATGATATAGAATTAATCACAAAGGTCTAAGGAGAAAAATGTGCCTAAGGTGGTGCTAAACTTTCATAACTGGTGGTGATAAACTAAAGTCTTCAACTAACATTTATTTTAGGAAGCCTCTTGAAGTAGAATTTTTTTATTCCAGATAAGTATTTAGGTAATTACAGAAATCTTTAATTTATTCATAGGAGAAACATTTGGCTTAATTTTTAAATAAAGTCAATCATTACCCCCATCTTGTTTTAAACTACTGTTTCATTAGAAAATGTGATATAGAGAAATATGCTTAAATTTACCACATATACTCAACATTTTTTTCTTAAGAATTTGTGAGGAATTATATACGTACCAACACATTTTATCATATTCATGACATATATATATATGTATATATATATATATATGCATCTATATCATAAGTCATTTTTAAGAAGGCTTTGATTGCCGTAAGTTTCATTAATTACTCTTGAATGGTTTTAAAAAGTAAATGTGTACTTAATGTCATTATTAATAACTCTATAGTTAGTTCCATTTGGTTATTTGAATATCATTTTGTAAGGGACAAAAAGCTTTGGAGACTTTTATGGTTTTGTTCTAAACAATTTTCAAGTAGCTAGAAATATGAATAACAAAAAGTCTTCAAGAACTATAAGAAACATACATGGAGGATAGAACATCTGAAAAACTATTACTCTTGATGGATAGCAATTGTAGAAATGTAGTGGAGATTCAAGCAATTTAAAGAAACTAAAACAAAACAAAGAAAAACCAACCAACAAACCAAAAAACTAAAAAGAACAAAACAGCATAAAGTTTGGAGAGGGAAATCTATTGTGAGAGAGACACCTCAGTATAAGACAGCAATAGCATCCAGACACAAAGGGCTAGAAAGGACAGGAATCTAATTAGAAGTGTAGCTATATTGGCATCTCTAAAGAGGTCAACAGTCTTTCCATGACCTTATCTACAAGTGATCTTGACCCACAAAGGTCACATGCTCATTTAATTTACATAATAGTAGCCTGGAGAGCCAGTCAAGTTATAGGGGGATATTGTATCACAGAAATAGAACTTAATATAGTAGGTCCTGTCAGAGTCTTCTTGGGGAGCAAAAGTCATTTCCCTTCTGGAGCAGTTAATTAGGGAATTTAGGATTTTGAAGGAAAGATTGCTATCCACTGTGTCAGTAATGAGTTACAGGGCAAACAAGAGTATCCACAGTTGCTTCTATCCACAAAAGACACATTTTTGTTGTTGGGGAATCATGACAAGAAAAACACGAAGACAAATAGCGCAACAATTCTGCATCATCAGAAGACACATTGTCAAAATGTCCATGTGTAAAAAATCTAGTGAGCAGAAAAAAATAGTGAAATATTCAAGATGTCATAATGATTAAAAGCATTGAACAAACTAGGAGTGGAAAGAACATAACTCACACAATAAAGACTGTAGAGTTAGTGGGATTTAGGAAATAAATACTAGAAAGAAAGAGAATAAGTATTAGTAATATAATGGAGGTAAATATGACAGAAGTATGTGATATATGCAAGAAAAAAATCACAATAAAACCCTTCATCATAAAATTATTATAAGCTAATATAATAATGTAAATGATAAAACATGAATAACATACCAAACTCTCATGAAAGATATAAAAGCATTTGGTCATTTCTACATTTTTCTGTTATACAATTCAGACTTATACCTCTCTTATAGTTAAAATTGGATCAAAAGACAGATGGTGAAGGCTTAAAATGATGTGATTATTAAAATCAGGTAGGCTGCCAAATTATTTCACACCATCACATGTTTCCATATGCTAGCTGTTCCACTGGGACAAGATCAATGAAACTTGAAGTTGGAGAGGGAACAATAAGAATAGATTTATTAACAAAGAAGATGTCAAGTAACCCCATAACAAAATTTAGAATTAATTTTAATCATGCTGACATGTAACAAATTTCTAAGAGATAAAGTATTTCCTCAAAAATAATAAAAGATGAAATAATAAAGTATATGAAATTTGGGGTGCATATAAAACTCTCGTATTAGCTAAATGTTTTCTCCATGGAAATAGATACACTACCAATCACTTTCAATATAAATAAATGTTATTATAAAAAAAAATGCAATGATCGATTTTCTATTGCTGAACTAATAGACTCTGGCCAAGACAACTTATGAAAGAAAGTTTATTAGACTTAGAGTTTCAGATAGAAATTCCATGACCTTCATTGTAGGTATCATGGTAACAGGCAGGCAGGCACGATTTTCAGCGTTATTGGAGAGCTTACATGTTGAGATATAACCAATGACACATCTCCAAAAAGGCCATCCCTCCTTAGCCTTTCCAAACTGTTCTACCGACTGTGGACCAAGCATTCATATATTTGAGCTGGTGAGGTCCATGCTTATTCATACCATCACGATGCATTAGAGACAAATGAGGGCAAAGAGTCCAAGGGGCATACTCCTTTTTATTTTCAAATTCATCTTTTTCTAACTACAGAGTAGCTTTCTCTAAAATTTGATCTACATTAGTCTCAATAAATAATAAAAACAAAGCTAGGCAGTGGTGGTGCACACCTTTAATCCCAGCACTTGGCAGGCAGAGGCAGGCGGATTTCTTAGTTCAAGGGCAGCCTGATCTACAGAATGAGTTCCAGGACAGCCAGGGCTACACAGAGAAACCCTGTTTCGAAAGAAAAAAAAAAAAGAAAAAAAAGAAAAAAAAAAAACAACCATGGGTGCCAACCAGCAGATGCTGAGTATTTACTAAGTGCCAGACTCTCTACAAGTATCCCATTTTTTAGGATCCTAATCTGTTCAGCAGAGAGAAACCAATTTTTTATGAGATTCTGCTTATCACTGCAGTTCAGACTCCTTCAGAGAGATTGATTTACAGCCTGAGTTCTAAGTTCAAATTCACATGGAATAGTCTCCTTCACTAGGCTTAGATTATGCACACAAACCTAATTTAATCAGCCACTGGGAGAGGATTGTGCTCAGATGGAAATTTCTTCTGAAACAATAGTGATAATGGGATCATCAGAGACATTTTATAGAACTAAAAACTGCATGAGGTGGTAGATGCTGGGTAGATTCTAAAATAAATGAGAAAATATGAATGAATAGTATTTTTGCTATATTTGGAAAATAAACTATTTTAACTTTTTGAAGTTTTGATGAAGCTGATATTTTATGACAGTATTTACTCACACAAGAAAGAATGAAAACTGATATAAAGAAGTACAATTGATTGAAGAAGACTGAGGAAAATCAAATCTATTGTTAAAAACATTATTCTTGAAACACTATTTGAAAAATAGGAAGTATTCTTTCATAAAGCTCAATTTTAAGCTGCGTTGAAGTAAACAATTCTACATGGTATTAACATCCTTGAGTATTGTATTCAGTGTTGTGAACAGTGCCTGCTATGAGATTTGTGGTGACTTTATAACTCGGAGACAGTAAGATTCACTGTAAAAGATAACGTGTTAGTTATTGTTCCTATGGTGTGTTAAAATGCTTTGATAAAAAGCAAACTTAAGGAAGAGCTGTTTATTCTATGGCAGAGTTTGAAGATAAAATCAACCATGGTTGAAGAGCCCTAAGTAGAAGGAGTTCGAGGCAGCTGGACAAATTGCATCTGCCATCAGGAATAAGGACTATAGTTGCTTGTGGACATGTTGCTTTCTCCATTGTATAAAGTCCAGAACACAAGCCTAGGAAATAGTACTACTCTCTTTCATTGTGAGTTTTTGCACATCTCTGGAAGCAAAGGAAGCCTTGAGGGCATCACTTCAGAAGTGATGCATGTAGTTGATGTGCTACTTCCTAGTCTTCCTAGCAGTTACCCCTGAATATCCATTTGTGAATAGCAGTCAATAGCACAGTCCAAATAATTTTTTCTTCTTGAGTTTTACCTAAACTTTGTTGCTAGGTTGACCATATTCAGTCATAGTCAGGTCTGCCATTGGCTGAACATAATGCACAAGCCACTCCTTTGGTCTTGGATCACTAATCTGTTTCCCTGCTGCCAAACGGTCTGACATAAAACAAGCTCCTGATAGTCATGTTCTGTAACACCAGAATGCATCCTCTTTATAACAGGAATGTGCCATCTCTTGAGAATAAGCTAGGCAAATAGTTAAGTAGTGCACCCGTTATATTCCTTTTCAGTCTTTCATGCATGAGGATTATGTCCCAATGTTCTTTGGCTGATGGATGCTACTCTTGTCTCCTCCTTTGGGAGAGTTATTTTTGTATATATTTATACCTATTCTCATTTCATTTATACCTTTGATCACACCAGGGAGGTTAAAAAAAATATATCACTGCTCACTGCCTCACTGCATTTCCATTTTGTGTAGTGCACAGCCTGTTAAGATAGACAATGCTCCTGTTTTTATCTGGTCTGCGTTTAAAATCTTTTGTGCTCAACCTAAAATAGCTCACAACATGGGCAATCTTTATAACCCACAGGGACAGGCTATTGTAGAAAGATCCAGCAATGTTTTAAGGAAAAATTAAAACAACAAAAGAGGGTAAATTCTCTTCCTCTACCAGTCTAAACAAGGTGTTTTTTGCATTGATTTTTTTTTCAAAATCATACAGAAGATGACCTCTTTACCACAGAATATCATAGGTTGCCGAAGTAAAGAAGAGTCAAACCTAAGATGATATAGAAAGATGTCACAACTGGAAAATGGTTTAACTCATCACCCATGTAAGTGTGGGCAAGAGTACACTAGTCTTTTCCACAAAGGTACTGGAAGGCTACTTTTAGGTACCTACAAGCTCTGTAAAGTCCTTTAGTTCCAGAGTAAAGTATAACTCACAGTATGAAAATACTGAGAATGAAGCCCACAGAGGAACTAAAATTGTGACCACTGAAGCTGAACAATCTCAGAAGAGTCCTTTTCAACAAACTTCAAGCAAGATCTCAGCATGATGGTATCAGATAAAAAGTATGAGGCAAATGGCAGAGATGAGTGTATGAACCCTAGGATTGGGAAATAATACATATAACTATAGCTTGGAAGCATCTGGTTATTATATTCATGCAGATAATTCCAGTTAGATCTCAAGCCTATCATATCTACATGTTTTATCCAGTTTCATGGTCACATACTCCCACACTTGTTTATATTAAGTGTTCATCTATTTAAGTAAGGGTACTGCTTTAACTACCTGGGATCCCAGTTGGCTATGTTCTGTTATTCTGGGTGAGTTACAGCCCTGTCATTTAGACAGAGTTTAATATGTCTCATGGGCTACCAACACACATGTCCCTCAGCAGCTCCTTATAATGATACTAAATATAATTGAAAGTTAGTTGAGACACACCTCCTGGGTGTTTTAGATCCTCAATAATAAGTATGAATATGGCCCAATCGTGCCACTAAATCATAAATAGCTAAAAATGATGAAATTGGTTATTTTCTTGCTCATGTTTTAAAAATATTGCAAAATGAACTTTATTCCCTTAAACTTGGTATAAATATTACTTTATTTTTGTTGTGCACAATGGCTGTTATGGTCATTCTTCCTATTATCCTTTCACTATGTGTCACGCATTGCAGCAGATAAAAATAAATGAATAAATGTGATCAATAAAAAAATAATAGTGACAAACAGTAGAAATTTATGTTAAGCAGATCTGTGTGTTTTCTGCATCCAGGACTTCCCTTTTCCAGGTTACTTTTCTTCCAAATATTCATCTTCAGCACTGAACTCTGCACAGTGTAAGTAGGTTGATTGTAGAGGATGATCTCATCCGGGCTCAGCAGCACTACTTTCTCCTCCATTTTCATTCCCTACCTCCAAAAGCTACTCCTTAGCTGGTGCAAATCTTGGTCTTTATGGATGTTTAAATAAAAATGGCCTCCTTAGACTCATAGATTTGAATGCCTGATCATCAGGCAGTGACAGTATTTGAATGGATTAGGTGTGCCCTTGTTGGAAGCAGTGTGCCACTAAAGGTGGGCTTTGGCTTTTCAAGGGTTCAAGCCAGGCCCAGTGTCTTTCTCTTCCTGCTGTCTGAGGATCTGCATGTAGCACTCTCAACTACTGTCTGCCTATATTTCCCCATGATCCTCCCTATAAGGATAGCGGATTAAACATCTGAAACTGTAACCAGGCCTCAATTAAATACAATCTTCTCCACAGGAGTTGCAATGGTCATGATGTCTATTTACAACAACAGAATAGTGAAAAAGACGGTCTTCTGCATTTGTTTTAAGTGCTAGTATGCCACAAAACAAAATGAAAATCAGAAATGTATAATATAATGATATTATATGTTAATAAAATGCATAGTGGATAAAAATTTCACTTCCAATTTAACCTTTAAAATGTACATATGTCAGTGATTCTCAGATAAATATTACTCTTTCACACTCTTTAGGATGCCTCCATCCCATACTGTGTGTTTAATTAAATGCTTCATTTACACACAGAACTAAAAATTATTAATACTCAGTGTGTCAGCATTTCATATTACATAATACATGAGATAGCTTAAGGGAGAAGGATTAATTTTGCATCCTTCTTTCAAGAGTAATGAGTCCTTGGATGACTGTGTGTATTGTTTAAGGCAAAGGGGATTGTGAGGGGTTAGAGAATGCTCAGCTCATGAATACCAGGAAAAAAGAAACCAATAATGGGAGCATCCCCCTGAAGCACCACATATCTTTTAAAGCAATAACTGTTGTTAGGAGAAAGCAGCAAAAAGGCACACTGGCTTTTCAAAGCCAAGGCATGCCACTAGGAGATTACCATATCATACAGCAAATCTAACACAAGAGGTTTATTGGGGATGAGGAAGAAGAAAAGGCTATCTTGGACTGGGGACATAAAAGAGAGACAGACAGACACAGAGATAGAGGAAGACAGAGAAAAAAAGAAAGAAAGAAAGAAAGAAAGAAAGAAAGAAAGAAAGAAAGAAAGAAAGAAAGAAAGAAAGAAAGAAGGAAAGGATGAAAAGGAGGAGGGAGGGAGAGAGGGGGAGAGAGAGAGAGAGAGAGAGAGAGAGAGAGAGAGAGAGAGAGAGAGAGAGAGAAGAAAGGGGAGAGAAACTAGGAGATAGAGAGACTTAATAAGGCAGGAGAGAGAGAAAAAAATCTGGGGAGCTGGGAGCAGAGACCTTTAAAAGTGCATGTGTTAAATAGTGAGAATGCATAAGTTTTAGTGACAATAGAAAAGCATCACCCACAGTGGTGGAGAGTGATAACATAAGCTGCTGCTGCTGAGTTGCGGAAAGGTAGGTTGTTTGAGCCTCCAATTTATAACATTCCTCCTTTTGGTTTGTTATGAAAGGTGACCAAATAGGTAGGTATGGTGGTGAGGCAGGAATCAGAGCCTATGTTTTTGAAATGACTTCCTACTGGCTTGGGTGACAGCATCTTTGGAGACCCAAGAAAGCTGGGGTGGTGGCCAAGTGCTGGGAGAGCTGGCTGTTTCACTCAATGTTGAGTATTTGTGGGACCATCTAGGGCAAAGGAAGTACAGGCCTAGTCAAAACAGTCTGAAAGGCTGGATAACCTGAGATCAGTTCCTATGATGTGGTCCAGGGTGCAAAATCTGAGGGAACACTTGGACCTGGAAGGATTGGAAGGATACTGGAAGACAAACACACACACACACACACACACACACACACACACACACACACACACACACACACACAAACACACACACACAATCTATCTATCTATCTATCTATCTATCTATCTATCTATCATCTATCTATCTATCTATATTGTGTATATGGCAGAAAATAAATAAAGTTGAGTTTATGGGGAAATTTATTTTTCTTTTAGGTGCATGGTTTTGGTAGTTGAGGGAGGAGACTTACAGGACCAGAAAAAGGGAGTGAGATCCCACCCTCAGGAATTGGTAGTTAGGTAGGCGGGAAAACTTGTTGTACTTATCCATATGACCAATGAAAGGTGGATTCAAGTCAATTCCCTGAAACTTACAAGAATTTTATTTAAGTTTACCAAAAGAGAGAAGTTTTAGAGACATGTTAGCATTACTGACATGATTGAGAGAGGCTGACTTCATAACAGGCTTCAAACTGGCAATTCAGGAGACTAGGCTTCATTTCTATTTCCCAGAACTGGGAAAATATAGGCAAGTCAGTTACTGGCAAAACCATAGTCCTTGGGCAGCCAACCAGAAGCTCTCTCACCATCAGTAGCTGCCCTGTCATCTGGCCTGAGGCAAGAGCAGTGAGTCAGCCTTCCCCAGCTAATGTTCCTGACCACTCCCAACCCCCAGCAAGGGTTCTGGAATATCCCCAAGAGCCCTAGCCAGTTCCACAGACCCCCACACCCTAGAGATGGAACCAAGCAGTCATGATAAAGGCCACTTACTCCCTACCATGAATTCCCCTAATCTGCTCTAAATTGGGCTGAGAGCTCACCTGGGCATCTCCATCTTGGTTAATGGTAGACCCCCACGTGCTAGACTTCTGCAGAATAAAATGTTGTTTGTTTTGGTATATTATTTGAATCTGAGGTATCATTCTTCAGGGAATCAGAGCATTGTTTTAAATCTGTATTGAAATTCACATTGTAGAAAAAACAGTAGACTTACACTTTTGTTTCATAGGAAATGCTTGGGAAACAATTAGGGCCTAAAAGATGAACACTCTTTAAAGTGAGTTCAGGAAAGAAATAAACCTTCCATGGAACAGAAAGGTAAAAGGTTGCTTGATTTTGTTTTTCACTTATGAATACAGACTGTGAAAGAGGGATTTCTTTCCTCTACCCAGAACACCAAATGAATATAAATAAGACAGACATTTCTAGCACAATGAGAAGTCCCTCCAAGTCTAGACTTAGAAGACAACCAAAGGAAATTTAGTCTTGAGCTTGTGACCATGATAATAGTAGTAGTTCTTTACCAGAACTAGATTAATAGCTTATCAGAATTCTAATGATTAATGTTAAAACTCTGCTAGGCAGTGGTGGTGCACGCCTTTAATCTCAGCACTTGGGAGGCAGAGGCAGGCAGATTTTTGAGTTCGAGGCCAGCCTGGTCTACAGAGTGAGTTCCAAGACAGCCAGGGTTACACAGAGAAACCCTGTCTTGAAAAACAAGACAAAACAAACAAACAAACAAACAAACAAAAAACCCTCTGAACTTTTCAAGACCTAGTATAAAAGTTCCATAATCAAAGAAAAAAACCTGAAACATGTTTTGTTCTTCATATATGCCTTACATTACTCTCTTATCACCACTTAAGCTTTTATAACATGCATTTACACACATGAAGTTATAATTTGCACTTACACACCTTAAAACACATTCTCAGACCTTAAAACATTTTCTTAGATCCTCAAAGCTTAGTTGATTTGTATCTCCAGACTGTCCATAAACTTTCTATCTTTTCTTTCCAACATTTACCATAAGGCATGGGTGATTGATTACTGGGAGAAGTAATTTTAAGCAAGTTCTTTTAAATAAAGGAATAGTAAGAAGTTAGGAAATTTGTTTTGTGAGGATATATCTTTTCTGAGTCTGATAACAAGGTCAACTATGTCTAGACTTAGTAGTAGCTCTAAGAGAATAAGGCCTGGACCCAATGTTCACACATGAAGATGACTGAGAAGGCAGCTGAAGCTTTGGTTGCTGTTATTAAGCTGACAAAACTGTCTCACTAATACCATAACTAAGCTATCACTAGCCTAGTTCTTAACACTATCAGAGACCTGAGAAAGATGAATTTCACTTGAGGAAATGCAGACCAAACAGCTTCAAAATCTATCAAAAATGACATAGACTTACTGGTTATCTGGATAGTCACTCTAGATTACTGTGTGGTATTTGGGGGTAGATATCTCAGGAAAGCCTTAGTCTTCAGCCACCAGGCCCAGAAGATCTAACAGACTTTCCAGTGGAGTAGAACTTGGTGGGACTGGCCTACCTTGTCCTGATAAAGCAGGGCAATTATCTCCCCAGAGACCTGCTTGCCCATAGAATGGACAATGACCTGTCTGTCAGCAGGTAAAGTGTAGGGCAGTTTTCTGTCCAGTGGCCTGCTTTGTCACATTTAAAGCTAGCTCCAGGTATATGTCTTTCTGTGCCTTTCATCTTTGGAGGAGATTAGGCTGCTGCCAGGAGCTGTCATGTCTCTCTACCATGAAAAACTTGTTTGTTAAACACTTTAAATGCCATGTTCTGAAGATTTCTGAGGCATTTGAGGATCATTATTTATTAAGTATATATAAACTAGCAAACTTTTCTTGTTTCTAGTTACTTGTTTCAGGTTTAATTTTGAAAACATGTACAGGAGGCTAATGTAATTAATTACATTAGTACTTAGCATGAGTACAAATGTAATTCTCAACACATTAAAAACATTGATCACTTATAAGGTGACTATTAGCTTTCATTTTCTAATTATCCTTAACAGTTACAATGAGCTATCAGCTTTCACAAGACTAGAGCTTTATGTTTCATCCCTGCTAGGTTTAGCTTTAAAAGTAATTTTTGAGTTGAGCTCTTTTAATATAATAAAAAGACCAAAAACAAAACAAAAAACCAAAACAACAACAAAAAAAGAAAAACAAATAAAACAAAAACAAACTTCTAAATTATAGATACAGTCCATATCTATGAGACTGACATCTTTATTGATTCTTTTATAGTGCACCATGATAGGCCACTGTAGTTTTTTATATGGCTTAGTTTATCCAAATAGCTAGAGGTTACAATGTGAAGAAGATAGTATATATTACTATGAATCTGAGTAGACATTAGGAATTTATAAATCTTGATTAAAGACAAATAATCGAGACAAATATTATTGTGAAGTATAGTAGAACTTTGAAATTTATAAACTATGATTAACAATACACCTTATTAATTAAAGATATTTTTTAAAATTTCTAGCAGTTTGTTGTTGAAAAATAAACAAAGACATAAGTAGGTAGACTAGACATACATCTTAAATTAGCTTTTGTTAATCTGACTAGACCTTTATAACCTTAAATTTTTATCATCATATACAGTGTATTTTAAATCAGAGTTGAATTAAATTTACAGCATGTTGTAGCAAATAAGATTTTAAATTTTTACCATCATACAAAAGTCCATGACAATTCAAAATATTTAAGACTTGTTGTTGCTTCCTTAGTCTGAAAAACACTGGGGATAGTGCAGCCCGTGCTGTCTTTGTTCATTCCTTCCTGAGTCCTTGGGATGCCCTGGATTCAAATTTTGTACCTCCCTCCCTCCCAAAACCTATGGAAACTTGGTAAATCCATCATCTATCTCCTCTCTCCCTTTGGGATGTCTTTTGAAGAACCTTCAACCATTTTTTTTTTCAATTGACTCTGGCCTCAATATTCCATGGGATCTGGAGAATGTAAAACAACAAAAACAAAAACAAACAAACAAACAAACAAAAACCCCTAAAAACTCCATTATTTATTTATTTTTATTTTATTTTATTATTATTATTTATTTATTTTTCTCTCCAAGCCCTGTTTGTTTCTGTCTGGTCTCCATCTTCAAACTACATAAATGTCCTGTCTGTAAGTTTGTTGCAAAGCGGTATCAAGGGATGTAGGTCAAGGAGCAAGTCATCTGCTTATCACGTACTTGTTCTCCCCTGTAGCAACTACTGATCTAACCATTCTCATAAGGTATGTCTGTAAATTTGATTCCAAATTTTAGAGCCCAGTTCTTTAGCTGTTGCTTTTCTTCAGCCAACATTCAAAGTTACTCATGTAAATTTCTACTATGACTGGTACTTTTATCACTTATTATCATATTAAGACAACATTAATAGCTAATAACTTAAAATCTATTAATATTCTATTAATAAGTCCAGCTTACATTTTTAAAATGTTGATTGTCAAAGATTTTGGCACTAGGTATTGTCTGTGTGAATGAATCCAGGCAAGAAACCAATAACTGTGGAATGAAATCTCTATGGAAACATCATAATGATGAACTCCCTGTACACTCACAAGCATCTGTAGACAAGCACAAACATGTTAGAGTCTACAGGATTCTTACATAGTCACCCTGTCAAGAGGAGGAAGGTGATGAAAAAAGACAGAAGTTCAGAAAGTATTGAGAAATTTTCCGTAGATACACAATATAAAGATTAGATGGTCAACCATTGATAAGCTGCTGAATGCATTATACCAACTATAAGGTGAACCTAGAGGGCAGTGATGTGACAAATATGTGCTTGACAGATATGAGACCTGAAAAATGTTGAAATTAACAACACAAACCCATGACAAGGAAAGAATGGTGACGGACAAATTTATAATGAAATGGAAGAGAAATTGAAAAAAATTAAAATATTGATAAAAGTGTAATGAGGCAGAAAAGTCAATGTAATAAGCTATTTGTAAAGTTGCAAAAGCAAAACAAAACCATAAGAATAGTAATTGACATTGAATTCCTCAAATGTAAGGCATTTCTCTGCCCTCCACATATGCTAACAGTATTGAATGTTAACTTCACATATAAAACAAGCAAGAGAGCCGGGCAGTGATGGCGCACGCCTTTAATCCCAGCACTTGGGAGGCAGAGGCAGGCGGATTTCTGAGTTCGAGGCCAGCCTGGTCTACAGAGTGAGTTCCAGGACAGCCAGGGCTATGCAGAGAAACCCTGTCTCGAAAAAAAAAAAAAAAAAAAAAAACCAAAAAACAAAAACAAAAAAAACAAGCAAGAGAAGCATTTTGGTTAGTTTCATAAATAATCAGTATTGAGAAGAAAGGAGGATAAGAAAATGAGCATCGTATTGATGAGCAATAAAATACACTAGAATGATGTCCCCATAAATCAACTGAAAGCTATAATATTTTAAGTGTGTGTGTGTGTGTGTGTGTGTGTGTGTGTGTGTGTGTGTGTGTGTGCGCGCACGCACGCGTGCATTTAGACAAGTGTAAGTAGGTGGTAGCTGTGTGCAGGTGCCTATGCACGTCAAAGGAAGTGTCAGATCACCTGAAGCTGGAGTTACAGGCAGTGTTGAGCATTCCTATATAAGTGTTTGGATCAGAATTCAGGTCATCTGTAAGAACATGGATGCCTTTAGACATTAAGCCTTCTTGCCAGCCCACGCACTACATAATCTGAAGAAAACGAGAAAAATCTTTGAGCATTAATACATCATATAAAAGAAAATGCTTCATGTTCTTCCTTTTCAACAACTATCTGCTGAAAGATGCAGCAATAACATGGTTGAGATACTGAGAAAATGTGAGTCATTGATCTCTCCATCAGAACCCGGGAAATTTAAATATGCAGGAATCGGATTGTCTGAATTGAGTGTGAAATGAAAATCCCACAGTTCCTTCCTGAAAGATGCATGAGTCAAACAACCAAAAAATAGATACATATTAAATAAAGATGGTAAGCAGAGCATATGTCTGTTACTCCTTTTCCTGATCAAAATGACAGAGTTAAATATGTAACCTGTTAATATACGTTTAATCAATCTTCAAGACTAGAAGGAGAAGCAGAACTAACTGTACAAAGGTATATAACACGATGGAGAGGCTTTTACCCAGATTTGAAGAAGATACAGTGTTGTGAAATGGAAAGATAACTAGTTCAGAGTGGAGAGATTCAAAATGGAGATGAAAGGATGTAAAGCTCTAGTAATGAATTATTTCCCTAATTTAAACATCTAAGCACAACACTCTTACAATAACAAAATGCATGCTCAGTTTTATTACAATCAGTGACAATTCTCTTGCCTCAGCTTCTGAATCCTTGCACCGATATGAACTATCATATTGTGATTTTTTCCCGTTCTTGAACTTTAAAGAAGTTTTTGAGCTCATTTTTTTACACTTTCCTATCACCTACTCCTTATCACCACCTTCCCTTTAGATATTTCATGCCCACTGTTCTTTTCTTGCTTCCTGACCTCTAAAGTTTCTCCAAGTTAAACCACAAAGCTAAAAATCCAAAGCCAGATTCCACTTAGGAGAGTGGGGGAGTGTAGTGTCAAACTATCTGTGTTTCACAATAAATAACTAAGCTCATTCAGGTTCCTAGACAACCTTAATTAAATGGAAAAAAAAAAAAAAAAACATGGACTGAAGAACAAGACTTGGAGACATGAAAAGAACAAGGGATTTGGGAGCTGGGGGAATGGGATAAGAAGGGATAAATAGAGGGTGTGATCAAAGAACACTTTATACCTTTGAAATTTTAAGGTAGTGTCTGAATAATCACAGAGACTTCTGATGTTAGGGCATCAAAAGTAAGAGATCGACTGCTACTGATCTGTTGTTTGGTCACAAAAGCCAGACACTGGGTTGTGAGGAAGTCCAGACTACACAGGAAGTCTTACATAAGAACTGAAGTAGTTCTTCTTCAGGCCAAGGCAGGCTTTCAGTTAAATCTTGCTTGAATTTGAAGTTACTTTGGAAGCACACTTTTTAGTTTTTAGTCTGGGGTTAATCCTGAGTAGAACATATATGAACCTCTTCCAGAACCTAGTAAATTGCTGATTTTTTTTTGATAAAAGTATATTATAGCAGCTACTTTATGCCACTGGATTTTGATATTGTCTGTGGCACAACTTAGAACAGTCATTTGATGTGGATCAGCCTGTAAATCTTTTATCTATTTTATACTAAACTTCAATGGCCACATGATTTCAGTAAACATTAGATGGAGATGTTCCTTTCCAAACAAAATAAAATCATATTGTTTAAAAATAAAAAGTGGCGAGCAGAGAATCTTAATTACTCAGCGTCTTTCTTCTCTTTTCTTGTTTCTGTGCATTCTCAGTGTATCAGGAGGCTAGATTAAATTTGCTTGTTGATCTCTGCTTGACTGGAGAGTTTTCACAGTGTCAGTTAATACTTGATCTTTTAGACAAAGGAATAAACAATGTTTTCAGTAAAGATATTACAGTTAATTTCATTGAACTGCTCTGTAGAATTAGAAAGACATACTTTATTGGCAAGACTTTAATGTAACGTCAACATTTCATCGTTTTAAAAAGTGATTTTAAAAGATAGATAATATTTTATAGTTAAAATAACTTTTATAGAATTCAAATACTGTAATGCTGAGCAAATTATTCATAATCATTTATTTTTATTATAGTTTTATTTTCTTTTAATGTCTCAGAAAATGTAAAGTATGAAAATTAAGAAAATGTAGAAGTTATTCCAAAATGTTAATTTCCATTAAAACTTGGGATATTTTCTTACTTTATTGTTTATCTTATTATTCTATTTTTGAAAAATTCACAAAAATATTAACACAATATAAAGGTTGTTTTTACTTCCTTTCTCATAATTTTTCCTACTGTTTACTTGAACTTCTATAAACCAAGTCCCTAATATCATACTAGCCCATTTTATTTTTATACAGTACATTAAATTTTTAAATGCTGCTTTTAAAACAAAATACATTGCTTAAATTGTTTTATTTGTACACATTAATTTATAAGAAGATTTGTGACTTTTGTGAAACTATTGACATTAGAAAACTGTGAGAAAAGAGTAGTTAATTCTAAATGTGTTTCAATATTAAAACTATTTTTTTCTTAATTGTCACTCCTCTTCCACTTGCCCCCAAATAAGGAATTAGAGTTTCTGAGGTCTCTCTGTTCAGATACTGAAAGTGTATCCTTTAATAATATGGTTCTGATTTGACTCAGTGCTAACCCAAAGCAAAACCTGGGCATACAGCCTTGTCTTGAATATTGTGGTTGGAGATTACATCACTTTTGTTTTCTAAATGTTTTCATGATGTACTAAGTAACATGTAGAGTATTTCAGAAGCTGAAGCTGAAACAATAAAAACAGAGGGTCAAGACATTTAGACTATTTGTCTCTGTGCTGTATCTGATTGATAAGTACAAATAAAATGTTGTGTTGTGTACATGGAAGAGAATAGTTGAGAAATTTCTCCCTTTCTGGAAGTAATGGGATTAAATTATTGAAGGACCTTTTCCCTTAGAGTTGCTGCTAGAGAGGAGAAGAGAGAATTTAAATCATTCCTAATAAGATCTTGATTAACACTTAAGAAATGTACAACCAAATGAAGGAGAAAGTTCTAGACCCAAGGATATATGATGCCAGAAATTCTGACGGAGGGGAAAAGATGCTTCTGTGGAAGAAAGGGGAAACTGTGAGTTCATTAAAAAGGAATTTGGGAGAAGTTTCAAGAAAAGAAAGGAGGGAAATTAAGTCATTTTCATGAGAAAATTACTGCTTATAGAACATGATCTAAGCCATGTATTTGATCTCAAGCATCACACAAACATACACACACATACACACACACACACACACACACACACACGCACACACACACAGAGAGAGAGAGAGAGAGAGAGAGAGAGAGAGAGAGAGAGAGAGAAAGAGAGAGAGAGAGACTTTACAATGTATGAGGCACATATTTCAAGACTTTGAGGTTGGATCACAGCATGTGAACCCAAAACTTTATATAATATCACATCCTCTTTAGAAATGCAAAGATTTTCTTGATTTGCATCTTATATACTGATAATAAATGAATAAATCTTTAGAGTTTTCTCTCTCATTTGGTCTCTCTCTCTCTCTCTCTCTCTCTCTCTCTCTCTCTGTGTGTGTGTGTGTGTGTGTGTGTGTATGCATTTTAGGTCTCGTCAAAGCAATTGCTCAGCTCTCTGTTATACTCCAAACTTCACCCTGTCAAGTTTATTTTCTTTGATTAAATAACCACATTATATATTTTTAATTGGTGCGATATCAGAGGTAGAATAAATAAATTGTAGGCTTGTGTATCTTTTCCTCTAGATTATTATTTTACCAAATAAATACAACTTGACTTGTGAGCAGCTCTCAACTCTTCCTTAATTGGAGAAAATGGGGAGTGGGAACAGAGATAGCACCTCTGACAGTAAGTTAGGATATGGAATACAGAATGTATCCGCTAAGGGGATTAAATATCAGTCTTCTGAAAGAGCTTTAGGAAATAGAGTGAAGCAGAAGAAGTGAATTTTGTGAAGTTTCACTGAAGAACAATTTCTCTAGTAGTTGGCAGAAGGTAAGTTAACAAATGTTAATCAATAATTAATAGCACATTAGTGTGAGATAGCTTCCCAACAGCTCTATGAATCTTTATTCATTGTGTTTGTACACACTGTGAAACCCCGTGCTGAAGATATATTTTAGGCCTGGGATTTAAGTGGTAGAATGAATTTGACATATTCACTTGATTGACTTTGTCAGAAGTGTATCTGGAAACTTAGCATACTGAATGTCACAGAGTCATTTGTAATAATCCAGAAGACGGAGTAAGCCAAGGCAATATTTTCCCTAGCATATGGCAGCATCATTAGCTGTTTTGATGCAGACTCATTTTTCTGTAGTAAGTGGTATGCATATTTTTTGTCTTGCCATACAGAAAGGTAAATATTATGTAAAGTAGAAATATTTAGTGGTCAATAATATCCAGTTATAAGATGTGATTAACAAACTTATGTGCCTATATATGAAATCATAGAGAAGATAAATAAAAGCTAAAACATTCATAATATAAATAAGGGATGGAAATGTGGGTAAAACAGAAAAATTAATATGAAGAATATTAGACCCATTGGCAACTAGTTTATCAAAACTATTATAATTCTAATCTTAAATAATATGCCTGTATTTTGTATTTAGTAATCTTAGTCCCTTCATATCTGAGAATACATTTAAATAACCATAATCATAAGCTTTTAGATGTTTTGTCTCTCTATTTGATAGACCAAACTATCTCATGATTATAAAAAAGTCACTGGTATTTCAAATATTGGATCGAAAAAGAGATTTGAAGACTGCAAATTAACATATAAAAATCCTCAACATAATATGACATTATAGAACTACAGATGGAAAGAGCAAAAAGATATCACTCCAAAATTAATGACAAGGCCAAATGCCAAAGCTGCTCACACCCCCTATGCTGTTGGTCATTCGTACCAACAAAGTCTCTTTTATATTGTTTGTGAACAAGAAAAATGAAACAGGATTTTAGGGTTTGCAAAGCTTTAACTTCCTTAAAGATTCACTTAGCCATCATGTTCATGTTCTTCAGTGTAATCCTTGATAGACTGAAAAAAAGAAGACTTTGGTCAAACAAAACCCTCAGGAATTGTTCTTTATTGTCAGGACTTAAAATAAGCCATGTGTCCTTCAACAGATGAGTGAGTGAGAAGTGACACACACACAAACTTAGAAACTACTCAGAAGCAAAAGTGGCCAAATTATGGAAGAAGAAAATGTGTTTCTATAGCATTCCTATCTATTCCTAAAATTCCCAAAAGTTTCAGGGAGGAGAGAGATATATTAATAGGTAGAGCATGAAATATTTTCGAGAAACAAGCCCACTTTGTTAATAATGAAAACTTGGAGAATTATATGTGTTATATGAGAATTCTATACTCCATTCCAGTCTAATAAGCTCTACAAATTAAACTTAAACTAAAATGAAACTAAAATATGTAGCTACTTGTTTTATATGGAAATCAAGGTTCAGTGAATGTTCTTAACACTTATTGTATTATCATCTAATATATCACCCTACTTTTTTGAAGATAATATCAATATGATTATGTATCAATAAGCAGTGAAGACAAAAAATGGCTAGGTTTAAGTGCTAAAGCCAAATCATGCAAAAATTTATTGTGATAGAGCTTTTCATGAAAATTATATCCCACACACACACACACACACACACAAATACACATACACACATATATATACACACACCTGCACACACACAAGTAGTAAGCCACATTTTCTTATATAATACTCTGGCTTATTAGTTCAACGTAAAAGCTTTTAATGATATGACAATTTAAAATTGATATGTATTGCATGAAGCTGTCCTTTAGGCTTGTAAATATTGATATTTTTCTAGCTGGCCTTTTGCAATGTATCATGTTAAACCTTAACTACCAGTCACCTACACAGTCTGAAGCATAGAATAATCTGGTGTCACCTTACAATATTAACCTAGGAAATATATTACCTTTGTTTTGTGCTATGCTTTCAGCTTATGATGTATTCATTGAGAGGGAACATTATCACAATTTAAGGGCCATTTTACTCATAGGCATCAACAGATTTATGATCAGAAATGAATTTGCAAGATGATATTTGCTGAGAACTTCCAACATAGACTATCTGTAAGCAAAAACTGAGAAGGACATACTCTGAGTTGAAATGGAGATGATATTGTTGTTTCTCTTTAGGATCAACTGAAACCCTCAGTTTTAGGTGCAAGCCCAGGAATCCAAAAACTCTGAGAACAGTGAATTGTGTCATCCAAGGTTGGGGAAATCTGAATATCCCACTCCAGAGGAAATGGGAATGCCCCCTTCTCTGCATTCTGTATAGTCTACAGGCGTCTTTCATCAGACAGCTAAAGGGGCTAAGTTTTAACTCAGGCACTAGTGTTCTTTGGAAATATCTTCATGAACATACAATGCATTATTCTTTACTGACTATAAGGGCATTGCTTTGACAAATCAATTTAACATCTAAAATTAGCCATCTGGATTACTAAGGTATAGGTGAAGAAGACAGTAATTTGTTTACTTTAAAATGTGGGTGTGAGCTGATGATCAGATTGGTATATAGTAACATGCTCCACATTGAAGTATCCCTCCCAGAGGTAGGAGGAATGCTAAAGAGACTCAGGAAGTAAACAATTCACAGGTGGAGGAAAACCACCACCAACAAGTTTTCAAGGTTTTTCCTTAATATTATAGAATGAGTAAGAACAGCATAAGTATTTAGAGGATGTGAGCACCTTCGAGACATATTTGCTGCTATAACTAACCATTCAACTACACTTCTGCAAGTGACCTCAATATATATATATATATATATATAATGAACGACAGTCTTATATAAAGTTAAAGGTAAAATGGAGAAACATTTTTATTTCACAAGGCTACTTGTAATTTTATTATTTTATTTAAAATAATATATATATATATGAACACAAGTTGCAAATAAGGATCAACTCTATTTGCTGAAAGAAGCAGTTGAGTGTAAAGCATTCCTGCCAATCTTTCATGTTTCCTTAGTATTGCTGTTGTTACTGCTTCAACCAAACTCATTTTCCCTTAAAGTTATGGGGTCTTATTACTTATTTCTAAAGATCAGGAATTTATCAAAATGTGTACATATCAGAATAGTGGAAATAATGTTTCTCCTGGCTCATTTTCTAGAAAATCTTTGTTTGTTTGTTTTTCCTTTTTCTTTTTAAAAGGCCTGGAAAACAGAATTGCTCAATGGCACCACACTGGGAACAGGGTCAAAGAGATCCTGTATTTATCCAGTTCAGGAGTCCTTGTGTAAAATTAAAGTTAAATGCTAGACTACGTAAATGTACATGTAAGCACTCCCAGGAAAGGTTGAGTTCTGGGGACTACTCACCATCCTCTTGGGAGCTTCAGTCTTTTCCTTTGAGGTGGTTTGACAAGGTGTAAATCTCTTTCCAGAAAACCAAGTTCTCTTTCTGATTGATGGTTTTCCTTTTGCCAGTATGAGATTCTGGAGGGAATTTCCCTAGGAATCTTTTAGAAATTTCATTGCAAACTAATACAGTGGGGTGAATTGTTTATCATATTATGTAGGCAACAGCCTGAAAGAGCCTGGGATCAGTATAAGTTATTTTAAGTTATCATAAAATTTTATGTTGGTTCCTGTATATTCAACCATATTTTCAAATAAACTTGCCTCAGCTGCAGGCATACTTTAAGATTGTGAATTACAATCTTGTTTGCTTTCTTTTCTATTAATAGCATCATTCTTCAAACTTTCTGTGAGTTATACTTAATTTGGATTACAGACTTGGAACAGGTAACAATTGTCTTTACCATTGACTTTTTTGCAGACATTTAAAATGTTATTTCCAGTTTGCAAGTTGTAGTTCTGTATGGTTATATGGTACAATATGATATTTTAAAACTACTTCTGTTTTGCTTTAATTGGGTTTGTAACTTTGGAGCAATATCTTTCTGTTCCTCTCTAGTCCTCCTTACACTACTCTGGTGTGAATTTGACAGTACTACCATTTTAGTAAACTTAAATGCACACAATCTAAATTTAATGAATCCTTTTAAGAATATAAGAATATAATTTATCCTTGTAGCTAATAATTAGAAGAATAGAAGACTGGTGTTAATAAGGACAGCTTGTTAAACTATTCCACAAAATAGAAACAGAAGGAATACTACCCAATTCATTCTATGAAGCCACAGTTATGCTGATATCAAAATGACGCAAAGACTCAACAAAGAAAGAGAACTTCAGACCAATTTTCCTTATGAATATTGATGCAAAAATACTCAACAAAATTCTCAAAGACCAATTCCAAGAACATACCAAAACTATCATTCACCACTATCAAGTAGGCTTTATTCCAGGGATGCAGGTATGGTTTGATATATAGAAATCCATCAATGAAATCCACTATATAAATAAACTCAAAGGAAAAAAAAGCACATGATCAATTCATTAGATGCTGAAAAGCATTTGAGAAAATTCATGATAAAAAGTTATGGAAAGATCAAGATTTCCAGACCCATACCTAAACATAGTAAAAGCAATATAGAGCAATTGAGTAGCCAACATCAAAGAGAGAAACTTGAAGCAATCCCACTAAAATCAGGGACTAGAGAAGGCAGCCTTCTCCCTATCTATTCAATATAGTACTTGAAGTTCTAGCTAGAGCAATTAGACAGCAAAAAGAGGTCAAAGGGATACAAATTGGAAAGAAGTCAAAATATCACTATTTGCAGATGATATGATAGTATACTTAAGTGACTCCAAAAATTCAGCCAGAGAATTCCTACAGCTGATAAACAATTTCAGCTACATGGGCGGATATAAAACTATCTCAAACAAATCAGTAGCCTTCCTATATTCAAAGGATAAACAGTCTGAGAAAGAAATTAGAGAAACAACAACCTTCACAATAGTCACAAACAATATAAAATATCTTGGTTTGACTCTAACCAAGCAAGTGAAAGATCTGTACAACAAGATCTTCATGTCTCTGAAGAAAGAAATCAAACAAGACCTCAGAAGATGGAAAGATCTCCCATGCTTGTGGATTGGCAGGATTAATATAGTAAAAATGGCCATCTTCCCGAAAGCAATCTACAGATTCAATGCAATCCCCATCAAAATTACAACTCAATTCTTCATAGAGTTTGAAAGAGCAATTCAAAAATTCATTTGGAATAACAAAAAACCCAGGATAGGGAAAATTATTCTCAACAATAAAAGAACTTCTGGGGGAATCAGCATCCCTGACCTCAAACTGTACTACAGAGCAATAGTGATAAAAATTGCATGGCATTGGTATAGTGACAGGCAGGGAGATTAATGGAATAGAATTGAAGACCCAGAAATGAACCCATACACCTATGGTCACTTGGTTTTTGACAAGGACCTAAAACCATTTAGTGGAAAAAAAGGTAGCATTTTCTTTTTTTTTAATTTTTTAAATTTTTTTTTATTTTTTATTTTTGATACTTTATTTACATTTCCAATGTTTCCCCTTTTCTGGGTCTCCTCTTTGGAAACCCCGTATCCCCTCCCCCTCCCCGCCTCTGTGAGGGAATTCCTCCTCCCACCTACTCGCCCACCCATTCCCATATTCCCACCTTGACATTCCCCTTTACTGGGGCATCTAGCACCCTCAGGCCCAAAGTCCTCTCCTTTCTCCCTGATGGCCATCGAGGTGATTCTTCAGCCTCATATGTAGTCCAAACCATGGGTCAATAGATGTGTATTCTTTGGTTAACGGTCTGAACTCCAGGACGACCAGGGGGAGGGTCAGGCCCATTGTCGCTCTTGCTCCCTCCATGGGGCTGCCAATTCCCTCCGCTCCTTCAGAACTTTCTCCAAC
>CM052716.1:59743114-59758021 GCA_028551405.1 Uromys caudimaculatus
AAAAAAAAAAAAAAGAATAGCTTACAAATTAGGATGCTAGTTGCTGCACCCAGCTATCGTGTTTCCTCTTGATTTTAATAAAAAAAAAAAAAAAAAAGAAATTCAGCACTGTTAAAATGAAAAAGCTCAGGAAAAATTACATAGACAAAGCTAACTTGATTTCATGAGGCGGCCACAAAAAAATGACCTTGAGGAGGAATGAAGGATAAAATGCTTACTAGAGATAACAGTTGTCAGTAGATGCAACAGAAACAAGATTGACAGAGATAGATACTGATGACATTCAGGATCTTCTTTTTTTTAGCCAGGTCAGTTGGGGAATCTGAAGTGGTTTCTTTGTCTGGGTCCAACTTCTATATCCCACTATCTTGCTCTCTCACCTGACTAAAGGTTCTGCAGTGGAGGCAGACCTTTGGGAGCTTGTAGCAGACTCTTCAAGACACCCTATTGATATCAATATACTTGGAAAAGGAATAAAAATCTCTTCCTATTGCTAAAGCTCTGTTATGTGTAGTTGGTAATTAATATTTTGGTACTCTAATTGTATACAAATTATTCATCATACCTTAAGTATTTTTTTTTAAAAACTGGTGTTCTATTTGTAAAGAAATTTTAATTTTACTGAGGAATGGACAGATGTTATGCCCTTGTTCCTGTTCATGAACCTACTGCACCCATCCTTTACTATTAACCTCCTCTATCATGGCAGTGTAATTTAATATACTCAACAGACTTAGCCATGGGTTCATTGCTACCACTTAATTTATAGTCTATATTGGCACCAGTCTTGGTGTTGTCTGTTGCCAGGATTTTGAAGTGTTTGTAATGACTTTATGTTATGTATGTTATTGCATATAGGATATCTTTGCTGACTCAGAATCCATTCATTTCCATTCTTTTATTGTGTATGTTTTCCAATAAACTCTGATCTGTTTGCTCTCTGAACTCTCACTGTCCCCAGAATGTCACATAGCAGATACTACACAATATTTTTAATGGGATTCTTTCCAGATTGGCTTCTTTTCCTTAATTACATGCATTTAAATTACTTCTCTCCACTTACCTTTTAGTACTGAAAACTATTATTTTATCTGGATGCACAACAGTTTATATGTCATTTCACCTGCTAAGCACATTTTTATTGCTTCCAAATTTTTACAATTATGAAGAAAACTACTATGAACATCTGCTATAAGGTTCTTTTAAAAACCTATGCCTTCAACTCTTTTGTGAAAATACAGAGGTGTGTGATTACCGGATGAGATGGTAAAACTGTATTCAGGATCATGTGAAGTTCCTGAATGTTGTTCCAGATGATGGATTTCTTTACTTCTTCCTCTAAGTAAATGACAGGCCTTGTTCTCCATCTTTTCCATCCCTTGATGTTATTAGAACGTTGGACTTCAGGATTGAAGAATTTCTCAGTTTTATTAACATTTACTCACTGTTGATATATGGCACTGGTAACCTTTTCTTCTTTCCCAAATATTTTGAGTATTTGATTATTTTGTAGTACTTAAGAATGTAATGAAGTTCTCTCCATAATTATGTTTTTTGTTTGGTAATTACTTCACTACTGTGAAAAAATCGCCCTACCCAATATTATCTAAATTTCTCCTTGACCAAGATTAACTGCAGTGTTACTACAACAAAAATATCATGATACTGATAAATAATAGAAAAACATATTGGTAGAGAAAAATTGGGTGACCAGTATTCTACATATAGACAGTCAAATGTGTTTGGACTAAAGTAGTGGACTGAAGATAAGACAAACTTTTCAGAAAAATATTTCCAGATATCTTCATGTAAACAATGAGTATGGACACAGACTTTACATGCTCCAAAGCTACTTCAAAAAACTTCAGAGATCTAAAGATAATATTGGATATCACTGAAAAAATAGTAATATTTTTGTGTGCTTCACAGCTTATTTGTTTGTCTTCTCTCTATTTTTTGGACTTCTTAGTTAAAAAAAAAGTTTCAATTTTAAATTAGTTCTATATTAGGATTTCTTATTCTTCATAATTTGATTCTTTGTGTAAAATACTGTTTTATTATTTTGGCAAGGATTTAAAAATTATTACTTAAGCTTTTTCTTTCTAGCCACCAATTCTTGCTATTTTTGCAAGGTAGGCCTTTTATCTCAGGGTTTCATTGCTGTGAAGAGACACCATGACAACTCTTATAAAGGAAAATAGTTAATTGGGACTGGCTTACAATTTCAGTCCATTATCATCATGGTGGGAAATAGGGCAACATCCAGGCAGACATGGAATTGGAAGAGTTGAGAGCTCTCCATCTTGATCCAGAGGCATCCAGAAGGAGTCTGACCTCTGCATCCTCCTATATAGGAGGAGGCTTTTTTTTCTGTTTTTGGAAGAGCTTGAGCATAGAGACTTCAAATCCCAACCCCACAATGACACACAAGGCCACAGCTCTTCTAATAAAAACATACCTCCTAATAGTGGCAGTTCCCAGGGACCAAGCATATTCAAACCACCACACTTTTGGTTTTGCTCATTTTGTCTGAATTTTCCATGTTATGTATTTGAATTTGTTTGTAATTCATGTAAAAATTGTATGATGTTTAGGATTTTCCTGTTATAATATCTACTAATTTGTTTTTGTATTTTCTATTATATCCGTTTTCTGTGAAAAGTCCCTTATATTTTTATAGTAGCCTAGGTATATGTAGCACAGACACTAAAGTTGGAAGTAAATGTACAAGTTATATTAAGGCATATAACAGGAGGATGAGTTGAGAAAGAACTCATGTGGTTATCTGATCAACAAGCTCCCTCACAAAAAGAAATCAGAAAGGAGTAAGAGCTGAGTAAATGCTCCTTATTCTACTGTCTAGTATACAGAAACTATGGAAAGGTATTTAGAAACTTCTTGAGATGAACATCATGGGAGAAGTTCAGTGTGGCCAATGCCAAAACATACGTTGGTTGTCATCACTGATCTTGATTTCAGTGTGTGTATAATGCTGGGTTTCAGAATGGAGATAAGGCCGATTGCCCCTCAGCCATATTCCCTGGAAGAAGCTTTGATGGGTACTTGCACAGCTTCTAAACTTCACTACTACAAAGAGCCCTACTTCTTGTTTGTTATTGTAAAATACTGTATTGTTAAGTTAAAAAAAAATAAATTTTATTCATTCTAAAATCATAAGTTTCATTATGATATTTTATGCATATTTGTCATATATATTGTTTATCGTCACCAATTATTAAGTTCCTATCTATGCCATCCTTCTTTCTTTCCCAAGTGATGCCTCTTTAAGTTTCAAGTGATGTGTCATCGCCATAAGTATATACACACATTTGAACATAATCCTACATTATATTGATATTTTGAAAGAATATTCTATTACTGCTCTATGATTAAATTGAGAAAATGCAAGAGAAAGAACAGGTGCATTTTAATATAATTTTATGAATTATGTATATAGACAGTGATTTGAGGAAGAAAGAACTGGTCTTTGTTGGTAAGTTATCAAGTCACCAGAGAAGGGACAACAAGATTGAACAAACAGTAAAATAGTTGTTTAGATGTGAGTTTTCTCCCTTTATTTGTATGTTCTTCTTCTTTTATAATACATGATGTTGTTTGATAATAAAACTTGGTCACCCATAAAATAATCATTTAAAAAACAAAGATGTTCATGATAAGTGGGCGTATTAGAAATACTACTTTCAAAAGAATGTTTGTCAAGTACTGATTTATTTCTCAAATAGATAACCTGAGATCTAATGCTTAACCAGTGATTTCCAACAATCTCATGCACACATTTAAAAAATACACTATGCAAATGTTGGGTAGACTTTACTGGTTCACTATGCATACACTAAAATTTTAATTTCTAGCATGCATATTGATTTTATAATTATAAAGAATTATAGAGAATAATCTTAGTGATGTGGAAAATAACATAGCAGGTAAGTTGTTTTGTTTTTATGGTTATAAGTATATCCTTTGGCGCAAGGACCATGAACTATGAACAAATTGATACAATAGTCAAAGAATTCCTTTGCAGAAAGCAGTATATTTTTTGCCCTTTCTTTAGATAAGTTATCATTGTTATTTTCTGTTTAAAATTAAGATACTTCTTGACATTGAAAAGAAAAAAAATTTAAACAAGTAAAATTTTCTATTCTGCAGTGGATTTTATTGGTGACTAGACCTGAATGCATAAAGAACAATATTTTTCTGAATTTAAAAGTATTCTCTTATAGATTTTGATGATTAAATATATTTAACAACTGTCACTTGGCAACAATTAAGTGAACAGAATATAAAGTGTTCTCTTATGTTTGCATATTAGGAAAGATGGGAAAATATTCTCATGATAATGAACATATTAAGCCCAAACTAATAATCATCCAACTAAAGTCTTCATTTATCTAAAAAGCAGAGGGTAGAGTACAAAAATACTATATTATGTGTCTAAGAGGACATACTAGTAGAACCTTGAATTTTAAGTCATAAAAAGTATGTCGGTTTGCACCTCACTGAAATGGATGGCAATGTACTCATGATTCAAGGTAGAGGTAGAAAAGGAAAGACTATGAAGAGGAACAGTCTGGTTCAAACTGTAGAGGGACCTAAAAAGGACAAAGTTACAAAAAGCAAAGTAGTTATAGAAAGCAAACTCCTGATGACCAGAGAAATTTGAAAATTTGTATGTGGCACCGGAGAGATTGTTTGGTCATTAACACCATATCCAGCTTTTCCAGAGAACCTGAGTTTTAACCTAGGATCCTTGTCAGGCAGCTCACAAGTACTTATATCTCCAGTTCCAAAGGAGCTAACACCTTCTTGTTGCACTCATTGGCACCTACACTTACATAGATAGCCCCATACAGACACACACACATGCATAACTTAAGAAAATAAAGTAAATATTGGGAAATGAAAGGTGGTGCAGTGCTAAATGCTTTTCATTCATGGGTAATAAAGCTTAAAAAACTATAAATCTGGACAAACTTCCTGCTAAATCCACCTGCTGCCCTACTAACACACTGTAGCAGCAAGCACCTAGAACACCAAGTAAGCCCAATTCCCTATGGAAAACCAACCCTCCCTCAGCACCCTCCACAACTACCCCCGGACAGCCTCTCCTCTCCTCATCACTACATCCTGACTCACACCTCCAGCTGAAGAACTCTGCTACATCAGAGATGAAACTGGCAAACATACCCCAAGTAGGCTGCTTGTCAAAGGGCCACTCTTAATTTTTCAGTGTCTTGCCAGAATATCCAATTGAGCCCCACTTTCTTATCATCATATACCTGCCCCCAACTCTTGTGCAGGACTCCTGGCTGGCTATAACAGAGGCTACACCAGCCATCAGAACTTCAGCTGAAACCCTGTGCTGGACCAAAGGACACCATGCCATAAGAATTTGAGCTTCCAACTCAGGCAAAATGCTTACTCAAACACAGGTCATTCCATCCTGAAGACCAGAAAGAATACAAAAACCAAAGAACAAAACACAAATTCAATAAAGACAAACATAAAAATCAGTACGTAGATCTATAATCACCTCCAAAACCTTTACCTAGACATCAGTTTAAGAATCCTTATGAATATCGATGCAAAAATACTCAAAAAAATTTTTCTTGAAAACCGAATCCAATAACATCAAAACGACCAAGTAGGCTTCATCCAGGGATGCAGGGATGGTTCAATATATGGAAATTCATCAAAGTAATCCACTATAGAAACAAACTCAAAGGGAAAAAAAACCCACATGATTATCTCATAAGATGCAGAGAAAGCATTTGACAAAATTCAACAACCCTTCATGGTAAAAGTCTTGGAAGTATCAGGAATTTAAGGCACATACCTAAACATAGTAAAAGCAATATACAGTAAATCAGTAATGAACATCAAACTAAATGAAGAGAAACTTGAAGCAATCCTACTAAAATCAGGGACTAGACAAGGTTGCCCACTCTCTCCCTATCTATTCAAAATAGTATTCAGAGTCCTAACCAGAGCAATTAGACAACAAAAGGAAGTCAAAGGGATACAAATTGGAAAGGAAGAAGTCAAAATATCACTATTTGCAGATGATATAATAATACACTTAAGTGACACCTAAAATTCCACCAGAGAACTCCTAAAGCTGATAAACAACTTCAGCAAAGTGGCTGGATATAAAATTAACTCAAACAATTCAGTAGCCTTCCTCTACTCAAAGGATAAACAGCCTGAGAAAGAAATTAGGGAAAAGACACCCTTCACAATAGGCACAAATAATATAAACTACCTTAGTGTGACTCTAACCAAGCAAGTGAAAGATCTGTATGACAAGAATTTCAAGTCTCTGAAGAAAGAAATCTAAGACTGCAGAAGATGGAGATATCTCACATGATCATGGATCAGCAAGATTAACATAGTAAAAATGGCTATCTTACCAAAAGAAATCTACAGAATCAATTAAATCCTCATCAAAATTCCAACTCAGTTCTTCATAGAGTTGGAAAGAGCAATTCTCAAATTCATTTGGAATAAGAAAAAAAAAATCCAGGATAGGGAAAACTATTCTCAACAATAAAAGAACTTCTGGGGAAATCACCAGCTGTCCTACCAAAACTAAGCCGTCCTATTATACCAAGCCCTGAATATTCCAATACAACGGAAGCACAAGAAAATGACCTTTAAAACCAACTTGTAAGATGATAGAGGTCTTTAAAAAGGAAATAAATAGTTTTAGGGATAGCACATGCTCCAGTTGTTAGGGATCCACAGAAAACCAAGCTGCATAGCTGATGCATATGTGTGGGGAGGCCTAGGTCCAGCCCGTGTATATTCTTTCGTTGGTGTTTTAGTCTATGAAAACCCCAAGGGTACAGATCAGTTGACTATGTTAGTATTCCTATAGTTTTTATCCTCTTCAGGGCCTGAAATCCTTCCTCCCATTCTTTCATAAGAGTCCAGATGCTATTGTGTGTACATGGATATGTTCATCTGTCTGGGCATCCTTGTCAGCCCTCAATGGGGTAGGAAGTGCTTAGACTTGTAGATAGTTGAAAGGATGGGGTGTGGGAATCCCCATATGGGTCCTTACCCACTCAGAGAAGAAGCGGATGGAGGCTGGGAAATAGACTGGGAGGTGGTGACTGGGAAGGGGGCAGTAAGTGGGATGTCAAAGTCAGTAAGAAAAAAATGAAATTTAAAAAAGAAAATAAATCCCTTAAAGAAATGCAGGAAAAGACAAATTAAAAATTACAGGAAATGAATAAAATTGTTAAAATCCTGAAAAATGGATATGGAAGCAATAAAGAAAATACATACTGTGGGGATTCTAGAAATGGAAGATCTAGGTAGGCAAAAAGGAATACAAAAAATATACCTCAGTGACAACGACAGACATTATCTCAGAGTAAATTTCTGGAAAAAGGTTTTCCAAGCAAATGGACCCAAGAAAGAAGTGAGAATAGCCATTATAATATTTAATAAAATAGACTTTCAACAAAAATTAATCAAAAATATGTGGATAGCAGAGAAAGAATATCAAGCACTGAAAATATTATTGAAGAAACTGATATCAATCAAAGAAAATGTTACATTTAAAAAGTTCCAAAGTTCCATAAAAATATCCAAAGATTCTGGGACATTATAAAAAGACAAAACCTAATAATAATAGGAATAAAAGAAGGATAAGGGTCCCAGATTCAATGCTCAGACAATATCTTCAACAAAACCATAAAAGAAAACATTCTCATCCTAAAGAAAAAGATGCCTATAAGCATACAAGAAGTTTACGTAAACACTAAATAGATAGGACCAGAAAGAAAATCCTTCTACGACATAATAATCAAAACACTGAATGTTCAGAACAAAGAATATTAAAAGCTGCAAGAAGAAAATTCCAAGAAACATAAAAAGGCAGAAATGCCAGATTTTTACCAGACTTTTCAAACAAGAATCTAAAAGCCAGAAGGGCCTGGGAAGATATCTTACACACTGAAAGAAACTTAAGATGTCAAACTTATATACTACTATACCCATCAAACTTCATTCACAAAGATGGAGAAAACAAGATATTTGATGGTAAAAGCAAATTTAAATAGTATCTATTCACAAACCCAGCTCTGCAAAAGATGCTAGAAGAAAAATTCCAACCTGAGGATGCTAGCTACACCCCCAAAACCACAGGAAATACCTCCACACCAGCAAAGCCTAAAGAAGGGAAAGACACACACACATACATGCACACACCTTTAACACTATGACCCCCAACATAAAAATAACAGGAATTAACAATCTGTGGTACTTAATATCTCTCAACATGAATGGATTTAATTCCCTTGTGAAAAGATACAGGCTATCAGAGTGGTTGTGTAAACAGGATTTCTTATTCTACTAAATATAAGAAATACACCTTAGTGACAAAGATAGATATTACCTCAGAGTAAAGTTCTGGAAAAAGGTGCTCCAAGCAAATGGACACAAGAAACAAGGTAGAGTAGGCATTATATTATCTAATAAAATAAACATTCAACCAAAATTATTCTAAAGATATGGGAAAAGTCATTTCTGACTCATTAAGGAAAAAATCCAACAAGATGAAGTCTCAATTCTGAATATCTATGCCAAAATGCAAGGAAGTCCACATTCATAAAAGAAAAACTACTAAGTTTTAAATCACACATTGACACACACATTACTAGTGCAAGACTTCAACACCCCACTCTCACCATTAGACAGGACACTAAATAGAGGAATGATGAAACTAACAGAGGTTATGATCAAATGGGCCTAAGATAGCTACAGAATCTTCATCTAACCACAAAAGAATATACCTTCTTCTCAGCACTTCAGAACATATTCTTAAAAATTGAACGTATATTCTGTCACAAAGCAAGCTTCAACAGATACAAGAAAATTGAAATAAACCTTGTATCTTATCAGACCACTATGAGTTAAAGTTGGACTTCAACAACAAGAGAGAACTTTCAAACTCATGTAAAGTGGACAAGTCTTTACTCAATGATCACTGAGTCAGAGAAAAAATAAAGAAAGAAATTAGACTTTCAAGAATTCAATGAAAATGAAGACAGAGCATTCCCAAACTTATGGGACACATGAAGCCACTGCTAAGAGGAAAGTTAATAGCACTAGTGCCTTCATAAAGAAATTAGAGAGATTGTATTCTAATGACTTATCAGGGCACCTGAATGGTCTAGATCAAAAAGAAGCAATATACCCAAAAGTCGTAGATGGAAAGAAATAATCAAACTCAGGGCTAAAAATCAATCAATCAGAAGCAAAAATAATAATACAAAGAATCAACTAACCAAAAGCTGTTTGGCTTTTTGTTTGTTTGTTTTTAGAAAGTCAACAAGGTAGACAAACCCTTAGCTTAAAGGCAGAGAGACAATGTTCAAATTAACAAAACTGGGGAAATAACAACAGACAACTGAGGAAATACAAACGACCACTAGATATTACTTCAAGCAACATCTAGAAAATCTAAATGAAATGCATGATTTTTTTCTTAATCCATTCCAATTGCCAAAGTTAAATAAAGATCAGCTAAACAATTTAAATAGTCCTAAAACCAGTAATGGAATAGAAGCAGTCATCAAAATCTCCCAACCTAAAATGAGCGCAGGGCCAGATGGTTTTAGAGAAAATTCTACCAGACTTTCAAATAAGAGTGAATACAAATTCTCCCCAAACTATTCCACAAAATGCAAACAAACAAACAAACAAACAAACAAACAAACAAAAACCTCGCCAAACTCATTCTATGATGCTACAGTCATCATGATATCTAAACCACACAAAGACTCAACAAAGAAAGAAAATTTCAGAATAGTCTCTCTTATGAACATTGATGCAAAAATTCTCAATAAAATACTTGCAAACTAAATCCAAGAACACATCAACAACATTATCCATCACGATCAAGTAAACTACATCCCAGGGATGCAGGGAAGGTTCAATATAAATGTAATGTACTATAAAACAAACTGAAAGGAAAACATAAACAAAAACAAAAAACAAATGATCATCTAATTAGATGCCAAATAGACCTTTGACAAAATTCAATACCCCTTTGTGATCTGTTGGAAAGATCAGGGTTACAAACCACATACCTAAACACAGTAAAGTCAATAGTCAGCAAAGCAATAGACAACATCAAATTAAAGGAAGAACAGTAAAAAGTTCTACTAAACTCAGGGAGAAGATAAAGCTGCCCACTCTCTCCTTACCTATTCAATATAGTACCTGAAGTTATAGCTAGAGCTATAAGACAACTAAAAAAGATCAATGGGATATAAGTCAGAAAGTAAGAAATCAAAGTCTCCATATTCACAGATGATAGCACCTTCAACCAAGTTGTTGGATACAAAATTAGCTCAAAAAAGAAAATTCAGTAGCCCTGATAGTTATACAAACTATAAATTGAGAAAGAAACTAAGGTTACAATACCCAATGTAATAGCCACAAATAATATAAATTCTTTTGGTATAACTCTAACCAAGCAAGTAAAAAATCTTTATGGCTCTAAAGAAAGAAATTGAAAAAGATACCAGAGGATGGATAGGTAATGTTAACATAGCAAAAATGGCCATTTTACCAAAAGTAATCCATGAATTCAATTCTATTCCAATCAAAATTTCAACGTAATTCTTTACATGCACTGAAAGAGCAATTCTCTACTTCATATAGAAAAATAAACAAACAAAAAACAACAACAAAATCCAGGATATCTAAATGATTCTGTACAATAAAAGAACTCCTGGTCCTTCCGGTCTGCACCTCTGCCAGGGTAGATCATTGTGCCTGTCCCTCACAATACCCCACAGTCTGCAGGTCTCCAAGGAGATCTGCTGCAGCCAGGGCAACAGGAAAGACAGCTGCCCACATGACCACAGCATCTGGGACCTCCCAAGGATACCAGTGGTAACCTCTGCACTAACCCCATATCCCTTCTGGTCTGCATCTCTGCTGGGGCAGATCAGCATCTCTGCTGTTCTCAACACTCTAGAGTTTGCAGGTCTCCCAGGCGATCTGCTGCAGCCAGGGCCACAGGTCATTCAGTAGATCTTGTGTAATACAGGAGGCAAGCTCCAGATAGGAACACCCAGGGCAGTTAACACCAGAGATAACCAGATGGTGAGAGGTAAGAACAAGAACATAAGCAATAGAAGGCAATATACTTTGGCAGCATTAGAAGTCAGTTCTCCCACCACAGCAAGCCATGGATATCCCAATATACCTAAAAAGTGTGATGCTGATCAAAAATCCCATCTCATGAAGAAAATAGAGATCTTTATGGAGGATGTAAATAATTCACTTAAAGAAATACTGGAAAAAAAAACAGGTAGAAGCACTTAAAAAGCAAACAAATAATCCCTTAAAGAAATACAGGAAAACAGAAACACATGAAGGAATTGAACAAAGCAGTTCAAGACCTAAAAATGGAAGTAGAAACAATAAAGAAATCACAAATGGAGGAAACCCAGGAAACGGAAAACCTAGGAAACAGGCCAGAAGCTACAGATGCAAGTACTACCAAAAGAATATAAGAGATAGAAGGAAGAATGTTAGATATAGAAGATACTATAGTAGATATTGATGGAAAGGTCAAAGAAAATACAAAGTATAAAAAGCTCCTAACCAAAACATCCAGGAAATCCAGGATACAATGAAAAGACAAAACCTAAGAATAATAGGAATAGAAGAAAGTAAAGACTCCAAGCTCAAAGGATCAGAAAAGGTTTTCAACAAAATTATAGAATAAAACTTGCCCAACTTAAAAAAAGAGATGCCCATATATGTACAAGAAGACTACAGAACATCAAATAGATTGGACCAGAAAAGAAAATCCCTCTGTCACATAATAATCAAAATACTAACTACACAGAACAAAGAAAGAATATTAAAAGCTGTAAGGGAGGGTGGTCAAGTAACATAAAAAGGCAGACCATTCAGAATTATACCGGACATCTTAAAGAGACCCTAAAAGTCAGGCGATCCTAGACAGATGTCATGCAGACATTAAGAGAATGTAATGGCCACCCCGGGATACTATACCAAGTTGCGCTCAACCATCATACATGGAGAATCCAAAAAATATCTATCTACTAACCCATCCCTGATGAGGAATCTAGAAACAAAGGAGAGTATTACACACCAAAGAAAAAAACAAGAAATTAATCATCTCACAACAAACTCAAAAGGAGAGAATCACACAAAGATGACACCACATCCAACATCAAACAAAACAGGAACTAACAATCATTTGTCTTTAATATCTCTCAACATCAATGGACTCAATTATCCAATAATAAGTCATAAGCTAATAAAGTGGATATGCAAGCAGGATCCAGGATTTTGAAGCATACATCAACACAATACAATGACAAAGATAGGCTCTATCTGGGAGTAAAAGTCTAGAAAAATAGTATTCCAAGGAAATAGTTTGAATAAAAAAGCAGAAATTGTCATTTTAATATTCAATAAAATAGACTTTCAAACAGAAGATATCAAGCAAGATGTGGAAGGACATTTCATATTCATCAAAGTAAAAATCAACCAAGAAGAAGTCTCAGTTCTGAACATCTATGCCCAAAATTCAAGGGCACCAACATTCATGAAAGAAATTCCAATAAAACTTGAAACACACATTGAACCTCATACAATAATAGTGGGAGACTTCAACACCTGACTCTCATTAATGGACAGATCATTAAAAGAGAAACTAAACAGAGACACAGTGAAATTAATAGATCTTATCAACCAATTGGATTTAACAGATATCACTAGAACATCTCACCCTAAAACAAAAGACTATCCCTTATCCTTAGCACCTCATGGTACCTTCTCCAAAAGAAGATTGAAGTAATCCCATGTATCCTGTCAACACCATGGACAAATGCTAGACTTCAATAACAAAAAAAAAAAAAAAAAAAAAAAGCAAAAGCATAAAGCCTACATACCCATAGAAACCAAACTACTCTCTACTCAATGACACATGGTTATGGAAGAAATAAAGAAATCAAAGAT
This sequence comes from Uromys caudimaculatus, assembly GCA_028551405.1. Lineage (NCBI taxonomy): Eukaryota > Metazoa > Chordata > Mammalia > Rodentia > Muridae > Uromys > Uromys caudimaculatus. The sequence continues at coordinate 59,756,150 of CM052716.1, forward strand.
TTTCTAGAATTCAATGAAAACAAAGACACAGCATACCCAAGTTTATGGAACACAATGAAAGCAGTGCTAAGAGGAAAATTCATTCCACTAAATATCCTGAAAAAAAAAAAATGAAAAGATGCTACACTAGTTACTTAACAGCACTCCTGAAAGCTTTAGAAAAAAGAAGAAAACACATCCAAGAGATGTAGAGGGCAGAAAATAAACTCAGAGCAGAAATAAATCAATTAGAAACAAAGGATGTTTTTTGTTTTTTGTTTTTGTTTTTGTTTTTTTGACAAAATCAACAAGATAAATTAACCCTTAGGAAAACTAACTAAAGGAAATAGAGACAATATCCTAATTAACAAAATCAGAAATGAGAATGGAGACATAATAACAGACAGTGAGGAAATTAAAAAAAAAAATAATCTTACTACAAAACCTTTACTGAAGAAAAACACTGGAAAAATCTAGATGAAATGGATGACTTTTTACAGATACCACATTCCAAAGTTAAATACAGAGTAGGTAAACTATCTGAACAGGTACATATACCATAAGGAAATATAAGAAGTCATTAAAGTCCTTCCAACAGAAAAAAAAAAATCCCAGGACCAGATGGTTTTAGTGCAGAATTCTATCAGACCTTCAGCGAAGACCTAATACCAACATTCCTCAAATTATTTCATAAAATTGAAACAGAAGAAACACTACCTAGTTCATTCAATGAAACCACACTTACTCTGATACCTAAGTTACACAAAGACCCAACAAACAAAGAGAATTTCAGATCAATTTAGCTTATGAGTATCAATGCAAAAATAACCAATAAAATTCTAGCAAACCATATCCAAGAATATATCAAAGCCATCATTCACCACAATCATGTAGGCTTCATCCCAGTAATGCAAGGTTGGTTCAATATATGAAAATCCATTAATGTAACCCACTATATGAACAAACTCAAAGAAAAAAAATCACATGATCATCTCCTTAGATGGAGAAAAATAATTTGACAAAATACAACACCCCTTCATGTTAAAAGTATTGGAGAGATCAGGAATTCAAGGCCCACACCTAACCATAATAAAAGCAATATAGAGCAAAACAATAGCCAATATCAAATTAAATGGAGAGATACTTGAAGCAATACCATTAAAATCAGGAACAAGACAAGAATGCCCACTCTCCCCATATTTATTCAATATAGGACCTGAATTTCTAGCTAGAGAAATAAGACAAAAAAAGGAATCAATGGAATACAAATTGACAAAGGCATCAAGGTATCACTATTTGAAGATATGATATGATATTATTATATTATATTATTATATTATTATAAACCAATTTTCAACTCAAAGAAGTATTAAGTCACATTAAATTTATGTATAAATATGTTATTTTGATTCTTTACATATGTTACATCCTTACCACATTTCACCCTACCTCCACTATTCCTAGCAACCCTCTAACTCCTCTCTCCCCCAGATCCACTTCCCCTCTGTTTCCCTACCAAACAAACAAACAAACACCAGGCCTCCCAGCAATATCAATGAAGCATGGTATAACAAAATGCAATAAGTCTAGGCCTTATCATCATATCAAGGCTGGACAAAACCCACTAGGAGAACAGGGATCCCAAAAGGAGGCAAAATATCAAAAATACCGTCACTCCCACTACTAGGAATCCCACAAGAACACCAAGACAAGAAGTTAGACTCCAAAAAATCAAATAACCCCATCAAAAAATGGGGAACTGAGCTAAACAGAGAATTCTCAACTGAGGAAATTAGCAGGGCTGAGAAACACCTAAAGAAATACTCAACATCCCTAGTCATCAGGGAAATGCAAATCGAAACAAGTTTGAGATTCCACCTCACACCAGTCAGA
>CM052716.1:59758121-59795340 GCA_028551405.1 Uromys caudimaculatus
TTGCAGCCCCATGGAGGGAGCAACAGCATCAACGGGCCTGACCCCCCTCCACTGTCATCCTGGAGTTTGGACCACCAACCAAAGAATACACATCTATGGACTAATGGTTCAGACCACATATGTGGCAGAGGATGGCCTCGTTGGTCATCAGGGAGAGAGGAGAGGCCATTGGGCCTGAGGGTGTTAGAGGTCCCAGTAAAGGGGAATGTCAAGGAGGGAATATGGGAATGGGTGGGCTGGTGAGTGGGAGGTGGAATTCCCTCATAGAGGCGGGGAGGGGGAGGGGATAGGGGGGTCTCCAAAGAGGAGACCTAGAAAAGGGGAAACATTGGAAATGTAAATAAAGTATCAAAAATAATTTTAAAAAAAAAAGGAAAAAAAAACATTCAGGTTCCATGATTGTTACTTTAGTTTATTTGAGACCCTCTGCACCCTGAGAGAAGGGGGTAACACCCATGGGTACCACATGCCCTGCCACAAGAGGTCAGAGCAGAAGTAGGCATATCCTTTCCTACTGAGGTCAGACAATGCTGTCCAGATAGGGGGAAAGAATCAAAAGGAAAACAACAGAGTCAGAGACAGTACATGATCCAATTGTTAGGAGACCCATATGAACACCAAGATGCACATCTGCTACTTATATGTAGAGAGTCTAAGTCCAGCCAATACATGCTCTTTGGGTGGTAGTTCAGTCTCTGTGAGTCCCCATGGTCCCAGGTTAGTTGACTCTATGTCTTTTCATGGTTTCCTTGACCCCTTCTGCTCCATGAATCCTTCCCTCCACTCTTCCACAAGACTCCCTGAGCACCATCTAATGTTTGGCTCTGGGTCTCTGCATCCTGCTTCCATCAGATGCTGGGTGAAGCCTCTAAAGAGACAGTAATAGCAGGCTCCTGTCTGCAAGTATGCCAGAGTAGCATATAATAGTGTCATTCCCATTCTATAGGCTACCATTTTGTCCTATTGATGATGTCTTTTATCTTATGGAAGATTTTCAGTATCATAAGGTCCCATTTATTAAGTGGTGATCTTAGTGCCTGAGCTGTTGATGTTCTGTTCAGGAAGTTGTCTCCTGTTCAAGGCTATTCCCTACATTCTCTTCTATTAGATTTTGTGTATCCAGTTTTATGTTAAGGTCTCTGACATACTTGTACTTGGATTTTGTGCAAGATGATAGATTTTTATCTATTTTGCAGTGTTGACATGCAAACATCCAGTTCATTTGTTGAAGATGCTTTCTTTTATTCATTGTATGGTTTTGGTTTTGACCTCTTAATCAAAAATCAAGTGTTTGTAGGTGTAATGGGTTATTTCTCAATCTTTAATTATATTCCATTGATCAACCTGTCTGTTTCTACGTCAATACCATGCAGTTTTTATTGCTATAAATTTATAGTATATCTTGAAATAAACTGCTGGTTGGGCCTCTGAGAAGACAGCCACGCTAGACTCCTGTCTATAAGCGCACCATAGTATCATTAATAGTGTTGAGCCTTAGTGCCTCCCAATGCCATGGATTCCAAGTTGGACTGATCACTGGACCACCTTTCCCTCAGTCTCTCTCCATTTTTGCCCTTGAAGTTCTTTTAGATGGGAAAAAATATGGTTCAGAAATTTTGACTGTGGGTTGACAATCATATCACTCCACTTGAGGATCTGCATATCTACTGGAAGTGGACTCTACAATTTACCTCTCCTCTATTTAGGTCATCTCATCTAAAATCATTCCTCTTAGGTAATAAGAGTCTCTTACATCCCAGGTCTCTGGTACTTTCTAGAGGGACCCTCCCCCACTTCCCACCAACTGAGGCTGAGGCTGCATATTTCAATTCATTCTACTGACCCTTTGGGTTTCTCTCCTAGCCCCACAACCCAACACCTGATCCTGTTATCCTTTTCCCCTCCTGATCCCCTCTTGAACCAAGATCCCTCTCTCTTTCTACCTTCCATGATTATTTTCTTCATCCTTCTAAGTGATATTGAAGCAACCTCACATTTGTTTTTCTGCTTGTTAAACTTCTTAAGCCTTTTTTTTTTTTTGCTAATATCCACTTATTAGTAAGTATATATGATGCATGTCCTTTTACATCTGGATTACCTAATTCAGGATAATATTTTCTAGTTCCATAAATTTGCCTGCAAAACTCATGATGTCCACGTTCTTAATAGCTGAATAATATTCTACTGTGTAAATGAACCACGATTTCTATATCCATTCTTCAGTTGAGGAACATTTAGGATTTTTCCAGCTTATGCTATTACAAATAGGCCTTTATAAACATAGTTGAGCATGTGTCCCTGTGGTATAGTGGGGCATCTTTGGGATATATGCCCAAGAGACTACAGGTGGGTCTTCAAATAGATCTATTTCCAATTTTCTGAGGGATCACCAGACTGATTGCCAGTGTTCTGTTCAAGACATTTTCCCCTGTGCCAATGAGTTCGAGGCTCTTTACCAATTTCTCTTCAACTAGTTTCAGTGTATCTGGTTTGATGATGAGGTCCTTGATCCACTTGGACTTGAGCTTCGGGCAATATGATAAATATGAATATAGTTTCCTTTTTCTACATACAGACTGCCAATTAAACCAGCACCATTTATTGGAGATGCTTGCTTATTTTCCATTGTATGTTTTTGGCTTCTTTGTCAAAGATCAAGAGTCCATAAGGGTGTGGTTTAATTTTGGGGTCTTCATTTCTATTTCATTAATTGAACTGTCTGTCTGTGTACCAATATCATGCAGTATTTATCATTATTGCTCTGTACTACAGCTTGAGGTCAGGTATGGTGATTCCCTAAGAATTTCTTTTATTGTTAGGAATGTTTTTCCCTCTCCTGAGTTTTTTGTTTTCTGTACGAAATTGAGAATTGCTCTTTCCATGTGTGTAAAGAATTGTGTTGGGATTTTGATGGTGATTGCATTGGTAGGATGGTCATTTTTACTATGTTATCCCTACAAGCCTATGAGCATGGGAGATCTATCCATCTTCTGAGGTCTTCTTCTATTTCATTCTTGAGAGACTTTAAGTTCTTGTCATGCAGATCTTTGACTGGTTAAAGTTAAACCGAGATATTTTATATTATTTGATGAAGCCTACTTGATCATGGTGAATGATGGCTTTGATGTGTTCTTGGATATGGTTTGCTAGGATTTTATTGGTTACTTTTACATCAATATTAATAAGTAAAATTGGTCTGAAGTTCTCTTTGTTTGTTGGGTCCTTGTATGATTTATGTATGAGAGTAATTATGGCTTCATAGAGTGAAATAGGTAGTGATCATTCTACTTTATTTTATGGAGATGTTTGAGGAATATTGATATTAGCTCTTCTTTGAATGTCTGGCAAAATTCAGCACTAATGTTATCTGTCCTTGGGTTTGTTTGGTTGGTTGGTTTTGTTTTGCTTTTTGGTTTTCTTGGTTTGTTTGTTGGTTGGTTGGTTTTTTTGTTGTTTTTTGTTTGTTTGTTTGTTTTGTTTTGCTTCGTTTTGTTTTTTGGTTGGGAAAACTTTAATGGCTTCTTCTATTTCCTTAGGGGATATGGGCCTGTTTAGATAGTTTACCTGCTCTTGATTTTACTTTAGTATGTGGTAATTGTCTAGAAAGTCATCCATTTTATCTAGATTTTCCAGTTTTGTTTATTATATGCTTTTGTAGTAAAATCAGATGATTTTTTGAATTTCCTCTGTTTCTATTGTTATGTTTCTCTTTTCATTTCTGATTTTGTTATTTGGATATTGTATTGGGGCCCTTTATTTAGTTTGGCTAGGGTTTATCTATCTTGTTGATTTTCTCAAAGAACCAGCTTTACTTAGTTTTTTGTTTTTTATTATTGTTAATCATTCCATTCATTTACCTCTCAAATGACATCCCACTTCCTGATTACCTCTCCACAAGCCCCCCCCATTCCACAACCTCCCTCTCTTCCTTCCCTTTTGTGTCTGGTTTTGTTGATTCTTTGTGTCATGCTCTTTGTTTATATTTTGTTGAGTTAGGCCCTGAGTTTGACTATTTCCTGCCATCTAATTGGGTGTGTTTGCTTCTTTTTGTTCCAGAGCTCTCAGGGGTGCTGTTAAGTTGCTAGTGTAGAATCTTTCCAATTTCTTTACCAAGGTACTTAGTGCTATGCATTTTTTTTTTTTTTTGCACTTTCATTGTGTCCCAAAAATTTGGATATGCTCTCATCATTTTCATTGAATTTCAGGAAGTCTTTAATTTCTTTCCCTGACCAAATTATTATTGAGTAGAGAGCTGTTCAGTTTCCATGGATATATGGATTTTCTGTTGTTTTTGTTGTTATTGAAGATCAGCCTTAGGCTGTGGTGATCTGATAGGATGCATGGGATTATTTCAATCTTCTTGAATTGGTGGAGGCTTGTTTTGTGTCAGATTATATGATCAGTTTTGGAGAAAGTATCATGAGGTGCTGAAAGAAGGGATTTTATTTTGCTTTAGGGTGAAATGTTATGTTGATATCTGTTAAATCAACTTGATTCATAACATTTGTTAGTTTTAGAGTTTTCCTGTTTAGTTTCTATTTCAATGACCTGTCTATTAGTGAGAGTGGGGTGTTGAAGTCTCTCACTATTACTGTGTGGGGTTTAAGGTGTGCTTTGAGCTTTAGTGAAATTTCTTTTATGAATGTGGATACCCTTGAATTTGGGGCATATATGTTCAGAATTGAGACTTCTTCTTGGTGGATTTTTCCTTTGATGAATATGAAACATCCCTCCTCATCTCATTTGGTAACTTTTGGTTGAAAGTCTATTTTATTAGATAATAGGATGGCAACTCCAGCTTCTTTCTTGGGACCATTTGCTATGAAAATTTTTTCCAGCCTCTTACTCTCAGGCAGTATCTGTCTTTGTTATTGAAGTGTGTTTCTTATATGCAGCAAAATGCTGGATCCTGTTTGCATATCCAGTGTGTTAGCTTATGCCTTTTTATATGTGAATTGAGTTCATTAATAGATAATATAAAATATTTTTGGATAACACCAACTTGCATCTTGGTCATGATATTATGTGCAGGAATAGAAACCCTGACTAAGACAGTAACTCTAAAAAGGTGAAAAATCTGTTTGACAAGAACTTCAACTTTCTCAATAAAGAAATTTAAGAAGATTTCAGAAAATGTAGAGATCTCCCATGCCGCATGGATTGGCAGAATTAACACAATAAGAAGGCCATCCTACTAAAGTAATCTACAGATTTAACACAAGCCCCATCAAAATCCCAACATAATTATTCAAAGACATGGAAAAACCAATTTTCAAATTCATCTGAAAAAGCAAAATCCCAGAATAGTGAAAAAAATCCTTAACAATAAAAGAACTTTTGAGGGAATCACCATCCCTGACCTCAAGCTATACTGCAGAACAGTAGTGTTAAAAATTACATGGTATGGGTACAGAGATAGAGAAGTTTATCAATGAAACAGAGTTGAAGATGCAGAAATAAAACTACACACTTATGGACACATGGTCTTTGACAAAGAAGCCAGAAATATACATTGGAAAAAAAAGAAGTATCTTCAATAAATGGTGCTGGTCTAACTGGCAGTCGGTATGTAGAAAAATGAAAATAGATCCATATTTGTTATCATGCTTAAAGCTCAACGCCAAGTGGATCAAGAACCTCAACATAAAATCAGATACACTGAACCTAAAAGAAGGAAATGGGAAAGAGCCTCAGACTTATTGACACAGGGGGAAATTTCCTAAAAAGAACTCCATTGGCTTAGGCTATAATATCAAGAAGTGGTAAATGGGACCTCATAAAATGGGAAAGATTCCATTACTCAAAGGACACTGTCAATAGGACAAATTGCCCACCCACAGATTGGGAAAAAATCTTCACTAACCCCACATCTGATAGAGGGCTACTGTCCAAAATATATAAAGAACTCAAGAAGCTAACCACAAAGAAACCAAACAACCCAACAAAAAATGGGGTATAGAATTAAACAGAGATTTTACAACAGAGTTTTGGATGGCTGAGAAGTACTTAAAGATATGTTCAAAGTCCGTAGTTATCAGGGAAATGCCAATCAAAACGACCCTGAGTTTCCACCTTAAACCAATCAGAATGGCTAAGATCAAAACCTCAGGTGACAACATATGCTGGCAAGGATAAGAAGAAAGAAAAACACTCCTCCATTGCTCATTGGATTGCAAACTGGTACAACCACCCTGGAAATCAATCTGTAGGTTCTTCAGAAAATTGGAAATAGATGTACCTGAACACCCAGCTATACCACTCTTGGGCATATACCCAAAAGATGTCCCACCATGTCATAGGGGCACATGTTTCACTATGTTCATAGTGGCCTTGTTTGTGATAGCCAGAATCTAGAAACAACCAAGATGTCTCATAAAAGTAGAATGGATACAGAAAATGTGGTTTATTTACACAATGGAATACTACTCAGCTATTAAGAATGAGGACATCATGAATTTTGTAGGCAAATGGATGGAACTAGAAAATACCATCCTGAGTGAGGAAACTCAGACCTGAAAGGACATGCATGGTATGTACTCACTAATAAGTGGAAATAGCCAAAAATACAGAATACCCACAAAACTCAGGAAGGTTAACAAACCGAAAGACCCAAGTGAGAATGCCTTGATCCTACTTGGGATGGAGAAGAAAGCATTCACAGGATATGGTAGGGAGGGGTTTCTGAGTGGGAAAGGGGACAGTCAGGGAAAGAGGGAACATGATCAGGTATTGGGGACAGGACTGAAGTACTGAATGCCAGCAGAAAGAATGGAAACAGTCAACCTCATGAGGTAGGAGGTGCAGGGACCCTAAAGAATGTACCAGAGACCTGGAATGTGAGAAACTCTCAGGACTCAAAGGGAGGGACCTTGGATAAAATGCCCTAAAGTGCAGAGAGGGAACTCATAGCATCCACCTCCAGTAGAAAGATAAGGCATAAAGTGGAGGGATGGGGTTGCCACACCATAGTCAAAAACTCTGACCCAGAATTGCTCAGGTCTGAAAGAGCTACAAGGACAGAATTGGAGAAGAACCTGAGAAGAAGGAGGTCTAATGACAGGCCTAAACTGGGAGACAGCTCAAGGGGAGGCTCCAAGGCCTGACACTATTATTGATGCTATGTTGTGCTTACAAACAGGAGCCTAGCATGATTGTCTGCCAAAAGGTTCAACAAGCAACTGAAAGATTCATATGCAGATATTTACACCCAGCCAATGGATAAAAGCTGTTGATACGTGTGGTTGAATTAGGGAAAAGCTGGAAGAAGTTGAAAAGGAGAGTGACCCTTCAGGAAGACCAGTGGTCTCAAGTAACCCAGACCCCTGAGATTGCTCAGACACTGAGCCACCAACACGGCAGCATAAACTAGCTAATATGAAGTCCCCAACATGTATACACCAGAAGACTACCTGATTTGGACTCAGTGAGAGAAGATGCACCTAACTTTCAAGAAACTTGAGGCCACAGGGGGTGGTAGGTCTGGTGGGGTTAGGAGTGTGGGGACATCCTCTTGGAGATGGGGTGGGGGGTAGACGGTAGCTATGGGATGAGAATGAGTCAGAAGGCAGACCAGGAGGGGGATAAAGACTGGGCTGTAAAAAAAATTAAAGAATGGAAAAAAACTTAAAAAAAAAAAAAAAAGAAAAACAGAAAGACACATACAGAACATATTAAACATCTACATTCTTGTCAAGTTAGGTAAATCTTAAATTAATTTTCTTTATCGTGGGTTTCTCAGAAAATTCAAATCATACTGATTGAGGGGGTGGGGAAATGGAAATATACTTTAAAAGTGGAGTGAAGGACTTGTTTAGAGATGGAGTTGCAATAAAGACAAGATTTCAGAACCTCTTGAAATTGACACTTATGACTTGATTTATTTTAATATTTTGAACTTTTTGGGAAATTTCCAATAGTACTGTTGTTAAGGCCACTTGGGATTTTACATTTTAAAGATAAATTCTTACTCCAATCTATTTGTTCATATCTCATTCATAGATAAAGACAAAATCAAAATATATGCATTTTACAAGAAATAATACACATGGCATTTTGCGGGTTTTAACAGAATTTAAGGACTTCCTAGCTTGGAATTAAAATGGTTAAATTTCTTTTTTCTCTTATAAATTTTAGACAGTATCATTTTACACATAATACCTTTATAGTTAGTCTGCAGCATACCAGAAAAACAAATTAAGCTTTCAAAATACTTACAAGGCATTGCTTTGTTTTGAGAACATAATTTGTTTTTAATGTGTATATTTAACAGAGCATTTTCTTTTTTGTTTTGAATACTTGCAGATTGTTTTTACTTTAGTACAGACCTAAATTAAAATTTTGCTTACAATTGAGTACATCTTTTTTTAATTTAAATTCTATATTTAATCCAAATTAAATTGTGTGCCTGAGAAGCCCCTTCCAAGTAATGAGAACGTGCCTTTATTTTAACAGAGATCAAGCACTTATATTTAAAACTCATGTGAATTGTCTCTTTGGCAATTACCTGAAACCTGTCTCTGAGCTTTTGACATTAAACACTTAATCTCTGTTTCTTGATTTTCAATTAGTATGTTCAACTATCCTACTCCATATTTGATAAGTTGATTAATGAATCACCAGAGCAATTTCAGTCCTGTCAAAATAATGGAGAAGCAATGATATTTGTTCTTACTAACTAAATTTAACATGTTAATTTAGCCTCCAAGGCAGAGTTGTATGCTAGGATTATAAGGAAGGATGTGGCAGGGGAGGGAAAAAAAGGTTCTGTGTCTCCTTAAACATGCCAGAAAAGATACTGGGAGAAAAATTAGATGTGAACATTCCTCAAAGCTTATAACACTCTTACAACTTTTTTTTTTGGTAATTCTGTAATAATGTTATAGAATATTTGGACTTCAAAACTGCTGTAAAACATTAGTTCGTGAATGTCTTCTTCAATTCTTCCACATGCAAAGAATAGCTTTTATTATTTTCATTTGGAGACTGAATGGCCCCCTCCAACTATTCCAGGAGCAAATTACTCTGGGTCAAAAATTTTTTTGTTGTCATGTATACAAGGGCTAGAAGACAGAGATCATAGCATTTCAAAAAATTTTGCATGAAAGAGAAAAAATATCCTTTAAAGAGCAGTGGAAGCAAACATGGAAAAAAACCTTCATGGAAAATCTTAGTACTAATGATAAAATTCTCCCCTTTAATGTTTCAGAGAGGCAAATGAAATGTAGAAATCCTCGTGCTTAAGGGGAGTTTTGTACTTTCATGAAATGTCTTCTGTGTAAGATGACTCAGTGAAAGAGCAGACAGCCAGAAATGAACTTGTTTCTTAGAGTCAGAAATACCAGAAATCCCCTGGACTCCATTGTGAACAGCTGATGAATTATAATATAATATTAGCACAGGTAAAATTTATGAATCTCACAAACTTAAAAACACTTAAAACTTTAATGAATGTGGATGATATTTTGAAAACATCATTCAAAAAAATTACTATTGGCTAATTTTAGCTTTACCACATCAGAAATTAACAAAAGAGTTCTGTAACTCAGTATTGCCACTAAGCAGTCATGAATCAATGTTCTTTTCATTCTTAAAATATCATGAAGTGTACTTCATTTTAGCCAAGCTGAATATTATCAGTTAATCAAAAATGACAGACCTCATCCTCTGATTTCCAATACTGTAGTACATTGGCTAAGTGGGAACCAATTGTTCTTCACCCCCTCTATAAATATATGGAGTTAGTCATATCCTTTAACATGTCTCAGTTCTTGAATGTACTTGTTCACTGTTGGCTGTATTCTATCAATTGATATTACTCTTGCACATTATGTTTTCCACATAATTCCCATTTTTTCAATGACTTTTTTTACCCCTTTTTTCCACTGGAAATAAGGGAGTGTCTCATTGCAAATGAAAAAGTCATTTGCAATTTGTCTCTGAATTCAGAGAACTTCTCTTTTCCAAAATTACCTTACACATTACCTACTTATTCAATATGATCATCTCTCCTGAAGCCTTTCTTTACAACAGGGCCACATGCTGCTTTCTACCATTGTTATTATTGTAAAATATTTCTTAATTTTTTAGCTCTATGTGTTGTGCCATGTTAAATCATTTATTACAACCTGTTAAAATGGTCTGATTACTTATATTTCAATATAAAAAGCTCCACAAGTGATGACTTGAAGTGAAACAATTTTCCATAGACCATCTTATTAAGAGAGATTTATATGTACAGTTCCATTTTAACTTGGCATTACATGTGAAAGACAATGAATTTTCAGCTTACACATAGGAATTAGTTTTCAATGTTGTTTATTTCTAGTTTTTAATTGTCATGATTATTAGGCACATTTTAAAAATGTCATGTGACCCTTTGATACATGTTTAAGTTGCATAATGTCTAATCAGGATAAATCTTATTAATCGCATCAAACATTGGTCCTTAAACCTTTGGTTTTATATATATATATATATATATATATATATATATATATATATATATATATATATATATATATATACACACACATATATATTAAAGTAAAAGGAAGAAATATCTTCTACTGTATCTATGTGATATAGGAGTATGAAAAATAACCAATTCCAACTGAGAAGCCAAATCTTTTATGCTCAGACTCTAATTTAAAGAACCTGACCTAAGTCTGAATTCAGGTTAATTAACAGGCTGGTATCTAGCCCCTCAACAAAATCCAAGCCTAGCTCCAGTCTCTAGGCTAATCCTCAACTAGACCAGAGTTTCCAGGTTACACCCTCAACAAGACCAGCTTATCCAGGTTATTCCCCCAAAAAACCTACAACCCCAGGATGACTCCCAGTATCAGCCAGTGCTTCCCACTCACCCCTCACTTGTTGCTTACTATAAATCCTTGCCCTGGTATATATCTGGGGCTCCCCCACCACCAAAACTGTCCTGTATGATGGTCTTGCATTGGAGAGGCCGGGTTACTGGAATAGAATAAAACCCTGCTGTGAATTGCATCAGATCAGCTCCTGTCTGTTTTTTGGGGGGATCATTTATATTTCCCTGACACTACACAATGTGATCCATGAGTATCAGGGAGGTTCCATGGAAGGAACAATGTTTGAATGAACCTTCTACAAAATGATCAGGAGGCTGAAGTATGCATCAAGAAGCAGCAATATTAACAGTAAATCCCTATACCTGGTTATTAGCCAATTCATAAAGGCACTCATAGTTTTTTGAGTGAATCTCCATACACTATATTAGACAGTCAAAGATGAAGTCAATTCATGGTAAATGAAATTAGGTTAACAAAACCTCTACTAAACTATTTTAATGTGACTGTACTTTTATATCACAAAATTTTTGGTGTTATTTAAATGTTTGATTAGTATCTAGAGTTATGCATGTTTTAACATATATTATACTTTAGAATATATGAAGACATTTCTAGATTAATTTCTGTTACAGCTGGAATTTTTCATAATCATACAGCATGAAGAAAAATAATTGTAAATGCGGATGAAGCAGGATTGGCCAAATAATAGTTGCTGAGACTGTGTTTGGCATGCGGAAGTTCCTTGTTCTAGTCCTTATGTTTGTCCATACTAGAGAATACTGCAATTATAAAATCCAGTCTTATTGAATTGATGTCTATTATATTTAGTATAAACATCTGTAATAGAGAAAATATGTACTGGTCTATCTACTAATATTTTGAAAGTGAGATATTTGATATGAAAATAATACATGTAACTAAATGCATCTATAAACACTTCTGTGACTGTAAAAATATGTTCCATTTTTGGTACTTGGAAATAGAGGAAAACATTTCATTTTAACTGCTTTAACTTTATATTGTACTGCTTTGTCCAAGAGAAAACACATTTCTTCCTGAAGTTCTCATCTAAGCATATGAGTGTGCCTGACATTTCTACCTTAGATTATATTAACTAGGTTCTGTGTCAGTTGCCATTACCAATACTCATGAAGTGTTGAAAAAATTTTAGTAGTGGCAGCAGGTGCAGAGGATTAGATTGCCTACTTAAGTAACTCTAAAGAATACTTTACAGTTTGTTTTAAAAAAAATGATGTTTCCTTTCTGTAAAGAGATCACACATATATACAGGCCTGAGTGGAAATACCACATAGGCTAAATACTGTGTGAATCCCCTAGTAGAGAATGTTGAAAACCAAAGCATAATTCTTATTTTGGAACCTTAGTATGGCTTATGATATAAAATCAGTAGTTTAAAATGTCAAAAATAATTTTTGATTCATAAAGGAGTTTTTATCTCTGTTATAGGTCCTGTGCATCTGAAAAAAAAGAGAAATGGCCTTAATATAAATGTTGTCTAGCTACAACTATCTAGTACAAAACTTTGGAATTGAAATATCTTATATTCAGTGTGTTTTTCCTGTGACCATTATTTGGGGCACTATTTTACATGTACAATAGCCATCTTATGTTTAAAAAAATGACGTCCCATTTATCAATTGTTGATCTTAGAGCCTGAGACATTGGTGTTCTGTTCAGGTGCAATTGTCTTTTGTATCAAAATATTCAAGGTTGTTTCCCCTTTCTCTTCTGTGAGATTTAGTATATCTAGCTTTATGTTGACCCACTTGAACTTGAGTTTTGTGCAGGGTGATGAATATGAACCTATTTGCATTCTTCTACATGCAGACATCCAGTTAGACCAGACTCATTTGTTGAAGATACTTTCTTTTTTCCATTGTATGATTTTGCCTTCTTTGTCAAAAATCAAGTGTCCATAGGTATGTGGTTATTTTTCTGGGTCTTTGTTTGGATTTCATTGATCAACCTGTCTGTTTATGTACCAATACTATAAAGGTTTTTTTAGTTTAGTTTTGTTTTTTGTTGTTGTTTTTGTTTTTGTTTGTTTTATTACTATTGCTCTGTAGTACAGTTTGAGGTCAGGGATAGTGATCCCCCAGAAGATTTTTTTATTGTTCAGAATTGTTTTGCCTTTCCTGGGTTTTTGTTTTGCCTTATGAAGTTGGGAATTAATTTTTCAAGGTCTGTAAAAATTGTGTTAAAAGTTTGATGGAGATTTCATTGAATCTGTAGATTTTAGTAAGATGGCTATTTTAACTTTGTTAATCCTACCTATCCATTAGCATTAGCATGGGAGATCTTTCCATCTTCTGGTATCTTCTTTAATTTCTTTCTTCAGGTACTTGAAATTCCTGCCATACACATCTTTTACTAGCTTAGTTAGAGTAACACAAAGATATTTTATATTATTTGTGACTATTGTGATGGGTGCTGTTTCCCTAATTTCTTTCTCTCTCCATTTATCATGTGTATAAAGGATGGCTACTGATTTTTTTCAGTCCTTCTCTCTAACTTATTTTTTATTAATCATTCCATTCATTTACATCTCAAATGATATCCCACTTCCTGCTTACCCCTCTACAAACCCACCATCCCACATCTGCCCTCTCTTCCCTCCCCTTTGCCTCTATGAGGGTGCTCATCCACCTACCCACCCTACCCCTCCAGCATCCCCCTATGCTGGGGCATCCAACCTCTACAGAACCAAGGGCCTCCCCTCCCCTTGATGTCAATCTTTTGCTACATATGTATCTGGAGATATGGATCTCTCCTTGTGCACTCTTTAGTCTAGTTGCTGGGAGGACTGGGTAGTTAGCCATTCAATGTTGTTCTTCTTATGAGGTTGCAATCCCCCTCCACCCCTCCAGTGCTTCTGCCAGCTCCCCCTCCAGGGTCCCTGAGCTCAGTCTGATGGTTGGCTCCAAGCATCTACATCTGCATTGGTCAATTGCTGGCTGAAACTCTCAAGGAACAGCTTCATCAGGTTCCTGTCAACAAGTGCCTTTTGGCAATGGCAACAGTGTCCGATTTGATATCTGCAGACAGGATGGATTCCCAGGTGGGGCAGTCTCTGAATGGCCCTTCAGCTTCTGCTCCATTTTTTGTCCCTGTTCTTCCTTTGGATAGGAACTTTTTGCTATGAACATAGTGGAGCATGAGTCCTTGTAATGTGTTGGAATATATTTTGGGTATATGCTCAGTAGTGGTATAGCTGGCTCCTCAGGTAGAACTATATCCAATTTTCTGAGGAACTGCCAGACTGATTTCCAGAGTTATTATTTATTATTATTACAAGTTGTAATTTATTATATGTTTTATAAAGAACTAAAGGAAAGGAACTTGAAGACCTTCACCTCAATGGCCAGTGTTTAAAAAGCTCAAGATACTAACTATTCTGATTTTATCATCACATATTATGTATGTGCCAAATTATCACCCATACTCTATAAATATGTATATTTGTCCTGCCGGTTTGAAACTGTGCCTTGAGCAGACCTTGGGCGCTGGCTTCGCACCCAGTTCCACAACACCCAGAGGAAGCTCAACTCCCAGGTGTCCTAATATGCCCATAATCACAGGCGAGGAGGTCACAACATCTGCCCCAACACCCATAGTAACTTGGACCCGCCAGGATCTAGGGACACAGGAACCCCTGCCTAGCCAGTGAAATGGGTTCCTTCCAGTTTGAACCTGTACCCAGAGCAGACCTGGGGTGCTGGATCCATACCTACCCTTCCAATATTCAGAGGGAGCCCAACTCCCAGGATCATAGGTTCAAAGAATCAAAGAGAAAGTTTGACTCCCAGGTAATTGGACACACCCAGGAACACTGGAGCTCTGACACACTCAAGATCACAGCTGAAGCCACAAAATCTTTCCCAACACGCAGTATAACTGGGACCCCCACAGCAACCAGGGAAACACGAACCCCTGCTCAGCCAGAGGCAGAGTTCCTTCCAACTTACATCTGTGCCCAGAGAAAACCCAGGTCTCTGGCTCCCCACTCACCCCTCCAACACACGGAGAAAGTTTGACACCCAGAAGCTCTGACACAACTGAATCTCAGGAGCTTGGTCATGCCAGGATTACAGGATCACATAGGCAGCTTGACTCCTAGGAGCTCTGACACACCCAGGATCTCATGATCACAGGATCCCAGAATCACAGGATCAGAGAGACAGCTGGACTCTGGGGAGTTCTGACACAACCAGGATCATAGGAAGGACAGGCAGAGACAGCAAGGGCAGGTAACACTAGAGATAACCAGATGGCGAGAAGCAAGCACAAGAACATAAGCAACAGAAATGAAGGCTACTTGGCAACATCAGAACCCAGTTCTCCCACTACATCATGTCCTAGATATCCCATCACACCAGAAAAGCAAGATTCTGATTCAAAATCACATCTCATGATGATGATAGGGGACTTAAAGAAGGACATAAATAACTCTCTTAAAGAAATACAGAAGACTCTAAGTCCTAGCCAGAGCAATTAAACAACAAAAGAAGGTCAAAGGGATACAAATTGGGAAAGAAGTGAAAATATCACTATTTGCAGATGACATGATAGTATACTTAAGTGACCCCAAAAATTCCTCCAGAGAACTCCTATAGCTGATAAACAGCTTCATAAAACTGGCTGGATACAAAATGAACACAAACAAATCAGCATGCTCCACTCAAAGGGTAAACAGGCTGAGAAAGAAACTGGGGAAATGACACCCTTCACAATAGTCACAGATAATATTAAATGCATTGGTGTGACTCTAACCAAGCAAGTGAAAGATCTGTATGACAAGAACTTCAAGCCTCTGGAGAAAGAAATCAAAGAAGATCTCAGAAGATGGAAAGATCTGCCATGCTCATGGATTGGCAGGATTAATATAGTAAAAATGGCCATCCTGCCAAAAGCAATCTACATATTCAACACAATCCCCATCAAAATTCCAACTCAATTCTCCATAGAGTTAGAAAGAGCAATTTGCAAATTCATTTGGAATAACAAAAAACCCAGGATAGCTAAAACTATTCTCAACAATAAAAGAACTTCTGGGGGAATCACCTTTTCTGACCTCAAGCTGTATTACGGAGCAATAGTGATAAAAACTGCACGGTATTGGTACAGAGACAGGCAGGTAGATCAATGCAATAGAATTGAAGAAGCAGAAATGAACCTACACACCTATGGTCACTTGATCTTTGACAAAGGAGCTAAAACCATCCAGTGGAAAACAGACAGCATTTTCAACAAATGATGCTGGTTCAACTGGTGGTCAGCAGATAGAAGAAGCTGGAAAGAACCCAGATGTCCTTCAACAGAGGAATGGATACAGAAAATATAGTACATTTACACAGCAGAGTACTATTCAGCTATTGAAAACAATGAATTTATGAAATTCTTAGACAAATGGATGGAACTAGAAAATATCATCCTGAGTGAGGTAACTCAGTCACAAAAGAACACACATGGTATGCAGTCATTGATAAGTGGATATTAGCCAAAAAGCTCAGATACCCAAGATACAATTCACGGTCCACGTGAAGCTCAAGAAGAAGGAAGACCAAAGTGTGGATGCTTCAGTACTTCTTAGAAGGGGGAGCAAAATATTCACAGGAGGAAATATGGAGACAAAATGTGAAGCAGAGACTGAAGGAAAGGCCATCCAGAGACTGCCCCACCTGGTGATCTATCTCATATACAGACATCAAACCCAGACACTATTGCTTGCTGACAGAAGCCTGATATAGCTGTCTTCTGAGAGGCTCTTCCAGAGCCTGGCAAATACAGAGGCAGATGCTCACAGCCAACCACTGGACTGAGTGTGGGGTACCCAATGGAAGAGTTAGAGGAAGGACTGAAGGAGGTGAAGGGTTTTGTATCCTATAGGAAGAACAACAATATCAACCAACCAGACCCCCCAGAGCTCTCAGGAACTAAACCACCAACCAAAGAGTAGACATGGAAGGTCCCAAGGCTCCAGCTGCACATGTAGTAGAGGATTGCCTTATTGAACATCAGTTAGAGGAGAGGCCCTTGGTCCTGGGAAGACTTGATGTCCCAGTGTAGGGGAATGCCAGAGTGGTAAGGTGGGAGTGAGTGGGTGGGTGGGGGAGCACCCTCATAGAAACAGGGGGAGGGAGATCAGATACATGGTTTCCAGGGGAAACCAGGAAAGGGGATATCATTTGAAATGTAAAGAAAGAAAATATCCAATAAAAAAATAAGTATAATTATTATAAATAAGTAAAAGCTTGCAATTAAAAAGAAAATAGGAGGGATAATATCATCACTTTTAGGAATTCAAATGAGTGCACAGAATTTCAGTTATTTTAATACTGGGATTTCACTGTACATAGGCACCTCTGGTAAATCAGAGCTGATAAAGAAAACTCTGATGGAGCCAAACGTGGTAAGTCTCATATCTTCAGCAAGACTGTACATTAGATAGGTGCTCTTGATTTATCCAATGACAGTTCAGATTCCAGATGCATGACCAGATCTAGGGAAGACAAAGACACAATGAAAACTGTCGAACTGTACTGTACTGAGAGGGTGCCTTGGGCAGTCAACTGAATCACTGAGAAGAGAAAAACACACAGAGAAATCATTCCAGATTTACCAGTGCCAACTCTTCCATAGGCCTGAGCAAGGCAAAGTTAGAAGAGTTCATAGGAACACATCAGCCCTGCAGCAGAAGGTCTATTTGACCATGCAACAGGATAGTGCTGGGGAGGAGCAAGAAACTGGAAGGCTGAGAGCAGAAGGCTGGAAGGCTACTGCGCTGTGGCTTACCACTGCAGTGCTTCAGCAGTGGATACACATCGGACCCAAAGAACTGACTGTCTCCAAGTCATGTTTCTAAAATGTGAGTTTTATCTGGAGACATACAGGAGTGCTTAGGGAGGACTTGAACCTTTGCCACTTAATAGCAGGGTGACAATGTAAGAACAAGGAATTCTGTCTGTTTCTACATTTGTACAGTAGAGATAATATATTGTTATTGTGGCTGTGAGGATTGTGGTGATATGCTTTCAGAGAGCAAATTATCTTTTATTATACAGTATTCAAACTGTAAGCAATTCTAACTGAAGTTTATTAGGTTTTTAGGTACTTCTGGGGCACCTTTGTTCTAAGTGGTTTAATATGTAAAGAGTCTAACCCTTCCCTACAGGATCATGCTGAGGTGTGTATTGTTGGTTCTATTGTTCTGAAGAGGGAACTGGGATGAAAGCCACCTCTCCAAGGTTACAGCAGGGGCAGAATAGCATTTGAAGAGCTCCTGGAAAAGATAAATGGCCTTAAATAACATAAAACACCATTCAGGCATCAGGGAAATGGAATGACAACTGCCATTGTCACTAGAGTCATTACAACTATTTATCTACGGAAGTTTGGATGGACTAGTAGATAAGTAGAATGTACTAAATAAAAATAACTAATTTCACGTGATATGTCAATTAATGTGAACTCTACTTACAGTATTTGGTTATATGGCACATAGATTTAATCTCATTTTTTCATAAAACATCATTTAAACAGTGATGCTTAGGATTAATTCTTTTAAATATTTCATCTTTGTTTATTCATTCTGCGGTAACATTATAGCATAAGCTCAGTGTTTTATAAAACATAGAAAGCCATTTCTATGGATGCTGATAAATCAAATATTAAGCTGCCAATAGTTATAGTGATTGTTGAAGTTCTGTTATTCATAAATGGCTTTTTTCTCCCAGATCCTTCATGAAGAGAGGGAAGGTTCCCTTGGGTGTGTTACATAAGAGCACTGTATCCATCCATTCATGAGAGCTTTGGCCTTGAGAACCAAGCATCTCCCAAAGGACTCCATATCTCACTTTCATCACACATAGTGGTTAGGAATGTTAATTCACTATCTGAGAATCAAATTGACACAATGGAAGTAATCTCTTGCGTAGGCCTGTGAAGTCTGTGGTCATTGCATTCCATCCCTATAACAAAATTCCAGATAAGCAACTTAAAATATTAGTTCTTGGTTTCACATATCTAAGTATCTGGTTAAAAGGCTCGACTGGTGATGAAGAACAGTGTGCCAAGCAGTAAGTGGTAGAGCAAAACTGCTTACTCTCTGGCTTCCAGGAAGTAATGCGGGAGATGCAGCGTCAACGTGTACCTATCAGCAGTGCATCTTCAATGACTTTCTCCCACTAACTAGGCCAATCCTAGTTTCACCGTCTCCCAAGAGGCCATAAATCCACAAACAGGTGGATTCATGGAGTAAAAGCTCATACAACATGTATGGAGTGTTACTACTCAAAGTTCCCAGCTCCTAACACTCCTAAAGTGGGGACCATGTTCATTCAACATACATCTTTCAAAGTACAGTTACATCCAAACACCAAGTCTATGTACTCAACCATATGTCAATTTAAAAAAAGAACCAAAGTTCTCTATTTTGTATTTATTTCCTTCTAGAACCATCTTGATTCAGATAGTCCTCCATAAAATAGTGACTGTCTCAGAGAATCAGTAAACTTAAATTTCATGCTTAACTTAGTGGAGACTCTCAGTAACTATTGCCTCATACTAATGCATCATTTCAAGTTGATTTTCTTTTAGAAATTATAAAGAAATGATAATTGTCTAAGGTACACAAAAATGTTCAAATTATCCAAACTGAGTATGATACAGGAATTTTCATCCTAGGTAAAGATCAATTATAGCGATGACTTATGACTCCTAAGCTTTACTTTTAAGAATTATAAATTTTATAAGATGCAGTCTTTTGCTCAGTTAACTCTTTAGAAAATGATGTATGGATCAATTAAGGAGTACCATAGACCTTGTAATATGTTGGAGTATCTTTTGGGTATATACTCAGTAGTGGTATAGCTGGCTCCTCAGGTAGAACTATATCCAATTTTCTGAGGAACTGCCAGACTGATTTCCAGAGTTGTTGAACCAGTTAAAAATACCATGAGCAATGGAGGAGTGTTCCCCTTTATTCATATCCTCGCCAGCATCTTCTGTCACCTGAGTTTTTGATCTTAGCCATTCAGATTGGTGTGAGGTAGAATCTTGGGGTTGTATTGATTTACATTTACCTACTGACTAAGGATGTTGAACATTTCTTTAAGTGCTTCTCAGCCATTCAAGACTCCTCAGTTGAGAATTCTCGGTTTAGCTTTGTACTCCATTTTTAATAGGGTAATTTGGTTCTCTGGAGTCTAACTTCTTGAGTTCTTTGTGTATTTTGGCTGTTAGTCCTCTATTGGATGTATGGTTGGTAAAGATCTTTTCCCAATCTGTTGGTTGCTGCTTTGTCCTATTGAAAGTGTTCTTTGCTTTATAGAAACTTTGAAATTTTATGACGTCCCATTTTTCAATTGTTGATTTTACAGCATAAGCCATTGGTGTCCTGTTCAGGAACTTTTTCCTGTGTCCATCTGTTCAAGGTTCTTCCCCACTTTATCTTCTATTAAATTCAGCATATCTGGTTTTATGTAGAGGTCCTTGATCCACTTGGACTTGAGCTTTGTACAAAGAGACAATAGATCAATTTTCATTCTTCTATGGATCAATTTTCATTCTTCTATATTCCAAACACGACTTGAGCCAGCACCATTAATTGAATATGCTGTCTTTTTTCTACTGGATAGTTTTAGCTTTTTTGTCAATGATCAAGTTACCATAGATGTTTGGGTTCATTTCTGGGTCTTCAACTCTATTTCATTGATCTTTTTGTCTCTGTACCAATACTATGCCGTTCTTATCACTTTTATATTTAGTACAGCTTGAGGTCAGGGATAGTAATTATCTCAGAAGTTCTTTTATTGTTGAGAATATTTTTCACTATCCTTGGTTTTTTATTATTCCAAATGAATTTGAGACTTGCTTTTTCTAATCTATGAAAAGTTGAGTGGGAATTTTGATGGGAATTGCAGTGAATCTTGGAGATTGCTTTTGGTAAGATGACTATTTTTCCTATATTAATCTTTTCAATCCATGAGCATGGGAGATTTTTCCATCTGCTGAGTTCTTTAATTTCTTTCTTCAGGGACATAAAGTTCTTGTCATACAGATTTTTCACTTGCTTGGATAGAGTCACACCAAGGTATTTTATATTATTTGTGACTATTGTGAAAGGTGTTGTTTCCTTAATCTCTTTTTCATCCCATTTATCCTTTGTCTAGAGGAAGGCTACTGATTTCTTTGAGTTAATTTTATATCCACTTTGCTGAAGTTGTGTAAAAGTTGTAGGAGTTTTCTTGTAGAATTTTGGAGATCACAAATGTATACTACCATAACATTAGGAAATAGTGACACCTTTATTTCTTCCATTCCAATTTGTATCCCCTTGATCTGTTGTTGTAGGTGTGGGGAGAGACAGGAGAGAGACCCCGAGTTTCAGGAGAATGAATGGAAATCTACACCTTCTTGGAGTAGGGAATAGAGGGTAGGAGAAATCTTTATGAAGTTCTAGACTTGAGATGGGCGAGACTCCCAGGAGTCAATACTGATGACTTCAGTCAAGATAACATTGGGGATATGGAACCGAAGAGGCCACCTCCTGTGACTAGATAGGACCCCAGTGGAGGAATAAGAACCCACCCATAATATTTTCAAGCCAAAATTTGCCCTGTTTAAAAGAAATGTAGGGACAAAGATTGAGCAAAAACTGAAGGAATGACCAACCACTAACCCGCCCAACTTTAAATCTATCCCCTGGGCAATCACCAATCTCTGACATTATTATTATTGTTATTATTATTGTTGTTGTTTTACTTATTCACTTTCCATACTGCTCACTGCCCTCCTTCCTGGTCATCCCCTCCGACAATCCTTTCTCCATCTTTCTTCCATTCTCCTCTGGCACTTCCTCTCCTACTGAGGCTAGACAGTGCACCCCAGCTAGTATACATTATTAATGATACTCTGTTATAATTGTTGACAGCAAGCTCACTTAACTGTCCTCGGAGAGATTCTATCAAGCAACTGACTGGTACAGATGCAATTGTCCACAACCAAACAATGGACAGACATCAGGGAGTCTTATGTAACAGTTGTGGAAAGGATTGAAGGCCCCGAGGGTATGAGGACCCCACAGAAAAACCAACAGAGTCTACTCACCTGGACACCTGGGAGCTCTCTGAGTTAAGCCACCAACCAAAAATCATTCATGAGATGGAATGAGGTCCCCAGCATATATGTAGCACAAATGCAGCTCAGTCTCCATGTGGATCCCCCAACTGGAGGAGACGTTCTCCCTAAAGCTGTAGCCTGACTATTGTATTCATTTCCAAACATGGCTGCCTTCTCTGTCCTTAGCGGCATAGAATATAACTCATCTGGCAGAGACTTGATATTCCAGGGTTGGGGGTCCATCATCTCATTAGAGAATATGTGGTGGAAATTGGGAAGTCTCTATGTGATTCAGGCACAGGAGGGAGCAGCATTTAGTATCTAAATAAACAACTACAAACAAAAACAAACTAAGAGAAACAAAACCATAAATTGTGACATGAAAAAAGTTATGGCAAATAGCTTTAATATTTAATGAGAATTTTTTTTTCCTGAAACAATTGATAAAACCTTTCTTTAAATCTAACTTAATAAAAAAGTTGTCTTTTAGCAAACTTTGTATACACTGTACATGAAATGATGCCTAAAATGTCAAGAATAAAGTTCATAGGCACACAATGCATGCTGTTACAAACATGCATACTATTTTTTGTAATTTAGGTAAAGTTTCCATGGTGAACTGTATTCAAATATAATGAAAACTAGAAAATAACTATAACAAAATAAAATGCATGTTAAACTTAGCTGACTTTGTAAATTCCCTTTTATTAATATATAATTAAATTAGACTGGTGTTGGAGATTTTTTTTTTCTGGTAAAACAATAGAAAAGTGACATGTTCTTACATTACACCCTTACTGGAGAAATCTCTACATATCTGACAATGAATAATAAAGGATTAGAAAAAAATGTGAGTTTTTTTGTTTGTTTGTTTGCATATTAGCCTGTGCAAGACTTTAAAGATAATAATTATAGCCACAGTTTAAACACATCCATGTAAATGTTATATTTTGTTGCTTATTCATAAATGACATATATTTATTTATCTTTTTGCCTATCCTGTAAATAGTGTTCACAATCTTCACTTAAGGTAATTTATTTATTTTTCTTGTTTTCTTTCTTTCTTTCTTTCTTTCTTTCTTTCTTTCTTTCTTTCTTTCTTTCTTCTTTCTTCTTTTTTCTTTTTGAGATAAAATTTCATAATATAATTCTTGCTGTCCTAGAAATCAGTACACAGATTAGGCGAGCCTTAAACTTAGAGTTGATCAGTTTGCCTCTGTCTCACCAGTGGTGGGATTAAAAGTGTGTGCCTCTATGCCTGGGTAACTCTACATAATTTGCATTTTCTTGTTTTTTTTCTTTGCATATTGAGATTATACTACTTTTAATTCATTAGATTTCTCTCACATAAATTAAAATATTATTGATTTTTCAAAAAAGATTAAATTCATGCCTAAGACATTATTATTTCACAAAAATCTACTCTGACCTCTAGACGTTATAGTCGCCGCACTTACTTTATGTTATTCCCCATGAACTTTGCTGAGTACAGAAGATATTCATATAAGAAAGTGATTTTCTTTTTGAAAATGTATCAGTAATCTCAGGAAAGGCAAAATTAAGGCTTGAAATATATTTCCTTCTCTTGGCTAATTTTGATTTTGTCAAACTAAGCAATATTGTCCAAGTATTAAATTCAAAACAAAATAAAAACAAAAATATCTATGACCTGAATTATTCCTGAATATACCAAATCGTGAATACATGAAACAACCTTCTTAAATTGGGAGTGACAAATGCCATTGACTCTCCACTATTAAGCAATAGTAGAGGGGAATAAAAAGAAGACAGATGAGGCTTCAAAGATAGTCTGGTGGGCCACAGGTTTTGCAGAATATGCATGACAGAATGAGTTCAGATAGCCAAAAGTATCTCTAATACATGAATCCCCACAGGCATAAATATCACACAGAGATATAACACACACACACACAAACACACACACACACACACACACACACACACACACACACATTGAAGATAGATTAAAAGATATTTGAAGTGGAAATTTCCGTTTTCTTTGGAGACTCAATTGTGTTTTTTTTTCTGGAAACTGTCTTATGAGAGGACATTTTTGTTGAGAACCGACTCATGGTGTTTTTCTGGAAAAGGGGCATGTGATGTTTGCTTGAGTGAATACTTGAGAGAACACATGACGTTTGGAAAGGGTATATATAATATAAACCAACAGAGAGTGGGTAATGCTGTGTGGCATTGGTTTGGCTTACCACTCTTTGCTGGGCTTTATTGGGCTTCGCTGACAATAGTCTTTGCTGATGATACTGTGACATTGGTTTGCCTTGCCTTCTTCACTGACTTCAAAGAGAGAAACATACCAAAAACCTTCTGATATTCTGGCAGATTCTTGTTGTTTCCATGGTCTCAGAATGATTGGCTGAGTCTCACAGTTTTTTTTCTGGATTGAACTGCCATTGATGACTCTCAAATAGTATTTGTGAGTGGATTGGGCTACTGCTGCTGATTTATGTGAACTGAATTTCTGCTATCTTGACAGTGAAGATTGGAATGGCTCGAAAGAACTATTTCTAAACAGGTTCACATTCTCCTTTGCTCTTTTAACCTTTCCTTTGCAGTATCTGTGGTGGGTGGTGGGCTAGAGGGGATGTTAAAGCATTTAAGACCCTTTATTAAAATAGGTCTTGAAAAATATAAGCCTACAGACATTTATTATCTTCAATGTAAAAAACAATGGAAGAGTGAAACAATGGTGATGTTATTATACATGCTAACAAAAACCAGGAAAATCTTCAATGGGGTTATCATCTCTAGACAGAGAACTACAGAAAATTATTGTGTGGGTTATTTAGACATGTGTATTTATCCTGTTTCTGTTGAAAAGAAAATAGAAGAATTTAGGTATCAAAATAAACTGGGAAATAGATATTGGTCTATAATTGTAAAGGTTAATTAGCAGTTTGGGTATCAACAAGATTTATGTAATTATGACTACTAAAAGGTAAGTCAATTTCATTGTTCCTTGCTTAGCTTTAGGCATTAGCACATGGCTGGAGTGAATGATATCTTAGACCATTTTCTTTGTATAATGACTACAAATCAAAACAATCATTTTTTATGTGTCACTGACTTATGCTATAATATTCTGCTGAGTATTGTTGCTGTTGTTGTTGCTGTTGAAGATAATGGATTTTCCATTATTAAAGACTTTAGCATCTTGATCATTTTCTATTTATGTTGTTGAGAATAATATGGATATTGTCATTTACATACCATCTAAGGGATGGGAATTGCTTTGCTTGGTTCAAGTTATTACAATTCACAGACCCATACAGTGTGTATCACTTTTGTTTGCTTTTCTATATGTTCTTTGTAAAATGTTCAAAATGTATGATGTTGTTTACTGGTTCCATACTGAGATTGTTTCTATAATGGAAGACTAAAGGGACCAAATTTTAGCTTTCTGTTTTTCTTTTTTAGATCAGGTATTTCTACTTTCTTATCTATAAATAAATATCAATACTTAAGCCATCTCATAGTAAATACTTACATCTCAAAAGAGAAAGGAATTTCCTCTGTAAAAGGAACTGTCTACAGGGGACATTAGAAGCATCTTTTTTGTTCTGAAATTAGGAACCATGTTGTCGCTCTAAAACAGGGAATAGTTTTCCAGGCAGAGGCTTGTTTCATTCCTTTTACCTTACCACAATTCTGTGGTCTTCAGTTGCAAAATTTCTGATGCCAGCATAGGTAACTGGTGGAATATAATTAGGTTGATATAATATGAGACGTTTTTAACCAGTATGTTTTTAAATCAAGTAAGAATGGAAAACAATTTAACTGAAGAGATTGTAGGTAAAGTAATGTATTTAAAAATAGCAGTAAACATCTTGAGTTATTCCTTTGCAGCCTCGGCTTGCCTTGCCAGTCAGACATGGTCCAGGCCTTTCCTGCTCGGAACTACTTCTTGGCTTTTCTGTCAAGATACCTGACAAAGTGCACAATGGAGAGGAAGAGGTGGAGACCATTGCATTTCAGTCTGAAATCGCCCAGCTCATCTCCCTCATCATCAACAAAAAAGGAAATTTTCCTTTGGGAGTTGATTCCAAATGCTTCTGATGTCTTGAACAAGATTAGGAATGAAAGTCTGATAGACCCTGAAAGAGCTGACAATTGACATCATTCCCAACCCTCAGGAGTACACACTGGCTTTGGTAGATAGAGACATTGTCATGATCAATCTGACCTCATAAATAGTTTGGGAACCATTGCTAAGTCTGATACAAAGGCATTAATGGGAACTCTCCAGGCTGGTGCAGATATCTCCATGATTAGGCAGTTTGGTGTTGGATTCTATCTGGCCTATTGAGTGGCAGAGAGAGTGGTTATGATCACAAAGCACAATGATGATGAGCAGTATACCTGGGAGTCTTTTGTGAGTGAATCCTTCACAGTTTGTGCAGACAATAGTCAGCCCATCGGCCAAGGTACCAAAATGATCCTTCCCCTCAGAGAAGATCAGGCAGAATACTTAGAGGAGGAAGGGTCAATGAAATGGTAAAAAAAACACTCACAGTTCATCAGCTATCCACATCACCCTCTACTTGGAGAAGGAATGAGAGAAGGAGATCAATGACGATGAGGCAGAGGAAGAGAAAGGTGAGAAAATGGAGGAAGATAAGGATGATGAAGAGAAGTGGAAGATTGAAGATATGGGATCTGACAAGAAGAATGACAGAAGCAAAGATAAGAAAAAGAAAATGAAGACTA
The DNA here is from genome assembly GCA_028551405.1 of Uromys caudimaculatus. Taxonomy (NCBI): domain Eukaryota; kingdom Metazoa; phylum Chordata; class Mammalia; order Rodentia; family Muridae; genus Uromys; species Uromys caudimaculatus. The sequence continues at coordinate 59,784,830 of CM052716.1, forward strand.
AGAAGAAATATATTGATCAAGACTAGGTGAATAAGACTAAGCCTATTTGAACCAGTAACCTACATTACATCATTCAAGAGGAATATGACAAGTTTTCAAGAGACTCACCAACGATTTGTGAAGACCACTTGGCAATCAATCACTCCTCTGTAGAAGGTCAATTGGAATTCAATGCATTGCTCTTCATTCCCTGGCAAACACCCTTTGATATTTTTGAAAACAACAAGCATAATGTCAAACTATATGTCTGACATGTGCTCATCATGGACAGGATAATGAGCTGATACCTGAATACTTCAACTTTATTGATGGTGTGGTTGACTCTGAGGACCTGTCCTTGAACATTTCCTGAGAAATGATCCAGCAGAGCAAGATCCTGAAAGTTATCAGCAAAAACATTATGAAGACATGCCTTGAGCTCTTCTCTGAGTTGGCGAAAGACAAAGATAATTACAAGAAATTTGGTGAGGAGTTTTCCAAGAATTTAAAGCTTGGAATCCATGAAGATTCCACTAACCATCTTTGCCTCTCTGAGCTCCTTCCCTATCACACCTCTCCATCTGGAGATAAGATAACTTCCCTGTAAGAGTATGTGTCTTACATGAAGAAGACACTGAAGTCTACTATTTCACTGGTGGGAGCAAAGAGCAAGAGGCCAATTCTGTCATTGTGGAATGTGGGCAAAAGTGGGGCTTTGAGGTAGTGTATATGACTCAGCCTACAGATAAGTACTGAATGCAGCAGCTCAGGGAATTTGATGGAAAGAGCCCAGTCTCAGTGACTAAGGAGGGCCTGGAGCTACAAGAGGATGAGGAAGAGAAAAAGAAAATGGAGGAGAGCAAGTCAAAGTTTTAGAATCTCTGCAATCAAATGAAGGAGATCTTGGACAAGAAGGTTGAAAAGGTGACAACCTCTAATAGGCTTCTATATTCACTCAGCTATACTGTGACAAGCACTATCAGAAGGACAGCCAACATGCAGAGGATCATGCAGGCCCAGGCACTGCAGACTGACTCTACAATGGACTACATGACAGCCAAAAACACACAGAGATCAATCCTGAAAACCCCATTTTGGAGACCCTGTGGCTGAAGGCTAAGGCAGACAAAAATGACAAAATTGTCAAGGACCTGGTGGTACTGCTGTTTAAAACTGTGCTGATTTCTCACTTAAGGATCTTCAAACCCACTCCATCTACCATATGATTAAAATAGGCCTGGGCAATGATGAAAATGAGCTGACAGTGGAGGAGCCCAGTGCTGTGGTTCCTAATGAGATCCCCTGACTTTAAGGTGATTAGGGTGACTCTCAAATGGAAGAAATAATTTAAAGGCTCCTCTGGGAAGCCCATGCCCTGTGTATAGTTTCCCTGTGACTCTTCAAGCAGCTTTGACTGGTCCTGATGCACCTAACTCTCTGCTCATGTCAAGAAGAAGCTATTCTATCTTATCCCTGTGTCTTAAGGCAGGAAGATCCTCTTCCTCAGAATAGCAGAGTTGGATATTGTGTGTTGTGTTATTTTTGTTTGTTTTATTTTATTCTGAAGTTAAAACTATGCAAAATAAAACATGCAGTTTATACACAAAAATAACAGTAAACATTAAAAAGTATTCTCATTAATTTGTTTTTACTTATTTATTCAATAGTGCCATTTGGTCACTGTAGAAGTAGTTTCATGTGAAACAACTACAAATGATGATTTATGATTGATAATCTCCATGAAATGAAAGTTCAAAACCAAAGGAAAAACTGGGCTCAGGGCTGTTACAGAGAGAAGCAGATTGATCAATCAATCAATCAATAAACAAACAAACAAATAAATGAAAGACAAGATGAAAGTAAGTCATTTGAGGATTTGTATTAAAACTCATTATAAATACTTTATAGAATCATGATCTAAAGGAAAATTCAGGGAACAATATAATCCTGTTCCCAACCTCTCTACTAGAGCATCATGTTGGAGTCTAGGAGAACTCGGGATTCTCCTACCTCAGCCTCCAATTGCTGAGTTAATAAGTATGGGTCAACATTTACAGCTTATAGATCAGTGTCTGTCATATAGTTTTACTGCCTCCACCCTGTCCATAACCCAAATGAAGCCTTGCCTTTGATGGGACACATGTGGAGACAACATCTCAATAATCCAAGCTGTAATTAACCAAGGACATTTTTATCCACTGAGTATGTATGTGTATATATTTGAGTAGGAGATTTTGTTTATATGCAGAAGACATCAAATGATGAATGTGTTAGATAAACATATATAGTATATATTAGCATTAATATAATTCAGTTTTTAAATTTTCACATTTATAATCTATATGAGCTTTTGAATGAAAACCTTATTAGAGGTAAAAGATTAACTCACAATATTTCTTCTCATGAAGATTAGTTAAGACTTTGGACTTTAATACACATATGTCTGTTTTAGTTGCATAGCTCATTGTTTTGCTTGAATCCCTAACAAAAGTATCAAAATGGAGAAAGGTTCCACTGTGGTTATAGCTTAAAATGATAAAGTTCATCAGCACAGGAGAGATAATGTGTTCTTCATACTTCATTCACAGTCAGGAATTAGATAAAGATGAACTAGCTCTGTTTTTTCTTTCTTTCTTTCTTTCTTTCTTTCTTTCTTTCTTTCTTTCTTTCTTTCTTTCTTTCTTTCTTTCATTCTTTCCCTTCCTTCCTTCCTTCCTTCCTTCCTTCCTTCCTTCCTTCCTTCCTTCCTTTCTTTCTTTCTTTTTTTCTTTCTTTCTCTCACCACTCTGAAACCCCAATGTAAGAAATGGTACTGCTCATTGATAGAATAAACTCTCCCACCTTAGTTTACCCAGTGTAGAAGTGACCTCATGTATATATGTGTCTGTACAAATATATTTACAGGTAAATATTCATACTTTTGTAAGTTAAAAAGGTAATTCTGAAACAAGGTCCTTTGATTGTTCCTTGAAAGTACATTTACCAATCAGGTATAAATCTTTAATTTCCATTCTGACAACTATAATTTTAGATAAAAATAGGGATAAACAATGTTTAAATTTTTTTATTAATTGTGTATGGCACTTCTGTGGGAGAGGAAAAAAAAAAGATGAAATCTTGGGAACAAGGATAAAAAGAATGTGTAAATTTGTGAGGAGGCAAAGAGAAACCAGCATATTATTTTATCATTGAAAGAAGAGAAATTACCTATTTAAAATTTAAGACATTTTTAGTTTAAACTTTAGCAAAAGTTTCCTATACACTTAATGTAAAGTGGCAATTTTTGACTTGCATAGAATAATTTGAATGATCTGCTTGAGAGACAGGTTGACTTGTATAAAAATGTGTTCTGAAATTTAATTTTATGAGACGCCCTGAACTCTCTGAAGTTGATAAAAAGGCATGAGAATGAAAGTTTGAAACTTTGCATCTATGTCCAGCTCATACATTTTCTAGCTCACTGATTTCTAGTAAAGGGAAAAAGGATGAAGGACTCTTTCTTTAAAGTATCCTGTAATGACAGGTTTAATTAAATATAATATAAATCTCTTCTAATGAAGTAGAGGATGTGTAGTGTGTAAATGAATAAAGTTCTAAGAGAACTTTGTAAACACTGGATATGTAACCATATTTAACTATTTATGTAGATAGAAGCTTGTTTCCAAAATATTTACCTTATAATCATTCCTACATAAGAGAACATTTAAACCAAAAATATGTTGTTAATGCAATTAAGAAAATCACCATTAACTATTTGATAGCCACATAAGAAATTTTAAGAATATATTTCTGTAATTTGCAGTTAGTAAATAGCAGCATAGCTATAACAATATACTTTATTATATGAACATATAGACATAATCTCCTGAAAGGAATTTATAAAAATGTATAAAATTATAAATTGTAATAAACTCATATTTAGAATTTTAATAGTTTCTTATATTCTTTAAAAGCTATATATTTACTCTGGGCAGGGCATTTCAATAGACATGAAAGATAAAAATCTATGTTATACCTTTAATTTGACAGTAAAAATCAAAAAATAATTCATACCTCTGACTTTATTGATGTCAAAAAATACATGTTATGTCTACTTTATCCTTTATCTGCTTACTAAGTCCTAGAAATTCATTAAGAATAATGCTAAATGTCCCATTTTCTGTCAATTTGAAATGAATATGTCACAATCAAATATTCTTTACTCTGACTTTAAATGATACTCTATATCTTTTATAATATTTGAGCTTTCTTGGAATTTATGTTATCTGTTTATATCATTTCATTAACATGTTTCTTACAAGACAACTGTATTGACATATGAAAAGAATATGTGGCAAGTGTACAAAGGGATAACTAAGTGAAATAAATATATTAGTCATCAAGGGATATTAGCTCAAAGGCTCATTCTGTACATTGGATAGCTGGCTCCTTATAATTAAGAACTATGTTCAAGAGTCTCTGACACATGCCCCAAAAAGTCAAAGCATGTTCATCCTGAAACATCAATTAATTTATTTTTAATTAAGTATTTTGTTTAAAATTTATTGTGTATATTTTAGGTTTAAAATATTATGTTGTAGAATACATATTTCTAACATAACATTGTCATGTTATTAACATAATGTCTTCTAGGTCTATGTATACTGTTACAAATGTTACAATCACTTTTTAGTGACTGAATAATATTCACTGTATATATCTCTAGAACGTTGTGTTGATCCACTTATGAGTTAATGGAGAGATGGTTTTAATATATTAGTCATAAAAACTGATGCTGACTATAGACATAGTCATGAAGCAATCTCCAGAGGATGATAGCTTTGATTTATCTGTACATACCAAAGCGAGAACCCTCGGGCTTACAGTAAAAATATTTTTAGATAGAGCATCTGCACTGTAATTTATAACATGTGTATCAATTTCTATGTGCAAAATGTGCTATTATTTTTCCATAACCTTACCAATATTTGTTATATTTAGACTTTGAATACTTATGAGTTTATATATTTATCTATTTGCTTATTATTTATGTATTTATTATGTTTACATTTTAGGAGTCTAAGGTTGTCTGGAATAATCCTTAATTGAGAGAGAAAGAGAGAGAGAGATAGAGAGAGAGAGAGAAACAGAACTGTGACCTATACTTTTACAGTCATGTAACTACTTTATTAGGCTAAGCAGATTCATTGGAACAAAGCCAGGTATGTGATTTCAAACTATAACCATAAATAAAAAAATAAAGGAAGACTACAAGGTAATTTGTATTGTACAGTAAAAGGCTGTGGAAACTGTAGACACAGTAAGAGAATGAAAATGATGGAGAGTTATTAAAGTACATATGTACATATATAATAAGAGCAAAAATAGAGTTACTCCATAACAGGACAATAATACTAATACTAGATAATGGAAACTACAACATCCAATTTTAAGAATTGGTTGTTATCTAGTGAGATCCCAAAAACTATCAAATATTATAGACTTTTGTCACTGCTCTTAGTGGCCCTCTAGAATTTTTATGGTAACACCTTAATTCTGAATACACGACATACTGTGTAGTTAAACATGAAAAATCAAGTTGGTATTTGCCAGAAATAGTTATCCCTATTGGCAAGTTTTATAGTGCTAAAAGGTGTTATGTATTGCTACAAGAGAGAAGACAAAAGAAGCAATTATCAAATTTACCTAGCCATGAACCCTATGAACTACTGCCTAGGAAGACATGACGATGGGTATAACAGTGGCATGATCTTAATGGGACTAACCAGGAAATCTCTGGTTGGAATTGAGGCCTGTTGCACAAAAGAATATCATACCTGGCACCATTATCAGGCCAAGAACCTGTGGCTAGACATATTACAGAAACTAAAATAAACCTATTAAAATTATTCTGCTTACTGGACATAATATTAAATCTACTCATAATGGCTTATTATTATAACCATATGTTCAGACTTTGCTAGTTTTATAGCCTCATCCCAATTCAACTTTTTTCTCTGTCTATATTTCATGCTTGTAGTTCAAGATGTTCTTAGCTTCTTGCTCTCTCTACCATGTCTGCCACTTGATATAATGATTGACTTTTATCCATAAATCAAAATAAACTTCCTCTAGTATAAATGGCTTTCACATAGTATATTATCATAGCCTGCATAGCAGTAGAGAAATAACTAATACAGAAGTAGTTACTGAAGAATGATTATGAAGAGCTTTGAAGAATCTAACTATTTTGTTGTTGTTGTTATAGTTTGTTTTCTTGCTTTAGAATGATATGGATATCTTCACAACTAGAAAAGAAGGTAAATATTCTAAGGAGAGTTGAAAGGGTTAGTTTACTAGAAGCCCAGATAATAGTGGTACTGAGAGCAAGGCAGACTGTGGGAGCCCAGGTCAAGACATTTTAGAAGGGAGCAATGTTAGAAACCATCCTGGCAAGAAATATTTCTCTCATGTCCTAAGTACTTGACATGCCAAACTGGGTGGGGAAAAGCCCACTAACCCTCCACTATACACAAAGGACAATAGGCAACAGAAGAAATCAGAGTGGGAGAGACGATCTTCCTCAAGGAAGAGCACCAAAAAGGGCTGTCCAATATCAAACTGTCAGCATTGAAAGCATACAAACAAATATTATTATACAAAGTAAAGAATATCTATCTATCTAAACACACACATATGTAGACGTATTCATATACATATTCATATATGCATGTGATAATTATTAATGTAAAATGAGGTCATGACATTGAATGGGGAGAAGCATAGAGAATCTGAAAGGATTTGGAGGGAGAAAAGGGAAAGGAAGATGCATAACTATATTATAATCTCAAAAACAAAATTAAAAATATTTTAAAATTGAAAATATAAATATGAACAAATTCTTGGCAGAAAATTTTTCTAGAAAACATTATGTTGTATCTGTGGAGTGGCCATTACAGATAATGCTATGTATATCTGTAATGAAAAGAAGCAAGGAAGAATAAAAAAAAATACAAAGATATATTTTGAAGAAAAAAGCCCTAGAAAGCTTGATGTTGTATCCAAGGAGTGTACTGGAATAGAAACAGAAGATATAAAGGAGATTATCACCATTGTAGAGAAGCCTGCTCTGCTCTGGGACAAAAGGGCTGGTTCCCTCATGGTAAAAACGCACCCAGTTATGCTTCTAAATTCTTAAAGAGTACATAAATGTTATCTGCTCCAAGAGACTAAGTGAACAAGTAACAAACTGCTATTAATGTGACATAAGGGGACCCATGTCCATCTCAAGACCAGTTTCACAGTGTTGTTCATGTGGTAATGAAATTAAAGGCATGGGAAATATGAAATAGAAGAGGTTATGGATTATTCATGTGTAATTTCAGGGAGGAACTGAAAACAAGAATCATGTGGCAGAGTATCATTGAAGAACTGTGAGAAACCATTCTGTAAAGTTCTTCAAATGAAGCCTTTATTGCAGTGGATTTCCCACGACATTGGAGATAGTAGTTTTGTTAAGACACCTATAGGGAAGAGTAGCATGCAGGGAATGTAACTAGCCCAAGAGGTGTATGTATATTATAGGTATCTTAGCTGGAAGGTCATAGACTTCTAAGTCCTTTGATTGGAAAAGTGGAACTATCAAGTTTGTTTTTGCCTTCTGAGCTTCAGTCTTACATTGGTTCAATATTTCTTCACTCTGCCATGATTTTCTAAATTAAAAATATTAAAACACACTTTATACTTTCATATAGTACAAGTCATCTACCTTTAGATTTTACAGGGGTTAGAGTTAATAACTTTTCTTGGATCACAAAACATGGATTTGAGTCTTATAGACAGTTTAGATAGTATGAAACTCTATTCTTTCGAAGTTGGATTACAGACTTTTAAATCATAATATTATTGAGGCTATGGAGTAGAGTATGTATGGCAAATGTCTCTCATAATCATGAGTATTTGAACAATTGGTTCTCCAGTTGGTGGCACTGTGTAGGTAGATTTGGGAGGGATGGCTTTGTTGGGGAAAAGCATAATACTAGAGGAGGGATTTGAGAGGTTTATGATCTTGCTATACTTCCAATTTAATTTCTATCTACTGTGTGATTTTGGTGCAAGATGTGAGTTCAATTCCTACTGCCATGGCTAACACTTGATGCTATGCCTCTGTACTATAAAATACTTGTATCACTCTGGAACCCTTATCCAAAAGAAAACATTTTTTTCCCCATAAGTTAGTTTGAGTCATTCTATTTTAGCACATCAACAAAAGGTAAGCAATGTCTCTAACTGTTGAAACCCTTACCACTCCATACCTGAATGCTGACTGACTTGATCTTGTGCAGGCAACCAGAGCTTCTATGAGTCCATGAGTGTGCCAATCCTGTAATGTCCAGAAGACACTGTTTTCTCCAGTCCCTTCAGATTTCTTACTCCTATAATCTCTCACCCCTTCTACCATGTTGGTACTGGAGGTTTGGAGTTGGGCCTTACATATATAGAAGTTTCATTTGTGGCTGACCACTACACTAACAAGTCTTCTCTCTACATTTACAATTTGGATTTCTACATTAATGTACACACACACACACACACACACACACACACACAGAAACATATACATACAAACAAACACACACAAACTCACATAAACACACACACATACACACACACACATACACACACACCTTCTCTGATGAGGTCTAAGAGCTTCACTAATATACAGCTTGAGAAATACAAATTTAGAAAGCAGTTTGATGAAATGTCCATTTGGTGTGATAATAGAATTAGTTTAATCAGTGAAGCTGGGGAGATTTTTGCCAGAATTACACGACCTGAAATGTATTTCTTCTTCTTAAACATGATATAAATTCAACCACAAAGTATTTAGTTATATGCCAAATAATTTTTGTGCCAATATTGGCCCTTCCAGTATATTTTGCCACTCTTATTTTTGTTGTAATTCAAAGAATTAATAGCTTTAGCTTGTTGATGACCAATTTATATCTCTTATCAGAAGAAAATCATTTCTCCTCCTCTCAGTATTCCTTAGTTACTAATAGTCCAGTCCTTTGTTTAGGGTTGAGACCTCATGAAATTATTCTCTATCCCTGGACATCATTGGTGTTGTCATTATTTGGGTCTTATTTAGGATGCTGTGTTAATGAGATTTAATGAATGTAGCTTCTCTGACATTTCTAGGAAACACATTTTCACAACAAACTTCCTGTTACTTTGACTCTTACGATATTTCTATTTCCTCTTCAAGTATGAACCCTGAGACTTAGATGCAAGAGTTGTATTTTAGATGTGTCAGTTCAACTTAGGTACCCTTTGATGACTGCTTTCTACATTTTGAAAGTTGTATTTTTCTTTAACAATATCCATTTTTCATAAATATATACTTTTTATGAGGGTGAAAAACCAATTATTTTCTTGTAGTACAAAGAAAAAGATTGTTGATAACTCCCATACTCAAGCAGCCTACATAACACCATATTCAGTACCATAAATATTAGACAGTAGGAGAAAAAAAACTTCTTTTTATGGTGAGGTGAACTTTACTTATGCCTGTTCTGTGACACGTGCATGTAGTCTTTTAATCAATAAAGCTTTACCATTAAGCTATGCTGGAAAAACAATAGCAAGGACAATAACATGTACAATTTGAAGGTCTCCTGAATACCTCTGATTAGCAACCCCAGGGGATTGCTAATAACTCCATATGTATGCCACATATGGTATTCTGTTTATTATTTGGCAGTCTATAGGAGGAGCAAAATCTCATATGTAATGTAACTCCAATTAAAATCTTGCAATGATCATCCTGAGTGAGGTAACTCAATCGCAAAAGAACACATAGTTATGTACTCACTGTTAAGTGGATATTAGCCCAAAAGCTTGGGAATACCCAAGATATAATTCACAGACTACATGAAGCTCAAGAAGAAGGAAGGCCAAAGTGTGGGTGCTTCACTCTGGAAATCAGTTTGGCGGACCCTGAGAAAAATAGACATAATACTACCTGAGGACCCAGCTATACCACTCCTGGGCATATACCCAGAAGATGCTCCAACATGTACTAAAGACACATGCTCCACTATGTTCATTGCAGCTATATTTATAATAGCCAGAAGCTGGAAACAACCCAGATGTCCTTCATCAGAAGAATGGGTACAGAAAATGTGGTACATTTACACAATGGAGTACTACTCAGCTATTAAAAAAAAATGATTTAATGAAATTTGCAGGGAACTTGAAAATATCATCCTGAGCGAGGTAACTCAGTCACAAAAGAACGAACATGGTATGTACTCACTGATAAGTGAATATTAGCCCAAAAGTCCGGAAGACCCAAGTTTCACTTTACAGTAACAGCTGGACTGAGAATGAGGTCCCAGATGGAGGAGTTGGAGAAGGGACTGAAGGAGATGAGGAAGTCTGCAGCCCCATGGAGGGAGCAACAGTGTCAACTAGCCTGACACCCCCCCCCCCCCGGTCTTCCTGGAGGCTGGACCACCAACCAAAGAATACACATGGAGGGACCCATGGTT
>CM052716.1:59795840-59936252 GCA_028551405.1 Uromys caudimaculatus
AAAAAAAAAAAATCCCACTTACATTTGGGGGGATTCTTTTTAGTCAGATCTTGGATTTTCTTAAGAAAGTTGCTCTATTTTTACATTCCCATAAGCACCAGAAAGAGTCTAATAGGCTGAAACAGCAAAGTTCAAAAGGATACATTATGCAAACACAAGGTACAGGAATTAAAGTTGTGTCTAGAATGGAGAGGTTAACTATATGGACTACTAGATAATTTAATGAATAGCACTTGAGGGAGCCTTGCTGAGAGCTGAATAGGAGGAAGGTTGTGATGAGAGTGTAGAGAGAATATCCTTTGTGTTGTATGGATGCATCACCTGTCAATTAAAAAACCTATGACCCATAGGAAAGAATAAAATAGAAGTTGGGTGAACCAGTTGACTGGAATAAAGCCAGGCAGAAGATTCCCCCAGAGTATGTGAGGAGGTGAATGCATGGTACCTGAGTAGAAGTAACCATCCACATGGCAGAATGCAAGTTAAAATCACTGGGCTATGTAAATTTTGATCTATTCAAAGTAGAGCCTAGCAATATGGCCAAGGTTTTTGTAAATATATGCTGAGTTTGAGTCTTATTTCTGGGATCATGGGGCTGGGAGGCAGAACCAGCCATAACTTCTGCATGAAAGGATGAGTATTAGACTTCCACAACTCTAAAATACCTTTACTGTAATAACTTTTCAGAAAATCTCTACTCACAATTTTAGAATTGCTGAAAAAATTATGAAAATGGGAATCATATATATATGTGTGTGTATATATATATATATATATATATATATATATATATGCTTGTCACTTTAAAAGTGGCTGTTGATAGACATAAACATGCACACCTATATTGCCACCTATGTACAAGGCTGAAACATTGTGAATAGTGCGAATCTCAGAATCTACTCTGTGATCTGTTCTAAATTTTAAATTATGAATGCTGTATGATGAATAGTTTTAAGATAGTGGTCTGGCCGGGCAGTGGTGGCTCACACCTTTAATCCCAGCACTTGGGAGGCAGAGGTAGGCAGGTTTCTGAGTTCGAGGCCAGCCTGGTCTACAGAGTGAGTTCCAGGACAGCCAGGGCTATACAGAGAAACCCTATCTTGAAAAACCAAAAAAAAAAAAAAAAAAAAAAAAAAAGATAGCGGTCTGAAGGGATTTGTACTTGAAGACACTCCAGGCAGCAGAGGACCATGTTGACCATTCTGCAGACAGAGCTGTTTGAAGTCTTCAGCTGCCTGAGAAACCTTCACACAGTTGAACCCAGCCCCCAGCCAGAGCTGCTGATCTACCCTCTTCATGGCAGCAATCCTAGAAGAACCTGACATGGTGCTCAGGACAGCCAGGCTGACTAGTCAGTCTGAGTAGGTGGCAGCAGGTCACATGACAGAAAAAAAATGGCTTTTATTTTCTACACCAAACCACAATTCAGTGTTTCATACTACTGTGTTTGTATTAGCAGTGATCTAATTGGAATGTGTGACACTGTATATCCATAGTGAGCAGTCTGGAGGTACCGTCTTTTTATAATGGTATATACATGCAGGGAGTGTCTATTTAAGACAAATTAATAGTAACCCAATCTCTACCTCCCGAAGTTGCCTGTTTCCATTATTTCTGCTGGCCCTCAGAGCTTTAGTCCTTTTCCCTCACCCAAAACTAGATCAGATTCCTCTCCCCTCCCAATCCCCCATCGACTTTCCCTCCCAGGTCCCTCCCCCTCCCATTTATGATTGCTTTCTTCTCTCTCCCAAGTGGGACTGAGGCATCCTCACTTGGGCCCGTCAGCTTGTTGAACTTTTTGAATTCTGTAGACTGTGTTTTGGGTATTCTGTGCTTTGTTTTTTGTTAATATCCACTTATTAGTAAGTACATACCATGCATGTCCTTTTGGGTCTGAGTTACCTCACTCAGGATGCTATTTTCTAGTTCCATCCATTTTCCTACAAAACTCAGGATGTCCTCATTCTTAATAGCTGAGTAGTATTCCATTGTGTAAATGTACCACATTTTCTATATCCATCCTTCTGTTGTGTGACATCTGAGTTGCTTCAAGCTTCTAGCTATCACAAACAAGGCTGCTATGAATATAGTAGAACACATGCCCTGTAGCATGAGACCTGGAAGGTGAAGGACTCTCAGGACTCAAAGGGAGGGACCTTAGATAAAATGCCCAACATAGGGAAAGGGAACTTGTATAGCCCACCTCCAGCAGGAAGATAGGGCATCAAGTGAGGGAGAGGGTTGCTATCCCACAGTCAAAACTCTGACCCATAATTGTTCATGTCTGAAAAAACTCCAAGAATGGAAATGGAGAGGAGCCTGAGGAAAAGAACATCCAGAGACAGGCCCAAAGTGAGATCCAGCTCAAGGGGAGGTCCCAAGGCCTGACCTTATTCCTGAGGCTATGGAGTGCTCACAAAAAGGGACCTATCATGACAGCACTCTGAAAGACCCACAAGCAGCTGGAAGAGTCAGATGCAGATATTTGCACCCAACCAATGGACAGAAGCTGCTGACCCCTGTGGTTGAATTAGGGAAAAGCTGGAAGAAGCTGAGAAGGAGGGTGAACCTGTAGGAAGACCAGCAGTCTCAATGAACCTTGGCCCCTGAGATCTTTCAAACACTGGACTACCAACCAAGGAGCATACACCAGCTATTAGGCACCCAACACATATACAGCAGATAACTGCCAGGTCTGGGTTCAGTCAGAGAAGATGCACCTAATCCTCAAGAGACTGGAGGCCCCAGGGAGTTTAGAGGTCTGGTTGGATAGGGGCTGAGGAGTGGCGATATCCGAGTGGAGACAAGGGGGTGGGGAGGAGGTATGTCATGTGGAAGAGTCAGATGGTGGATCGATGGGGGGGGGGGAACAGAAGTGTAAATAATAAATAAATAAATAAATAAATAAATAAATAAATAAATATATAAAAGACACAAAAAAAATAGTGACCCAAGAGAGCATTGTAGTACGTCCTTTCTATGGAACTGGTGACTGATTACTTTGAATTGGACCAACGAATCTTAGATGATTTGGAGACTCAGGAAAAAGAAAACACCTTAAGTGAGACAATAAATATATACAGTGGTCCAAGGAGCTACTACTTTCCACTAATGCAGTTTTATACTCTGACATAAAGACTGATATAGCTATATCAGATACAATTTAATTTATTTTACATCATCATGGTTTCTCATTTGAAACTTACATTGAAAAGCATCAGATCTGAATGGTTTATGTCCTTAAAACAGAAATGAGTCTAGATAATATTCCAAGTTCTGTGGATTCTATGGATAACTGTAACAAACTTACTTCTTATCCCCTCTGCCTCTTCCTTTGGAGTTAGACTTACTTTGCCCAAGGTCCTTTGATGATTGTACATAACTATCTTTTAAGCAACACTCTGTTCTTTCATGTCTTTTCTATTATATTCTTCATCTCTTTCAATTTTTTAATTAAAATTAGATCCTGACACATTGAAAAAGTTAATCTTAAAGTATCAAAGAACTGCTAGAGTACAATATAAATGCAGAAGTATAAATGTCTTCTGTGAGAAAGAATTTTTTTTTTTTTTTTATAGTTTTTTGAGACAGGGTTTCTCTGTGTAGCCCTGGCTGTCCTGGAACTCACTCTGTAGACCAGGCTGGCCTCGAACTCAGAAATCCACCTGCCTCTGCCTTCCAAGTGCTGGGATTAAAGGCATGTGACACCACTGCCCGGCTGTGAGAAAGAATTTTGAGAGTATGCTAAACACATGAGTTTCTTTTTGCATGCAGACAAGATATCATCTTCTACATAGACTATACTTGACAACACTATGATTAGCTTCCAATATGATATAAATAAAATTTAAGAATGTATATGTTCAGCATTTTGGTTTTCGCCACATTCATCACTGTTATGGGCAGATATGACCCATGGGTAGTCAGTTTTGCTTAATGTACTGGCTGGTTTGTGTCAACTTGACACAAGCTGGAGTTATCACAGAAAAAGGAGTTTCAGTTGAGAAAATGCCTCCATGAGATCCAGCAGTAAGGCATTTTCTCAATTAGTGATCAAGAGGGGAGGGCCCCTTGTGAGTGGTACCGTCTGTGGGCTGGTAGTCTTGGGTTCTATAAGCAGGCTGAGCAAGCCAGGAGAAACAAGGAAGCAAGCCAGTAAGCAGCATTCCTCCTTGGTCTCTGCATCAGCTCCGGTTCCTTGACCTGCCTGAGTTCCAGTCCTGACTTCCTTTCGTGATGAAGATAATGTTGAGAACAGTGCAGAAGATGAAGGCCTGGTTTGGGAAATTTCAGAGGGAAGATTAAAGACTCTTATCAGGGCCATTGCTAGTTTGAGTTAAGATTTTGTGGTTTTGGTTAGCTAGGGCTGAAGAAATCAGCTGTGATTAACAAGATACCAGAACTACCATTGCATTACTGGGACTATTGATGCTGGTTAGCTGGAGCTGGGATATTGGCAGTTATTGGGAAGAGACCAGTATCATTGAGGTGAAATCTTCTGAAAAGTGTTTTCTGAGAGAACAGAGGCTGCTTTCCAGGGATAGCCAGGTTTGTACCTTGTGCTGTGGCTGGACTTGGTAATGTGTAAGAATCACCCAGGTGGTACTGATTTTGAAGGCATGAAGGAGTCAATGAAGAGCAGCTAAGGCCTGGGCACTGTGAGAGGCCGCGGGAGGCCATTGGTGAAGGTGCATCCTCAGTTGCAATTGATGGCCCAGAACTGAAGGGATCAGGCAAAGGAGGTGAAGCTTGACACCATGAAGAGATCCTATGAGAGGCTGTTGGTAAAGCCTAGTTACAGTGAAAGACAGCAGTGCTTTGAAGATGCCAGTACCATGAGATGACCACCAAGAACAGCAGCAGCAGTGGAGTACAGGCATCTGGAGCCTAGAAGACAAGGTGTGTGCTAGAAAGAGCAGAGCTGGAGAAGTGACTCAAGCCCTTGGAGGAATTCAGAAGATTGTGAGTGGATCCCAGACATTGGACAGTTGGAATTTGGTTTTGCTTTTGATTGTGACTATTCCCTGATATATTTTCCCTCCTGAAGGAAGAAGATATTTTAGTGGAGCCCACAGTTAAGAGACTTTTGATGGTAAAAAGACTTTGAATTCTAAGAGATTGGACATTTTTAAAAGGATTGAAAATTTAATATGTAAGAATTTGCAAAGACTTTGAGACTTTTAAAGTTGTTTAGATCTTGGGGATGAATAAGAAAGTAAGGGTTGAGGCTTAATAGTTATTTATTTGTGTGTCAAGTTGACAAGGGGTCAATTGTACTGGCTGGTTTTGTGTCAACTTGACACAAGCTGGAGCTATCACAGAGAAAGGAGTTTCAGTTGAGAAAATGCCTCCATGAGATCTATTGGTAAGTCATTTTCTCAATTAGTGATCAAGGGGGGAGGGCCCCTTGTGAGTGGTACCATCTGTGGGCTGGTAGTCTTACCTACTAGTACAAATAAATATAATACTAAGTCGATTTACTACATGTATATGATACTGCAGAGAAATTATTCCATATATTAAAAATAAAATGAAAAAATCTGGATTTGAAGATTTAGCTAAAACATCTTATAGTAGTTATTAGTTTTTGTATTAGGCAAAATGTGTAACACTATATCTAATAATAAAGTTAGAACATTAAATACTTCAGCATTTAGTACCTATGAAGGTATCCAAAATTTTAGAGAGGTAAAGGTGCAACTATCCTCTATTTCCTAGTTTTTTATTTAATTTGTACTAAAGGATACTTAAGTCAAATATTCACTGATGAGATTGTTTTATCACACTTGCGTAGCATCAGAGCCTTTGTAGTGATAAAGGGTGCCCAGATGCTTCCATAGCACCAAGATCTGTGTCTGAATAGGTCTTAATGGAAACGGACAATATTGAAACAGTAATGCTCACCTCTGTTTAAATGAGCATGGATAAATTCTAGGTAAACACCAGGAGGAATATGGTACAGATACTGTAATAGATTTTATAATAAGAAACAAAAAAGGAGTATATATTAGTAAGGATAGTAGTGGTAGAAAGCTGATCTCAATATTCTTTGTTGCATATATCTGAGCTTTTTCATACCATAATAACTCCTGTGTTTATCACTATATCTTTGTTACTTGTCCCTCTGGCTATCTTCTTGTTTTAAGATGCTCAGTGTGGGATTGTCACTCATGTTTCTTGCATGGTTCTTTAGGAACTGTCATAGGTTTTCTTAAACAAATATAGAATTGGTAGAGGCCAATCCCAATGTGTATTTGAGGACCAAAGATATTCATGCATTATAAGGACAAAGAAGCCATTTTCCTATAAAATAAAGAAGGCTGGTCAGCTGAGGCAAGTGATAGGGAAGGTGAATAGGAAATGAATACAGGTTGATTAAAGTTTAAAAGCCAGCTCAGGTTGGCTCTCTTATGTTCCTTTACAGAAAAAGTACTTTTACTTCTAATTTTTCCCCTTTTTAATGTTTTCTTTCTTGTTCTCTTTCTACTTTACTTCCTAACTTGAGAGGTAGTTAGTCAGGAGAGAGGTAAACACTTTTCTCTGATACGTGTTAATGGTGCGTATTTGTCAAAACACAGGATAGATCCACACTGCAGGTCACAAAGCCTCTTACTGGAAGCTTCATGATCCATGACTACAGCAGGGCTGGGTGCTTTAATGACTCAGTAATCCGAGTCATTAGATCTGTGAGGCAGTAGATCTGTGCAATAGCTCTGTAGATTTCTCAGTTATTCTAGAGGTCCAATTTATAGGCTATTTCCCTTTCTCTTTCAATGCCTTTTCTACATACCTAATTGTCTGGATTATACCCTTCACTGGATAACCCACATTGAGTGGGTTCTACTCCTTACATTGATGTTTAATGCAAGAGGAGACTTAAGGAGTTAAAAATTTCTATTCTTTTGTCAAATTGCTCAATATGCTCCATATGCATAAAATGAAAATGTATGCACTTTAAAAATTATTTAGCAATAAAAGGAGAAATTTTCTGTAAAATTTCAAAGATAATAATTTGAAATTTCTTGATAATCCACAGAAAGAAATGATGGTGAGCAAGTTAAATAAATAGCATATAGACAACTTAACAATTTGGAGTGAAATATTGAAGAATAAATATTTATAGTAGAAGGTGACTGAAATAATTTACAGTTGAACATATGTTATAAATTTTGCCTTGAAAACATGAAATGTAAAAAATGGGTTTCATCTGTGGAGTGCTTAGCCTTAAATTGAACATATATATCACATCCTCTCTCCTTAAGTTTTGGGGATCATTACAGGTTATGGGGACAAAAAAGTTATCAGAGTCAGTAAAAATATTGCTATAAAACACTGTTTTCCAGAAGAGATAAGGCATTGCTAACATGAACTCATAACTGGATAACTGTTTACATATATTAATATGAGATCAAGGCAGCCAAAATTTCAGGAGTCCCAAAAAGCCTTACCCCTCCATAAGGATGGCTGCTGGGATGAAAGAATACCAGTTTTCCTCAGGGAGTAGACCAATAATGGCTACTCATGCTCCACTGGATAGCCATAAACACATTCTAAATGCTAAGTGAACATAGTGGTTTTATCAAAAAGAATACATAAGGTGCTTTGTTAGTACATTGGGTAGTGCATTAGTAACATTAAAACATTGAGGACATGAAATTGGGAGAAAAAATGGTGGAAGTAATATAGGAATTGGAGAGGGCATACTGGAGAGTAGATCTGATCAAAGTATGTTACAAATACGTATAAATTTCTCCACAATAGATTTAAATTTTGCTTCATTATGACATATTCATGTGTGTGTGTGTGTATGTGTGTGTGTGTGTGCGTGTGTGTGTGTGATATATATGGCTCATATTTGTCACTGCCCACACCTATTTGTTTCTCATATCTCCACTTTCCCACTGATACTTATTATCTTTTGAAATAGCCTCACTTCTTTTATGGAATATTTTCAATAAACCATATGTAATATACAAATGTTAGGTGAGTCTGAACTATTAACTTTCTAAATATTTAGAGCAAAGCAAAAATTTTACGAAATGTTAAAGAATTAAGGCAGTAGTGTTAGGACTAAGAGGTAATGGTAGAATTCCTAGATGTATTTAAATTTCCACAGAATATGAAAATGTGGATTTACACTTATTTCTTCTACTCCTATAAGGTAGAAGTATAGAAAATTAGTTTTGTCAATCTTATTTTCTTCTGTTGATTTTTCTTTAACTAACTGAACTAATTAAAAGAACTATTCTACAAAGAAAGAACATTGCAAATACCTAAGTATTACTAAATCTTCTTAACATTAGTATGTTAAACAAATAAAAGATAGTTACCTTAAATTAAGTACTTTATGCTTTTACTCATGAATAAATATTTAAGTGTTTTTAAAACAATTTTCTGCTAACACCCAGGGTTCATAAGATGTAATAAGATGTAGCATTGGTGCTTTAAAAAGTCTAATGATACTGAGATACATGCTGACACATCCATGGAAATAGAGTATTTTAACAGTGATGACAGAAGAGTGCCTTGTAATTAATCACATTCTAAAGAAAATGGCAAGTAAAGCAAACATACTAGCATTTGAAAGATTGGAGAAGGTTAAAACATGCCTCTGTTGCAAGTTGCAAAAGATACAAGAAGTTTGAGAGTAGTCAAAGTTGGGAATTAAAAGAAATTCTTGAGAATTTGTAAGATCTCAATAATAAAGGAATTCAGATTTTATCCAAAAAGTAATTATAAAGAATCTAAAGAGTTTATAAAACTGGTTAGTAAGTACAGGATATGGAGTTAAGTACTGTCCATAATGGTGAAATAAATGTTTAATTCACAGACATAGAAATTAAGATAAGGAAGATGTAATAATGACCATGGTCGAAAGAAAAACAAAGAGCTGAGAAAATCTGAGGTATAAGTTAACACAGTGGTGGCACAAATAAATACAAAGAAGTTATTGAAGTATAAAAAATGATTGTTTGCAGGCACCCATGGCTTTTAAACATTATTTGTTACACTGGAATAACACATTAATAAAAACCTTTGTGTTGCCTGGACAAGGAAGACATTAAATGGTGAATTAGTATGCAATTACAGCTTCCTCTCTTTTTAAACATTCAGTTCCAGCATGCAATTCGGCTTGCCCACATAATAAGTTTCTCTCCTCTTAAATCATTACCATCAAGTAACAGTATACCTCTCTCTATTTCCATCCCCCTCTCTCCACGTGGTCATGGCCGACCTCCACCTCTCTACTTCTCTACTCTCTTCCTCTCTCTGCCTTTCTCTGCCTCTACTACCCTCTTAACTCCCCCCACCATGCCCTAAATAAACTCTATTTCTATACTATACCTTCACGTGTGTCTGGTCCCTCTGGGGGAAGGAATGCCTGAGCTTGGGCCTACACACCCTTCACCCACACCTACCTCCGCATAACCCCATATAACATATATATCTATATATTTTTATAAACATATCAATAACAATTTTTTGGAAGCATTTCTAACAAATTAACTAACAAAAATAGGTAAGGAATGTTAGTGACACCCTAAGTAGAGTGGGTGTTAATTAATATTCTTAACTCTGTAAGACCATGTTCTTAATTCCTTAACAAGCAAAAGTCATTCTGTTTTTGATTTTTTTTTTGTTTTTTATTGGGGGGGCAGATTGTTTGTTTTATAATGAAATTAAACAATGATGCCTCTGAGGAAAATTATTTTATTTTGAAGACAGTAAACTATTTGCCAGTAATTGAAGACATGTTTGTTAGGGAAAAAATGACTAGAAAATAAAATCCTACTTCTCAATTGGTCAGAGATTTGAATCATCCTGGAGGCTGGGATATATCCAGAGATGTTACCTTATACCCAGTTGAAGTCTGGCTGTATTATTCTAAAATGTGGATTCAAGAGTTGCTAAAGATATTTGCTATGATTGTGTGATATTTTCCCAAAATGTCAAAATAATTTTTATAGGGCAGTGGTATCACAAGATGGTGGATATGTGAGGAAGGAAATCCCAAAGATCCATTTTTGTTTTGAAATATTTTGTTTTTACTTGTCCATCTTTTCACAATAAGGGGAAGAATTTAAGTCATCTGGGATTTCCACCTAACTTCCACTTCTATGTCATAGTTTTCATGTATAAACTACTTCATTTGTAGTAATACGATTTACAATTGAGCATCAATCCATCGAAATCATTAGTACTCTGAAAGTCATCATGAAAATATGACCTGTTTTAACTCTATCTTCTTTCCTTCAGAATTAAATCAGAAAAGATCCTATATGTTATTCAGCAACTATATGAAATTTAATGACTCTTGATAAGTGGTTGAGACAATGTATAACATGGAAAGAAAGAGAGAAAAATATATAAGAAAATTGGAGACCTAAGCATTTGCATTTGCTGAAAAGAGGAGAAATTGCTTTAAGAAATACAGGGACAAAGAGAGGAGCAGAGACTGAAGGAAAGACCATCCAGAGACTGCCCCACCTGGTGATCCATCCCATATGCAGCCACCAAACCCAGACACTATTTCTCATACCAAGAAGTGCTTGCTGACAGAAGCCTGATATAACTGTCTCCTGAGAGGCTCTGCCAGATCCTGACCAATACAGATGCGGATGCTTGTAACCAACCATTGGACTGAGCACGAGATCCCCAATGGAGGAGTTAGGGGAAGTACTGAAGGAACTGAAGTGGTTTGCAACCCCATAGGAAGAACAACAATATCAACCAAGTAGACTCCCCAGAGTCTCCAGGGACTAAGTCACCAAGAAAAGAATATACATGGAGGGACCCATGGCTCCAGTTGCATATGTAGCAGAGGATGGTCTTGTCGGCTATCAATGGGAGGAGAGGCCCTTGGTTCTGTGAAGGCTCAGTACCTAGCCTTGGGGAATGCTAAGGCAGTGAGACAGGAATGGGTGTGGGAGGGTAGGGGAGCACCCTTATAGAAACAGAGGCAAGGGGGAATGAGATAGGGGTTTTGTGGAAGGGAAACTGGGAAGGGCATAACATTTAAAATGTAAATACATAAAATAACCAAGAGAAAATGTTTTTAAAAGAAGAAAGAACCATCTTATATGCTTTGATTACATCCACTAAATAATTGGCAGCCTGACAATGTGCTTAGTGCTAGAGACATATAAAATAAGAAGATGCAACTCTATGAATTTCATAAAGTTCACAGTATTAGATAAACAAAACAATGAAATAAATTATTACAATGAATTGTGAAAAGCAGAAGATTTAAGGAAAATAATATACCTAAAGAGTGGAATATTTAATATCTGGGGGACATGAGCAAACAAAAGTGCTTTCAAGATAATTTAAAAACTGAACAAGCAGGTCACTGGACCACCTTTCCCTCAGTCTCTCTATTTTTGTCCCTGCAGTTCTTTTGGACAGAAACAATTCTGGAGCTGAGTTTTTGACTGTAGGATGACAACATTGGCACTCCACTTGATGCCCAGTCTTTCTACTGGAGGTGGATTCTACGACTTCCTGTTTCCCCTTGTTGGGCATTTCATCTAAGGTCCCTCACTTTGAGTCCTGAGGGGGAAAAATAAGTAATCATTAGTATTATCAACTTTGTACAATAATGACCTACTTCCAAGGTATGATCAATAATGTGATACTGATTCCATGCATGGGGATACCTACCTAACCCAATCAGATTCCTGGGAGCTTTTGTGGGTTGGATAGGTTTGTTTGTTTGTTCTGTTTTTCAGGGAAAGAACACAAAGGTGAATAGGTAGAGAGGTATAGGGTTATTTTGGGAGGAATTGTGGAAAGGAAAAGAATATGATTAAAATGTATTATATGAAATTCTCAAAGAATAATTAAAAACTAAATCTTCTTGTAACAAGTTTATTGTTAGTTTTCTTATTCACAAAAAAATTAATTATGATTTTAAAGATATTCATGTAAACACTGAATAAATGTGTTGATAATGATATTATTGCTTTGAAGAAAACCTGAATTGTATGAAAAGTTAAAGCTTACTTGCTCAAATACTTACTCAGTCTTTGCCTTATTTAGAAATGATGCCATGTATTTACTAATCTACAGTTGATTTCTTTTACATTTTACCCATGCAAAATTTTTCTTTTTACTTTCCTTCTACTTCTATTGTTTCAGAATTCTGTGTGTATCTCTAGTTCTTCATATGACTTTTCCCTTGTAATACATCTATTTTACATTTGATACACCCTCGTGGGATTTTTCCATGTTTTTGTCACTTTGAAGTAACTATATGTGAAAACTAGTAATGGTTTTCCTTTGGAAATGAATTACTTTTCATTATTGTCATGTATTAGCAGTGGAAAATGCTGCATGTCATTGTGATACTGTCATGAATGGTTAACATACAATGCACTTAAATCATTTTCAAATACAATTCTGATAAAAACCGAGTTGTATTCAGAATTATTCTTTACTTTATAATTTTCTCTAGATTTGATTACCCCTTTTGTCTCAGTGATATAATATATATTATTTCCCTAGGTATTTTTGAGGTTTACACCTGCCCTTCAGAGATACAAACCCACAAATAACATACACTTCTACAAATTCTCTCTTTCTCTATCTCTCTCTGTGTCTCTTACTCACACACACACACACACACACACACACATGCAAACACACACATGTACACACACACTCATACCAACACATGCACACACACATACACACACACACACACACACAAGAAAGAATAAAAATAAAATTTTAATCTAACTTCTACTCAGAGTACATTTAATGAAGAGGACACAAATTGTGTTATGTAATTAAAACACGAAATCCAAAAGCAAAATCGAGGAAGGGTTGAGCAAAGAGTTCAATGTGTTTCCTTCTCCTGTTTTGTCTCCAACCACAGCACTTGGGGAGGTTTTTTCCCTTTACATTCTTACAAAAGTATCCCCCTTTTTGAAAGAAACATGAAAGCCAAATTTGACAGATTTATCTAAGTTTTCCAAACTTTATTAATTTTCCTTAAAGGTGAAAATAATACTATTAGTGAATAAGCATTATATTCCATAAAAATTTGGGACATATGCCCCTCTCAAATGCAACTAGAGAATGAAATTTTTTTCTTTTTTTCTTTTTGATATGCTATTTACATTTCAAATGTTTTCCCCTTTCCAGGTCTCCCCTTTGGAAACTCCTATCCCATCCCCCCAACCCAGCCTCTATGAGGGTATTACACCACCCACTCACCCACTCTCATCTTCCTTCCCTGGCATTCCCCTATACTGGGGAATCTAACACTCTCAGACCCAAGAGCCTCTCCTCCCCCTGATGGCCCACAGGCCCTCCTCTGCCACATATGTGGCCAGCACCATGGGCCCCTCTGTACGCATACAGTGGCTGGTGGTTCAGTCTCTGGAAGTACCGGGGGCCTGACCAGTTGACATTGTTGCTCCCTCTCCATGGGGCTGCAAATTCCTTGAAGTTCCTTCAGTCTCTTCTCCAACTCCTCTGTCTGGGACCCCATGTTCAGTCCAACGGTTGCTGGTATTCCAAACTTTTGGCTAGTATCCACTTATTAATTAGTACATACTCTATTCATTCTTTTGTGACTGAGTTACCTCACTCAGGATGATACTATCAAGTTCCTTCTATTTGCCTGTGAATTTCATGAAGTCATTGTTTTTAATAGCTAAGTAGTATTCCATTGTATAAATGTACCACATTTTCTGTATCCATTCCTCTGTTGAGGGACATCTGGGTTGTTTCCAGCTACTGACTATTATAAATATGGCTGCTTTGAACATAGTGGAGCATGTGTCCTTATTAAATGATGGAGCATCTTCTGGGTATATGCCCAGGAATGGTATAGCTGGATCCTCAGGTAGTATGTCCATTTTATTGAGGGTCCGCCAAACTGATTTTGAGAGTGGTTGTACCACTTTGCAATCCCACCAGCAATGGAGGAGTGTTCCTCTTTATCCACATCCTAGCCAAGATCTGCTGTCACTTGAGTTTTTTGATCTTAGCCATTCTGACTGGTGTGAGGTGGAATCTCAGGGTTGTTTAGATTTGTGTTTCCCTGATGACTAAGGATGTTAAACATTTCTTTAGGTGCTTCTCAGCCCTTTGAAATTCCTCAGTTGAGAATTCAATGTTTAGCTCGGTTCCTCATTTTTTGATAGGGTTATTTGTTTTTCTGGAGTCTAAATTCTTGAGTTCTTTGTATATATTGGGTATTAGCCCACTATCAGATGTAGGATTGGTAAAGATCTTTTCTCAATCTGTTGGTTGCCATTTTGTCCTATTGAATGTGTCCTTTTCCTAACAGAAGCTTTGCAATTTCATGAAGTCCCATTTGTTGATTCTTGATCTTAAAGCATAAGCCACTGGTGTTCTGTTCAGGAACTTTGCCCCTGTGCTCATGTGCTCGAGACTTGTCTGCTTTCTCTTCTATTAGATTCAGTGTGTCTGGTTTTATGTGGACCTTCTTGATCCACTTGGACTTGAGCTTTGTAAAGGGAGATAGGAACGGATCAATTTGCATTTTTCTACATGTTGACTGCCGCTTGAATCAGCACCATTTGTTGAAAACGCTGTCTTTCTTCCATTGGACGGTTTTACCTCCTTTGTCAAATATCAAGTGACTGTAAACGTGTGGGTTCATTTCTGGGTCTTCATATCTATTCCATTAATCTACCTGCCTGTCACTGTACCAATACCTTGCAGTTTTTATCACTACTGCTCTGTAGCACAGTTTGAGATCAGGGATTCTGATTCTCCCACAAGTTCTTTTGTTGTTGAGAATAGTTTTTGCTATCCTGGGTTTTTTGTTGTTCCAAATGAATTTGAGAATTGCTCTTTCTAAGTCTATGAAGAATTGAGTTGTAATTTTGATGGGGATTGCATTGAATCTGTAGATTGCTTTTGGCAATATGGCCATTTTTCCTATATTAATCCTGCCAATCCATGAGCATGGGAGGTCTTTCCATTTTCTGTGGTCTTCGATTTCTTTCTTCAGAGACATGAACTTCTTGTCATACAGATCATTCACTTGTTTGGTTAGAGTCACACCAAGATACTTTATATTGTTTGTGACAATTATGAAGGGTGTCATTTCCCTAATTTCTTCCTCACCCTGTTTATCTTTCGAGTATAGGAAAGCTACTGATTTATTTGAGTTAATTTTATATTCGACCCCTTTGCTAAAGTTGTTTATCAGCTGTTGGAGTTCTCTGGTGAAGTTTTTTGGGTCTTTAAAGTATATGATCATATAATCTACAAATAGTTATATATTGATTTTTTTCCTTTCCAATTTACATGCTGTTGACCTCCTTTTGTTGTCTAATTGTTCTAGCTAGAAATTCAAGTACTATAGTGAGTAGATAAAGAGCCAGAAGGCAGCCTTGTCTAGTCCCTGATTTTAGTGGGATTGCTTCAAATTTCATTCCATTTAGTTTGATGTTGAATACTGTCTTGCTGTATATTGCTTTTACAATGTTTATGTATGGGCCTTGAATTCTTTACATTTCCAAGACTTTTATCATGAAGGGATATTGAATTTTGTCAAATGCTTTTTCAGCATTTAACGAAATTACCATGTGGTTTTTTCTTTGAGTTTGTTTATGTAGTGGATTACATTATTGTATTTCTGGGTATTTAACCATCCCTGAATCTCTGGAATGAAGCCTCCTTGATCATGGTGAATGATCATTTTCATGTGTTCTTGGATTCAGTTTGCAAGAATTTTTTTTTAAAGATTTATTTATTTATTTTATGTATATGAGTACACTGTCGCTTTCTCCAGACACACCAGAAGAGGGCATTGAATCCCATTACAGATGGTTGTGAGCCACCATGTGGTTGCTGGGAATTGAACTCAGGACCTCTGGGAGAGCAGTCAGTGCTCTTTACCACTGAGCCATCTCTCAAGCCCAG
Organism: Uromys caudimaculatus; assembly: GCA_028551405.1. Classification (NCBI taxonomy): domain Eukaryota; kingdom Metazoa; phylum Chordata; class Mammalia; order Rodentia; family Muridae; genus Uromys; species Uromys caudimaculatus. The sequence goes on from CM052716.1 coordinate 59,811,747, forward strand.
TTTGCACGAATTTTATTGAGTACTTTTACATCAATATTCATAAGGGAAATTGGTGTGAAGTTTTCTTTCTTTGTTGGTTCTTTGTGAGGTTTTGGTATCTGTAACTGTGGCCTCATAGATGGATTTGGGTAGTGTTCCTTCTGTTTATATTTTGTTGAATAGTTTGAAGAGTATTGGTATTGCTCTTCTTTGAAGGTCTGATAGAATTCTGCACTAAATCCATCTAGTCCTGGGCTTTTTTGTTTTTTTGTTTTTTTTGGTTTTTTTTTTTGGTTAGGAGACTTTTAATGATTGCTACTATTTCTCTAGGGGTTATAGGACAGTTTAGTTATTTATGTGATCCTGAGTTATCTTTGTTATTTGGTATCTGTCTAGAAAATTATCCATTTTATCCAGATTTTCCAATTTTGTTTAGTATAGGCTTTTGTAGTAGGATTTGATGATTTTTTTAAATTTCCTCAGATTCTGTTGTTATATCTCCCTTTTCATTTCTGATTTTTGTTAATTTGGATACTGTCTCTGTGCCCTCTGGTTAGTATTACTAAGGGTTTATCTATCTTGTTGATTTTCTTATCGAACCAGCTCCTGGTTTTGTTGATTCTATTATAATGGGATGTTGAAGTCTCCCACTATTATTGTGTGAGGTACAATGTGTTCTTTGAGCTTTAGTAAAGTTTCTTTTATGAATGTGGGTGGCCTTGCATTTGGAGCATAGATGTTCATAATTGAAAGTTCTTCTTGGTGGATTTTTCCTTTGGTGACTATGAAGTGACCTTCCTTATCTTTTTTGATGACTTTTGGTTGAAAGTCAATTTTTTCTGATATTAGAATGGCTACTCCTGCTTGGTTCTTGGGACCATTTGCCTCGAAAATTGTTTTCCAGCCCTTTACTCTGAGATAGTGTTGGTCTTTAATCCTGAGGTGTGTTTCCTGTATGCTGCAAAATTCTGTGCCCTGTTTATTTATCCAGTTTGTTAGTCTATGGCTTTTTATTGGGGAATTGAGTTCATTGATGTTAAGAGACATAAAGGAATGGTGATTGTTGCTTCCTGTTATTTTCAATGTTAGTTTTATGTTTTTGTGGCTATCTTCTTTTGAGTTTCTTGAAGGATTACTTTCCTGCTTTTTCTAGGGTGCAGTTTCCCTCCTTGTGTTGGCATTTCCTATCTATTATCCTTTGTAGGACTGGGTTTGTGGAAACATATTGTATAAATTTGGTTTTGTCATAGAATATCTTGGTTTTACCATCTATGGTAATTGAAAGTCTTGCTGGGTATAGCAGCCTGGGCTGACAGTTTTATTCTCTTAGGGTCTATATGAGATCTGCCCAGGATCTTCTAGCTTTCATAGTCTCTGGTGAGAAGTCTGGTGTAATTCTGATAGGTCTGCCTTTTTATGTTACTTGATTTTTTCCGTACTACTTTTAATATTCTTTCCTTGTTTTGTGCAGTTGGTGTTTTCATTATAATGTGACAGGAGGAATTTCTTTTCTGGTCCAATCTATTTGGAGTTTTGTAGGCTTCTTGAATGTTTATGTTCATCTCTTTCTTTAAGTTAGGGAAGTTTTCTTCTATAATTTTGTTGAAGATATTTACTGGTCCTTTAAGTTGGGAATCTTTACTCTCTTCTATACCTATTATTCTTAGGTTTGGTCTTCTCATTTTGTCCTAGATTTCATGGATGTTTTGGGTTAGGAGCTCTTTGCATTTTTCATTTGTTTGACAAAACAAACCTCACAAAACAAACCTCAACAGATGTAAGAAGGTTGAAATAATCCCATGCCTCCTATCAGATCACTAGGGATTAAGGCTGGTCTTCAAAGGCAACAACAACAGAAAGCCCACATACACATGGAAGCTCAACAATGCTCTACTCAATGATAACTTGGTCAAGGAAGAAATAAGGAAAGAAATTAAAGTCTTCCTAGAATTTTAATAAAAATGAAAGTATAACATACCCAAACTTATGAGATACAATAAAAGGAGTGTTAAGAATAAAACTGATAGCTTTGAGTGCCTCCAAAAAGAAACTGAATAGAGCATACACTAGCAGCTTAACAGCACACCTGAAAGTTCTAGAATAAAAGAAGCTAATAAACCCAAGAGGAGTAGAAGGCAGGAGATGATCAAACTCAGGGCTGACATCAACCAAGTAGAAACCAAAAGAATTATACAAAGAATCAACAAAACCAGGAGCTGATTCCATGAGAAAATCAACAAGATAGATAGGCAGACTAACCAGAGGACACAGAGACAGTATCCAAACTAACAAAATTAGAAATGAAAAGGGAGACATAACAACAGATTCTGAGAAAATTCGAAAAATCACCAGATCCTACTACAAAAGCCTATACTCAACAAAACTGGAAAATGTGGATGAAATGGACAATTTTCTAGACAGATATCAAATACCAAAGTTAAGTCAGGATCAGACAAACCATCTAAACAGTCCTATAATGCCTAAAGAAATAGAAGCAATCATTAAAAGTCTCCCAACTAAAAAAAGCCCAGTATCGGATGGGTTCAGTGCAGAATTCTATCAGTCTCTCAAAGAAGACCTAATACCAATACTCTTCAATCTATTCTACAAAATAGAAGCAGAAGGAACACTACGTAATTCCATCTATGAGGCCACAGTTACACAGATACCAAAACCTCACAAAGACCCAATAAAGAAAGAAACTTAGAGCAATTTCTTTTATGAATATTGATGCAAAAATACTCAATAAAATTCTTGCAAACAGAATCCAAGAACACATCAAAATGATCAGTCACCACAATCAAGTAGGCTTCATCCTATGGATGCAGGGATGATTCAATACCTGGAAATCAATCAACGTAATCCATTACATAAACAAACTCAAAGAAAAAAAACCGCATGGTCATTTCATTAGATGCTGAAAAGGCATTTGACAAAATTCAACATCCCTTCATGATAAAAGTCCTGGAAAGATCAGGAATTCAAGGCCCATACCTAAACATAATAAAAGCAATATACAGCAAACCAGTAGCCAACATCAAACTAAATGGAGAGAAACTCAAAGCAATCCCACTAAAATCAGGGATTAGACAAGGCTGTCCAGTCTCTCCCTATCTATTCAATACAGTAATTGAAGTTCTAGCTAGAGCAATTAGACAACAAAACGATGTCAAAGGGATACAAATTGGAAAGGGAGGAATCAAAATAGCACTATTTGCAAATGATATGATTGTATACTTTAAGTGACCCAAAAAACTCCACCAGAGAACTGCTGCAACTGATAAACAACTTCAGCAAAGTAGCCAGATATGAAAATAACTCAAACAAATCAGTAGCCTTTTTATACTCGAAGGATAAACAGGCTGAGAAAGATATTAAGGAAATCACATCCTTCACAATTGTCACAAACAATATAAAATATCTTGGTGTCACTCTAACCAAACAAGTGAAAGATGTATATGACAAGAACTTCAAGACTCTGAAGAAAGAAATCAAAGAAGACCTCAGAAAATGGAAAGACCTCCCATGCTCATGGATTGGCAGGATTAATATAGGAAAAATGGCCATATTGCCAAAGGCAATCTACAGATTCAATGCAATCCTCATCAAAATTCCAACTCAATTCATCATAGACTTAGAAAGAGCAATTCTCAAATGCATTTGGAATAACAAAAAACCCAGCATAGCAAAAACTATTCTCAACAACAAAAGAACCTCTGGGGGAATCAGCATCCCTGATCTCAAGCTGTACTACAGAGCAGTAATGATAAAAACTGCACGGTATTGGCACAGTGACAGGCAGGTAGATCAATGGAATAGAATTGAAGACCCAGAAATGAACCCACACACCTATGGTCACATGATTTTCGGCAAAGAAGTTAAACCATCCAGTGGAAAAAAGACAGGATTTTCAACAAATGGTGCTGGTTCAACTGGCGGTCTACATTTAGAAGAATGCAAATTGATCCATTCCTATCTCCCGGTGCAAAGCTCAAGTTCAAGTGGATCAAGGACCTCCACATAAAACCAGATACACTGAATCTAATAGAAGAGAAAGTGGGGAAATGTCTCGAACACATGGAAAAGTTCCTGAGCAGATCACCAGTGGCTTATGCGCTAAGATCAAGAATCTACAAATGGGACCTCATGAAATTGCAAAGCTTCTGTAAGGCAAAGGATACTGTCAATAGGACAAAATGGCAAACAACAGATTAGGAAAAGATCTTTACCAATCCTACATCTGATAGAGGACTAACATCCAATATATACAGAGAACTCAAGAAGTTAGACTCCAGAGAACCAAATAACCCTATCAAAAAATGGGGAACAGAATTAAACAGAGAATTCTCCACTGAGGAATTTTATAGGACTGAGAAACATTTAAAGAAATATTCAATGTCCTTAGTCATCAGGGAAATGCAAATCAGAACAATTCTGAGTTTCTACCTCACACCAGTCAGAATGGCTAATATCAAAAACTCAAGTGACAGCAGATGCTGGCAAGGATGTGGAGAAAGAGGAACACTCCTCCATTGCTAGTGGAATTGCAAGCTGTTACAACCTCTGGAAATCAGTTTGGCGGACCCTCAGAAAAATGGACATAATACTACCTGAGGACCCAACTCTACCACTCCTGGATATATACCCAGAAGATGCTGCAACATGTAATAAAGACACATGCTCCACTATCTTCATAGCAGCCATATTTATAATAGCCAGAAGCTGGAAACATCCCAGATGTCCCTCAGCAGAGGAATGGATACAGAAAATGTGGGACATTTACACAATGGAATACTACTCAGCTATTAAAAACAATGACTTCATGAAATTCACAGGCAAATTGGTGGAACTTGAAAATATCATCCTGTGCAATGTAACTGAGTCACAAAAGAATAAACTTAGTATGTACTTACTGATAAGTGGATATTAGCCCAAAAGTTTGGAATACCCAAGTTTTACTTCACATAACTGTTGAACTGAGTGTGAGGTCCCAGATGGAGAAGTTGGAGAAGGGACTGGAGGAGCTGAGGGAGTTTGCAGCCCCATGGAGGGAGCAACAGTGTCAACTGAAAAGACCCCCATTGCTCCTGGATACTGGACCACCAACCAAAGAATATACATGTAGAGATCTATGGTTCAGACCACATATATGTAAGAGGAGGCCCTTGTTGGCCATCAGGGGTAGGAGAGGCCCTTGGGCCTGAGGGTTTTAGATCCCCATGTAGGAGAATGCCTAGGTGGGGAGACGGGAGAGGGTGGACTGGTGGGTGAGTGGGGAATACCCTCATAGGGGCAGGGGGAGGATGGAGGGAATAGGTGGTTTCCAAAGTGGAGACCTGGAAAAGGGGAAACATTTGAAATGTAAATTAAGTGCCAAAAAAAAAAAAAGAAAAGAAAAAGAAAAAAAAAAAACAACTTTATGTATAATATGGGGGGGGGGGGTCAATGAAGAAGACTAGGAGACTCAAATCTATCACATCAGTCTTTTGCTTCCACTTGAGGAAGAAAGTGGTTTTCCCTGCCTTCCTTTGCTGGCACAACGGGCTGTTTGCTTGCCATTTGTAAAACTGTAAGCCACAATAAACGATTTTTACGTTGATAAAAAAAATAAATAAAAAGAGCAATTGGAATCAAAACCTTGCATGACATACTCAGGGAAAACATAAATTTTATATCCAAGGCAGTGGTTCCGAACTTTACCTTATTAACAATATAAAATATTTCTAAAGAGGTCAGTTCAGGACCTTTGGAAAATTTCACTACACCCCTTCCCTCCTGGAAGAGAAATATGGAACACTTAAGTACCCCTCTCCTCCAGGAGGGAAAGGCTAATTACATTCCTAAAACCACAGGGTGGGGCCATAGACCATTGTCCACCTGTGGGTGGGGGAGGCTCAGAGCGCATACATTCCACAGGGCAGACCCACCATTGGCCACCTACAGACAAGAATTCTTGCCACCTCATTCCCTAAAGACCAATCAGTTTACAAGTCACACTGTTCTGCCAATCACTTTGTCCCTAATAGCTGCTGCTCTAAAAACTGTATAAAAACTTGCTGAATGGGCTGCCCAGGGTAGTTCTCTCTCTCTCTCTCCTTTGTGTGCAGGGTGACCTGAGCATGCTGGAACAATAAAATTCCTCTTGCTGTTGCACTGATCCCAACTGTGTAGTGTTCACTCAGTGGTCTCTTGTAAGCTAAGGCTTGCCAGAGTCTTACATTTCAATTAAAACTGGTTTTAAAATAAGCAGCAGTGAATTCTTTCTATACTGGTTACTACATCTTTTTGATATAATTTATTAAATGGCTTGACATAAATTATAAATTGTAATTTTAATTCACAACATTGAGACTGGTAACCTGAAACTTTGATTTGGTAAATAATTCTAGTCATTGAATAGTTTCCTAGTACTAGGTTTATTCTGGCCTGCCTGATATATTTGATAAGGCCTGAAAACATACCTTCTTTCATACAGTGTATACAATCCTTGCCTTCATTCTAACTAGTCATCAGTCAGAATGAATTTTAAAGAAAGGATGTACAACACTTTTGTGCCCTGAGATTGTTTACAAATGCTTCTTCTCTATGCTTTGAGTAGGATTACTTTTTTTTTTTTTTTTTTAACTTTTAAAGCTAGGCATAGTCAGGAGTTTACTTTTGGCTCACCACCTGTTATTCTCAGTATGAGCTATATTTAGAAGGAATTATGCAAGTATTTTCCTTTCCAGAACTTTTTCTTTTCAAGGGTGTTTCAATAGTTATGGAATTTTGCAAAGAGACAGAGATGTCACTACCCATGTTTCTCAGAGAATAGAGTAAAGCTCTCTGACAATCAACAATACATTTTGACATAACCATTCAGTAAAAAAAAAAGTTTGTATGTATATATGTGTGTGTGTGTGTGTGAGAGAGAGAGAGAGAGAGAGAGAGAGAGAGAGAGAGAGAGAGAGAGAGAAATAGATATTAGGCTACTGAAAGTTGGGAGCTTTCTGTTATTTTAGCATAGCATTGCCTGGATCATACATATTGAGTAATTACTTAGATGTGTACTCTTTCTAAAAGTAGTTGCAATTGTAGAAAATTCATGGACACATAAATTCAGTGAAAGAATAATGGATTTTCATAATTGTGAAGCTTTGGAACATTTAAACAGTTTTGAATTAGACTGATAAAATGAATAAGCAGAACAATTTAGATGAACAAAGATAATCCTAGTTAAAGAAAAGATTTATTTAACTTGAAAATAAAAATTCATTTTATTACTCTCTTAAGCAAATGGATACTTAATGCAGGCTGACTTTTTAGAAAAAAATGAAAGGTGCAGCGAGCAAATGGAACTAGTTTACTATTTATAGCAACTTACAACTTAGTGACGTTTAAAATAATTTTAAAAAAATGTTTTGTTCAGCTTCCTTTAAAAAAAAAATCTATATGGGGGAAAAGAACATGCCAAACTGCCCTTGGATTGATGTGAAAGGAAAGTAAAACTTTATTATTGCTTAGAAGTTACTTAGAGAAGATTCCTTATGCTGCTACAGGAACCTAAGAGAAAGGGCGAAGTTAATGAGCTGCTTGCATTGTGATAGCCTCTTTGAAAAATACCGTGGTTCTCCATGGTAGAGCCACAAGGAACAAAGGGAATTGGCAAGCAGCAGGAAGCCTCATAATTAATAAGAGACATACAACAGAATACTGTTTAATCTAACATGACTATTCAGAATTGAAGACAGTAACAGCATGAGTCTTCATTTGCAAATGCAATCTATCACTTTCCCTCCCAAGAAAATGAGAAAGTATCAAGATCTTCAGAAGCTGAAATTTAAAACTTCACTACTCGTAGAATTCCTAGAGATTTTTAAAAATGTTATAAAAGATGGAGAAAGAAATGTGAGGGAGGAGATTTAACCTGTGCTAGCTAGGATGCAGCAGACAGGGAAAATCCCATGTGCCATCTCTGAATAAATAACCTAAAGTCAAAAATTCCTGCTCAGTAGTGCCTTCAAATAGTCAGAGAATTAAAAGCTAAAATCCTGAGAATTATAGTTTCTAATAATTTGGTAACAGTAGTAAAGTGTGGCTTTAGATATTTCTCAAAGGAATGTCTGATGAATCGAAAATGAGTTTGCTGCCCTCTTGCTACATCTTTGTAAGCAAGTAGGTCTAGAGAATGGAAGCCTTTTTTGACGCCTTTGTTTAAGCATTCATAGCTTCATTTTAACACAAGACTCGTTATTATTGCAGTTTCTTTTCCCTATATGTTCTAAGCACTGGGATCCTCAGAATAATCTGAAAACCTAAAATCAAAGGTGAACAAAAATATATTCTGTGCATCCTCCTTCCTTAAAAAGGTTAGAAGATTCTTGTTCTGTAGAAAATAGACGAATATTTTAAAACAACGAAACAAAAATCAAAGAACACCAAAAAGAAAAAAACAAAAACAAAAAAATCCCCACCCTATATCTACCTGAGGAAAATTGGCTCATTAATAAGTGTTTGTACTGCTCAATCAATTGACAAGGGATGCACACTAGAGAATTAATAGTATTAAAAAAAAAAAGTAATGACTTAGTTGTGGACCATCTCTTAATTTTTGCACTTATTAAAATTATTTTAATGGTACACATTTTGCAATAAATCTGTTTATAAGTTGGGGTTTTAAGAAGAAAGTGTTAAGTGTATTAGAGACTGAGCTTATTAACTGAGCTTGCAAAGTATTCAAAGGAAGGCAGGAAATGAAGAATTGTTTACTAGTGTGATGTTTTCTTACTCAAATGCTTTTTACATTTTTTTGTTGTCTACATTACTTTAGCTTGATTAATTTATGAATTTTCCCCCTCTAAAGCCAAATAATTTTTTCTTAAAGAAAAAGCAAAGTAATGAATTAAGATTAGTTTGTGCCTATCCTTAAGAGCCAAGTTTCTAAGTACTTGAAGTACTTTACTAAAATTCCAGGTTTGTTATATGAATTCCTAGTGTTTTCTTGAAACATTGCATATTGTTGTATTATGATTTTTCATTAATACTTTTCCCCATGCAACTAATATTAATTTTAATTTAATCTCTTAAATATTTAATGCAAATGAAATTAGGTATTTTACAAAAAGGATATTTACTGCCCAATCCCCCCCACCTGTTATGACCTCCCCAAGCCTAGCAGCTATGGAGTCTGCCTCATCCTGTTGGAGCTCCATCTTCCTTCCAGTGCACACTTTCACCTGCAGCCTTGGATCATATCATCACTCCCCATCCCACAGTGCTATCTGCCTCCAATGGGGCCTACTTCATCCCTGTACACCCAGACCAAACAACACCAGAGACAACCAGATGGAAAAGGGGAAGCACAAGAACATAATAGAAGTTGATGCAGTATGGTACCATTGGAACTCTGTTCTCTGACTACAGGAAGCCATATATATTCTAACAAACCTGAACAGCAAGACTGTGACCCTGAATCCTATCTCATGAAGATGACAGAAGCCATTAAAGAGGATATAAATAATATAGAAAAACACAATCAAACGGGTAGAATCCCTTAAAGTTGAAACATATAAATTTCTTAAAGCAATAGAGTAAAGCACAATCAAACAGAAAAAGGAAATGAATAAAATGGTCCAAGATCTAAAAGTTAAAATAAAAGCAATAAAAAGAATGTAAATGGAAGTAACCCAAGAGATGGAAAACCTAGGAAAGAAAACAAGAACTACAGATGTGAGCATCACCAACAGAATATAAGTCATGGAAGAGAGAATCTCAGGCATAGAAGATACCATAGAAGAAATTGATATATCAGTCAAAGACAATGCCAAAAGTAAAAAGTTCCTAACTCAAAACATCCCAAAAAATTGGGATATTATGAAAAGACAAAAAATTAATATATAAGAATAATAAGAATAGAAGAGGTTGACGATTCCCAATTCAAAGGACCAGAAAAGATCTTTAATAAATCATAGAATACTCTCCTAACCTAAAGAAAGGGATGGCTATAAACATACAAGAAGCTTATAGAACACCAAATAGATTGGACCAGAAAATAATAATAACCCACTACATAATAACCAAGACACTTAATGTACGGAACAAAGAAAATTAAAAGCTGCAAGGGAAAAAGTCCAAGTGACATATAAAGGCAGACATATCAGAATTACACCTGCTTCACAATAGAGACTTTAAAAGTTAGATGATGCTGGACAGATGTCTTACAGATCTTAAGAGATGACAAATGCTAGCCCAGACTAATATACCAAGCAAAACTCTCAATTACCGTATACAGAGAACCCAATATATTTCATTTTCCATGAAAAAACCAAATTGAAACATTATTTTTCTACTATCACAGCCCTATAGAGGATACTAAAAGGAAAACTTCAACACAAAAAGTGTAACTACACTCAAGAAAACACAACAAATTAATCATCTCACAGCAAAACCAAAAGATGAGAATCATACACTCACAGTACAACCTCTAACATCAAAATTATAGGAACTGGTTGATATTGGACATTAATAACTCTCAACATCCATGGACTCAATTCATCAATAAAAGTCATAGGCTAACAGATTGGATACATAAATAGGATTCATCATTCTGTTGTATAAAACAAACATGCTCAGCAATAAAGATAGACACTACGTCAGAGTAAAGGGCTGGAAAAAGGTTGTCCATACAAATGAACCCACGAAACAAGTTGAAGTAGCCATTCTAATATTTAATAAAATAGACTTTTAACCAAAAGTAATCAAAAGAGATGAGGAAGTACACTTCATACTCATCAAGGAAAAATCCACCAAGATGACCTCTCAATTCTGAACATCTATGCCCCAAATTCAAGAAAACATACCTTTGTAAAAGAAAAGTTTCTAAAGCTCAAAACACACAATGAGTCTTACACAATCATAGAGACTTCAAAACAACCACCAACTTCCCTACTTCAACATTCTCACCAATGGACAGGTCAAAAAAATCCGAGAAAAATAAACAGAGAAACAATGAAACTAACAAATACCATGAAACAAATAGATTTAACAGATATCTAGAGGATCTTTAACCTAAAACAAATGAAAATGCCTTATCTCTGAACTTCGCAGTGTCATGCAAAATTGACTGTATAATCAGGCACAAAAAAAAAAAAAAAAAAAAAAGAAAGAAAGAAAAAAGAAAAGAAAAGAAAAGAAAAAGGGAAAACAGAAAAAAAGAGAAAAAAGGCCTCAAGAAATACAAGAAGATTAAAATAACCCCTAACATTCTATCACATCACTACTGATTAAGGCCAGACTTAAACAACAACAAAAAGAACAGAAGGCCCACATACTCATGGAAACTGAACTACTCAATGATAAATTTGACAGGGAAGAAATGAAGAAATTAAAGACTTTCTAGAATTCAATGAAAATGGAGATATAACATACCCAAACTTATAGGACACAGTACTAAGAGGAAATTCATATCACTAACTGCCTTCAAAATGAAATTAGAGAACTCATCCTATCAACTTAACAGCACATCTGAATCCTCTAGAACAAGAAGAAGCAAACAGGAAATAGTTAAACTCAGGGCTGAAAATAGTCAATTAGAAACAAAGAAAACAATACAAAGAATGGACAAAACCGAAAGTTGGTTCCTTGAGAAAATCAACAAGATAGATAAAGCCTTGGCCAAACTAAATAAAAGGCACAGAGAGAGTATCCAATGTAACAAAATCAGAAATGAAAAGGGAGACATAATATGAAAAAATGAGGAAATTAAAAAAAAAACAAAACAAAACATTAGGTCTTTCTACAAAAACCTCTACTCCACAAAACTCAGAAATCTAAATGAAATAGAGGACTTTCTATACAGATAACACTTACCAAAGTTAAATCAAGATCAGGCAGGCTGTGCAGTCCCATAATCCCTAACATCTCAACTTAAATCCTCTCAATGAAAAAAAAAATCAGGTCCAGATGGTCTCAGTGTAGAATTCTACCAGACTTTCAAAGAAAGGCTAACACCAATACTCCTCAAACTATTCCACAAATTAGAAACAGAAGGAGCACTACCTGCTTTATTATGTGAAGCCACAGTTACCCTGACAACTAAACCATACAAAGACTCAACAAAGAAAGAGAACTTCAGACTAATTTGACTTTTGAACATCAACACTAAAATTACTCAATAAAATTCTAAAACACCAAATCCAGGAACACATCAAAAACATCATTCACCATGACCAAGTAGGCTTCGTCTCAGGGATGTTGGGATGGCTCAGTATATGAAAATTAAATCAACATAATCTATTATATAAGAAAGTATAAACACATGATAATTGCACTAGATGGTAAAAAAAAGCCTTTGACAATATCCAACATCCCTCATGTTAAAAAGCTTTTTAGAAGCTGGACAGTGGTGGCACACGCCTTTAATCTCAGCACTTGAGAGGCAGAAGCAGGCAGATTTCTGAGTTTGAGGCCATCCTGGTCCACAGAGTGAGTTCCAGGACAGCCAGGGCTACACAGAGAAACTCTGTCTTGAAGAGAAAAAAAAAAAAAAGAAAGAAAGAAAGAAAGAAAGAAAGAAAGAAAGAAAGAAAGAAAGAAAGAAAGAAAGAAAGAAAGGGAAAGAAAAGAAAAGAAAAGAAAAGAAAAGAAAAGAAAAGAAAAAAAGTTTTTTAGCGGCCATAAACCAGTAGCCAATATCAAATTAAAGGGAGAGAAACTTGAAGCAATCTCACTAAAATCAGAAATTACATAAGGCTGCTCACTCTCTCCCTATCTTTTCAACATAATACTTGAAGTTCTAGCTAGAGCAATAAGATAACAAAAGGAGAGCAAGGGGTTACAAAGTGGAAGGAAGAAGTCAAAGTCTTGATATTTGCAGATGATAACACCATCAACAAAATGACTGGATACAAAAGTAACAAAAAAAAAATCATTAGCCCTGATTATACAAATGATAAACTGTCTGAGAAAAAAATAGGGAAAAAAGACCTTCCATAATAGCCACATATAACATGACACACTGCAGCTTCCAAGGCAAGATATTTTTTGTTTTTTGTTGGTTGGTTTTATTTCCTTGGGGGGGCAAGCTAGTTGCAAGGTGGAAGGCAGATATGTATAGATAGGGAAATCAGTGAGACTGGGGTGTATGATGTGAGATTCACAATTTTTTTTTAATTTAACAAATAATGCTCAGAAACTAGTGTTGTACGTAATCTCTGTTCTCATTTTGGTAAAACTGATTCATCCCATAAATGCTGATGTTGTTATATATATGTTGTATATATGTTGATGTATATATTTATATACTCACTCATTTATAGTACACTCACGTTAAGAGTAAAGTTTGAATATTTGTACCACTCCATTAAAAAGTAAAGCTTATTGATTTTACAACACAGAAAAATAAAAATCTGTGACAGTTATTTTTGATGTGTTAAAAATTGTGCTAGGCATTTTGAAGGAATAACAAAGGTATGTTTCTTAACTGCAAGATAAAAAATGTGCATTGACTATAACCTAGGAAGTACTATCTACTTCCTAAAGGAAGAAGAACAATTAAAAATATCAATGCAGAGTTTCTGGAGTGACCTAGAGGCAAGAATTGATGTCAGCCTAAGAAAAAACTACTGACAAGCTTTACAAGAAGAAGCCTAAAAATATAACATGTGAAAAAGGGTTTTCAGATGCAAAAGAGGTCAGGGAGAGAGAACTTGCTAACATATCAGAATCTATTGAAACAACAAATTGTTAGGTTCTTGTATGCTGTGAAATACAAGTAAATCAATCACCAAGATTTTAATCTATAATCACCAAGATTATAGATTTCTATAGATCTATGATAGCAAAATACTTTAGGTTGTACACAGAGATAAAGATGGCAGTGATGGAATGAGGAATTCATGGGAATAGCTAGGGAGATAATAATACAAACCCAAAGCTTCATGGCAAACACAGTAGCATAATGCATTTCTTACATGCATTATTTATATAAGGTATGTACATTATATATGTATACTATGTACACAATATGTACATTTATTATGTATGGAGGAAGAAGAAGCAATTTTGAATATAAAATTTCTTAATATAATCTAGAGATTATCCATCTTCACATCCATGAGACAACTTCAAATCCATGTACGAAAAGTACGTCGAAATGATAGTCAATCTCAAGATTTTAAGCACAAAGTGAAAAGGCAGAACACGAATTTGAGAGGTGACGTTGCAGTAGTTAATAAGGGAAGGAGAGAATAAAAATAATAAAACTCATGAAATTCTGAAAAATAAATAAGTAAAGGTAGAATTCTTTTTAAATCTATGAGACTTTATTGGAAAAAAAAAAAAAAAGCTCATACATTAAAGAATGGTTTCAACATCATTTGATAGACAGACATAATTGCCAAGATTTACTCTTTGAAATGTATCCTAGAGGGTCACCTGATAGTCTAAAAAAGTTTAATTTGTTAAAAATAAATAAATAAATAAATTAGATAAATTACCTAAGTGGTAAAATTTATACTTAAAACACTTAATGGTCTAAACAAATACAAAAGTAGATTAGATAGTGTCAAATGAAATCAATTCATGAGCCCTCTGATCAAAGTTGTGTCCCTTCTCAGTGTGAATCAAACTTCATTCTCAAGTTCATAATGCTCCAGTGTAAAAGATGCCTGTCATCATTGATAAATGTCTTTTATACTTCATTGGGTGAAATATGAAAATTTCATTCCATAACTGAAAAATCACCAAGTTTGCAGTTATTCAAATTCTAGCTAATTAACTTCAGAAAACAAAAAACAAAACAAAACAAAAACCCAAAAAAACAAAAAACAAAAAAAAACCCCAAACCGTTCATTTGCTTGGAAAAAAGCAGTATCTTATTCTTAAGAGAAAGAACTGCAATTCTCATTACAGACCTATTGTCATTGTAGGTGGAGATAACTTCTTTCTCATGGCATATCTAGAACCTAAAGCAACCAAATTTTAGATACACAGACAAATAATTTTAAATGTAAGATTTAGGAATCAGGTTAAAAATGAATGTTACAGTAATGAAATATTGAAAATTAAGCATGTATTAGTATGACTGTATTGTTTTTACTGAGTCTTTAAATTAATCTCTGTTAGGCACTGAGAATTCCATCATTTCAGTTTGAATTGACAGCACGAACGTGTTATTGGAAAAGACACATTATATACAAAAATAGGAAAAAATATCCTGTGAAAAGTCTGTGAGAAAGTGCTGATCAGCAATACATCAAAAGAAGTTAGTTTAGTATTAAAGAATATCTCAGTAAAGAAACATATTTTTTTGAATAAAGATTCCCTAGGCATAATGTAGATTGTACAGAAAACTTTTCTACTTCATTCTAGATTAAATTTAATTTTGTTCCAACCCCAAATCTTCAGATTTAAGGTGATTTGCATAAATGAAAAGGAGCATTCATTCTTTTTAAACAGATTGAAAAAAAATCACCTGAAATTGTTCTCCTGGAGGTTGCTTCAGCCCAAACAGACAATAATAATGTAATAAATTAGATTTTATGTGAGTCCATGCAATGAACTTATTGAAAGTTGACTATATTCTACTTGAAATCTTTTTTCCAAGGTAGTTTTGCAAACCAGAGTTTCAGAATTTAGAAGATTGCTATTCAGATGTGAAAGTCTGGGTATATGATGCAGTATATTATAATTAAGTAAAATGAGATGTGCATTTATCATTTTACAAATGTTCTTTCCTCATTCTGTTCTCTCTTACTATGATTCTTTACTAAGCATAGCTCTCAGTTTAAGCTTTATTTTACTAAATATGCATCTAGTCAGTGTTTCAGTACCAAGGTAAGATTCTCTCAACTTTAAGGTATTTAATGAAAAGTTCATGTTATCTGGGCAAATATAATTTGTAGTTTATTTATTGAGAGACAACATTAGTTAGGCTCATTTCTTGATTTGTTGTAACTGATTCCTGTTTTATGGTTGTAACACACATATGAGAACATTTCTCTTCTTCATGGTTAAGCAAAACGACATTGACAGCATATCTTCTTGTCTCTGAGGAAGGCACACAATAATGAACCTCAGGAGCCAAATGCTTTCAATCATGAGAATAATAATCTCTAAGAAAAAAGACCCCCTTAGTTACTTAATTCTATTAAAAACATAGATGATAAAAATATAAATACCTATAACATATGGATCCAGTCATTAGTATTACTAATTTTTATTTTTGGGCTATGATATAAGTCAGTTGTTATACACAAACCACAGACCTGATTTCAGTGTTGCCTAAAGCAAAAATGATAGGTAACAATCATCTCAGTACTCCAGAGGTTGAATCAATGTCAGGTCATCTTACATCACCACATACTTAGGTAAAGGCAGCTACAGGGTATATGAACCTTGTGTGAAGAAGGCATAACAAAATCAAAAGATAACAGTAGATTAGTTCAGAGGTACTGTGTTTGGAAGTAAATGAGGAAGACCATTTCTGTCAAAAGATATTAAGCTATTTCACAGCCAGAAGCTACTTATGTTCTATTGACATTCTCAAATAAATGCTTATTTCTGCAATTTGTATGATCATTAAGCAACAAAAATATATCTCAGGAGAATCTAGTACAATGAATGAGGATGGAGGTCTTATTTATTATTTGCTATAGAAAGTCCAGAAGCTAGAGGATGAGAATCTCATAGAAAACATACCACTAATACCTCCTTTTCATTTGTTCCTGAGGATAAAAAGTATGTAAATAACACAAAGTTATAAAGTCAGTGTTTTTATCTTGTTCTTCCTAGGGAGCATTGTTAACTTCAATCTTGCGTTGCTTTTAAATTAATCACACGACTACCAAGGTATGTGAAGCTTTACTAAGTTAGTCATTTTGTAAAACGTAGATATGCTTGGTCAAGAGAACTTGGCATCCTCTCGCTATTACATAGTCTCGTGAAGTCGACAGTAAGCTCAAGACCGTGAAACTAAGTTGGCCTTACCAGGAAAGGCTAATAATGGGTAGTTTTATTATATGTTCGAGCTCAGGAACACATTCCTGATGCTCTTACAGCTCATCAAAATCACCACTGTTACTGAGTAAAACCAGACTTACAGGCTGACCTGTAAGACTTGAGTGATCTTAGACAAGACAATAAAGCCAGCATAGATAAAATGTTTTAGTAATTTCTTAAACCCTGGAAAAGAAATGAAAGTCTGTCCTTTCTTAATTCTTTAACAGTAAACTACAAATGCAAAAAACTTTAAACTTTTTAAAGTAGAGGTACGGACTTCCGGTTTCTGTCTGCAGACGGGAAGCTGGTCCTGTACCACAGGGCTCCATACCCAAATAGCGCCAAGAAAAAGCTAGCCTCCCCGGGAAAGACCAGTACTTCTGCTCAAAGAAACCTTCCTGGAACCCTCAGTACACAGGAACCAAAGAGCAGCCTGGGACAGGAGCCTTCAGGTTTCCCTCTGTGGCTGGGGACCAGAGACTTTGCCACCAGCCACCATACCCAAATAGAGCCTGGAGAAAGCTAGCCTCCACGGAATGCTGACAAGCCTGTGATTGGGGTAAAACCAAATCCTCTGCTCATGGAACCCGCCCAGAACCCTCAGGACACAGGGACTAAGGAGTGGACATCTGGTTTCCTCCTGCAGCTGGGGATCTGATCCTGTAACACAGGGCTCCATAACCAAATTGCACCTGAAGAGAGCTGGTCTCCCAGCAGTGCTGACACACCTTCGAGCACAGGTAAGACCACCACTTTGCTTCAAATTCCTGGCCCAAGAGGGACTCTCGCAGAGCCATCAGGACATAGGAACCAAGGAACAGCTGGGGACAGGATCCTTCTGGTTTATGTCTTAACCCTAAAGCTGATGCTGTACCACAGCTTTCCAACCCAAATTCCTCTCAGAGAGAGCTGGTCTCCCAGAAATACTGACACACAAGCTTTCAGGAGAGAAAAGCCACAGTCAGAGAGAGGAAGACCAGCTAACACCAGAGATAACCAGATGGCAAAAAGCAAGGGCAGGAACATAAGCAACAAAAACCAAGGTTACCTGGCATCATCAGAACCCAGTTCTCCCACCACAGTGAGCCCTGTATACCCTAATACACCAGAATAGCAAGACTCAGTTTTAAAATCACATCTCATGATGATGATGATGATAGAAGACTTCAAGAAGGAAATAAATAACTCCCTTAAAGAATTACAAGAGAACACAGGTAAACAGGTAGAAGCACTTAAAGAAGAAACACAAAAATCTCTTAAAGATCTACAGGAAAAGACAATCAAACAGGTGAAGGAAATGAACAAAACCATCCAGGATCTAAAAATAGAAATAAAAACAATAAAGAAATCACAGAGAAAGACAACTCTGGAGATAGAAAACCTAGGAAAGAGATCAAGAGTGATAGATGCAACCATCAACAACAGAATACAAGAGATAGAAGAGAGAATCTCAGGTGCAGAAGATACAATAGAAAACATTGACAAAACAGTCAAAGAAAATGAAAAATACAAAAAGCTCCTAACCCAAAACATTCAGGAAATCCAGGACACAAAGAGAAGACCAATCCTAAATATAATAGGTGTAGAAGAGAGTGACGATTTCCAACTTAAAGGGCCAGTAAATATCTTCAACAAAATTAAAGAAGAAAACTTCCCACCAGGCAGTGGTAGTGCACCCCTTTAATCCCAGCACTTGGGAGGCAGAGGCAGGCGGATTTCTGAGTTCGAGGCCAGCCTGGTCTACAGAGTGAGTTCCAGGACAGCCAGGGCTACCCAGAGAAACACTGTCTTGAAAAAAGCAAAACAAAACAACAAAACAACAAAACTTCCTTAACCTAAAGAAAGAGATGAACACAAATATTTAAAAACCTTGCAGAACTCCAAATAGATTGGACCAGGAAAGAAATTCCTCCTGTCTCATAATAGTGAAAACATCAAATACACAAAACAAAGAAACAATATTAAAAACAGTAACAGAAAAAGGTCAAGTAATATATAAAGGCAGACCTATCAGAATTACACTAGACTTCTCACCAGAGACTATGAAAGCTAGAAGATCCTGGGCAGATGTCATACAGACCCTAAGAGAACACAAATGCCAGCCTCAGCTACTATACCCAGAAAATAATGCTTTTTAGAATTTAATGAAAATGAAGGTACAACATACCCAAACTTATGGAAACAATGAAATCAGTGCTAAGAAGAAAACTCATTGCTCTGAGTGCCTCAAAAAAAAAAAAAAGAAAAAGAAAAAAAGAAAAATAACAAAACTGTAGCGAGCATACACTAGAAGCTTAACAGCACTCCTGAAAGCTCTAGAACAAAAAGAAGCTAATACACCCAATAGGAGTAGATGGCAGGAAATAAACAAACTCAGGGCTGAAATGAACCAAATAGGAAAAAAAAAAAAAAAAAAAGAAAAGAAAAGAAATATACAAAGCATCAACAAAACAAGGAGCTGGTTCTATGAGAAAATCAACAAGATAGATAAACCCTTAGCCAGACTAACCAAAGGGCTCAGTAACATTATCCAAATTAACAAAATTACAAATGAAAAGGGATATATAACAACGGAAACTGAGGAAATTAAAAAAAAATCATTAGATGCCCACATTCAACAAAATTGGAAAATCTGGATAAAATGGACAATTTTCTAGACAGATGCCATACCAAATACCAAAGTTAAGTCAGGATAAGATAAATCATCTAAACACTCCATAACTCCTTAAAGAAATAGAAGCAATCATTAGAAGTCTCCCAACCAATAAAAGCCCAGGGCCATATGGGTTTAATGCAGAATTCTATCAGACCTTCAAAGACAACATAATACCAATACTCTTCAAACTATTTCACAAAATAGAAACAGAAGGAACACTACCCAAGTAGTTCTATGTAGTCACAATTACAATGATGACAAAACCTCAGAAAGACCAAACAAAGAAAGAGAACTTCAGACCAATTTTCTTATGAATATTGATGCAAAAATATTCAATAAAATTCTTCCAAACCAAATCCAAAAACACAGCAAAAGGATAAATCACCACGATAAAGTAGACTTCATCCCAGAGATGCAGGGATGGTTTTATACCCGGAAATCCATCAATGTAATCCACTACATAAAAAAACTCAAAGAAAATAACCTCATGATCATTTCATTAGATGCTGAAAAATCACTTGACAAAATTGAACATCCCTTCATGATAAAAGTCGTGGAAAGACAAGGCATTCAAGGCCCATATCTAAACATAGTAAAAGCAGTACAGAACAAACAAGTAGCCAACATCAAACTAAATGGAGAGAAACTTGAAGCAATCCCACTAAAATCAGGGACTAGACAAGGCTGCCCTCTCTCTCCCTATCTATTCAATATAGTACTTGAAGTTCTAGCTAGAGCAATTAAACAACAAAAGGAGGTCAACAGCATACAAATTAGAAAGGAGGAAATAAAAATATCACTATTTGTAGATTATATGATTTAAGAGACTGAAAAATTCCACGAGAGAACTGCTACAGGTGATATACAAATTCAGTAAAGTGGCCATATATAAAATTAACTCTAACAGATAAGTAACCTCCCTATACTCGAAGGATAAACAGGCTGAGAAAAAATTAGGAAAACAATACCCTTCACAATAGTCAAAACAATAAAAAAGTGTCTTGGTGTGATTCTAACCAAAGAAGTAAAGATTAGTATGGCAGGAACTTCAAGTCTGTGAAGAACGAAATCAAAGAAGACCTCAGAAGATGGAAAGATCTCCCATGCTCATGTATTGGTAGGATTAATATAGTAAAAATGGCTGTCCTGCCAAGAGCAATCTGTAGAATCAATGCAATCCCCATCAAAATTGCAACTCAATTCTTCATAGACTGAGAAATAGCAATTCTCAAATTCATTTGGAATAAAAAAAAAACCCAGGATAGGGAAAATTATTCTCAACAATAAAGGATCTTCTGGGGGAATCAGCATCCCTAACCTCAAGATGTACTATAGAGCAATAGTGATAAAAACTGCATGGTATTGGTACATCGATAGGGAGGTAGATCAATGGAATAGAATTGAAGACCTAGAAATGACCCCACACACCTATGGTCACTTGATCTTTGATCATCCAGTGGAAAAAGGACAGCATTTTCAACAAATGGCGCTGTTTCAACTGGCAGTCAACATGTAGAAGAATGCAAATTGTTCCATTCCTATCTCCCTGTACAAAGCTCAAGTCCATGTGGATTAAGGACCTCCACATAAAACCAGATACACTGAATCTAACAGAAGAGAAAGTGGGGAAAAGTCTTGAATACATGGGCACAGGGACAAAGTTCCTCAACAGAACACCAGTGGCTTATGCTCTAAGATCAAGAATCTACAAATGGGACCCCATGAAATTGCACAGCTTCTGTAAGGCAAAAGACACTGTCAATAGGACAAAATGGCAACCAACAGATTGGGAAAAGATCTTTACCAAATCTACATCCAATAGAGGGCTAATATCCTATATATATACAAAGAACTCAAGAAGTTAGACTCCAGAGAACCAAATAACCATATTAAAAAATGGGGAACAGAGCTAAACAGAGAATTCTCAACTGAGGAAACTTGAAGGGCTAGAAGCACATAAAGAAATGTTCAACATCCTTAGTCATCAGGGAAATGCAAATCAAAACAACTCTGAGATTATACCTCACACCAGTCAGAATGGCTAAGATCAAAAACTCAGGTGACAGTAGATGCTGGCAAGGATGTGGAGAAAGAGGAACACTCTTCCATTGCTGGTGGGATTGCAAGCTTGTACAACCTCTGGAAATCAGTTTGGCGGACCCTCAGAAAAGTGGACATAAATACTTCCTGAGAACCCAGCTGTACCATTCCTGGGCATATACCCAGAAGATGCTCCAACATCTAATAAGAACACATGCTCCACTAAGTTCACAGCAGCCATATTTATAATAGCCAGAAGCAGGAAACCACCAAGATGTCCCTCAACAGAGGAATGGATACAGAAAATGTGGTACATTTACACAATGGAATACTACTCAGCTATTAAAAACAGTGACTTCATGAAATTCACAGGCAAATGGATGTAACTTGAAAATATTATCCTGAGTGAGGTAACTCAATCACAAAAGAACGAACATGGTATGTACTCACTAATATGTGGATATTAGCCAAAAGTTCAGAATAACCAAGTTTCAATTCACAGACCATCTGAAGGCTAAGAAGAAGGAAGACCAAAATGTAGACACTTCAGTGATTCTTAGAAGGGTGAACAAAATACTCACAGAAGGAAATATGGAAACAAAGTGTAGAGTAAAGACTGAATGAAAAGCCATGTGGAGACTGGCCCACCTGGGGGTACATCCAGTATATAGCCATCAAAATTGGTCATTCTTATGGATGCCGGGAGGTGCTTTCTGATGGAAGCATAATAAGCTGTCCCTAGAGAGGCTCAGGCAGAGCCTGACAAATCCAGATGTGGATGCTCGCAGCCAACCATTGGACTGAGTGTGGGGTTTCGGATGGAGGAGTTGGAGAAGGGACTGAAAGAGCTAAGTGGGTTTGTCATGGGTGCAGTAACAGTGTCAACTGTCCAGAGTCCCCAGATCTCCTGGAGACTGGACCACCAACCAAAAAATACACATGGAGGGAACCATTTTGCTAGTCACATATGTAACAGACCAGGGCCTTGTTGGCCATCAGTAGGAGGAGAGACCCTTGGGCCTGAGGTCATTAGATGCCCTAGTGTAGGGGACAGGAGGTTTCCGAAGGGGAGTCCTGGAAAGGGGAAAACATTTGAAATGTAAATAAATTAAATATCAAAAAAAAAAAAGAATATCAGCATACTTCAGGTATTAAAATAGCATATAATGTTATGTAAATCAAAGTTGCTGGAGATTCTTAAACACACAGGAAGACTCTAGACAGTGAATTTTGTCTACACTTTTCACTCTGGCTCATGAATCATTTGTATCGATTATTTTAAAATCACAGTTTATTGAGTTTATACATCTTGTAAAAAACGCATTTGTTGTCAAATAAAAAAAAATGCTTAGAGCCGAGCAGTGGTTGCACATTCCTTTAATCCCAGCACTTGGGAGGCAGAGGCAGGGGGATTTCTGACTTCAGGCCAGCCTGGTCTACAGAGTGAGTTCCAGGACAGCCAGGGATACACAGAGAAACCCTGTCTCGAAAAACCAAAAAAAAAAAAAAAAAAAAAAAAAGCCTGGAGGTGGGGGGTACATGTTTAGTTGAGAGAAAGCAGTATAAAATTTTATTATTATTTTTTAAATAAATGCATTTACTTGGGCTTAAAATGAATACAAAAAATAAAAATATAAAAAACTTTTTAAAAGTAAAATTATTTTTACATTAATATGATTAAATTGAGTAAAATATATACATAACTGAACTTAATAGTACTGCAATGATTAATTATTATTGAGATTGAAAAATATCAACCAAAATTCAAGACATATACAACATTGTATTTATGATTTCTTTTACAGTTAAATGCAAAAGGTATGAGCTTGTATTTAAGTAATGTAAACAAGGGTTTGTGACAAGGAACATAGATGATAAATGTTTTCTGTGCTGCTGAAATATGCTTATGAGACAGATGGGAAGTGGTATCAATGCACACACATACATAAGCACACAACAGCTATGTGAGAATATGAGTGTTTTCATTAAGTTAATTGGGATTATATTGCTTTAAGTATATACTTACATCAAAACATCAAGCTATATGGCATATAAGTTTATGGGTGTGTGTGAATATGAACATGTATACAATTTTATATTTCTCAGTTTCATCCTCCAATATCAAAACAGCACTTTTGTAATTTCAAAAATATGAAAATAAAAACAAAATATATGTTCCAACAATTATTATTTTGATGCCGATTGAGCTTTGTTGTGAGCAAAGCCAAATTTCAAACTCGAGGGGTCTTATTCTAGGCATTTTTGTATTACTTTCAAGTGGAGAACTTCAATCGGCTTTGCAGTGGAAACTGGAAATACCTATAAACTTATCAAACCATATTTGGAAATAGCAATTCATTTAACAGACTACTTGCAAAAATTACAACTACTTATGTATGACAAGTAATTGTCAGGAAAAGCCAAATGTCTATATCCTCACATGTAGCAGTAATTCGGCTAACCGCTTTTTGTTCCTGATGGGTTGCACATGCGCACCCACCCAAGAGCTATCTGGATTCTTGAATTAAAGACACACAGCCACAGGCATACTCACACGTCAATTAATTTTAAATATGCCTTGACTAGCTCAAAGCTTTAGCAGTTCTAATCCTCCCCATGGCTAGAAGATACTACCCCCAGCACACACACACACCCACACACACTCTTGGTTTAATGCCCTCGAATTCTATATTTTATCTTTGCTGCCCTGGCTCCTGGGTGAATCCCTTGTCTTTGCTGCCCAAGATGTTTCTGGGCAGTCCTTCCAGGGGCAGCATTCCTTCTCACTTACATTTTGGATGATTTTCCTTCTGCGGCTCTAAATTGGAATTGTCTCCCTCCGAATTATGGCAGTTCTCCTCCTTTCTCACTCCCAGCCCCTACCTTGTGCAATCTAAATGTCCCACCTCAGGCTTACTGTCTTAACCATTGGATGTCGGCTCTTTATTGTTCAATCAAAACCTGATTGGGGACAAGGAACTTCAGCATTTGGATATGGAGATACCAATATTTTGGGGGCTGAATTAATTCAAAACATTAGAGCCTATCCCAAACACATAACTTTTACCGTATAAAGATATTAATATCCTTTCAGGTCTTTCATACATTGTGTGTGAGATAATAAAACTGAAAGGCAATTGCTTTTTTTTTTCTTTTCTCTTTCACAATCTCAAAATCTTTTTTTTAATATAATTTTTTTATTTAATACTTTATTTACATTTCAAATGTTTTCCCTTTTCCAGGTCTCGCCTTTGGAAAGCCCCTATCCCATCCCCCCTCCGACTGCCTCTATATGGGTATTCCCACACCTACCACCCACTCCCATCTTCCCTCCCTGGCATTCCCCTATACTGGGGCATCTAACACTCTCAGACCCAAGGGACTCTTCTCCCACTGATGGTCAACAAGGCACTCCTTAGCCACATATGTGGCCAGCACCATGGGCCCCTCCATATGAATACTTTGATTGGTGGTCCAGTCTCTGGGAGCACCTGGGGGCCTGACCAGTTGACACTGTTGCTCCCTACCCATGGGGCTGCAAATCCCTCAGTTCCTTCAGTCCATTCTTCAACTCCTCCATCTGGGACTCCACGCTCAGTCCAACAGTTGCTGGGTGTTCTGAAATTTTGGGCTAATATCCGCTTATCAGTGAGTACATACCATGCTCGTTCTTTTGTAACTGAGTTACCTCACTCAGGATGATATTTTCAAGTTCCATCCATTTGCCTGAGAATTTCATGAAGTCATTGTTTTTAATAGCTGAGTAGTATTTCATTATGTAAATGTACCACATTTTCTATATCCATTCCTCTGTTGAGGGACATTTTGGCTGTTTCCAGCTTCTGGCTATTATAAGCATGGCTGCTGTGAACATAGTGGAGCATGTGTCCTTATTAGATGTTGGAGCATCTTCTGGGTATATGCCCAGGGATGGTATAGCTGGGTTCTCAGGAAGTATTATGTCCATTTTTCTGAGGGTCAGCCAAACTGATTTCCAGAGGTTGTACAAGCTTGCAATCCCACCAGCAATGGAGGAGTGTTCCTCTTTCTCTACATCCTTGCCAGCATCTACTGTCACCTGAGTTTTTGATCTTAGCCATTCTGACTGGTGTGAGATGTAATCTCAGGGTTGTTTTGATTTGCATTTCCCTGATGACTAAGGATGTTGAACATTTCTTTATGTGCTTCTAGCCCTTCAAGTTTCCTCAGTTGAGAATTCTCTGTTTAGATTTGTTCCCCATTTTTTGATAGGGTTATTTGGTTCTCTGGAGTCTAACTTCTTGAGTTCTTTGTATATATTGGATATTAGCCCTCAATCGGACATAGAATTGGTAAAGATCTTTTCCCAATCTGTTGGTTGCCATTTTGTCCTATGGACAGTGTCCATTGCCTTACAGAAGCTGTGCAATTTCATGGGGTCCCATTTAGATTCTTGATCTTAGAGCATAAGCCATTGGTGTTCTGTTGAGGAACTTTGTCCCTGTGCCCATGTGTTCAAGACTTTTCCTCACTTTCTCTTCTGTTAGATTCAGTGTATCTGGTTTTATGTGGAGGTCCTTGATTCACTTGGACTTGAGATTTGTACAGGGAGATAGGAATGGATCAATTTGCATTCTTCTACATGTTGACCACCAGTTCAGCCACCACCAATTGTTGAAAATGCTGTCTTTGTTTCCACTGGATGGTTTTATCTCCTTTATCAAAGATCAAGTGATCTTAGGTGTGTGGGTTCATTTCTTGGTCTTCAATTTTATTTCATTGATCTACCTGCCTGTTGCGGTACCGATACCATGAAGTTTTTATCACTACTGCTCTGTAGTACAGCTTGAGGTCAGGGATGTAGATTCTCCCAGCAGTTCTTTTCTTGTTGAGAATAGTTTTCACTATCCTGGGTTTTTTCTTATTCCAAATGATTTGAGAATTGCTCTTTCTAAGTCTATGAAGAATTGAGTTGGAATTTTGATGGGGATTGCATTGAATCTGTAGATTGCTTTCAGCAAGATGGCCATTTTTCCTATATTAATCTTACCAATCCATGAGCATGGGATATCTTTCCATCTTCTGAGGTCTTCTTCGATTTCTTTCTTCAGAGACTTGAATTTGTCATCTTTCACTTGTTTAGTTAGAGTCACAACAAAATATATTGTTTGTGACTTTTTTTAAGGGTGTCATTTTCCTAATTTCTTTGTCATCCTGTTTATCCTTTGAGTATAGGGAAGCTACTAATTTGTTAGAGATAATTTTTTATCTGGCCACTTTGCTGAAATCAGCTGTAGCAGTTCTCTGGTGGTTTTTAGGGTCACTTAAGTGTATGATCATATAATCTGCAAATAGTGATATTTCGATTTCTTCCTTTCCAATTTGTATCCCTTTGACCTCCTTTTGTTGTCTAATCAATTGCTCTAGCTAAAGCTTCAGGTACTATATTGAAATAGATAGGGAGAGAGTGGGCAGACTTGTCTAGTTCCTGATTTTAGTGGGATTGCTTCGAGTTTTTCCCCATCTAGTTTGATGTTGGCTACTGGTTTGGTGTATATTGCTTTTGCTTTGTTTAAGTGCGGGCCTTGAATTCCTGATATTTCCAAGGCTTTTATCATGAAGGGGTACTGAATTTTGTCAAATGCTTTTTCAGCATCTAATGAAATGACCCTGTGGTTTTTTTCTTTGAATTTGTTTATGTAGTAGATTACATTGATGGATTTCTGGGTATTGAACCATCCCTGCATCCCTGGGATGAAGCCTACTTGATCTTGATGAATGATCATTTTGATGTGTTCTTGGATTTGGTTTGCAAGAATTTATTGTGTATTTTTCCATTGATATTCATAAGGGAAATTGGTTTGTAGTTTTCTTTCTTTCTTGGGTCTTTGTGAGGTTTTGGTATCAGTGTAACTGTGGCCTCATAGAATGAATTAAGTAGTGATCCTTCTGTTTCTAATTTGTGGAATAACTTGAAGAGTATTTATATTAGGTCTCCTTTGAAGGTCCCATAGAATTCTCCAGTAAACTCATCTGCTACTGGGTTTTTATTGGTTGGGAGACTATTAATGACTGCTTCTATTTCCTTAGGGGTTATGGGACTGTGTAGATGGTTTATCTGACCCTGACTTAACTTTAGTATTTGGTATCTGTCTAGAAAATTGTCCATTTCATCCAGATTTTCCAATTTTCTTGAGTATAGGCTTTTGTAGTAGGATCTGATGATTTTTTTAATTTCCTCAGATTCTGTTGTTATATCTCCCTTTCATTTCTGATTTTGTTAATTTGGATACTGGCTCTGTACCTCCTGGTTAGTCTGGCTAAGAGTTTAACTATTTTTTTGATTTTCCCACAGAACCAGCTCTTGGTTTTATAGATTCTTTATATAGTTCTTTTTGTTTCTACTTGGTTGATTTCGGCCCTGAGTTTGATTATTTCTTGCCCTATATTCCTGTTGGGTGTATTAGGTTCTTTTTGTTCTAGAGCTTTCAGGTGTGCTGTTAAGCTGCTAGTGCATGCTCTCTCCAGTATCTTTTTATAGGCACTCAGAGCTATGAGTTTTCCTCTTAACACTGCTTTTATTGTGTCCCATAAGTTTGGATATGTTGTGCTTTCATTTTCATGGAATTTTAGGAAGTCTTTGGTTTCTTTCTTTCCTTCTTTCCTTCCTTCCTTCCTTCCTTCCTTCCTTCCTTCCTTCCTTCCTTCCTTCCTTCTTTCTTTCTTTCTTTCTTTCTTTCTTTCTTTCTTTCTTTCTTCCTTTACCAAGTTATCATTGAATACAGCATTGCTCAGCTTCCATATATATGTGGACTTTCTGTTCTTTTTGTTGCTATTGAAGACCAGCCTTAATCTGTAGTGATCTTATAGGAGGCATGGGATTTTTTCAGTCTTCTTATATCTGTTGAGATTTTTTTTTTTTGTAACCAATTATATGATCAGTTTTGGAGAACGTACCATGAGATGCTCAGAAGAAGGTATATTCTTTTGATTTAGGATTTATAGATATCTGTTAAATCCATTTGGTCAAAAACTTCTGTTAGTTTCACTGTGTCTCTGTTTAATTTGTTTCCAAGATCTGTAGATTGATGAGAATGGGGTGTTGAAGTCTCCTACTATTAATGTATGAGGTGCAATATGTGCTTTGAGATTTAGTAAAGATTCTTTTATGAATGTGGGTACCCTTGCATTTGGAGCATAGATGTTCAGTATTGAGAATTCTTCTTGGCAGTTTTTTCCTTTCATGAGTATGAAGTGTCCTTCCTTTTTTTTTTTGATGACATCTGGTTGAAAGTTGATTTCATCCAATATTAGAATGGCTACTCCTGCCTGTTTCTTGGGACCATTTGCCTGGAAAATTGTTTTCCAGCCCTTTACACTGAGGTAGTGTTTGTCTTTAACCCTTAGGTGCATTTCCTGCATGTAGCACAATGCTGGGTTCTGTTTTTATATATAGTCTGTTCGTCTATGTCTTTTTATTGGGAAATTGAGTCCATTGATGTTAAGAGATATTAAGGAAAAGTGATTGTTGCTTCCTGTTATTTTAAATGTTAGTTTTATGTTTGTGTTGGCTATCTTCTTTTGAGTTTGCTGAAAGATTACTTTCTTGCTTTTTCTAGGGTGTAGTTTCCCTCCTTGAGTTGATATTTTCCATCTATTATCCTTTGTAATGCTGGGTTTGTGGAAAGATATTGTGTAAATTTGGTTTTGTCAGGGAATATCTTGGTTTCACCACCTATGGTAATTGAGAGTTTTGTTGGGTATAACAGCCTGGGCTGGCACTTGTGTTCTCTTATGGTCTATATGATATCTGTCCAGGATCTTCTAGCTTTCATAGTCTCTTGTGAGAAGTCTGGTGTAATTCTGATAGGTCTGCCTTTATATGTTACTTGACCATTTTCCCTTACTGCTTTTAATATTCTTTCCATGTTTTGTGCATTTGGTGTTTTTTTTTTTTCTATTATGTGATGGGAGGAATTTCTTTTCTGGTCCAATCTATTTGGAGTTCTGTAGGCTTCTTGAATATTTATGTTCATCTCTTTTTTTAGGTTAGGGAAGTTTTCTTCTATGATTTTGTTGAAGATATTTACTGGCCCTTTAAGTTGTGAATCTTTATTCTCTTCTATACCTATTATCCTTAGGGTTGATCTCCTCATTGTGTCCTGGATTTCCTGGATGTTTTGTGTTAGGAGCTTTTTGCATTTTGCATTTTCTTTGATTGTTGTGCCAATGTTTTCTATGGTATATTCTACACCTGACATTCTTTCTTCTATCTCTTTTCTTCTGTTTGTTCATCTATGACTCCCGATCTCTTTCTTAGGGACTTTATCTCCAGAGTTGTCTCCCTTTGTGATTTCTTTATTGTTTCTATTTCTATTTTTAGATTCTGGATGGTTTCTTCATTTCCTTTGCCTGTTTGAGTGTGTTTTCCTGAATTTCCTCTTTAAGGGTTTCTAGCTATTTACCTGTGTTCTCTTGTATTTCTTTAAGGGAGTTATATTTTTTTTCCTACTTAAAGTCTTCTGTCATCATCATGAGATGTGATTTTAAATCTGAGTCTTGCTTTTCTGGTTTGTTTGGGTATCCAGGGCTCACTGTGGTGGGTAAACTGGGTTTTGATGATGCCAAGTTGCCTTGGTTTCTGTTCCTTATATTATTGCCCTTGCCTGTCACCATCTGGTTATCTCTGGTGTTAGCTGGTCTTGCTCTCTCTGACTGTGGCTTGTCCCTCCTGTAAGCCTTTTTGTCAGTACTTCTTGGAGATCAGCTCTCTCTGAGATTAATTTGGGTTTGGAGAGCTGTGGTACAGGTTTAGCTCTGGGGTGCAGGCAGAAACCAGAAGGATCCTGTCCCTGGCTTTTTCTTGGTTTCTGTGTCCTGATGGCTCTGCGAGGGTCCTTCTTCATTGAAGAATTTGAACAGAAGTGATGATCTTCTTGTGCTCAAAGGTGTGTCGGCACTCCTGGGAGACCAGCTCTGTCCTGACACTGAGCATGAAGCCCTGTGTCATGGGATTAGCTTCCTGGCCTCAGAAGGAAATGGGAAGGCCACTCTTTAGTCCCTGTGTCCTGAGGGTTCTGGATGGGTCTCTCTGAGCAGAGGTGCTGACCTTACCCCTGATCATAGGCTTGTCCACACCCCTGGGAGGGTAGCTTTTTCCCTGTGTTTTTTTTTTTTTTTTTTTTTTTTTTTTTTGGTATGGATCTGTGTGGCACAGACCTGAGGTGTAAACTGGAAGGCTCCTGTCCCAGGGTGTTCCTCTGTCCCAGTGTTTTGCAGATTCCAGGTGGGTCCCGCTGAGCAGTGGCACCTGTCTTACCTCCACTCACAGGCTTGTCCACACTCCCTGGATGCTAGCCTTCTCCATGCTCTATTTGTTTATGGAGCTCTGTGCCACTGACTGGAGTTCCCAGCCGCAGGAGACCAGCTCTTCTCTTTTAATTCTCTTATATTTTAAGGTCAGTTTTTGTCACCTTTCCCTCTTTTGTCTATTAAAACAAACAATATTTCTTTCTATTTACACTAGATCTTTCATAACTATTTAAATAATTATTTTAAGTACAAATAATATAGATGTATCTCTTTATACATTTTAATTACAATAGCAAGCAAAATATTACATTTAATTTCTATTTACAGTAAGTAAAAATGTGCAGAATATATAGTTCATAGAAACTGCAATTTCCTTTTGTCTCAAGAGTCATCTCTTACTTCCTAAATTTTGGATGTATCTTGAAAAACTTGATCAAGCTACTTTTTCCAGTGTTCAGTTGAAATTCAAACCATAAGGTCAAATTCGATATGTGTTTCATTCATCAAGATATTTCATGTTTGTGTTGACTGTGAATGTATTATATTTCAGTATTGTTCTGGAAAATGCCATCATTGTACATTCAGCAGAGGTTAAAACCCTTTATCATAATTCGGAATAGTGCTTTATTCTGAACACACACACCCAAACACACACACACACACACACACACACACACACACACACACACACACACACTCATATAAAATATACACACACAAACATGTATTCAGAACGCACATACTCTTACACACTTCTTTTCACTTTTTAAAATTCTGGTTATAACTGATATAATTCTTCATTCATGTTCCATCAAGTCCTTTTTATATACCATGCTTAGAATAAAATAAGAGAAAAATTTTGGTGTGGGGATAGAACTATACTTATCTTAGGTATAAGAGTAACCATTTAAAAAAAATAATTGGAAAATATGTGGAATTGTCTCCATCTGTTTCAATGAGACTTTTTTTAAATGAGGGGTGTCTTATTTAGTGTTCTATTGTTATGAAGACACAAGAACCATTGTAACTCTTTTGAAGGAAAAAAATTTACTTGGGGCATACTTAACGTTTCAGAACTTTAATCCTCTATCATAATATCATGGAACATAAACAATATAAACAAAAGCATAGTGCTAATGAAGTACCTGGAATTTCTACATGTGTATCCACAGGCAGCAGCAAATGAGAGATGGAGGAGGAGGAGGAAGAGGAGGAGGAGAAGAGGAGGAGGAGGAGGAGAGAGACAGAGACAGAGAGACAGAGAGAAACAGGGTTGGAGACTGGGTTTGTTTTAGGCATTGGAAACCTAAAACAAACCTCAAGTGGCACATTTCCTCAAGCTTCCAGTGTCATACTTCCTCAGTCAAGGACATACCTATTACATAATCCCATAAATTAATATTTAACATTTCTTCATTATTATTAATTTCTATTTATAATGCACAGTAATTTATTTTATGTCTAGCATCATAAGAAAAGTTAAGAAAATGGACATTTGGCACTGCTGAAAAATAACATATAAGAAAGTGTTAATTCACAGAAGGTGCAGTATTCTTGCACTGTGAAAAGAAGGATGTGACAGGTTAATTCATGTACTACTGCTAACTTTTTCCATTCTCCGTTTTCAGACCTTTCTACAACCTTAGGCAATGTTGACTTTCCATGCTGGCAGTGGCTTAAGCTGCATAACTCTTTTTTCACACTGGTACAAGGTACTTGTCATAAAAGTGCAGATGGGTTATTGTGGCCATGTGTCTCTTGGATTTATTGTTGGGACTTTGTAACCTATGATGCAAGAAGCCCAGAATAATATTAAAGGCAAAAGTGTCTGATATGGTAGAATTCATTGCTAAAGATTTCTTACAGCCAGCAAATAATAATTTCAAGTATACTACTGTGGTTTTTTGGATCCCTTGTGATACTTTTATGATTATTTTTTATAAAATTATTTTCTCTATGATCTCTATATAAAGATAGTTACAGGATTCTCCCCATGTTATGCAAAGTAAAGATAGAATTATTATAGAATGATCTTATTGAAACAAAATTTTGTATAAAGTGGTTGCAAATATTGACAAAAGTCTAAATTATCACAGTGATTATAATTATAAAATCTTATTGATACTGAGTTATGTTGTGTGAGGATGACTTACAGCGTCATATATTGTACCAAACAGCTGTGTAGATACACTCTTGTATTTTCAATTGTTAATTGTTGAGGATGACACTTCCTCATGTGTGCCAAAAGAAGATTCTTTAATATTATCACATTTAAAAGAAAACTATGCCTGGAAGGTCACAGAAGGTCACATTGTCCTCAATCTAGCCAAAATGCAACACTAAGAACTAAAATAGGAGACAGTTGGAGTTCAGCTGCAGATCAGCTCAGAATAAGAGGATGAACCTTTCCCCCCTATGCTAATAGCTGTTTTATAAGTGAAAAGAATGTGGCTTGTTGTAAAGTAAAGAGCTGGCTCCCGAGGTTGGGATTAGAATGACCCTGTAGCAGATGGGAGAAACAGTTGCAGAGAGATAAAAGCAAGGTTGAGAGTGGAACTGGGAGGTAGAGCAATGAAAGCCATGTACAATGGCTGAGAAGCTGGATTAAGTTAAACTCAGCAGAGAATCTAGAAAATAGGACAACAGTCCCTATCCCTTCCTCCTCCCCCCTGCCTCTACGAGGGTATTCCACCTCCCACCCATCTGCCCATCCACTCCCATATTACCACCTTGACATTCCCCTTTACTGGGGCCTCTAACACCCTCAGGTCAAGGGCCTCTCCTCCCCCGATGGCCAACAACGGCCTCTTCTGCCACATATGTGGTCCGAACCATGGGTCCCTTCATGTGTATTCTTTGGTTGGTGGTCCAGCCTCCAAGAGGACGGGGGTAGGGGGTCAGGCTAGTTGACACTGTTGCTCCCTCCATGGGGCTGCAAACTCCCTCAGCTCCTTCAGTCCCTCCTCCAACTCCTCCATCTGGGACCTCACTCTCAGTCCAGCGGTTACTGTAAAGTGAAACTTGGGTATTCCGGACTTTTGGGCTAATATCCACTTATCAGTGAGTACATACCATGTTTGTTCTTTTGTGACTGAGTTATCTCACTCAGGATGACTTTATTTTTAAACCGCTAGCACGACCTTGAAAGTTTGCAATAATATTCAGTAGATAAGAAAAGAAAGAAAGAATAAACAAAGAAAGAAGAAAAAATAAAGTAAAAGACCAATAAGCTGAATGTTCCTAAGTCTTGATTTTGAGCTCAGTTCTGTGATTGACAGAACACTATAGTCATTACAGTTTCTCTTAAACAAACTGTATAAGAAACAAAATTTGGAGTTGGGAGCTAAATTTAGAGCCATTTAAAAGAATATTTACCTTTTTGAAATGTGCAGAGCACTAGTCAAAATTAAAGATCTTGTAAGATCTTCATTTATTATTATCTCATCTCTATTGTTAGCATTCTGTCTAAACTCCAACCCACAGTTGCCTGGCAACAGCAAGGTGAGCCTGGCCCACTATAAAAGTGGCTGCTTGCCCCTCCTCTTTCTCTTATCTCTTTCTCTTGCCTCTCTCTTACATCTCTTATCTCTTACTTCTCCCCCATTCCCTTCCCTCCTCTCTCCACATGGTCATGGCTGGCCTCTACCTCTCTACTTCTCTACTCTCTTCCTCTCTCTTCCTTTCTCTGCCTCTACTACCCTCTTAACTCCACTCCCCATGCCCTAAATAAACTCTATTTCTGTACTTTACCTTTGCGTGTGTCTGGTCTCTCAGGGGGAAGGGATGCCTGGGCTTGGGCCTGCACACCCTTCCCCCACACCTACCTCCCATAACCCAATATAACATATATCTCTATATATATTTATATAAACACATCATCTATCAGATGAGAATTTTTCAAAGAAAACCCAATATTTCTCCAAATCCACATTACAAAGAAAAGTTAATAAATTCATTGATGATTACATGATTCCAAAAAAAATTACTGTGTAATGGTCAATTAGTAAGTATTTGATGAAGTTCAGTCCATGTAGTAATACTTACATTGACTTGTTTTAAATAAAACTTGTTGAAGTATGTGTTTTAGTTTAGTTGTATAAAGTACTGGAGAGATCAACATGCATCCAACAATATAGTGGACTGACCTGCTTGAGAATATACATTCAGAGAAACTAAACAAAAGAGGAAAAAGTTATAAAATATTCTGAAATAATTTTATAAACAGAGGTATGAATGATTGAGACTGAAGTTCATATAAATGAAACTGCAAAAATAGGACTATTTGCCTTAAGAAAATAAGTATTTGGTGTTGTTAATTTCTTCATGCTAAACAGAAAAGGGTTGATAATTTGAGACATTAGGGATATTTATATGGATGGCAATTATTTCTTTAGGGCTTTTGCAAAAGTTACATGTTATAATTCTCCACCAATGTAACAAACTGTAGCCTATTTAATGTTGCAACAAAAAGTGAAACCAGTAAATAGGAGAAATAAATATGTAGAGTAACAGAATAAAGAGCCCATTCAAGTAAGAAGTAAAATTGTTTATAGCCTCTCAGTTTACTTTCCTTAGTCTGCTAATCCAGAAATATAGAGGTTTGATTCCCTCCCTGAACCCATTCCCTTGTCTCCAGAGTCCTCTGGGACACAAACTGATGTCCAGACCAGCATACTGTCCCTCTTTGTACCACTGTATTCCATCTTTCTGCCCACCTTTTCCCCTCCCCAGGCCTCTACCTGCACTGTCCCCAGGGGCACACCAAGCTGCTGAGAGACTTGCACTGCTAGCTGAGTTCCATATCTAGTCCAAGGATATCTACCAGAGGACTGTAACACCAGGATCATTAAGGATAGGCTCCTTCTGAATACCTGCCACAACAGGAACATCCAGGAACAACCATGTGGCTGAAGACCAGCATAAGAGCACAATCAATCAAAGACAGAACAACATGACACCTTCCTGGCACAGTTATCCTACTACAGCAAGCCTGGATATCCAAACACAACCAAAGAAGAAGAAAATGACCTTAAATCCAATCTTATAAAGATGATAGAGGTTTTTAAAGAGGAAATGAATAAATCCCTGAAAGAAACAAAGGAAAATATTATCAAATAGTTAAATGCCTTTAAAGAGGAAACAAATATATCCCTTAAAGAAATACAGGAAAATACAATTAAAGAGTTGAGGGGAATAAATAAAACTGTCTGAGAATTGAAAATGGAAAAAGAAGCAATAAAGAAACCAAAAACTGAGGCAATCCTGGAGATGGAAAACCTAGAGAAAACAACAGACACAAGCATCATCAACAGAACACAAGAGAAGGAAGAGAGAATCTCAGGCATAGAAGATATGACAGAAAAATTGATACAATGTAAGGGTTCATGATTCACTGTGGCGTGGCACCCTGGACTCAAATAGTACATAAATGCAAAGAGTGTTTTATTCTGTATCATGCTGGGATCTCTGATCACCAAGATAGACAACCAAGGGAGCTTGCAGGCCTGATTTAAAGCACTTCAGGGGAGTCCTAGGTAGGTGATCTTTAGCTTGCTTGATCTCTAGGGACATTCCATTACTGGGGTATGGGGGTTGGAAACTTGTTGCTGGGGAGGTCTGGAAACTGTTGCTGTCACATTGCTCTTGCTTCAGGCCATGTGGTTGGGCAGCTTCTGGTGGCAGAGCAGTTTCTGACTAGCTCTCCTAAAGCCTGGGGATTTTTTTCTAACAACTGACTTGCCTGGGCTTACCTGGACTTGCCTAACTTCTTAGGCTTAGTCTCTGGGACTGCCAATTTGAAGCTTGTCATGGAGTCAGCATGTCTCAACATTGGTCAATGAAAATGTTATATCTAAAAAGTTCCTGACACAAAATATCCAGGAATTTGGGATATAATGAAAACATCTATCCTAAGAATGATAGAAATAGAAATTAAAGAGTCTCAGTTCCAATGACCAGAAAATATTTTCATAAAATTATAGAAGAAAATGTTAACAACCTAAGGAAAAAGATACTTATAAACATACAAGAACCTTCTAGAACACCAATTAGGTTGTACCAAAAAAGAAAATACTCCCATCCCATATAAATAGTAAATCTACAGAAGAAAGAAAGAATATAAAAAATAGCAAGGAGAAAAAGCCAAGTAACATACAAAGGCAGACCTATTAGAATGACACTCAACTTTTCAGAGAATCTAAAAGCTAGAAGGGCCTGGAGAGATGTCATGAACATGTAAACAACCACAGATGGTTACCCAAACTACTATACCCAGAAAAATTCTCAATCATCATAAATGGAGAAAACAATATATTTCAAGACAAACTAAATTTAAGCAATGTCTACCCACAAATCCAGCCCTACAGAAAATACTAGAAGGAAAGCTCCAATCCAAAGAACATAACTACACCTAAGAAAATACAGGAAATAGGTAGTTCCATACTATCAAAAACAAATCAAGGCAAATACACACACACACACAAACACACACACACACACACACACACACACACACACACACACACACACACACACTAACATCACCATCATAAAAATATCAGGAAATAATAGTTAGTGGTCTTTAATATCTCTCAAAAATCAGTGGACTCAGCCCCCCCCCCCCAAAAAAAGACACAGTCTAACAGGAAGGATGTGTAAACAGGATCTATCATTCTGCTGCACATGAGGAACACACCTCAACAAAATAAAATAGACATTATCTCAGAAGAAAGGGTTGAAAAAATGTTTTCCTAGCAAAGGGACCAAAGTAGCAAGCTGGAATATCCCTTCTAGTATCTAATAAAAAGAGACTTTCAACCAAAATTAATCAAAACAGACAGAGACAGACACTTCATACTCATCAAAGGAAAAAAAAAATTACCAAGATTATATCTCATTTCTGAACATCTATGCCCCAAAAGTAAGGGCACTGATATTTATAAAAGAAATATTATTGAAGCTTAAATATCACCTTATCACCCCACTATCACCAATTGACAAGTCATCTAGATAAAAATTAAACAGAGAAATAATAAAAATATCAGAGTTTATGAATGAAATGGACCTCATTGATACCTATAGAACATTTCACTCATACCCCAAAGAATATACCTTCTTCTCATTACCTTCTTTAAAATTGAGCATATAGTCTGTCACAATGGAAGCATCAATAGATACAAGAAAATTGAAATAATGCCTCATATTTTATCAGACCACCATGTATTAAAGCTAGACTTCAACAACAATAGAAACACCAGAAATACCAGAAAACGTACACACTCATTGAAACTGAACAACTCTCGATTCAATGATCTCTAGGTAAGGGAAGAAATAAAGAAATTAATTTTTTTCTAGAATTCAATTAAAATGAAGGCACAGCATAGCCAAAATTATGGGACACATTGAAAGCAATGCTATGAAGAAAGTTCATTGCACTAAGTGACTCCATAAAGAAATCTGATAGTTCTCATACCAGTAATTTAAAAGTACATCTAAGAGAAAGAAAGAAAGAAAGAAAGAAAGAAAGAAAGAAAGAAAGAAAGAAAGAAAGAAAGAAAGAAAGAAAGAAAAGAAGTAAAGACTCCTAAGAAGAGTAGACTTCAGGAAAGTATAAACCTACAACCAAACATTACACAAAGCCTGAGGAATCTTGTAGAAAAGTAGAAAATAGAAGTGAGCAAGTCAGAGGGGTCAAGGACACCACAAGAAGACAAGGAACCTTGGATCATGTGGCTTCACAGAGCCTGGGCCACCATCCAGGGAACATACAAGATATGGACCTAGACCTACATTTATGGCAAATGCTCAGCTTGGTCTTCATGTGTGTCCCATAATAAGTGGAGCAGGGGCTATCTTAGTCTCTGTTCCCTTTCATTAGAGATTTTTCCCCTACTTTGGGCTGCCTGATTGGGCCTTAGTGGAATAGGAGGTACCTAGGTCTGCTGGAAGTAGATGCCCCAGGTTACAGTGGTACCCAAGAGGGGTTCCCATCTCTGAGGAAAGCCAATAGGGGACTGGATTTGGAAGGGTGAGATTGCAAAGTCAGGAAGGAGAGGGCTGTGATCAGTTATAAAGAGAATTTAAAAAATGAAAATAAAAATGAAAACACACACACACACACACACACACACACATATACACACACAATCAGTGAAAAAAGAGACTTGGAAAACATTGAGAGGAATAGATGTTTTTCATCTCTTCATTTAGTTATATCAGTAGTTTAATCATGAAACTGAATTATCAGCTGATAAACAATTACATTTTACTATGTGCAGGGCAAGGACACATCTGAATTTGGGTTTCACTGTGAGCTCAGGCACCAGATACTCTGGTGAGTCTTATTATTCATGCATATGCAAATTGGGTGGATTCTCTTAGGTTATTTTAGCTCATAGAATGTATGAATAGAACTGTTTTAACAAGGATTACTTATTCCATTGTACTATATGCATCACATTAGCATAAAAGCAAAAAGGGACTAGTGACTGTTCATGCACTTAGGAACTAAGCTTTAGCAAACTGTAGGAAAGAGTGATGTTTATGAAAAGCAGAAGTTTTTAAGAACTCAGAAATAGACTAATGTGCCACTTATAACATTTATGGCAAATATTTTAATAATTAAAGCTATTTGTTCCTAACTTTAGTATTATTAAAAACAAAATAAGCTTATAGTCATTAAACAAATTAGAAAAGAGAAAATTTTGCATTGAGACATTAAAAAGTCATATGCAAAACAGTATAGCCTTCAGTGAAAACATTTGTAGAAATAACTTGGAGAAAGACAATGGAAATCAATAAAAAGAAGTCAAAATTATTCTGCAAGCTTCTTTTTGTTACTATCAAAATTCTCATTAGATAAAACTCCTCAAAACTATGCTCAAGATTACTTTAAACCCAGACTTCAAAGTAGAATATTTACTTCATTGATTATAAAATAGATGCATGTCACAACTATTGTGTTCTGCTGAAGGGAAATTAGTAACTGTTTAGTAAAGTGAGAGTCCATATATAATATTAAAGTTGAAAATTATTAAAAAATAAACATTCATTGTTATAAATCTTATAGTGTATAGGGAAAAAGAGATTATAAACTATTATCACATTTCTTTGGTTTTTATTATTATAGTCACAAATATTCTGAGAAAATTTTCAAGAATAAGTCAGTGTTTGAATGGATTCTAGTCAAGATGGCTTCAGTGAATATTACAATAAAATGAGCCATGACTTAAGTACTTCCCAGTGCATTCTAATTTATTTTCATATTGTGCTTTAACTCCCCAAGCATTCAAGGAGATTGTATTATTTAAAAGTATGTAGCCTATAATTTAGTTAAAATAATTTATGATTGAAAATATAACTGATCACTGAGTATCCAGACAGTAATGATTTTTTTTGCTGGTGGACATTTTTGCCTCATTGCTATAGAGTGCTGTCTGATCAAGATTATGGTCTTTTATAGTGGGGTTTTCATTGTTGCTGTTTGCTTGCTTTTTTTGTGAGATCATTTTTGTTTCTGTTTGGAGAACTCTTGCCTTTATATTTATTTTGCTTTAGAAAGGAAAAAGGAAAGAGAAGCAAGAAGATATCTTCATGAAATTACCAGTGAATTGAATATTTTATTGAATCCTAAGGAAACACTGGGCTGAGTTTAATGCTTAT
Organism: Uromys caudimaculatus; assembly: GCA_028551405.1. Lineage (NCBI taxonomy): Eukaryota > Metazoa > Chordata > Mammalia > Rodentia > Muridae > Uromys > Uromys caudimaculatus. The sequence continues at coordinate 59,852,350 of CM052716.1, forward strand.
TTTTAAAATATGTTTTTAAAATTTATTTTGATAATTCCATTCACATAGAAAGTGCATTTAATCGCTGTAACTCCCCAAATCTCTTATATCTGTCTCATCCCTATTAGTCCCTATCTTTCCTACAGTCATGTCTTTAAAAAACAGTACCATTTCCCAATGCATCCACCTTTTTCAATCCACAATCATTGTACTTTGTATCAAAAGACCTTCAAGAGCAATTTGTGGTATCCAAATATTGTTAAATGTCTGGTCACCTGCAAAAGAGTGATAAATATATATAGCTAGACTACAACAATCTCTCCATCTCCCAATAGCTAAACAATTTCCAATAGCTCTATTGCTTGGAATGGGATATATTGCCTGACTCCCTTCTGTGGGTTGATTTTGAAGAGGTTTATGTATGTTTTCCCAATCACTATGAATGTATATGTGCTCTTGTCATGCTGTGTCTGGAATACACTGCCTCATGTTGTTATATTCTACCTGACTTCTGCAATGATCCCTGGCCCTTGGAGGGGGAGGGATGTAATATATATCTTCCTTTTAGGGAAGAACATTTCCCAGTCTCATATTCTCTGAGTCACTGACTATTTGTGGGTCACTGCAATAAACAGCATACTCTGAAAACTGTAGCTTCTTGGATGAGGGATGAGAGGTGCAATGATATATGGTTGTAAAGATAAATCATTAAGAACCAGTTTTAAATTGTTCATTTAGCATCATAATAGAAGTTCTCTCCTAGGACCTATAGCAGGATAATGGTTCCAGGTACCTGGTAATGGTTCTAGATATGGGTTCATCCTCTTAGGCTTGCATTAAATGCAAGAAGGGTATGGTTGTTTACTGTTTTGACATTTATAGTACTATTGTTCCAGAAGCCTTGTCTTGCTATGGCAGTGATTACTACATTTTGTAGAGTTTGCAGCTTGGAGAGACCAATGATTATCTTTTTCATGAAAACTAGTCTCTTGGAAAGTAAGCCCATGTTCCCATTCTTGCTAATCAGTAATGTTTATTGTATGACCAAACTTGAACTTTTTTTTTTTTCAGGAAATAGCTGATTTACTGATTGACATCGCAACACAGATCATCTTATGTATCTTGTTTGGATGGATATATATATATCCATCCAAAATGTTTCCATTTTACACGTATAACTGGAGATATTAAATATTAATGATAGCATAAATATTAAAGATAATATTAAAGATAATTTAACGTGGACAAATTAGATGAGTCTTTTACTCAATATTGTATATGTGAAAGACCCAAGCCCATTATAAGGAAGTTAGACCCCCCTTAGCAAAATTAAAGCCAGAGATAATATAGCCATATTCCACTGCCTATGCTTTCCCGTGAAAAATGGATGATCCTGGCCTGACTCCAGGGGCCGTCCCTCTGGCTTCAGGAACTGACCCCAGGACCTACATCTTTTGTCCCAGGGAATAGCTAACTGCAGGATTGTTATTGCAACCGCCTCCTGGTTAACCTACATCCTTTGTCCCAGGGAATAGCCAACCACAGGATTGTTATCGCAGCCGCCTCATGGCTAACCTACATCCTTTGTCCCAGGAAATAGCTAACTGCAGGATGGTTATTGCAACCGCCTCATGGCTAACATACATTCTTTGTCCCAGGGAATAGCTAATGCAGGATTGTTATCGCAACTGCCTTATGATGAACTTAGAACATTCTATACCTTCTCATGATGCATAGAATTTTCTTGCTTTGTGGTTTTTTTCTTTAAATACCCCTGACTTTAGCTAACCGGGGTCGAACTCCTCTGCCTCAGCATAGGTTACGAGCTCGACCCCAGTGCACTGGTCCCCTGAATAAACCTCGTGTGATTGCAGCAAGAACGGTCTCTCGTGAGTTCCTTCAGGAGTCACGCTATCCCAAGACTGGAGTGAGGGTCCCCCTCATATGCGGGGGGGGTCCTTCAATTGGGGGCTCGTCCGGGATTTGCGACCACCCTCAACTCCAAAGACCAACTTGGAGGTGAGATTCTGTCTGTATTTTAGTTGTCTGTGCCGGCTAGAGTCTAGTCTGAATCTGTATTTTCAGTTTGTGCACAGTCTGGTTTGCAGTCGCTCACCCCTCCGTGAGGGGACGACAATCTCCCAGTCTTGGATAGAGGCTGGGGGCATGATCAGCCAACGGGCTTGGGGATCACTGACTGTCACCCTGGGAGATGTCCCAGGAGGTTTGGGGGAGCCCCAGGGACACCTGGGTGATTTCCTTCTGGGTGCCGAGGGGGATACCTTAGTTCTTCTTGAGTGGAGAGAGTATATGCCCTCCTGGCCGTCTGATTTTCTGGATTGGTCTTGCCTGTATCGGTGGAAATGGGTGCTTGTCAGTCTTTGTGTGTCTTTTGTTTCTGTTTTGTCTTACTTGTGACTCTGATGGTGGCACAGACGATAGCGACTCCTCTGAGTCTAACTTTGAAACACTGGACTGAGATTAATGTTAGGACACATAATTTGTCAGTTGAGGTCAGGAAGGGATCATGGCGGACTTTTTGCTCCTCAAAATGGCCAACTTTTGATGTTGGCTGGCCTCCGGAGGGCACTCTTGACTTAACTATCATCCTTGCCATTAAGGCTATTGTTCTTCAGGAGGGACCAGAGTCTCACCCGGACCAGGTGCCCTACGTCTTTGTTTGGGAGGATCTTGCACAAAACCCTCCTCCATGCCTCAAACCTTGGGCATAGAAACGAAAGCCAGGCTCCCGAGTCCTGGCTTTCAGAGAATGGGAACACAAAATGAAAGCAGAAACTCCAAAGCCTATGACTCCGCCCGAGAATCAGCCTTCGGTTCCTCCTAAGATCTATCCCGAGATCGAGGAGTCACCCAAATGGCCCACTCCTCTTTCTCCCCCTTATGCCCTACCTCAGATGCCGGGTCCCAGAGCCAGTGGCTGTACGGAGGGCAGACCGGCCACCAGAACCTGAAGTTGGCGCACCCAGAGTCCTGCACAGGGCTCTGGAGGGCCGGACTCCATCACAGCGTTGCCGCTTCGTGTCTGTGGGCCCCTGGTTGAACCCCCACAACTCCAACCACTCCAATACTGGCCATTCTCCTTTGCTGATCTTTACAGTTGGAAGACTAACCACCCTTCTTTTTCAGACAATCTTGCCAGCCTAACAGGACTGGTGGAGTCCCTAATGTTTTCCCACCAGCCTACTTGGGATGATTGCCAGCAACTCCTGCAGGTTCTCTTTACTACTGAAGAGAAGGAGAGGATTCTCCTGGAAGCTCATAAAAATGTTCCAGGAGTAGACGAGACCCCGACCAACCTCCTGAATTTGATAGATGCTGGATTTCCCCTGAACCGCCCTATTTGGGACTTCAACACAGCAGAAGGTAGGGAGCAGATGACAGTTTACCATCAGGATCTTGTGGCAGGTCTCAAAGGGGCTGCCAGACACCCAACCAATTTGGCTAAGGTAAGAGAGGTCCTCCAAGGACCAGCTAAACCCCCGTCTGTGTTTCTAGAACATTTGATGGAAGCCTATAGATGTTATACCCCTTTTGATCCAACTTCTGAGGGTCAACAAGCAGCAGTAGCCATGGCCTTCATAGGGCAATCAGCATCAGACATTAAGAGAAAGCTACAGTGTTTAGAAGGACTGCAAACCCTGTCTTTACAGGATTTGGTTAAGGAGGCAGAGAAAATGTATCATAAAAGAGAGACTGAGGAAGAAAAGATAGAGAAAGAGAAGTGGGAAGCAGAAGAGAGAGATTCGGAGGGAATATAGACAGGAAAGGAATCTGACTAGGATTTTGGCTGTAGTAGTAGGAGAAAAAGAGAAGACGGGATTTAGACAGACAGGGGACCTGGGCAACAGAAGACCATGAATGAGAGAAGGGGGGCAACCTTAGCTGCCCCATTTTACCCCCTAACTAAAGTTGGGAGAGCAATCATGTGGACTCCAGACCATCAGAAGGCCTTTAAAACAATCAAAAAGGCCCTTTTGACTTCACCTGCCCTAGCCCAGCCTGACTTGACCAAACCCTCCACCCTATATATGGATGAAAGGGCTGGGGTTACGAGAGGGATCCTGACTCAGACCCTGGGACCTTGGAAGACCCATGGCTTATCTGTCAAAAAAACTGGACCTGGTCGCGAGCGGATGGCCTTCCTGTCTAAAAGCCATCACTGCAGTGGCCCTACTCCTCAAAGATGCTGAAAAGCTCATTCTAGGGCAACAGAGCACTGTGATAGCACCCCATGCTCTCGAAAGCATCATCAGACAGCCCCCCACCACCCGGATGACACACTACCAGAGCCTCCTGTTGACTGAGCGAGTGATCTTTGCTCCCCCTGCTGTCCTCAACCCTTGCTGCCAGAGGCTGACGAATCCCAGCCTACTCATCACTGTGCTGACATCCTGGCAGATGAAACTGGCACCCGAAATGACCTCAAGGATCAGCCCTGACCTGGAAGCCACAACTGGTATACCGATGGCAGCAGCTTCGTGGTTGAAGGTAAGCAGAAGGCAGGGGCAGCAGTGGTGGATGGAAAACAAGTAATCTGGGCCAGTAGCCTTCTCGAAGGGACTTCGGCCCAAAAAGCTGAACTTATGGCTCTAATACAAGCTTTATGGATGGCCGAGGGGGAGTCTATCAACATCTACACCGACAGCAGGTATGTTTTCGCAACTGCCCATATACATGGGGCAATATATAAACAGAGAGGGCTGTTGACATCTGCAAGAAAAGACAACAAAAACAAAGAAGAGATTTTGAGTTTTCTTGAGGCCACACATTTACCAAGGAAGGTAGCCATTGTACATTGTCCAGGACACCAGAAGAGTTGGGATGCTGTGGCCAAAGGAAACCAGATGGCAGACTTAACTGCTAAGCGAGCAGCGCAGGGAGCCATGATTCTGGCTGCTCAAGAGTCGAAGGGCTGTTATGATGTCAGAGAGACCAGCTTTAGATACACTCCTGAAGATTATCAAGTCATGGACAAACTAGGCATAGTTCAGGGTTACACCCCCTATGGAGTGGCTGAAACTGAAGACGGCAAGCAGGTTCTTCCCCAAGACGAGGGACATAAATATGTCGCTAACCTTCATCGTTTAACCTACCTAGGAACAAAGAAATTAAAAGACATTGTGAAGTCCTCTGACTACCATGTTTTTCGACTTTCAGATCTGGCACAAGATGTGGTCAAAAGATGTGAAGCATGTACTCTGACCAATGCAGGACGTTCCATAAATGGTCATGGCAAAAGACTTAGGGGCAACCACCCCGGACCATATTGGGATGTGGACTTTACAGAAATTAAGCCAGCCAAATACGGCAACAAGTATTTGATAGTTTTTATAGATACCTTTTCAGGATGGGTGGAAGTCTTCCCTACCAGAACTGAGTCTGCCAGTGTGGTGACTAAGAAGATCCTTGAAGAAATCTTTCCAAGGTTTGGAATTCCCAAGGTAATTGGGTCTGATAAGGGACCTGCCTTTGTTGCCCAGGTAAGTCAGGAACTGGCCACACAACTGGGGATTAATTGGAAATTACATTGTGCTTATAGACCCCAGAGTTCAGGTCAGGTAGAGAGGATGAACAGAACTCTAAAAGAGACCTTGACGAAATTAGCCTTAGAAACCGGCAGGAAAGACTGGGCAGCCCTCCTTCCCTTTGCCCTGTTCCATGTTCAGAACACTCCTGGAAGGTTTAAACTCACTCCTTATGAGATCCTTATATGTAGGGGGCCATCACCACTTACTGAGGCAGGTGGAGTTTTTGACCCTGATGCTTCTCTTTCTCAACCCCTGTTTGCCAGATTGAAGGCCCTTGAGTTGGTCAGACATCACGCTTGGGAACAGATAAAGGGAGCCTATGAGATTGGGAGTACCGACGTGCCCCATCAGTTCCAGATCAGAGACACTGTCTTGGTCCGACGCCATCAAATGGGCAACCTCGACCTCGCTGGAAGGGGCCATACTTAGTACTCTTGACCACCTCCACGACAATTAAGGTTGAAGGCATCTCAGCTTGGATCCACACTGCCCACGTCAAGAGAGCCCGGGAGCTGGTCCAGATGAATGGAAATTGGAAAAGACTGCCGATCCTCTTAAGCTGCGTCTGTGTCATGTACATGACTCAAACTGCACCCTAAGTTCAAAGTGTGGAGGCAGAGCCGATTACTACTGCCTTAGCTGGGGCTGTGAGACCACAGGTGACACTTACTGGAATCCTTCTTCCTCCTGGGACTACATTAAGGTTACCTCTAACTATACACACCCTATTCTTGGTAAGGTAATTTATGACTGGAAAAGCGAGCCAGAATGCTCAGGCTGGTGTCACCCATTATGTATCCAGTTTAGAAGAATCCTTAATCTCCCTATCAGAAGTAGTTCTCCAAAACAGAAGAGGGTTAGATTTGCTATTCTTAAAAGAAGGTGGATTATGTGCAGCCTTAAAAGAACAATGTTGCTTTTATGTTGATCACTCAGGAGCTATTAGGGACTCCATGCGCAAACTGAGAAAAAGACTAGAAAGACGCAAGAGGTAGAGAGAGGCTGGACAGGGATGGTTCGAGGAATGGTTCAACAAGTCTCCTTGGATGACAACTCTGCTTTCTGCTTTGGCCAGACCCATGATGATTTTGCTCCTTTTGTTCACTATTGGACCCTGCTTAATTAATAGATTAATAACCTTTGTCAGAGAGCGAATAAGCACTGTCCAGTTTCTGATGTTAAGACAACAGTACCAAGCCCTGGGGGACAAAGACGATCAAGTCTATGACGACACAGAAATATAGTTCTAAGATTAGAACTAACCACTAGAAGAAGTGGGGAATGAAAGACCCGAGCCCATTATAAGGAAGTTAGAACCCCTATTAGCAAAATTAAAGCCAGAGATAATATAGCCATATTCCACTGCCTATGACTTCCTGTGAAAAACGGATGATCCTGGCCTGACCCTAGGGGCCATCCCTCCGGCTCCAGGAACTGACCGCAGGACCTACATATTTTGTTCCAGGGAATAGCTAACCGCAGGATTGTTATTGCAACTGCCTCATGGCTAACCTACATCTTTTGCCCTAGGAAATAGCTAACCACAGGATTGTTATTGCAACCACCTCATAGCTAACCTACATCCTTTGTCCCAGGGAATAGCTAATGCAGGATTGTTATCGCAACCACCTTATGATGAACTTAGAACATTCTATACCTTCTCATGACACATAGAATTTTCTTGCTTTGTGGTTTTTTTCTTTAAATACCCCTGACTTTAGCTAACTGGGGTCAAACTCCTCTGCCTCTGCCTAGGATACGAGCTCGACCCCAGTGCACTGGTCCCCTGAATAAACCTCGTGTGATTGCAGCAAGAATGGTCTCTCGTGAGTTCCTTGGGGGGTCGCGCTATCCCGAGACAGGAGTGAGGGTCCCCCTCATATGCGGGGGTCTTTCATATGTACCTGTGTAACAGTGATTACTAATTAAACCTGGCATGGGGTTTGCTACCTGCCTCAATGGTTTAGGTTCCAAAATGAAAGACACATACATACAGCCTTTATATTTAATATCCCTTAAACAGCACAATAGCAGAGCCACTGCCTAACCTCCATGCTGTTAATCTGTTATTACTTACTAATTCTATGCTCCATCTTGACCTCTCTTAACTTAGTCAATAGAGCATGAGACTCTTAATCTCAAGGTGATGGTTTTGTGCCCTACGTTTAGCATTATCTGTAATACTGTTAATTAAATTGGGCATTGGGTTTGCTTCCCACCTCTGTGGTTTAGTTTCCTGAATGAAAGACACACACCTGAATGTTTCTTTGGAAATCTATTTCACTACAAATCTTAGTCTCTTCATTCCTCTTGGAGAAAACCATAAATGTAAATTACTGCAAGTTTATTGACCCAAAACCAGGGCTAGATTTGGTAAAAGTATGATATATAATGTGTAGGGCACTTCTATAACTTTAAAAATACACAGAAATGGGAATGCTTTAATCAAAGAGAAAAGCATGAATTACTTGATCATTAGTACATACTAATTGACACTAATTTAAATGTGTTAAATTTTGAAAGTTAAATAATATTAAACAATAGATTCTCTGAAGTAAAAAAAGTGTTTTAATAGTGCCCCATTTCTAAACAAAATTAAATGTCTTAGTAATATTTTAAAATGTTAAAGAAATTTGGAGGAAATAAGTAGCTATAGAATTAGATACTTTAAATAAATATGGTATATTATTTTTAACTAAAAGCTTTATGTTGGATCAGAGAGACAGGATAGTAAGCAATGTAACATTCAAAAGAAGCATTGTGAAGCACAAAGCAAGCAAAGAAATAAACCAAAAAAGAAGTGTGGTTCTAACAGTTTATATAACTGCAAGAGAACTTCTGAGATCAATAACTAGTAAGAAACAGAAATATACATCTCACAATCTACAGACTGGAAAGTTTTAGATTATGGTGCTTCCAGCTTCAAGTCTGTCTTCTTCCAAGGCAGTACCTTGCTCCTGCATACTCTGATGGAAAGCCAGCTGTGATGCACAGCTGAATAGTATTCCACTGTGTAAATGAAACACATTTACTATGTGAATTCTTCATTTGAGAGACATCTGGGTTGTTTCCAGCTCAGGCTATTATAAATAAGGATCTATGAATATAGTGGAGCACATGTCGTTAGAGCATGTAGAGCATCTTTTGGGTATATGCGCAGGAGTGGTATAGCTGGGTCTTCAAGTAGAATTATTTCCATTTTTTAAAAAAAAATCAAAATTAAGTACCTTAGCTCAGATTACTCTCTCAAATGAGGATATTAAGCCAAAGTGTTCATCTTTGGTAGAGTGTCAAAGGATGTGCTATGGGTGATTTTAGTGCTCATATGTCAAAAAGAATTGCAAGTTTTGTGATTTTACAATCATTTATTCATTTAGCTAATTAGTAATTGCTGAGTTTTCCCCAAGACAGTACAGTAAATCTATGAGGAAATTTTCTGATGGAAATAAGAAAGATGACCTACTCAGAAGTGTCTAACATATTTAGAGTCCAGAATTCCATGGCATGGGCCTGTAGGTTCTATTAAATAACTGGACAAACTGTGCAAACAGATGACCATTCCAGTAATTATTGCAGAAATTAGCATCCGGAAAGGATGCAGAAACATCTAAGATCATGGTTCTCTTTTTGCAAAAAGTGATACCCCGTCTTACCATCTTCTTCAGAATGTTGAAAATTCCTGCACAGGCATCTATAGTACTAAATCTGTATGCCTGCCAAACTCATCTGAATTTGAATGTACATGCAAGTCAGGTGAGCCAATGAAAATGAAGACTATTGTGACGCCTTCAGGATTCCCTAGATGCTTGGGGACTATGACAGAATTTTCACATCTAGGCTTCCTGTGATTTAAGATGCCTTTCCCATGAAAAGATCTTGCAAATGGGGTTTCTATTTCTCCACAAAACAGCCTCTGTAAATTTCCCTGGAACTTCGGCAAGTTAATCATGGCTGCTGCTTTCTGTGGTAGCCTCTCAAGTCTGGATAGGTAATCTAGCATGATTCATTCTCCTCTAGCTCTCACACTTTCTGTGCCTGAGAAACACATTGAAGCTCTGCTTTGATAATAAAGTTTTCGGACTGGTTTTGCAAATCTTTTGCTTTAACCAAGGATATACTTTAGTACTAAAATGCCAGAGTGCATCAGAGTCAAATTACATCATGTAGAACTGGAGAGAAATTTTTGCTTGCAATGTATAAGATGACATAAATGAGGTGAGAGACAAATGAAGATATGCATGTTTTCTGTTGGAGACATCAATTAACTGTTTTGATGTAGTGTTTTCTCTGCATAGCTTTAAAAATGGACTATTTTTATGGCTTGAATCTAAGTTAGAGTGGGGAGGGCCTAAGGCAGATGTACACAAAGCATTTGTGTAAGTGAGTAATATTCAGACTAGCCTGAACACTGAATAAAGTGTTGACTTCATATGCAAGTGAAAGAAGCATAAATCTTCAAGGCTTTACATATATTTGCTACTATACTGAGTACTATGTGTGTTCATTTGTATGCATATGTATCAAATATTAAAAGAGCACACATTAATATCTGAAAAATAAAACCAATTAGTTTTCATAAAAGAAAACATTTGAATAATGTATCTCTAAACTATATTTTTTATTCCAATGTCCTATGGTACATGTCTGGATTCTCAGGGTATGATCACTTATATTTATATTACCTTTCTTAGGTAAAGACCATCTTCCCTTTGTTCTTTTTCTTATCCTTTCTTTTGTTTTTGCTGTATTTATTAAGTATTGAACATAGTGTCTGATGTATGCTAGATAAGTGTTGCATTATAGGGCTGTATCTTGAGCCTTTATTTTAGTTTTAACTTTGAGACAGTGTGTCACTAATTTGTCTAATCTGGCCTTGAAGTCACCTTGCAGGCCCCGTTGCGTTGAACCAGAGACAGTCTCGCCTCATCTTCCTCCTTATATGGGGTTACAATTTGCATAATCAGCTTGTATTCATAAAAGATTTATCGATAGCTTCTACATAGGATTGAAAGACAGTGGCGCCTAAATGGGAATAAGTGACCATTAAGGAGCCACTGACAAAAAGGAGCTATGAAACAAGCAACCAGAAAACACCTTCCACAAGAAATATTCCTGAGATATTAGACCTAGACCTGTAAGCCTAGCTTACAGGAAGTTTTATAAGACTTGAATGATTCTGAACCCAGCTGGAATATAGATTTAATATATATTTACATTTATCTGTAATTTGCACACACACACACACACACACACACACACACACACACACACACACACGCTCACAGATATATATACAGACCAATAACTGGGAATAGAGTTCATTAGTTGAGGGCTTGCCTAGTGTTCATGCGGCTCTAGGACCCACATCTAGTCAGGCACTTTAAAACAGAAAGATAGAAAAATACACAGCTCTATGCTGGGTTTCAGATGCAGGACAATCTGCTGTGGTGTATATTTAACATGCCAAAGTGCACCTGGCCTCCAGGTTCTTCCAGCGTCCCTTGGTCCCTACCTGCATGGTTGAGAATACATCATGTGTCGCTGGCATACTCTGTCCTCTACCCTGAACTTTCTTGCCCAGGGCCTTGGTTTTCCCTCTAAAAGATGCTCTTTCCTATATAATTTAGATATTTTGTGATATCTCTCCCCCCCATCACAATATCTCGAAGACAGTACTATGTGAGTGCAAAAGAAAGTTACATTATATGTGTTAAGTAAATAAAATAATTGAGATGTGTTAATATTAATTCAATAGGTTAGAACTTTACTGAAGCATGGATAATTCTTTATACCAGTGCCTTATTATAAATGTTTGTCAATATTTTTAAGTGTTCTATTTATTTATTTTGTTCAATATCTCTCCCACACAGAGGGAACAGATGACTCTAAGAATATAGTGTCTTACTGAGTACAACAGAGTTATGCACATATGAACTCCTAGAGATTGTAACAGCATATAAGAGCCTAGACAGGTTCCCTCAAGATTTAAAATAATTTTACAATACAGAAAGTGCTTTGGTCAATCAATCCCTTAGCATAACTGCCTAAATAACTACAGTCTTGTTTTGCTAATGGCCTAGATTATATTCAGATACTTCATATCCTTAAATAGAACAACAGTTTATACATGTTTGTGTGTATGTGTGTGCATATAGTTTTAGAAGCATAGTACATATATATATACACACACACATATATACATATATATGTATATATATATATATAATATACATAAACCACATACATCAGTGCTTTTTTTCTGAGATGAAATTATAAATTAACTGATAGTTTTGGTATTACACAATACCTAGGAATCTTCATCTTCTTCATCTTCTTCGTCTTCTTCGTCTTCCTCTTCTTCCTCCTCTTCCCCCACTTCCCCCTCTTCCCCCACTTCCCCCACTTCCCCCTCCCCCCCTCTTCCTCCACTTCCCCCTCTTCCCACTCTTCCCCCTCTTCCCCCTCTTCCTCTTCCTCTTTCTCTTCCCCTTCCTCCTCCTCCTCCTCCTCTTCTTCTTCTTCCTCTTCTTCTTCTTCTTCTTCTTCTTCTTCTTCTTCTTCTTCTTCTTCTTCTTCTTCTTCTTCTTCTTCTTCTTCTTCTTCTTTTAGCTACAAAGAACTTTCCAGTCAAAACATTTTGTTTCCAATGGATGAATACTAAGACTGCAGTGTTCTCAGTTATACCTGTGTGTTTATAGTTACAAAATAAAAATCCACCTATTGTGTTGGTTAATATTGGTTGTGAAAATTATCTAAGAAGAGTGAAACATAATTGCAAAAATGCTTATTGATATGTGGGAATGTCTTTGAGGAACTTCCTATATTACTGATTGATGTGGGTGTAACTCGCCTGTGGTGGGTAATGGCATCCTTGACATGTTGTCCTATGAGAAAGCATACAGTAGGCAACATTCTTCCTCTGTTTTTGCTTCACTTTCTGCTTATAGGTTACTAGTAACTTTAAACTCCTGCCCTGACTCCCTTGATGATAAAATATAACTTGAACAATTATAATAATCCATTTACTCCTCTAATATTTTGGCTTTTAATTTTATCTAAGCAACAGAGATGCCATCTGATATACAAATCAGTAACATGAAAATGAAGTATTGCTGCAGTGAACTTGATCATGTTGCTTTGAAGGAGGATTCAGAAATCATTTAGAGATTTGGCCCTAGGAAAGGATGTTGAATACTCAGTCCTTATTGACCTCTTATGGATGCTTGAAACATGGAACTTCCCAGAGACCTATTACAGAAAAAAAGAAGGCTTGGCTTGCAAAGCTTCAGAAGGAAACAAAAATTTTTATTAAGAAAAAAATTTTGTTATTGGTTATTTATTCACTTTACATCAACATCACAGCTTCCCCAGCCTCCACTGCTCCCTGACCTCTCCCCCCATCCACATTTCCATCCTTTCTCCCCAGAAAAGGGGAGGCCTCTTTTGGACATTAATCAGCCCTGGCAAATTTATGTGATGATTTTATTACAAAATTCTGGTTAATGGAAAAAATGATGTTGGCTACTTATTTGGGACTTATGAAACACTTGTGATTAATGAGTGATAGATATCATTGAAGTAAAACATCCCGGAAAAGATTTCCTCAGAGTCAGCACAGAAATGTGTTCTAGAGTGGTCAGTTTAGTAGCCAAACTTAGACATGTGTGTTACTCACAGCGTACTGGTTTTGAAAGGATTAAAACCACACAATTGTAGTCATGGAAAAGAGCAGAGATGTGTTATTACAAGAAGCAGGAGAGGTTGTTGGTGGCAGTGTGACCCTAGTGACAATAGAAATTACAATACTGAAGAGGAGATGGAAAAAAGCTGAGATTTCACACCTGTAGCTTGGTCAAAGTGTCTGAAGAGAAACCTGGGGACCATTGGTGAAAGTACATGGCAATTGAAAACACAGTTTATTGGAGATGCCATGAACATAGGGTGACCAGCACGGATGGTGACAGATGTAAAATCAAGCCAGTCTGATCCTTTAAAACAAGCTAAATGTATGTAGGTAGCAGAGCAAGAGATGTGGAGCTAACCAAGCACTTTGGAACCTAGAAGATCCTGTTGTAAATTCTGAATGTCAGAGATTAAACTATGTGGTCTGGAGCTTCAAAGATAATCTTCGCTCGAATGTAATTGGTTTGTCCTTCTGAATCTTTCCCTTTGTAGAAGAAAGTGTTTAATTTAGTTTTTCTTTTATAGGCACTCACAAGTAAAAGGCTTTGGATATTGTAACATGATTTTAGATTTTTATTTTTATTTTTTTTATTTATTTTTAAATTTAAATGTATTTTTAAAGTACTCAATTTATATCCTGCTCACTAGCCTCCTCCCATACCCCACAAACCTTTGGTCATCCTCCCATCCCATTTTCCTCTGAACTGGTGGGGCTCCCTAGGGTATCTTCTTCTGCCCCCAAACTTGGCACTTTAAGTCTCTGCAAGGCTAGTTGCTTTCTCTCCCACTGAGGCCAGTCAAGGTAACCCATCTAGTAGAACAGATATAACAGACAGGCAACTGCTTTTGGGATACACCCATTTCAGTTGTTAGTGACCCACATGGAAGCCAAACTCACATCTGCTACATCTTAGAAGGGAGGCCTAGGTCTAGTCCATGTATGTTCTTTGGTTGGTGGTTATGCCTCTCCGAGTCCCAAGGGTCCAGGTTAGTTGACTCTGGTCTTCCTATGGAGTCCCTATCCCTTTCACGGTCCCACAATTCTTCCTTCTATTCTTCTATAAGAGTCCCCAAGCTCCATCCACTGTTTGGCTGCAAGTGTCTCTATCTGTCTGAGTCAGCTGGTGGGTAGAACCTCTCAGAGGATAACATGCTCCTGTCTATAAGTATAACAGAATATCACTAACAGTGTTATGAATTGATTGGTGCTTTGCCGGGAACCAATGGGTTTGTAGCCTTTCTTAGTGACCTGGGTGAAACCATTTTGTATTAGAGTTAGACATAGAATATTTGTAGGCCTAAGTTTCGGTTTCCTGAGCCTTGAGCTCTGGCTTCTCAGAAATCAGGTGATCAGCCTGTGATTAAACAGTCAAGTAAGAAGTATCCTTTTTGACAAGAACATTTTGTGCCTCTTTGGAAATTCCCCACCCTTGCTGCTTCCTCCTTTTGCTACTATATATGCTGTGTGGGAATAAACTTCTTTGGAGCTTGATCAGAGAGATTCTGTCTTGCTCCCAGGTACCTGTGTCTCTTGTCTCTTTTTTCATCCATCAGTCCCCTCCTCAGGTCCACATTGAAGAACCCATGGGCCATGGCAGTGCTTGCCCATGGATGGATCTCAAGTTTGTTATTGGTTGCCCATTCCCTCAGTCTCTGTTCACCCCCTGCCTGCATTTCTTGAAGACATGATAAATTGTAGGTTGAAAGTTTTGTGGGAGGGTTAGTGTCTCTATGGTTCCACTGGGGTTCCTGCCTGGGTACAGGAGGTGGCCACTTCAGGTTCCATATCCCCAATGTAGTAAGTCACATCTAAGGTCAACCTGATTGAATCTTTGGTGCCCTCCTTATCCCAGGCCTCTGCCTCATCCTAGAGATGCCCCTGCCTCCTCACCCCATCAGTAGCAGATTTCCATTCATTTCATGGCCTTCTGGCCATCTCTTCTGTCCTTTCTCTCACCTAATCCTGATCCCAAATGCTTCTTCTCCCCACACACCCTCCATCTCAGTTCCTTCCCTCCAGCTGCCTCCTATGATTATTTTATGCCCCCTTGTAATGAAATTCAAGCTTCCTAACTTCAGCCTTCCTTCTTCTTTAGCTTCAGTTGTAAAGAACATGCAACTTTTAAAGTTGTACTGTATTTTATATTATGATATTATGTGGGATCCTGCAAACAAAGAGAGAAGAAAGGTAACAATGATGTATTTGTGTCTCACATCAGAGCAACTTGTGTTGATTGACTTTGTTATAAATGTGACATACCTGGGGGAAAGGAAGCTTCAGCTAAGGAATCCCTCCATTAGATTGGCCTGTGGTCATG
This sequence comes from Uromys caudimaculatus, assembly GCA_028551405.1. NCBI lineage: Eukaryota > Metazoa > Chordata > Mammalia > Rodentia > Muridae > Uromys > Uromys caudimaculatus. The sequence continues at coordinate 59,867,879 of CM052716.1, forward strand.
TCTTTGGAGGATTTATTTGATTATGGTTTATGTGGAAGGGCTTTACCCACTGTGGGTAGTATCACCCCTGGGCAGGTATCTAGGGTTTCAAAGAAGCAAACTGATACAACCACTGAACAGAGTCCTGTTCCACTCTAGTTTTTGTGTGTGCTTTCATCTTCACTACTGATGTTCAAAATGTTTTCAGGAAAGTATTGTCCTTTTCTGCCCATATTTGAAGTGACTTCTTGTAATCTTTTATCCATTTATATTGAGTTTTAAATATTTTAGTTAGTAATTTATAAATTCTCTTTACATATCTTCTTATAACCTAAGCAATGCCACACACGTGTGCAGACATTAATTCCATATATCATTTAGTTTACACTTTTATTTTCCTGGGTCATGTCACAACTGAATTTTGATCTTTTGTGCAGTAAAACATTTATGAATATATCCCTCCTCTTTCTTTCAAAAAAACGTAAACTCTTCACAATCCTGTCTAAAATATATTTCAAATTAAATTACATGGTGTGAGGGAGTAGTTAAAGTCTATTCTTTTCTATTAAGACATCTAGATTAAAATGTGGGGAAGAAGTGGTACTGTTTCCTTTACTACTGAGATGATATTGGGACCTTCATCAAAGATCAAATCACTGGTCATGCATCCACTTTGTTATCTTGATATGGCCTATCTTGCATCAATTTCATACTCTGCCTCTTTGCAACTTTGTAATGTGTGTTAAGGTGAGACACCATAACCCTTAATAATAAATGTACATACCAAATATCTAGTGGCCACAAATTCATTGGCATCTTATCATAGGCCTTAACATTTCTCATGTAGTTCATAATAATTCTTGTAAAGTTGATTCTAAGATAAAATATAGCACGTCATTGATACAGACTCAAAAAGAGAGGAACAGGTCAAGTAAGTATTTCAACTTAAATCACAAAGAAACTAGCCATAATGGACCCAAAATAATGTGCTTTTATCAGTAAATAGTAAAATAATTGAAATATTACTCAAAGAGAAAATTCTTATATTTTGTTTTAACTTTTACATCTTTTATCTTGAGAAATTTCCTTCAGTATTTTAAAGTTATTTCTTCTCTCAAATACCATACATTCACACACACACATACCTTAATTCTCCTAGTTGTTACTTCTGAAAAACTTATCCAATTGCCCACTCGGAAGTCTGTTTTTCCTTCTTTGTATGGAAGCATAACTGACTTTCTAAAAGTGATACAAACTGTGGCGGTTTGAATATGCTTGGCCCAGCACTATTTGGAGGTGTGACCTTATTTTAGTAGGTGTGTCACTGTGGGCATCGGCTTTAATACCCTTGTCCTAGATTCCTGAAAGCCAGTCTTCTCCTAGCAACCTTTTAGATGAAGAGATAGAAATCTCTGCTCCTCTTACACCATGCCTGCCTGGGTAATTGATGCCATGCTCCCACCTTGATGATAATGGACTGAACTTCTAAACCTGTAAGACAGACCCAATTAAGTGTTGTCCTAATAAGAGTTGCCTTGGTCATGGTGTCTGTTCACAGTAGAAACTCCCTAAGTAAGACACATCAAAAAATATATCCAACCTTAACATTTATGAAAAATTCAATTGTGTACCTGTTTAAGCTTTTATCTTTTCCTTCTCCACAGCTGTGTTTTGTAAATTAGCACTGTTTATAATAGTTTTTTCTCCAGACAATGAAATAAGCCAATTCAAACTCAATTCAAATTATAAAAGAAAGTTTATTGGGGGCAGCTCTGGGAGGGTTCACTGGTCTCAGAGACCAAGATGAGGGAGATGTTTATACAGACAGGGAGACAGAAAGTGTGTGTGGGGGGGGGGGAAGGGGGAAAAGGGAGGGGGGGAGAGAGAAATCAGGGTTGCTTGGCAGATCTTTTTATTCTCAGCAAATACCTGGCACACCTGGCTAGGGCAAGTGATGATTTAAGCAGTTGTTAGATCCATGAAAGCAGACTAGTGGAATTACTTGTATATTAACAGGATTAGGATTAGGCCTCATGGATTTGAAAGCTAATAGCTTCTTACTATCTTTTGAGTCTTCACTGTCTTTGTAGTTTTGTGAAAGTGTGAGTGGTCCCTCTCTAGAGGTGTCTTCCCTTTTGGCTGGAAGATCTAATCTTCTGGCCTCCTTCTTTGACCTTCTTCAGTTGCCCCACCCACACTCTTCTTTCACCCATTTGTCATTCAGTAAATTGGTATAGAAGAGAACTAAGTTTCTATAACTCCTTAAATCCATAGTTGGCATATGCACTACAGCATTGGGTTTATTTCTAGAAAGTATGTTTCCATGTATGATTTAAGTGAAAAAAAGCTATTAAATTATGGCATTAATTTAGGTGGGAAAAGAGTGATGTTTTGTAAAATGAAACACCATCTTTTTTCTTCTGCCTTGATATTTAGTTTAATACATCGCAAAAACAGTTAAATTTTAAAAATCAGACCATTTGATCCAAGTCTATAATATCATTATTAAATAACATGTTCATTTTAAGTGTTTAATAGATTCAAATAGCAAAAATGGGACATAAATTTTAGCATCCCAGATTTGATATTTAACCTCCCCAAATTATTTATCCATTTAATGAACATTTAATGAGTGTGTAGCTGGTCCATAAATTCTGCTGATGAAAGCAGATAAAATAGTAATGAAATGAGGTCTTGCTTTCAGGAATTTTATACTCTAATAGAGAAGGGAGTAATTTACAGATTTAATATTTCATATTATATACTAAAGTTGAATAATTTAAAATATTACACTAACGTGAGCTACAACATGTGGAAAACAGTAGAGATAAAGTAAGTTTGTGAATTGCAAAATAACATTATAGTATAGGTAGAAAAATGGACATTATTTTTACAGGATAATTGGATTATTGATTTTTTTTTTCTGAGTGTACTGTAAGTTAAATTGTTGCTATATTGGAAAAGAGACTTTCTCAATAACTTATCCAGATTCTGCATTTAGTTTATGATTCATTGGTTTGTGGGGAGAAGGAATCAGATTGGAAGTTTTATATATGTAAAAAAGGAGGGCTATAAGAACATCATGGTATCTTACATCCTATTATAATTTTGTTGATAGTCTGTGGTGCCTATTTTCACTAGGATTTACCTAGAAGTGTGTAAAGATGACAATATAAATATAATCTTATATTAGTTCACAATTATACTTAATTTTTGAAATATTTAAGATAAAAGTAGTAAAAGTGGACTGCACAGGATTTCATTTGTTTAATTTTGTTTGAGAAGAAGAGAAAAATGGCAGAGATATTTTGAAAGACCCGAGTTCATGAAAATAGGAAGCAAAGAAATTATTGCCTAACTATATTAAGTACAAACATATCCAATCTTGAGATTCTGTCATACCAGTGGTTTAAGAAATGCCTTATCATAATTCTGCCTTTATTTTATGATTTCTTGGTTTGTGGAAAAGAGACATGAGATTGGAAGTTTAATAACTGTTGATTTATGTTCAAAAATTTAAAAAGATAAGTTATTTTATAGCTTTACATGAAGGTGAGGACATTAAACTAAAACTATGGAAAATATGTATGTATAATGGGAGTATTTGTTAAATATTAACCTTGAGATGAAATTTATAAAACTTATTAGATACATGTAATGACAAAACTGGTCACAGAAGTTGGAAATCTTCCAAATGTCTTCTTAAACTTTACTTCTGGCTCTTTGAATTCAAACAATCTTGTCATTTCTTCTTCTCCTCCTCCTCCTCCTCCCCCTCCTTCTCTCTCTCTCTCTCTCTCTCTCTCTCTCTCTCTCTCTCTCTCTCTCTCTCTCTCTCGCTACATAAACAATGGTGTATTGCTTATCAACTCTACTCTCACATAAACTTATATGTACTTCTAATATTGAAAATTCTTTTTTCACATCTTATCCATTTGGTTCACTTCTTGGAATTTTTTTTTTTGTACCATTACATTCCAGATTTCAATTTTTATCCTCCATGAAGGACCAGATTCATATATGCCTTTTGATGAATTCTGCCTTAAGCTTAATGCACATCATTTAGCCTGACTACCCTATTTTCTTTCAAATAGTATATTTTAACCTCCATAAGATTAAGTGACTTCACAAGTTTATATAATGCTGAGATCAATTAATTTGGTGAATTGTCACAGAACGTTTTAATGTTCGAAGGTTTAAAATAAAGGAACAAATTATTTCAATATAGGAAAATGGTAGTAGAAGATTTGCTTTTCAGATCTATGACCTCTCCATATGTGGGTAGTTGGCTAGATTTAAATTACAGTCATGATTTACTGTTTTTTAATTTCAATTAAACAGCTGTTGGTTACCCCAAGTTAAATGTGCCACTATTGTACCATTGTGGATATATTGCTAGCCCAGTCATTATGGTGGTTCATGGGCTTACCAGTTATGTATGACTACCAATTACTCATCTTGGAAGTTCAAATAACACCTTCTAATCCTATGGGTGCAGTCCTCAGGGAGCAGGCATCCAGATACATTTCTGAAATGTGTGGTATCTTTGCTGAAAGGTCTTACCTTAAAGTTCAGTGAAACAACCAGAACAAAGAAAATAGCTTATATTGTTTGGGAATTTCTTGGACCCAACTGACCAACAATTTGAAAGAAAATTTCCCATAGCTGAGTATTCTTAGATAGTATATGGTTTTTGTGTGTTGGATGTTGGAAGATTGTTTGCAATAGAGGGAGACTATTCCAGAAATCAACAATTTGTCAAAATGAAAAGAATATATGCGTGTTGGGTACCCCAAACCAGCAGATACACTTCGAATTCAGCCTTTACACCTAAAGCTCAGGAAAAAAAATACAGAAAAGAGAATGGAAAGATTATTAAGATCCATATGTCTAGAAAAGTTGCTGTGAGATAGTGTGTCAAGCACCATCAAGGAGAAGTAAAAAACTACCAGGTGCTCTTTATTAAATGCTTCTACCATGGGCCTTAAAGTTATGATGCATTCACTTTCTTAGGCAAGACTGAAGAGATTATGTTTGAGGAAAGATTTCTTTCATTAATATGCTTTTCCTGTGTATGTAAGTATGTATGTATGTATGTATGTATGTATGTATGCATGTATGTATCTCACTAGGTGTTAGCCCACCCTTTTGAACAGATTTCTGCAGAACAATGAAAATGTACTGTCTTGTAGTGATGTTATATAGACAAATAGATGATTTCTTAATTCTTAATGATGATCCTATAGGAATTCCTAAAATTATATTAGAAATTATTATTAAAATCTTTTATAATGGGACTGCTATTAAGTCTTTTCGGATGTCAGAACTGCAATGAAAACTCTGCCAGTCTTCAAGTGTCAGGTGTTAATTTCTTCTGAGATAGACAGTGGGCATCTACAACTTAGAACACATCCCAAGATGTTGTAAAACAATTAACCTAAAGGTCATAAATAGGGAACTAAAGATTTACTATAGGTGCAAGGACAAAAGATATAAAATTGACTAGGTTCATCTACACTAAACTTTAATTATACCTTAGTCACAAAAGTTATATTTTTTAACTTTCATTGATCCTGTTTAGCTTGTGACAGATAATGAATGTCTAGCCATATAATTACTATTAATGGATATGCATGTAAACATTCTCTGTTGTAATCATCTTGTTCAATTTCTGATTTGACTTTATATGTAACCTTGTGAACTTTTTACTATGTGGTAATGCATTCTGAAAGATGTATAAGTGCTGAGGACAAAGAGAAGAGAGAGAGAGAACCTTTTGGAAAGAACTTCCTTACAGAACTTTTTAGAGAGCAAAAGAAGAATGTTTTAGAGAGAAAACTAAGAAATAAATGCTAAAATCACTTTTCAAAGTTTTCCTTTTTTTTTTTTAGACTTTACCTAACAAGCTGGGAATTATAGCCTTGGGAATTCCTGTGGAGAAGGTCCAAAGGTTACTTAATCCCCAGCTTTTAGACTATAGGTGTTAATCACCTAAGCCAGCAGTTTAAAATTCTCAGAATGAGCAAAGAAGTTTTTAGGACTTTTTAGAAATTATCAACAAGTATTCAGTATAGTTGGAGAGCTAGGTCATCTGGAGACCATCAGTCTTTATAGCCACTCTGTGTCCTAATTCAACCATTGCAGGCCAGGGATGCTCCTGGCAATAATGTCTTGTGTATATGACAGGAGAGTGTCAACAACGTATTCTCAACAACATTGTTGTCTAAAGATTGGTATAATGAAAAAAAAAAAAAAACACTTGACTGCCAATGAGGACAGAAGATATTTCATTTGTTCTATACCTAAAAGAAGAAATAGAGGTAGTTAATGCCTTTTGAGAGAGGAAGAATCAGTCTTTTCCAGAGACAAATTACTAAATAGGTTGTCCAATCCCAATTGGTCAGGCATGGACACATGTGCATATGAGCAATACTAAATGGACTCAGTAGGCTATATATACAATTGTGAATGTACATGCATACCTATATGTAACAAAAGTAATTTAAAAACAGATGATGGAGATTAGGGAGGAAGTAGAGTTTGAAGGAGTGGGTAGAGATGATGTAGATATAGTATTTATATATGATGTTCTCAAATATAAATTTATTAGAAATCACACAGGAATTCTAAGGCAAATAATAAAATATTAATTAGCATAATGTTTAGAAACTAAAGGAAACTCTACATTGACATCTCAAGTACTTTGGAAGTTGCAAAGAAGAATATTTGTATAGCAGAAACTTTTCTATTTTTAATAGAAATAAGCTGACAGATAACTAACTGCTTGCATGAATATCCTACTTAAATCAGCGTCATATATTCTATTTGGAAAAGAAATAATCTATAAATATCAAGAATCTTTACAAAAATCTATCCTTCAAACAAAGCAACTGTCGTTGTTCATGGCTAGTAATATTTCCAATGTAGACTTTACAATGCAGTCAGTCGACTAAATGGTCAATAGACTTAAAATTTTTGATTCAACAGTGCCTCAAAAAAATAAGTTATATTGAAATGACTCCTAGGAATTTTCTGTGAAATTTGGACAGACTAATATCACTTTTCAGGAACTCAGACACTTTATTCAGTTTTTAAAGTATATTTGGTTTTTGGAAAACATAAACCTCAAGAGAACAGATGCCAAACTGTGCTTTTGAATAAAAGATACAATGTGGTAATTTATTCTGAAGAAATGTTAGCCAGATTTATGCAATTTTACTTTAGATTGTAGCCTGCAATAATAAACCTTTTTTAAGAAATGAAATACATAGAGATGATGCAATTTTTTAGAAAGAAATGTATTCAGAGCAAATTCAGACAATAACTACAAAATTTTTATTATGCATGTATATATGAATATATAATATATAACATATATGAACATATATTTCAAAGATCACAGGATTTTTTAGGCATTTGCTGTACCAAATATTCTACATAGACATTTTTCATATAATGCATTTATAATGTAATCATAGCTTTAAATGGTATATTTGAACTTGAAGATATAATCTACTTACTAGTAATCTGAGAATATGCAAATTATGCTTTATAAATGTAACCCTTAAAATAGATTTTATCTTATAACATGAAAGGAAAATTTCATAGTAGGTTATGTAAATGACATAAATTTTAGTAGTGTTAGTCAAATAGATTATGTAAGGCATGACCTCAATCATTTTTTTAAAAATTCAAGAAGCTACTTCAATCAAGAAAACATAACTGTGTTTTCTTCTAGCCAGAAGCAGATAAGAAGCTCTTCCCAAGGTCTATTCACAAATAAAGTATGAAATAACAAAGTTTAGAAGTAAAAACAATTACATAGAGATTTTTTTTAACTTGGGATATCATAAATAGTATGACTGGGCATTTATAATTGACAGTAAAGAGCATAAAGTAGCAAAAAAAGTATTTAATAGGCCATAGGCCTATTAATCATCATGAGAGAAGCTTCTTTTGAAGTAGATTGGAACCCACATAGAGAACCATAAATGGACAATGTGCTGAGGATAAATGTTTCTGAATCACTCAGTCCTAAATTGTACGTCTTCATCAAGTCCCTCTCCTCAGGACAAACAGTTCAAAGAGTTAAGTGGAAAAGTAGACAAAAACATTTTAGGAGTTAGAGAAGATGGATGACACTAAAGAAACATAGTCTTCCAGACAATAAAAGAACTAATGAAAATACAAGCTTACAGAGACTATGGCAGCATGACACAAGTTCAAACTAGAAGGGATTCTAGGCACTGAAATGGGAAAATGGAGACATGATCCCATTCCTGATGAAGATATTTTCTTTAATTGACAAATGCATATATATAAAAAATAATTTTCTGAAATTGAGTCTCATTGAATATATTTACCATACTTAATGGTAGGCCCCAGAACAGCAGTATAGGGCTAACACAAAATTAACCCAATGTTGTCTTTTAGATTTCTTGTCTCAAATTGCTTTGCTTGACCAGTTTTTGTTTTATTGGTCATTAACTTGTATATTAAGGTTTTTGATTTTGAGTGTATGTGTGTTTGTGTGTGTGTGTGTGTATGTGTGTGTTTGTGTGTGTGTGTGTGTGTGTGTGTGTGTTGTGCTTTTTCTTTGTATTTTAAATTTTGATTCTGATTTTTTTTCCTAGGGAGAGAATAAGTGAAGGTGTGGAGTTGGATTGATGGGGAAATTGGAACAGAATTATGGGAGGGGACACTGTAAAAAGGGGGACAAATATAAAGTATGCAAAATTGACATAAAGAAATTAATTGCATATCATACATTCCCTGTCTTGTTTATTGCAATGTCAACATCATCTGCACTGTGTGCTGCTGATAAATTTTCATAGTCTGATTAAAGTTTTATCTCAGATTTCCAGCCAGACACTTATAACAAGTTGTACATGTTTGCACATTTTCTTCTAGGGAAATTATACATTTTGACTATGATAAAGTAATTTTATTATAAATAAAATCAAAGTTAAATAAATACATAGTAAATAATCATTTTCAAATATTGGACCTTTACATGTACACTAAAATTTTTCAGTAAACTAAACATATCATATGATTGTCATGTTCATCCTAAATATTTGTATAATGAAATAAAATTAACAGTAAAACAAGGAAATTGAATCAAATCTTGATTGCACTAAATATTACTAGAACCAAAGATCAGTTTGGGACTGGTGAATCAGAAGATGCTTAAACACAGAGTATGGAAGAAGGGAGATAAGCAGAAAGAGAATCAGAAAAGTGGCTCGTGATTTACCACACTTTTTTGAGGACTGGACTACTGAAGCAAAGTGGTTCTTTGAGCCCTAGTCAGGTTTACTGAATGAAGATGTGTTAAAAATAAATTTTATTCATCTGTTGTAATTATCATCTCAGAGGCTTACTGCTAAATAAGCTCTCATTTTCTAATTTTTTCTGACCTTTGGCTGGCTTGTTCAAATCAGCTGTTCAGGCACAAACCCCTGTCCAAGCTGACTGATTTAATCTGGCTTTCTCAACTTCTCACTGAATTGCTCTGTTTGGTCTTAAACTAACTCTGGAAATTTGTTTTAATCTTCTGGCTCCTTCTTACTGTCTGACTTCAGATGTCTCTGCTGACCTGCCCTGAACTGTATGAACTCCCAAAGGAACTCAACTCCACTGTACTGCACTCACTGCACTGACTCCCAACTTACTGACTCAACTCGACAGCACTGAACACAACTCACTGAGCAGAACTTGTTGGGAACATGCAAAAAAAAAGAAAAGAAAAGAAAAGAAAAAAAATTTATTCTAGGTAGTACCATTTCATTTTCAGAATCTATTTAATCACAGGGAGAAACTAAATTCAAGAACCCAGGCCCTATGGGAGCTTGGTACTTCACTAGAGTTGAATAGTTTCTGTTGTAAACAAGATGTCTGGCTAGTTTTATGTGTCAACTTGACACAAGCTGGAGTTATCACCGAGAAAGGAGCTTAAGGTGAGTAAATGTCTCTATGAGATCCAGGTGTAAGGCATTTTCTCAATTAGTGATCAAGGGCGGAGGACCCCTTGCGGGTGGTACCATCTGTGGGCTGGTATTCTTGGGTTCTATAGAAAAGCAGGCTGAGCAAGCCAGGAGAAGCAAACCAGTAAGAAATGTTCCTCCATGGCCTCTGCATCAGCTCCTGCTTCCTGACCTGCTTGACTTCTAGTCCTGACTTCCTTGGGTGATGAACAGCAACATAGAAGTGTAAGGTCAATAAACCTTTCCTCCCCAACTTGCATCTTGGTCATGATGTTTGTGCAGGAATAGAAACCCTGACAAAGACAATGTCTAAATGCAGACATCTTAAAGACAACTTCTAAGGAGACAGTTGTCAATATCCAGCCATCTCAAGGACAACTTCTCCATCTTGCTGACAGGGTCAAACAAGTTCAGGTTCCCAGACCTAGCAATGAATACCTATCCCACTTCTCCAAATGTTTTCTTAATTGTTTACTAACCAGTGAAGAATATAGAAAGTGCCATTATCTAAACCAAGGTAGATAAAGTTATAAAAATATATAACCTATTACCTATTATATCATAAATGACTAAACACAGCTTGTTCACTCCTTTGTTCCCAAACATTCTAAAATTCCTGGGCCAGAGTCCAGGAGTCAATCTTGCTGGAAAAGCTGAATTAATGATCTTGAAGCATGGTGCCCTGGATACCACCCAGGTATAAAAACTACTACAGATTCCCCAAGCTCCCTTCCCACAGCTTTTTGTCTCTATCCTTTAAAAATGTTATAAAATCTCCCTTCAGTTATGGGTTAAGATCCCAAAATGACCACCTCTTTGAGCAATCAAAAAATAGAGCTTTCATTCGTGAGTTTCTGTCTCTGAAGTCTCCCGAGGCTCCCCTAGGACCTTGAATTTAGCTTCTCGCTATGATTAAATGGAGTATGAAAAATTAATGGTAGTACGTAGAATAAGTTTCTTTGTTTGTCCTCAACAAGGTCTGATCAGCCTCAGCTTTCATCCTGAACCCAACAGAACTAACTCTCTCCTTGCACTGTTCTTAAAGAGCAAGTTCTTAAAACTCTTCTTTTCGATGCTGTTCTCTTGAGAGTTGAGTGTATCCTATCTCTGGCTCGTTCTGCTATATCCCTCTCTCTCTGATTTGCCACCTTGTCTGCCCCTCAATTAGAGGTCATTTTGAAACATGGCTGCTTCTTTCTACAAACTTCCCTTACCTACATTGTTAGGGATTAAAGGTGTAAACCAAATCCGGGTCTGTAATTCAATATGATCATATCTTTGGATGTGTTCCTTTGCCAGAGCTGCCTTGTCTCTGGCTTAAAATTCCTGTACAAAGATGAGTGAGAATCATTGAGGTTGCTTGATGATGTGAAACTTCAGAATTCTTCTTCAAACAGAATAGATTCTGGTATTTAGTTAAGGCTCTACAAAAATCTTGTCACAGGTTTGAGATACATGGCCTCGAATAAAGATTGCTTTAGACTTCCCTTTTCTATGTCAAAAATGAACTTTTTTTTGGGTGATTTCAATCTTTAGAAAAGTTCTTATTTGCCAGTAGAATTAATATTCCAAACTTTTCCAAAGAAAAATCTTCATTTCATAAGCAAAATGTGTCGTCATAGAAAAATTTTAATCCAGCAACATGGTGGCTCTAGCCAAGGGATTACATCCAAAGGCATGATCCTGTTGGAATGGAGACATGCACTGGATTACAGTATAATATGGCTGGCATACAGACATACCTATAGTATAAACCTTTACTTCATACCAAGGTAAGGATAGTTTGAGGAAGCAGCTATGTTTGAAAGTGATGTCTAATTGAGGGGCACACAATGTGACAAATCAGAGAAAGATAATAGAATGAGTCAGAGATAGGATAAATCCAACTCACGTAACAGCCCAAGTAAAAGAGACTATTGAAGAGCAATGAGAGAGAGAAAAGTGTGTGTCATGGTGTCATGTATGATGTTGTATGTGCATGATGCAATTGTATCAGAACAGTTTTATAGACATGGGTTACAGAGAGAACAAGCTAGACACATAATGTGATAAGTTGTTAATCTACTCTAAACTTGCTTCTCACTATCACTCCAGTGTTCTGGATTCTTGAATGAAAGACTCACACAAACAGCCCTTTTTTTAATATGCTCTAAGCAGCTCAATGTCTTGGCCACTCCCTAATTCCATGGGATTAACACACACTCCCTCCAGTATTCCTGAGTTAATACTTTCTAAATCTTTATTTCATTTTTGCTGCCCTGGACCTTCCTAGGACAACACTCTTGGGGCCGCTTTCCCCTTTACCTACATGTCAGCTGACTCTTCCTCCTGCACCTTTCAGCCATTGTCTGTCTCCTATGCCCCATCATGGCAGAATCCCCTCTTCCTTCCTTGGCTCCTTCTCAGGAATCCTAAAAGTCCCACTTCTGTCTCTCTGTCTAGCCATTGGCTGCCAGTAACTTTATTGACCAGTCAAAAAGCAATTGGTGACAGGCTTCCTTTAACTCTACATGTGGGACACTGCAAACAGGATTTTGGGTAACATAATTAGTATGAGAACACAAGCTGTTACAGACACAGGAGAAGACTGCATGAGTCAGAAAATATGAAAAAGATCCACAATTAGAACATATAGCCAAAGTTAGTATGAGGCCAAACAGAGCAATTCAGTCATAAGCTGAGAGGTAACAGATTAAATCAGGCAAGTTGGAGGCTAGAAACTTCCAGACCTAGGTTTACGGATAGGTAGAACTGAGAAGTAAATACTCTGGGCTTAGCACAAGCAGAGTGTTTGCACACATTGGGTATAGCTCTCATATTATCACTTTGTCCAAGGGAAAAGAGATACATTTACACATCAGGTAATAATAAATAGCACATGCAAAGAAGCAACAAATTGTGTTCTCTGAAGAGAAAAACATCAGAAACTAATCAGAAAAAAAAAATCACTGCACCAGTCATTTCAAGGAAAAAGTTGATAAGACTTTAAGAAGCAAAAGTAAAATTATAGCCAAGATGGTACACACAATTGGCAGGTGCTGACAAAAGGAAAATCAGTTCTCCAATTTGGTCAGATCTATTAACCAAACTCCAGGGCAGACTCCTAGTTACTACCATGCTCCGTAGTTAGATAACACAAGCTGGATTTTATGTTTTCTCTTCATGTATGTAAAGGGCAGAGGACATATAATTGAGTGGGGAGTGTGGTTGGGGAACATCTGAGAAGAGATGGAGGAAGAAAGACTATGATCAAAGAATATAGCATGAAATTCTCAAACAATGAATAAAATCATTTTTTTTTAAAGTTCAAGGGAAAAAACAGTAACATAGATATGACAGAAATGGGTGGCTGAAGTGATATATTGAAGTAAAATTTTTGAAAGTCTTCACAGGGCATGTTCCTGCAGAAACTTGGAATGAAGGGCATGGAATCTGCAAAAGGATTTTATGTGTTAACTAGCAGTACTCAAACCTTCACTTAGAACCATAAGACTTGTTTCAAGTTTCTGAACTTTATAACTATCAGTTTATAGGTTTATACTTTGTAAAGCTATTAAATAAGGCTATTAGTTAAAGTCACAGTTGGTAACTGTAGAACAATTTGTCTCTCATTTGAGTACATATGTATTTCAAAACTGTTAGCATATGAATGATATAAGAAATTATTCACTTTACTGTCTAATTATATGGGACAAATGCAATAGTGGCTACCTATATGTAGTTTGAAGCATCTGAACAGCTACTAAGAAATCTCGTATGCTTAAAATTGACTTGAAAGTGTGAGTGCATGAGAAAGTAAACTATCCTGTAAATAATTTTCAAAATGGTGAACATTAAATATTCATACAGAAGACTAATAAATTTTACTTAAGAATGAATGTATTCTATTTATTTATTTATATATTTTTACACTCCAGATTTTATTCCCTCTGACTCCCAACCACCCTCTGATTGTTGTACATCCCATACCTCCCCCCACCCCCACATCTCCACAAGGACATCCCCAACCCCCACCCTACCTGAACTCTAAATTCCCTGGGGCCTCCAGTCTCTTGAGGGTTAGGTGTATCTTCTCTGACTGAACCCAGACCCAACAAACCTCTGCTGTATATGTGTTGGGGGCCTCATATCAACTGGTGTATGCAGCCTGGATGGTGGTCCAGTGTTTGAGAAATCTCAGGGGTCCAGGTTAGTTGAGACTGCTGGTCCTCCTACAGGGCTTCCCTCCTCCTCAGCTTCTTTCAACCTTTCCCTAATTCAACCACAGGGCTCAGCAGCTTCTGTCCATTGGCTAGGTGCAAAAATCTGCATCTGACTCTTTCCACCTCCAGCAGGACAACAGGGCATCAAATGAGGGAGGGTATTGCCATCCCACAGTCAAAACTCTTGACTCATAATTGTTCCTGTGAAACAGGTGTCCCTGTGGCATGAGACCTTGGAGGTTAGGGACTCTCAGGACTCAAAGGGAGGAACCTTAGCTAAAACGCCCGACATAGGGAAAGGGAACTTGTATAACCCACCTCCAGCAGGAAGACAAGGCATCCAGTGAGGGAGGGGGTTGCCATCCCAGAGTCAAAACTCTGACCCATAATTGTTCATGTCTGAAAAAACTACAAGGATGGAAATGGAGAGGAGCCTGAGGAAAAGACGGTTCAGCGAAAGGCCCTAAGTTGAATCCAGCTCAAGGGGAGGCCCCAAGGCCTGACACTATTACTGAGGCTATGGGGTGCTCACAAAAAGGGACCTAGCATGACCACACTCCGGAAGAACCAAAAAGAGTGTATTCTTTATGAATTTTTAGTGCCAAGGACCAACAAGGAGAGGGGTTCTGAGAGAAGGGTTGTCTGGGAGAAGCAACATGAACAACAATATCAACCAACCAGACCCTTCAGAGCTCCCAGGGACTAATCTATGAACACATGGAGGGACCCATGGCTCCAGCTGCATATGTAGCAGAGGATGGCTTTGTTAGGCATCAATGGGAGGAGAGGCCCTTGGTCCTGTGAAGGCTGGATGGATGCCCCAGTATAGAGTAATTCAAGAGAGAGGAGGCAGGAGTGGGTAGGTTGGTGGAGGAACACCGTCATAGAAGCAGGGAGACAGGAGATTGTATAGGGAGTTTCCAGGAAAAGGGGATAACATTTGAAATGTAAATAAGAAAAATATCCAAAAAGTAAAAAAAATAAAATAAAAAAAGAACGACTTGAACTCAAATCATGGATCTAAACTGATGACCTGTGTTCTGTTTGCTATTCTAAGAGATCTCTCTGTTCATGCACTGCTTGCTTGCATGTGTGTGTGTGTGTGTGTGTGTGTGTGTGTGTGTGTATGTGTGTGTGTGTGTGTGTGTGTGTGTGTGTGTGTCTGTCCCTGTGTATGTCTGCCTGTATTTCAAGCAGTTCTGCCTTTTTTTCCTAAAAATTTCTCTGCATAGCTCATCTCTTGCAGAACACAGTTCCAGTTTTTTATTTTACATATCAATCTAGTCATTTACTCCAGGTTTCCTTTTGATTAATTCATGAATCAGCATCCCAAGACCACAGTCCTTTGATTCTTAAGAGACAGCAAGCATACATTGTTTTTTTTTTCTTATCATTGCCAAAGAATTCAGAGATCTGTCTGCCATTGTTAATCACAGACAATAAGCTATTTGGCTGATAACCTGCCCTGAAATGACCATTTCTACCACACATAGCTCTAATCTAGGCTGACCATGAATTTGGGAATCTACCTGCCTTTGTATCTTTCTGACAAGCTGGCCTATAGTGTAGCTGCCTTTCTTCATTTATAATCATGAAGCTCCTCATAATTCATACTTAATCCCTACATTTTGCATATTGAGAAACTATATATATATTTTGAACTCATGTATTTAGAGCTCTTTTCCATAGCCTTAAGGACTGTACTGAAGGTCCCAACATTTACCATTTTGTGGAGACATAGCCACACCCTCAACTCCTAGATTCAGTATGTCTCATTATCATGGATTCATTAACAGAGAGGACGTTCCTCTGAGGAATGAAAAAAATATGTACATTATTAAATAAGCAAGCCTTATGTCCACAGCAACCACTGATACTGGTGGAGGATCACACTGGGCCCTGTCCCAGGGCCAGGAACCATGTCACTTTGTCCCCATTATGGCCAGGCCAGGATCCAGGATGTAGGGTAAGAAGTTTATAAGGATATTGTTGAAAGCAGATGCAGAATTGAGAAGGTGAAAAATCTCAGTGCATGTTTGAAGAATAATTACCTCTGGAATGGAGTGAGCACACACTTAATGGCGAGAAAGGGCTGGGGACCAATTGACCTGCATCATCATTTTATGTGAACTAGCGTGAATTCCTGGAAGAGTAAAAATCCATACTCAATGGTAAACACAAATAATTTGCAATGCTGAATTTAAAAGATGTTTTCATAGCTGTGGATGATATTTTATGTTATTTGTGACACTGTTCCATTAGCACTAATACTTTATAAAGATAACATCTTCCATTAGTGCAGACAGAGAATCAATTGTCTATAGAATTGATTTCTTTTGCTGTTTTGTGTTTAATTTACTTATTAGGAGAGTAAAGGATAACTAGTTCCTCCCCTGTTTTTATGTGAAAATGATCACATGCACTGTATTTGTTTATTTCTCAAAATATAATCTATATTTTATATCCTATTATTCTAATTTATATATCATTAATGTACATGTATATTAATTTTATTCTAAAATACTTATTTTTAATTTTTTGTGCTTTTAAAATTTGTAAAATATAAAAATAATTCAAAACTTAAAAGGAATGCATGGGTATTCGATGAAATGTATATTTCCACTACAGATACTATTCAGCTTATTTCTCTATGAATGATTAGTTAATAGTTTTCTGATCATCTTTATAGAGTTATTTATTATAGGTACAAAAGTATTCTCATTCTTTTCATATACAACTAGTATCATATTTTCCTAGATGATTATAATGTTTTTAATATTTCAATTTCATGTGTTTAGAACTTTTACCTATATGTAACTCTGAGTACCATGTATATGCCTGGTGCCTGAAACGCCTACTAAGGTCATCAGATGCCCTAGAAATGGAGTTACAGATATTTTGAGTCTTGATGTGAGTACTGGAAATTTAACTCATGTTCTCTGGAACAATCCGTGACTTAAACCATGGGGACTTTTCTCTAGTATGATATATATAGATTTTGATGTTTTTTACTAGCATGTAACAGATTGTGATAAATCACAGTTCACAGTTTAAATCTAGATCACCTTTTGTTTTCTTAGAAAAGAGACACGTAATCCTTAATGGCTGTTGTCATACCACAGTAGAAAAGAGAAGGGATTGCTATAGACAGCTGGTGCTATAAAGAAAAGAAAACTTCTGTTGATATAAGTAGTATTTTAATCACTATATTTGTCGTTAGGCATTTAGTGCTTTAAAAATATTTAAAATAGTCCACTAAGGAAATAAGCCATGGGAATTGTTAAGATATCATCATAACTACAATGTTATATAATGCTCCTTATAACCTACACAATAGTCTACATTGTATATACTAATCCACTTGGTGAACAATGAACAAATAACATTATTAATACTTATCTCCTCTTCCCAAATCTTAATTAAATTGATTAGTATTTTTGAAGTTTAACAGAATACTTTTTATAAATTTATATCTAATTATTCTACTTATGAATACCTAACATTTGACATGACCTACAAATTAAGCATATGTCACTGTGATAGAATAACTTCTATTTCTTTCTTCATTATCCTTATATCTTTATTTTCTACTTTTACAATGTCTATACAGTCTACTTTCTTATCACTCATATGAGGTTGTATAATCATGTGTCATTTACCTCAGTGATTCTAGTAACTAAGAACTTGTACCGATTTCTTAGAAAATATTTATTTTCTATGTACATTCTTTCATGGAAAACAGGTAAAACTAATTTTTCTTGAAATCTTAAATGTTTGACTCTAAATATCTGAATGTGTTAATGTATTTCCGGCCCTTTTTTTTTTTTTTTTTTTTTTTTGTATTGAAACATCAAAATCTTGGGTTAATCCTACTCTTAATGTTTGATTACTTTTTTTTTCACTGATGATTGAATAGTTGATTTTTTTTTTTGCACCTACTTATAAGGAACACTGTTCTAAAATTTCTTCTACTATTGTACTATACCCTCCCAACCTTCCCCCCTAAAGTTACTGTCTTCCCCAGATTCCTTTTCAAATCACTTTTACAGGGACATTCCTCTCTTATTCCCCTCTATTTTCCAGGTTTCTACAATTATCCAAGTTATGGATTCTCATTAGAAGCTTTCAGCTAAGACAAACAAATAAAAGAGAACATGCAACATTTGTATTTTTGAGGTTATATTAATTACCTCAGTATAATATTTTCTAATTCCTTTCATTAGCAGGGAAGTTCATTGATTCATTTTCATTCATAGCTGAACAGTATTCTGTGTACTTGTAGGAGTGGTTCTGATGCTATGGTCCTGTTCCCAAATTGGTTCTTGATCTAACAGTAAAGATGCCATGGGCCACTTGCTGGGCAGAAGGAATAAGCAGGACTTCTGGATCCCTGCAAGAAAGCTCGCTGATGCAGGAGAGAGAGGAAAAAAGAGTTTACCACGCTTCAGAGAGAAAACACACCAACCCACCATGTGAGATATTGGGAGGAGTGGTCACAGACCACTTCTACAGGTGGGAGGCTGGGAATATTGAGCTAGAACCAGAGATAACTGAGCAATTAAAATTGAGGATAGGTTTAGGGTCCTGAGCTAAGAGTATTGGAGAGGGCATGCTAGCCAAGGGATATTAATGTCCAGCAATTGAGCCTACATTACAAGTTGAAATTGAACAACTGTGTATGTCTGTGTTTTTCATTTATGAATCCAATATTCTCTGAGTGGGACTGGTAGGGAGGTCCATTCCTGGAGCTTTGGCAGGGTAGCAAAAGCTACACATAACATATACTTACCACATTTCCTTATAAATTGATCATTTGATACACAGGTTGTTTCAGTTTCCTTGCTACCGGAAATGTGAATATAGCATCAATGAACATGACTGAGTAAGATTCTGTTTGGTGAATGTCCAGTCCTTTGGACGTATATTAGGCAGTGCCATGCCTAGGTAACAGGGTGGTTTATTTATAGATCTTTGAGAACTTTGCATAATGATTTCAAGAGTGATTGTATTTATTTCTGATCCCATCAGTGGTGAATGAGGTTTTGCTTTTGCTACATTGTCTCCACAAACTGTTTGTTATTCTCTTGATCTAAAATTTGAAAGTTTTTTTAAACTTACATTTCCACAATTGTTAAAGAGTGGTAAACACTTAAGATTTTTTTTAACCATTTTTTTTTAAAGAACTTTCTGTTCACAGCCAATACTGTCTTTGAATTTTGTTGCTTGTTTTTTTAAAAATATATTCTGGATATTAGTCCTCTGCAAATTAATACATTTCAAGGTTCTTACCTACTCTGTTGGTTTCTTTTTCACTCAACTAGTTTCTTCTTTAGCTGTGTAGAAGTTTTTACTTCCTGGGTTCTATTAAATATTTGTTTCAAAATTAACTTGACTCTAATACTTGTTTTGCATAGAGCAGCTTTGTCTTTTTTGAATAGGAAGTATCCACTGTGTCTATCTGCTTCTAAACAAAGACTAGAGAGCACAAGGTTTCATCTTAGCTTGTGACATACACTACTGTCAAATTTGGTTTATAGAAGAATCAGTACTTTACCTACCATACTATCTTTCTCAAATCAGTGAAAAACAACCTATTACACTTATATGTAAGAACAGAAATAAGAAAATAATTATAAAATACAAACTTACAAATACATTAATGAATGTAATTATAAAACTGGATTTAGGCTTAGAGTATTTTTAAAAACATTTAACTTTGAATGTATATATTAATACAACAGTATACTCAATTATTCAACTACTCAACCATACCATCTCTGCCATAAATGACAGAAATAATTAATTAAACATATTATATAGGTCTTTAACAACAGTGAAATCAGGCAAAGAATATGAGTATTTATATTCATCCTTTTGTTAGTTTAGTTGTACATCTCACTTTTTAAAAAATACTTTCTTGCATCTTGCTTTGTGTTTTCAATTCTATCTAATAGTGAAAAAGCCACTGAAGGTGGTTTTCTACTTTAACTTCTATCATTCTTTCATGATTTTTAACTTTTATTCTTTTTACCATGAATATAATTATACTATCTTTGTACATAAAATTTTTTAAATAAAATACATTATATAGAATAAGATGGCATTGTTCAGAAAAATATATTTACACATGAAAATCATTTGGCATTATTGCTAAGTAAATATCTGATAGTTTGGGAAACTTCATGATCTATTGTGTCTAGCATTACAACATTTTAATAATTATTCTTATAACTTCAGATAAAAATTTAAATGGCTTCCTAAGAAAAAACAAAGTTCAATTTAAGCAAATTTGATTTCTGATTTTGATGTAAAATATAAACTAGTTTTTCAATAATTTTATATGGATGTGTTAAAATTATATATTAACATTAATTTTGATGAAATAAGATTTTTCATTTTTAATATTTAGCCATTTATAGAAAGTAATAAGTGAATGTGAACTGGATAATAGTATGTGATAGTATATTTTTGAAAAAATGAAAATACCATTGTATTCAGTGTAGATCTCAGTAAAATACTGATTCCGTTATTCTCAGTACTTTATACTTCAGTAAGATACTGAATAGCGGTGTAAAATTATTTAAGTTAGTCTTGTATACTGCACACTAAACTAAAAGAACTGTTTTATGGAATAATTTATTTCCTAATGTAACCTATTTTCTGATTAAGAATCTAAGCAATAACAAGTGTGACAGCACGGAAGTTTTCTAGAACTTTGTTTGGGGGTTCTTTATAGATAGATCCTTCTCATACGTTTGTTAAAAATCACTCTTAGCAATTGCCTGATATATAAGAAGAATACATTTAATCTAACGTAAGTTTGTCTTTGCCTAATTTGCTACATCTCTAAATATTCCTGATATTAAAATAGCAAGTTAGTTCTTCATATCTTATAAATTTAACATA
Source organism: Uromys caudimaculatus (assembly GCA_028551405.1). Lineage (NCBI taxonomy): Eukaryota > Metazoa > Chordata > Mammalia > Rodentia > Muridae > Uromys > Uromys caudimaculatus. Next base: position 59,888,952 of record CM052716.1, read on the forward strand.
TTTTTGTAGTGTCAAAAAGAAAGGATGATTAATTTTCCTGAGATTGGCAATTTATATGTAGCCCAAGGACTAAAGTCTGTAGAAGTTTCTGTAGCAGCAAAATAATTTCTACATCAAGTGGTCACTACTTAGATAATAAATGGTTATATGTTATATTGTTAATATTATACTTAAATTTAGAGAGATATCTTTAATGATTTAGAGAACTGGTTATTCAATTAGACTGAATTCAATAAGATTTCTTTGGGGATAACTCTTGAAAACCAACAGCTCTTCTGCAGCTAGCTTTACTGATTGAAACCAAACTCAGGAAAACTGTTAGTCTGTCTTCTATGCAAACCTCTGATCCTCATTGTTTTTGTTAGATCTTTTGGTGGGCTCACTACACATATCAATGTCTTAGTCGGAGACATACACAGGCTGAAAAGATGATCTTATAGCTTGATAAGAGTTATTACATGGAAGTTTCATATTAAATAATGGCTATAGGTCAAAATGCAATTTGATATTCCATGGTGAATTTTAAAATATGGTTAGATATTTGAAAAATGTATAGATTCACTGTTTCTTCTAATTTTATTTAGTTGACATTTTCCTTAAATTATCAAAAAATAAATGTGTCTAAATATGTTAATCAAAGCTTAAAATACCAGGTGACTATAATAAGAATATTATACAGAATTTTGAAGATACTATAATAAAATCTATTAGTGTGTAAAATTAACATGTTAATAAAATAAAATGTATGATTCATATCTATTTATGGAATATAAGTAGTAAGGAAATAATCTAAGTAAACTACAAATATTTAGTTAATATTTTCATGTTGGATATATTTTGTGCTGCTGTGCTTTACTGGAAATTATCACTGAGAACTGCAGTTGTAAAGTCAGACAACCAGTTTAATACAACCTAGTTTCAAATCTCTGAACATAAATGCCTTGAATATAAAATGAGGGCTACAAAGTGTAATTAGGATCACCAACATCACTCCCTGACAGTTGTGCTCTTCTCCTGCAGTGGAGGTCACATTAGAATATAAACCAGATACTTTACAATTGTTACTGAACAGATAACTTGGTCACACACTTACTACAAATCTCAAAGAGCCTATTAAATAATAGCCTCATCCATTATGCCATGCTCTACTATGGACAGACTGAAGAATTAAACCCTAGCACTTGCTCACCCTGTTTGAGACTGTGGACTTGGCTTGGAGTGGCTGACATAACTCAGCCTCTTGATAGAAAAATGGCATTTGTTTAATTTAAATAGTACTCTCCATGCTGCCTTTTGTCCTAAAGCACTATGAGGTTAATTGAGCATATATGAAAAATTAGCTTGGATAAAATTTTCTGTGCTCTAAATCAGAATTATTAATCCAGCATCCTGAATTTAGAGTACCATTTTTTTTTATCTGAGACTGAATTATGTAGATAGAAAATGGAGAAAATGCTAATAATAATAACCCAGTTTAAACATTTTACTATTAAGAATTTTAGCATACTCAAATTTACCAGACTTCAAATTCTTACTCTGGGAACATGATTTTCCTATCTAGCCTATTTATGCCATTATATGGAGTGGGAAATGTGAGAGAGGTCTTATCAGCATCTTTTAATTTGCAGGTTTGCTTATGACCTTCAAAACCATTCTATAGTAAATTTAATCTCAGATTTCATGAATACACAGTGTCTTTCATTTTTACATAGATAACAATGCACCCCAGATTTTGTGTCTTTTAGCATAGTAATTAAGGCCACATTCTTTGTGCTTCCATATAGTAAGTAATTACAGAAGTGATTGGAGAGTTTCTGCAGAAGATTAGTTTAATTTATCAAGCAGTGACTATTGCAGAATAAATGAGTAGAGGCACCCTTCAGCTAATTCACTCCATTCCCTACTGAAATTGTATACAAAGAATGGCTGGGATGACTTAGCATAGTATAGTACACTGTGATAAGGTGTGCCTTTGAAAGGGATACTGCCACATTAGTCCAGGGACCTGAGGAGGACACACAATCTTATTGTACTACCTCTTTACAACTCCATTTTTTCTGCTGTAAAGTCCAGTTTACATATGCTATTAGCACATGCCCTTCACACAAATTGGATGTTTATTGGATATCCCTCTTTGTCCGAAGTAGATTATACTTGAATAAGAATGGCACTATAGGTTCATCTATTTGAATGCTTATTCACTAAGGAGTGGAACTCTGATAGGATTAGAATTAGGAGGTGCGGCCTAGTTGAGGAGGTATGTCACTGGGAGGTGGGCTTTGAGGTGTTACAAGTCTATGCAGGACCCAGTCTCTCTCTGTTTGCAGACCAGAATGTAACACCTAGTTACTTCTCCAGCACCACACATGTCATGCACCTGCCATCATATTCTCTGTCATGATGATAATGGACTAAACCTCTGAATTGGTAAGCAAGCTTTTTTTTTTTTTTTTTTTTTAATAAGAGTTGCCTTCATCATGGAGTCTCTTCACAGTAATACATCTGTGCTGGAGATAGGAATAACTGTGATGTCTTACTATAGTCTATTGACCCATGCACCCTGTGATGAAATATAGCTCTGAAAGGGTGGTTGCCACAGTAGCCCAGGGACATGAAGGGGCATCAAATCCTATTGCACTACCTCTCTATAGCCTCATTCTTGCCTGTCTAAATTCCTGTTTGGGTATATAATTAGTATATATTTTTAATGCATATTGGATGCTATTCAGATATCCTTGTTTGTCAGAAGTATGGGATAATTTGTAATCTCTAACCTATAAGATACTAATTCTTGAATGCTCAAAGAGCAAAGATTAGCTTTTTTCTTGTGATCTAAATGTGTTATTATTTCTTTAAATATACTTTAACAGCTTTGTCTATTATTTTCATGTATACATACACCTTACTATTTAATAAAAATTAATTGTTTTTTAGGAGAAAACATTTGTAAGAACACCATGGTGATCCTAGCCTTCTCTCATTTAGTCCTAATATATAACAGACTCAATACATAACGGATATTTGTGAAGACAAATTTACAAATATCTATAGAAATACAACTTCATAAAATGACTTTCCCCATGGTTTTGAAGATTTAAAAATAACCACAAAAACAGAAAATGATAAAATGACATGTTCCATACATGTCAGTAACTTTTACTGATTTTGTGAATACAACTTAATTTTAACATCAAAAAATAGAATCAAAATTACCCTTTCCTTTTTATTTAAACTATTTTTTCTTGTTAAAACGTATTCTTTAAAAAAGTTTATATATGTATTCAATGTACCATGATTGTGACTACTTAGATTCCCTCCTGCCAACTTTATGCAACTCCCTACCAAGCACAGCTCCTTCTTAACTTCATGTCTTATTTTTATTTTTTTTTTAAGAGTAGAATGTAATTGGTGCTGCCTATGTGTGCATGAGTCGGGTTATCCACTGAGGCATTGACAACCTAACAGTAACTTTACATACTAGATGTACTATCTTCATTAACTATTCTAACGTAAGAAAATGTCAACGGTATTCTAGGAAAAAAGATGAAAATACTTCAAAAATTCAATAAAGCTTCGTATAATGTAGTATGATATTTGGACATAAATAGATAAATTTTATATAAGAGAAGATTCAAAGATGATTTAAGTGATGAAGTACATTTAAAGTGAGGAGAAAAGACTGTTTCAAGAAATAATGCTGGAAAAATTGTGCTTCAATAAGAGAAATACAAAGTCTACATCATGAAAAAATGAAATTGATCTGTATTTGTATCATATTACTTCCTAAAACGAAAATGTAGAACGTTTTTCATAATTTAAAATGTAGAATCATAAAGAAAATTATTGATAATTTAACTACATGAATAATCAGAAAAAGAAAAAATTAAAAATATGCTCAATTTATAGCATAAAGCTTTAATATTTCTGAAAAATATTTTCCCATGTAGAGAAGACAAAAAAACAAATGAACAATAAATACTCTCAAAGAATATTAAAATATGCTCAATAAAGGTTAACATAAGTTGAAATTAAAACAACTCTAGCATCCCCCTTCACTAGACAACAAGCCTCCACAGGACCAAGCTTCTCCCATCCCACTGATGTCAGATATGGCAATCCTCTTCTACATATGTAGCTGGAGCCTTGATCCACTCTTTGGTTGGTGGTTTAATCTCTGGAAGCTCTCAGGGGTCCAGTTAGTTGATACTGTTGTTCTTCCTATGGTGTTGTAATTACCTTCAGCTCCTTCAGTCCTTCTACTAACTCTTCCATTGTGGTTCCAAGGCTCAGTCAGATGGTTGGCTGCAAACATCTTTAACTATCTTAGTCAGGTACTGGCAGAGCATCTCAGAGAACAGCTATACCAGGCTCCTGTCTGCAGGGACTTCTTGGCATCAGCAGTAGTATCTGGGTTTGGTGTATGTAGATGGATGGATCCCAAGGTGGGGCAGTCTCTGGGTGGCATTTTCTTTGGTCTCTGTTCCAATTTTTTGTCTCTGCATTTCCCTTAGAAAAGAACAATTCTGGGTTAAAGATTTTGGCTTGGGTGGGTGGCCCCATCCCTCTACTACGGCCATGTCTATCACTAGAGGTTTTCTATTCAGATTCTGTCTCCCTGCTGTTGAGTATTTTAGCTAATATCATCCCCAGTGGGTCCTGGGGGCCTCTCACATACCTGGCCTCTAGAACTTTCTTGTGGTTTGCCTACCCTTGTCTTCTAACTCCCACTGATACATATACCTATTCATTCTCGTGACCCTCTGGAATTTTCTCCTGTCTCTTACCACACCTGATCCTTCCACCCCTTTTCTCTTACCTTTCCCTTTTCCCACTCAAGTACATCCCTCCCTCTGCCTCCCATGATTATTTTGTTCCCCCTTCTAAGAAGATTGAAGTATCCACACTTTGGCCATCCTTCTTTCTAAGCTAAGGTTCATGAGTTGTATGTATCACAGGTATTCTGAGCTTTTGGCTAATATTCACTAACCAGTGAGTGCATAGCATGTATGTCCTTTTGGATCTGGATTACATCATTCAGCACGATATTTTCTAGTTCCATCCATTTACCTTCAAAAATTGTCAATTTTAATAGCTGACTATTATTTCATTGATTTGGAGACACCCCACATTAAGCTCAAGATGCCTGGTACCCCTGATAACAAGGGAGAAAAACCTGCCAGGGGTACTGTGTTTCAGAGCCCCTTGTGGCTCCAGTATGAGTACTGAGAGACCCCAAGGATGGCTTCTTTGGTGTAAGCATCTCGTGATATCATTTCTGCAACTATTCCTAGTACTTATTATCTTTACCTATTTGCTCTTCCTTCTCTTTCTTCTCTTTATTAAACCAGTATTTGGTGACCTGGCAAGACCAAGTAGGAGCCCACATGATATCCAGGAACTAGATGCTACTTATAATGTTAAAGTGAAAACTGCTCATGAATTCAAGAGAAATTTAACTGTAGCGGAAGTTCTACAAAGTGGGAAAATTACACCCAATGTAAAATTGGATATGGTGATCGTTACAAAATCATGGGAAAGTTTGATGTATTATGGTCACTTGCTAGAGGTGAAAATGAAAATAACTTAGGCAAAGAGGAATAAATCTACAGCTATTTCACACATCCTAGTCTCAATTCTCTATAATAAAACCAGAACATTTTAATTACCAAACTGAGGGTGGAATAACGTACACATATTTCTCAGAGAGTCAGCAATGGTTTCCTTGGGTTCAGGTACGGTGGTGTCAGTCCCCTAGGAATTCTCCAAACAGGAAGGGTGGTTTTGTAGACAGCCAATGGGGTCCTGGATGTTTGACCTGGATTGGAGATCTTGTGGGATTAGGGTATAGGACCCAGTACTAGAAAGGGATATTGGTGAAGGAACTAGCCCTTTGCTGTATTTTAAAGATCTCTTTGGAGCATATTGCCACGGGACTGTATTCCCAAAGAAAAGAGAAATAAGTATCTATAAGAAAAATTAAAATGTAGAAAATTAGAAGAGCCAGGAGAATTAAATAGATGATGTACAGGTTGGGCCCAGGAAGAATTACAAAGACTGCAGCATTATCAGTCTGACCTCATGTGTGCCCTTTTATGAAACCATATTGTCTCACACATATCTGAGAGATATTGACTTTGTAACCACAATACTGCTGCCCTCAATCTCACTGGAGACTGGTGGTTGGGAGATATAAAAAAAATTGTGCTTTCTATAAAATGTTTGTGTTTAAGATTAAACCTTTCAACGGTCAGAATGGTTAAAATCAAAACCTTAGATGATAGTACATGCTGGTGAGGATGTGGAGAAAGAATAGTCCTTCATTGCTGGTGGGATTGCAAACTGGTACAAGCAGTCTGGAAATCATTCTAGAGAATTGCTCTTTATATTTGTGAAGAACTGAGTTAGAATTTTGATGGGGATTGCATTGAATTTTTAGACTGCTTTTGGTAAGATGGCCATTTTTCCTATTTTACTTCTACTGATTCATGAGCATGAGAGATCTTTTTCATCTTCTGAGGTCCTCTTTGATTTCTTTCTTTAGAGATTTGAAGTTCTTGTCATACAGATCTTTCACTTGCTTTAATATGGCAAGATATTTTATATTATTTGTGATTATTTTGAAGGATATTGTTTCCTTAATTTCTTTCTCAGTCCATTTATCATTTGTGTAGAGGAAGGCTATTGATTTGTTTGAGTTAATTTTATATCCAGCCACTTTTCTGGAGTTGTTGATCAGATGTGAGCATTCTCTAGTAGAATTTTTAGGTTGTTTATGAATACTATCATATCATCCACAAATAGTGACACCTTGGATTCTTCCTTTCCAATTTTTATCCCTTTGACATCCTTTTCTTGTCTAAATGCTCTACCTTGAACTTCGAATATTATATTGAATAAATAGGGAGAAAGTGGGCAGCTTTGTCTTGTCCCTGATTTTAGTGGGGTTCTTTCAATTTTCTCCCTAATTGAATGTTGACTGTTGCTTTGCTATATATTGCTTTTATTATGTTGAAGGATTTCCTTATATTCAACCATCTCTATATCACTTGGATGAAGCCTACTTGATTGTGGTGAATGATCATTTTGATATGTTCTTAGATTCAGTTTGCAAGAAGTTCATTGAGTATTTTTGAATTGATATTCATTAATGAAATTTGTCTAAAGTTCTCTTTTTTTTTGTTAGGTCTTTGTGTGGTTTAGGTACAGTGTACCTGTGCCTTCATAGAATGAATTAGGTAGTGTTCCTTCTGTTTCTATTTTGTGGAATAGTTTTAGAAATATTGGCATTAGATCTTCTTTGATGGGCCGATAGAATCTGTACTAAAACCATCTGGCCCTGTGTTTTTTTTTTTTTTTTTCCTTTTGTTTGGGAGACTTACAATGAACTGCTTCTATTCCTGTAAGGGTTATAGGACTGTTTAGATAGTTTATCTCATCCTGATTTGATTTTGGTACCTGATATATCTAGAAAATCATACATTTTATCTAGATTTTTCAGCTTAGTTGAGTATGGGCTTTTGTAGTAAAATATGACTTTTTAAAATTTTTCAATATCTGTTGTTATGTCTTCCTTTTCATTTCTGATTTTGTTAATTTGGATACTGTCTCTGTGCTCTTTAGTTAGTTTGTCTAAGGGTTAATCTATCTTGTTGATTTTCTCAAATAACTAGCTCATAGTTTTGTTTTGTTTTTAATTCTGTGTATTATTCTCTGTTTCTAATTGGTTGATTTCTATCCTAAATTTGATTATTTCCTACAGTCTAGTACTCTTGGTTGTTTTTCTTTCTTTGTATTCTAGAACATTCAAATATGCTGTTATGTTGTTAGTGTAGAATCTCTCCAATTTTTTTATGAAAGCACTCAGTGCTATACATTTTCCTCTTAGCACTGCTTTCATTGTGTCACTTAAGTTTATGTATTCTATGCCTCCATTTTTTTTTTAAATTTTAGAAAGTCTCCAATTTCTTTATTTCTTTCTTGACCAAGTTGTCACTGAGTAGAGAATTGTTCCGTTTCCATGAGGATATGGACTTTCTGTTCTTTTTGTTGTTATTGAAGACCAGCCTTAGTCCATGGTTATCTGATAGGATGCACAGGATTATTTCATACTTCTTATATCTGTTGAGGTTTGGTTTTGTGTTCAATTATATGGTCAATTTTGGAAAATGAGCATGGAAGTGCTGAGAAAAATGCATATGCTTTTGTTTTCAAATGAATTTTTCTGTAGATATCTGTAAAATCTATTTGTTGCATAACTTCTCTTAGCTTCACTGTGTCTCTGTTTAGTTTCTGCTTCCATGATCTGTCCATTGGTAAAAGTGGGGTGTTGAAATCTCCCACTATTATTGTGTGACATTCAATGCGTGTTTTGAGCTTTAGTAATGTTTCTTTTACAAATGTGGGTACCCTTGCATTTGTGGCATAGATATTCAGAATTGAGAGATCATCTTGGTGCATTTTTCCTTTGATGAGTATGAAGTGTCCTTTCCCATCTCTGTTCAAAAGTCTATTTTATTTGATATTAGAATCACTACACCAGCTGTTTGTTGTGAACATTTGCTTGGAAAGTTTTTTTTCCAGCCTTTTACTTTAAGGTAGTATCTGTGTTTGAGACTGAGGTACATTTCTTGTATGCAGAAAAATGCTCCATCCTGTTTAAGTATCCAGTCTGTTAGCTTATGTCTTTTATTGGGGAATTGAGTCCACTGATGGTGAGGGATATTAAAGACCAATGATTGTTGATTCCTATTATTTTTTATGTTCAAAATGGTATTATTTATATTTGTAGTTCTCTTCTTTTGAGTTTGTTGTGAGATGATTAATTTCTTATGCTTTTTTTTGGGGGGGGGGTGTAGTTTCCCTCCTTGTGTTAGAGGTTTTTTTGTGTTTTTTTTGTTTTTGTTTTTTTCTATTATTTTCTGTAGGGCTGGTTTAGTGGAAAGATTTTGTTTTAATATGTTTTTATCATGGAATATCAGGGTTTCTCTATCTATGGTGATTGAGAGCAGTCTGGGTATAGTAGCCTGGGCTGACATTTGTGTTGTGTTGGGTCTGCATAATATCTGTCCAAGATCTTCTGGCTCTTAGAGTCTTTATTGAGATGTCTTGTGTAATTCTGATAGGTCTGCCTTTATATGCCATTTGGCCTTTTTCCTTTACTGGTTTTAATATTCTTTCTTTGCTCCATGTGTTTAGTGTTTTGATTAATATGTGATTGGAGGATTTATTTTCAGGTCCAATATATTTTGTGTTCTGTAGGCTTCTTGTATATTTATGCCCATCTCTTTCTTTGGGTTAGGCATTTTTCTTCTATGATTTTGTTGAAGTTTTTTATGGCCCTTTGATTTGGCAATCTTCAATTTCTTCATTTCCTATTATTCTTGAGTTTGATCTTTTTATTTGATCCTGAATTTACTGGATGCTTTAGATTAGGAGTTTTGTATTTTCTTTGACTGCTGTGTCAATATTTTCTATGCCTGAGATTCTTTCTTCTATCTCTTGTATTTTGTTAGTGATGCTTGCATCTGTAATCCCTGATCTCTTTCTTGAGTTTTCCATCTACAAGGTTGGTTTCCATTGTGATTTCTTTACTGTTTATCTTTCTGGTTTTAGATCCTGGATGGTTTTGTTCAATTCCTTCACCTGTTTGGTAGTGTTTTCTTGTATTTCTTTAAGGGATTTATGTGTTTCATTTTTAAGGGCTTCTACCTGTTGACCTGTGTTCTTCTGTATTTCTTTAAGGGAGTTATTTATGTCTGTCATAAGGTCTATCATGAGATGGAATTTTAGGTCAGAATCTCACTTTTTCAGATTTGTTAGGGTATACATGGTTTGCTGTGGTGAGAGAACTGGGTTCTGATGGTGCTAAGTGGCATTGGTTTCTGTTGCTTTAGTTTTTGCACTTGTCTTTCACCATCTGTTTATCTCTGGTATCAATTGCCCTTGCTATCACTTACTGGAGACTGCCCTTCCTTTGATCCTTGTTATGATGGACCTTCTTGAGTCAGGCTGTCTCTGTGTGTGGGAGGGGGTCTGGAGCACCTGATCTGTGATCCTTGTTATGACAGATCTCCTGTGAGTCAAGCATTCTCTGGGTGATGGTGGGGAGGGAGGGGCTGGAGCACCTGCTATGCCCCCAGGCACAGTTGTGAACTGGAAGGAAGATGTGTCTCCAGCAGTGCAGATAGGTCCTGCATCCACTGGGCCCTGTCAGGGTTCCAGATAGACCTGGTATTGGGGGACATTTCACCTGTAAACCTGGTTGTGATAGACTTCTTGGGAATAAAGCTGTCTCTGAGTGTGGGAGGGTGTCTGGAACACCTGATCTGCCCTTTTACTTCAGCTTTTATATCAAATGCATAAGCAGACAAACAAACATACATAGATACACACATAGATGCATATATGTGTGTGTGTATATATATATATATATGTATATACACATGTATGTATGCATACAACATATATGTATACATTTGTGGGTCCAGATATGGAAAAAAAATCATTGTATCTTTCTAATTCTCACTTTCATTGCCTAATAAGGGATTTCCAGTTGCATATGACTTCTAGAAAATGGCAATTTCAATTATTAGCTAAATAAACACTTCACTGTTTACATATGTCACATTTTTAATCATTCCTATCATCACATAAATTAGGCTAATAATATAACCTAGCTTTTGTGAATTGTGTTGCATTAAATATAGAAGTGCAGGTATCTCTATAGTATTCTGACTTTGAATACTTTGGATATATTCCCAGAATTGGAATATTCAGATCATATGGTATTTCTATTTTTAGTTTTATGAATAACCTACATACTTAGCTTCATAGTAATGAGACTGACTTTCTTTTCTGTCAGCACTCTGCAAAGATTTCTTTTTCTGGTGTCATTACCATTGGTGGTTGTTTTTATAAGTATACTTATCAGAACTGCAGAAAGGTTGAATATCAATTTGTATTTGATTTATATTTCCCTAATGTCTTATAATATTAAGCATTATTTATGATCATTAGAAATATATATTTTGTCATTTGAAGACTATCTGCTAGTTCAAATTACTCATTTGGTGTCTAACTTTTCATACCAACTGTTTATCATTTTTTATATGTTTTTGGCAGTAGTCATGCAAGTGGTGCTAGTGAGCAAATGTTTTCAATGACCTCCATATCTTGTCTTTTCATTTTGTTAAACTATTTGCTCTGTTTATGTTTCAGATTTTTATACAATTCTTTATTTCAAGTCTTCTTATTTTCTGAGATAGTGAAGTCTTTTCACAAAGTACTTCCCTATAATTTCATCTTAAATCAAGTAGGTTTTATATTTCTCTTTGAATGTTTTCAGAGTTTCATGCCTTAAAAAAATATTTAACCCACTTAAAGTTGGTGCTTTTAAATCATTTAGATATAGGCATTTATTTTGATTCCTTTTTCTTTTAATATACTTTTGACTTCTATATGAAATAACATTTTATTCTCTGTAATTCACTTTTGGAAATACAACTATTTTCATAACATTAAGTCAACTTATCTGTAAGATTTTGTCTTTTCATATTCTAGTGTGTCTTTAATTACTTTTTAATTTTAAGATTTACATTTTAGAGGTTATTATTTTCTTGGTTGTACATATTGCTAGGTCTTTTGTTTTCTTGTGCTTTTATGAATACAATTTTTATTCTGATTTCACTTTTCCCATGTTTAATATTGCCATATAAGATAACTATTGATTTGTATGTTTATTTTATTAAATTCATTATATATGATTACTATATGTCAAAATATGACCCTTTTGTTTCTAGTTTCTGTAATAATATTATGAAGAGATATGGGATTTGGCTAAAGTAATTGGCACACTTATTGAGATGGACTATATGAGTTCTATTCTTGAAACTGTTTTTATAATGTTATTTTTATTTATATATCTTTGATCATACTTTTATCCATAGAATGACAATAGGTTTATCATCAGGAATGATTCATTTACTATGTTATTTAATCTGGTTAATGGCTTAAATTTTTTCCTGTTTTTTAAAATTTTTCATTCATATTCATCACGGAGATAGGTTTATATATATATTTTTATAGTTGTGTATTTATCAGATTTTGAAATGAGGGTACTGGAGGCATCATAAAATTAGTCTAGTAGTGTTTTTTCCTTTTCATTTGTATTTTATAAAATATTTTAAGGGAACATATAGCTTATTTTTTTCCAAAGGTCGTGAAGCATTTATCCATGAATTCATCTAGACATGAATATTCATTACTTTTTTTTTTCTCCGAGACAGGGTTTCTCTGTGTAGCACTGGCTGTCCTGGAACTCACTCTATAGACCAGACTAGCCTCGAACTCAGAAATCCACCTGCCTTTGCCTCCCAAGTGCTGGGATTAAAGGCGTGTACCACCACTGCCTGGCTCATTCATTACTTATTACATAAGTTTTACAAATCCTATAATTGTGGTAGACCACATGTATCTAGAAATTTAAATTTCATTTAGATTTTCCAGTTTATTTAAACATATATATTAAAATATGTGTTAATGACTACATGAATTTTGATCCATTATAATGATTCCCTTTTCATCTCTAGCTTTTTTAAAGTGAACATTCTCATCTTTTTTGTTATTTACTTAAGGGTTTGTCAGTCTTGTTGATTTTTTGTTTTGATTTTTTGTTTTGCTTTTATTGTTTGTTTTTCTTTTCAAGGAATCTACTCTTTTTTCAATGTTTCTTTAAACTGTTTCCCCTGCTAGTTGATAGATTTGAATCCTTTCTAATTATTCTTTCAATCTACTGAGTTTGGTTTGGGTTTGTGTGTCTTTGCTAATACCCTAGATAAATCATTGTTCATTACTTGTGTTCACTGTGAGATTGTTAATGTGGGCATTTATAGTTTTAAACTGTACAAAATGCCTTGCATATCCAGGTAACCAATTATTTCTTCACATTTGAAGAATTACTCTGTCCTGACTTTATTCACTGGGTTTAAAGACTAGACTATTGAACAATTCATCAATTTAACCACAAAGACTAAGGTTTCAAATGACTTTCCATTTCTCTTCATATGTAAAAATTAGGCCTCAAGCCTCACTTTCCTAGAGTTACTTCTACTACTATATCTATAGAATTTACTTCTCTCCTGGTAATGAACTTCCTGTGACTCATGGTGAATAATTGAAAAGGAAAAAAAATATTAAAGTTTACATAAGGTCTAAGGATACAGAAGCTTAAGTTATAAGAATTTAAGAAAACATTTTAGGATCTAAGAAGGTATTTTAAAGTTGTTAAGTACAAGTTATGAATATTGAGGGACATGAAAACTTAAATAAGAAAGTGATTTAAGGTATATAAAAGAAATGAAAAATGCTTCAGATTTATTTATTTTTGCTATGTACTAACCTTTCAACTTTAGTGTTTTAACATTAGTTAATTGAATTCTAATGTTACCAGTTTGACTCTGGTAAAGCATTTCACTATAGGATCTATGGTTACAAGCTCAAGATCTTAAGTTATCTTTGGTTTTCTGTTGGGGGAAATATTAAAAATGACTACCAATATCCTGAGCTACATGAGTACTGACATACCAGCGGGGTATTCTCATCTTGGCAGATTCTCTGGCCTGGAGCTCCCGAAACGTCTCCACCCAACTCACAAAGTTCTTGCTAGCGGGTTGCTGCCACACTAGTCCCATGCAATGACCACCCACCTCACTGTCAGCTGTCACAACACCCAGGAACCAGGTAAATCCAAATTCTAGAAGCTTAAAATTAATCAGTCAGATTTATATATCAATATATTCTCAATTCACAAGATGCCCACACAATAAATTCAGGGCCAAATGATAATGATACAAGCTGCCCATCTAGATTAGACATGTTATCCCAATTATTCTATCCCTATATGATATTATAACTACCTGTGGCTATTTAAAGCCATGCAGAATCTGAATCTTCCTGTTCTTCCTCCACCTTGCTTCCTTCTCCTCTTTCTCTGTCTATTCTTCTCTCTGAAACTCTGCCTCCCTTTTCCCTGTTCAGTCACAGGCTTCTTGTAATAGTATTTAAATTAATTGGTCAGGAAAAATTCTGCTATAGTTTTCTTCTATGTATAGACTTAAATGTGTTTCTCACTGTGCTGAATATCTATATCTATATTTATATCTATATCCAAATCTATATCTTCTGGAGAGATATAGAGGCTGATATTTCTCTATTTATAATCATACTGAAAAAAATCAAGATTAAGTGAGCTCTGTCCTTTCTGTTCCATGGAAGGTTTCTTTCTTCCCTGAACTCTCCATAAAAGATGTTTATAGTTTTAACCCAAAATCATTTTGCAAGTTTCTACTATGACACAAAACTTGTGTCTTTTCTATAATGTGGGTTTGAGTACAAATAACAAATAATAGCAATGCTAACATGTCTAAAACTTATCTCTTTTTGTAAACTTAAAAAGATTCTTGTAAACTTAAGAGAATCAACTTCTTTTCACCTCTCATAGGCTGAATGGAGAGGAGACAAATATCTCTATTAATAGCCTAAGTTCCCTGCCAAGACCATGGGCATAAAAGTTTCCAGTGTATACCCATGAATCTTTTTTCTCCCTAAACTCTGTCTCCTATCTATCTATCTATCTATCTATCTATCTATCTATCTATCTATCTATCTATCTATTCCAGCATCTTGCTAGTTCCAGATGGTTCCTCAAATTCTGCATCCAGGATAATTCCAAAGCAGCTAGCCCCAGGTTGTCCAGCTCCACAGATTACTTCTACTGAGCCTGTGCTTCCTATCCCCAGATGTTTCCACAGAACCTATACAGTAAGTGAAATAGCTAGCTCTCCCAGGACTGTGCCAGAATCCCAATTTTGCTATGGTCCCCAAAGTTGTTAATGCCCCCAGATATCACAAAGAATTCTAAAGAACACAATGGCCTCATGGAAGGTTTTTGTCTTTCTTAAACTCATCTTTAAAAGCATTCATATGAAAACCTAGCAGGTGACATCAAACCTGTTTTCTCTGCACACTGTTTTCTGGGCCATAGCTCTGCCTGCATTCTTGCATGACTTGAATCACTGGGACAACCAGGTGAGACTCCCAAATCCTAATTACCAGCCCACTGTGTCCTCCAGCAAGCCCAGCAGCTCTGAGGTCTGTCCGGTGCTCTCAGTGTTTCACCTTCTGTTCCACACATCTATGTACAAACCCACAGGCCTGCAGTCATTAGGGACCACCAGCTCTGACTATATCCCTGGTGGCCTTTTACCATCTGGGACAACCAGTTCTAACTACAATCCCAGAGACCTGCTGCCATCAGAGAATATTAGCTCTGCTTACATCTCTGGAGGCCTGTTGCCACCTGAGAAAACTAGCTCTATTTGCAAACCCAGAGGCCTGTTTCCAGCAGCGACTATTAGTTCTACTTGCAGTCCCAGAGACCTGCTGCCATTGGAGACAACAAGAATGGCCAACAGCAGGGAAAAACAGATGTCTAAAAAGGCTGGCATAAGACCAAAATGAACAAAAGCCAGGGCAATATGGCACCATCAGAACCCAGCTATTTACAAGACATGAATATCCTAAAACACCAGAAGCAGAAGAAAGTGACCTTAAATCTAATCTTATTAAGATAATAGAAATATTTAAAGAGGAAATGAATAAATAACTTAAAGAAATGCAGGAAAATGCAATAAAAAATGTGACAGAAGTGAAAAAAAAGTGTTCAGGATCTGAAAATAGGAATAGAAGCACTAAAGAAAACACAAACTGAGTTAGGCCTGGAGTTGGAAAACCTAGGGAACAGAATAGGAAGAGCAGATGCAAGCATTACCAACACAATATAACAGATGGAAGAGAGAATCTCAGGCAAAGAAGGTATCATAGAAAAAATTGATACATTGGTCAAAGAAAATAGTGTATCTGTAAAGTTTCTAACACAAAATATTCAAGAAATTTGGGACACTATGAAAAGGCCAAACCTAAGAAGAATAGGAATAGAAGAAGAAGATTCTCAGATCAAATGCCCAGAAAATATCTTCAAAAAAATCATAGAAGAAAATTACCCTAACCTAAAGAAAGAGATGCACACAAATATACAAGAAGCTGTTAGAACACCAAATAGTTTGGACCACAAAATAAAATCCTCCTACCACATCATAATCAAAATAATAAATGTACAGAACAAAGTAAGAATATTAAAAGCAACAAGGGGAAAAGGCCAAGTAACATATAACTGTAGACCTACCAGAATTATACTTGACTTCTCAAGAGAGACTCTAAAAACAAGATGGGCTTGGGCCATTGTTTTACAGATGCTAAGGGAAGACCAATGCCAACCAAGACTACTATACCCAGCTGAATTTTCTTACCATAGATGTAGTAACCAATATATTCCACGAAAAAAAGAAATGTAAACAATATTTTTCCACTAATACAGCCCTATAGAGGAAACTAGAAGGAAAACTCCAATACAAGGGGAGTAACTACATCCAAGAAAACATAATAAATAAATATTTCACACCAAACACACACACACATACACACACACACACACACACACACACACACACACACACACACACACCGTCAATATCAAAATAACAGGAATTAACAATCATTGGTCATTAATATCTTTCAACATCAATGTGCTCAGATCACAAATTAACAGACACAGCCTAAAATAATTGATGCATAAACAGGGTCTATCCTACTACTAGCAAAAGTAACCTCAGCAACCAAGATAGAATTATCTTAGAATAAGGGGCTTAAAAGAGGGTTTTCCAAGCAAACAGATGATGAAACAAAGCTGGAGTAGCCATTCTAATATCCAATAAAATAGATTTCAACCAAATGTAATCAAAAGAGATGGGAAAGGCCACTTCATTCCCACCAAAGAAAAAAATCCAACAATATGACATCATGTCAATTCTGAGCATTTATGCCCCAAATGCAAGGACACCCACATTTGTAAAAGAAACATTAATTACTACAGCTCAAATCAAACTTCAACCACACACATTAATAATGGGAGCCAACTCCCCACTCTCACCAATGGGCAGGTCATCAATACAGAAATTAAACAGAGAAATAATGAAGCTAACAGATATTATGAATCAAATGGACCTAACAGACATTTACATAAAATTTTACCCAAACACTAGAGAATATACATTCTTCTCAGCAACTTTCTCTAAAATTGACCATACACTCTGTTACAAAGCAATCCTCAACAGATCCAAGTATTGAAAGAACTCCATGCATCTTATCAGATCACCATGAATTAAAACTGGACTTCAACAAGAACAGAACCAACAGAAAACCTACAAACTCATGGAAACTGAGCCACTCTCTAATGATCAATGGGTCAAAGAAGAAATAAAGAAATTAAAGTCTTTCTAGAATTCAATGAAAATGAAGGCACAAAATACCAAACAATAAATGCCTTAAAACCATGGACTCTCTTTTCATTGGGATCTGCCATGGCAAGCCATGGAGAAGGCCTTTGCTTATAGAGATAAAATGAAAGAAGTGCTAAGAGGAATGCTCATAGTATCAAATTCCTTGATAAAGAAATTCGAAAGATCTCATACTAATGAGTTAGCAACAAACCTGAAAACTCTAAAATAAAAAGAAGCAAACACACCGAAAAGTGGGGTATGGTAGGAAATAAAGTGTTTTGAAATCAATAAAATAATAACAAAGAAAAAATCAAAGAATCAATGAAACCAAGGTCTGGTTCTTTGAGGGGGAAAAACCAACCAACCAACCAAACAAACAAACAAATAAAAAAACAAGATAAACAAGGCCTTAGCCAACCTAACTAAATGCAAGAGAGACCATATTCAAATTAACGAAATCAAATATTAAAAGGAAGACATAAGAATGGACATGGAGGAAATTCAAAGAATCATCATGTCTTTCTTTAAAAGACTGTACTCCAAAACAATGTGAAAATCTAAATAAATGGATTACTTTCTGGATAGATTCCATTTACCAAATATATACCAAGTTTGGGTAAATGATTTAAATTGTTCTATAGTCATTAAGGAAATAGAAGCAATCTTCAAAAGTCTCCTAATCAATAAATATTTAAATAAATAAATATCAAAGGACAGGAGCAGATGGGTTTAATGCACAATTCTACCAGACTTTCAAAGAATAGCTAATACTAATAGTCCTAAAATTCTTCCACAAAATTGAAACAAAAAGAACATTGCCAAACTCATTTTATGAGGTCATAATATCCCAATACATGAACTACACAAAGACGCAACAAAAGAAGAGAATTTTTGACCAATTTCCATTATGGACATTGATACAAAAATCTCAATAAAATACTTGCACACTAAATTCAGGAATATATCATAAACATCCTCCTCCATTGTAGGGTTAAGGGGATCCCAGATCTCTTGCGCAACAGGGCTTGGCCACTGGGGGAGGCAGAACAGAGGAGTTTTGCATGCTCGGGAGAAGCTGCAGGACACCTCTCCTAGGTGGGAAAAGCACAGTATGAGGCACTTAACCACCAGAGCTTGCTGTTTTGGGGGTTGCTTGGCCTTCAAGGAGGCCAAGAGCATCTGGTTTTCAGGCTCCTGGATACCCAGGTGCCACTGGATTTCATGAATAGCTGAGAATAGAGTGGGGGCATGTGGGCTGGTTCTAGCCCATGGCCAAGGGGGAAAAGAGGGGAGCTCTGACTGGTCCCATGGGGAGAGTATTTAGCTTGTGGGCTACAGCAGGTTTGGGCTTGGCTTGGCAGTCATGGCTGGGAGCACAGAGAGGCCTTCTATGGGAGATTAGACAGTGGCTCTATAAGCAAAGGCCTTCTCTGTGGCCCACAACAGAGGATGCTGATGAAAAGAGACAGTTCATGGTTTTAAGGCATTTATTGTTATGGTGGAAAGTGGATGAGTAAAACCTTACACCCTTTTCAGGGTGTGCCTGAGATTAAATACCTCTTGCAGGGAGGAGTGTCTGGGAAAGAGAGTTTATAGGCTAAGCCCTCCAGGCCTCTAGGTACCTCATTAAAATGGAGATCTTTCTTGAGTCTATATGACCACAGGTCACATCCTTTACATGTGGAGGAGTTTGGGGCATTACCCTTAGGTAACTGATGGTCACAAATTTATGGAGGGCTGCAGCTAGTGACAGGAGCCTGGTGTCCAGGAAATAGGCGAACCACCTATTGTACATTTAGGGTTGTTGGGGTTTCTTGCCTTAGCTCAACCAGGAACCTTTCATGGTCCTACAATCCATGTTCAAGTAGGCTTCATACAGGGAAGAAAGGGTGGTTCAATATACAAAATTCCATCAACATAAACCATCATATAAACAAACTGAAAAAAAAAAGCCACATGAACTTCACATTAGATACTGAAAAAGCCTTTGAAAAAAATAAAATACCTCTTCATGTTCTAAGTCCAGAAGAGATCAGAGATAGAAGTACACAACTAAGCACAATAAAGGCAATGTACTGCAAGCCAACAGCCAATATCAAATTAAAGGGAGAGAAAGAATTCCACTAAATTCAGGGACAAGACAAAGCTGTCTACTCTCTCCCTATCTCTTTGATATAGGACTTGAAGTTCTAACTAGAACAGTAGACAACTAAAGGTGATCAAGGGTTTACAATTTGAGAAAGAAGAAGTCAAAGTATGGTTATTTGCTGATAATATGATAGTATATGTAAGTGACCCCAAAATTCTATGAGATGATAAACACGTTCAGTAAACTGGGTAGATACACAACTTAAAGAGATCAGTAGCCCTCCTTTATACAAATAATAAGCTGATGAGAAAGGAGTTAGGGAATTTAACTAAGACTATGTAACATTTTTCATGTACAGATGAACATGAGTGCATGCATGTGTGTGTGTGTGTGTGTGTGTGTGTGTGTGTGTGTGTGTGTGCGTGTGCGTGTGCATGCGTACATGCATGTGTGTGTGTGTGTGTGTGTGTGTGTGTGTGTGTTTGTGTGTGTGTGTGGTGTGTATTTTGGGGTGGGGATGTTTGAATTCTCCAGACAAGGTCTGAGAAGGGAAAGCCCTGCCAATAAAGAGTCTGAAGTAGAAACTTCTAGTTTCTTTGGAATGATAGTTATGTCAAATGATGTTTTGCTGGGGCGTATAAGCTAAAGTGTATCTTGCTAATGCAAATAAATGAAAGCTTGTTTTCCTGAAGCAGACATAGGTGAAAAGATGTTTTGATATAGCAAACACATGAAAAAATGATTGATGAAGGAATATAAATATAACCCTACAGACAGTGGGAGAACAGCACTGAGCTTTGGTTTGGTTTGTTCCCCCTCACTAACCACAATAACTACAAGCATGTATTGGTTTGCCTTACATAGTGTTGTTGAGCTCAACTTATGTTAATGCTGCCATTGAGGGAAACTTGTCCAAGAACTGCTTGTGAGGTTCCTGAAGCACCTTTGCTCTTCAGTGGCCTTACCTCAGTCTGGTTGGTATTTATTCCTAGTGTCTGCGTAGAGGACTGGTCTTCAGCTGCTAGGTATTATTTGGTGTTTGCTTCTGACTGAACTGGACTGAACTGCTGCCAAAGAAGATTGAGCTCACTCTATTGCAAGATTGCTGAACAGGTCTACTTCCTGTATATCCTAATAATGTTTCTCTTCCAGTACCTCTGCTGAGTGGTAGGCTAGAGGAGAAATTGACCCCTTATTATAAGTAGGCTGCAAAAAATTTATGCCTACAGGAGTCCTCTATTATATACCTAGCTCAGAAGGTCAGATGGTCAATGGTTGACTTTGGCTTTAGTTTGAAGTTTTCCCACATAGGACCTTATGAAACTGAAAATATTCTGTAAGACAAAGAGCACCATCAATAGGACAAAACAGTAGCCTACAGAATGGGAAAATCTTCACTAACCCTACATCCCACAGAAGACTAATATCCAAAATTTATAAAGAAATCAAGAAGTTTGACAGAAACAAACCAAATAACCCAATTTAAAAAATTGGCATACTCGCATATGTGGAAGGGGAGGGCCTTGTTGGACATCAATGGGAAAAGACACCCTTGGGTCTGAGAGTGTTAGATGCCCCAGTATAGGGGAGTGCTAGGGAGGCAAGATGAGAGTGAGTGAGTGGGTGGGGGAGCACCCTCATAGAGGCAGAGGGATGGGTGTTTGGATAGGGAGTTTTTGAAGAGGAGACCTAGAAAGGGGAAACTATTTGAAATGTAAATAAAGTAAGTATCAAAAAAAAAAATTGGCACACTGAGCTTTACAGAAAATTCTTAACCAAGGAATCTCTAATAGCTGTTAAATGTTCAAAGTTCTTAGCCATCAGGAAAATGCAAATCAAAATTACTATGAGATTCCACCTTATATCCATCAGAATGACTAAGATTGAAAACACAGGCAACAGCATATGCTTTCAAGGATATGGTGCAAGGGGAACACTCCTTCATTGCTGGTAGGAGTGAAAATATGAAAAACCACTGTGGAAATCAGTTCGGATGTTTCTCAGAAAATTGGTAATAGTTCTACCTCAAGAGGCAGCTATAGCACTCCTGGGCATAGACCCAAAATATGCTCCACCATCCCACAAGAACACTTACTCAACTGTGTTCATAGAACCTTTATTTGTAATAGCAGGAAACTGAAAGCAACCCAGATGTGCCTCAACTGAGAATGGAAAAAATTATGGTCATTTATATAATGGACTACTACTCAGCTATTAAAGACAAGGACATCATTATAATCTCAAAAACAATAATGTCCTTAACAATGCGAGTGATAATAGAAAAAATAACTTCACTGTTCACTTGTCTCCCGCATGTCTCCGATTCTTGTTCCTTCACTCTCTCTCTTTCTCCACTCATAAATTCCTTTCTTATGCTCTCTAAATGGGCTAGTAGTATAATTATAGTATCTATTTTTTTATAGTAACTAACTATTTTCTTGCCTTAAGCTGTATTTCTCATCCTCTGCAGTTGTAGTTTTGCTCCTTTATAGCTGAGTTTCTCACAATAGGTTGAGTCCCCTGGAAAAGATTCCTTCAGTTTCTACTTTGCTTTCTAAAGGTTTTTCTGTCTTTCCTTTTTATTAAAAAGATAGTTAACTGGGCAGTGGTGGTGCACACCTTTAATCCCAGCACTTGGGAGGCAGAGGCAGGTGGATATCTGAGTTTGAGGCCAGCCTGGTCTACAGAGTGAGTTCCAGGACAGTCAGGACTATACAAAGAAACCCTGTCTTGAAAAACCAAAAAAAAAAAAAAAAAAAAAGGATAGTTACTTTGATAGTCACCTATCTCATAGGATGGTTGCCTTCTGACCATTCTCCATTCATTTCCTGTGTGTTTTGCAATTGATATACATGTATCATTCACCAAGTATCTTGCTTTCTTAACATTTTCCCAGTCTCCATTTTTATTTCAATTTCTTTCTCTTTCTTCCTTTCTTTCTTCCTCCTTCCTATCTATCATTCTTTCTTTCTTCTTTGATAGTCTGTAACTATGTATAAGCACAGTGAGTGGAATCCTCTCGTCTTAACCATCTCTGTGCTCAAACTGAAGGCATGTGCTTCCTTGACTAGCTGAACACATCATTCTTTGTAAAGACAAATTAAATTCCTAGCTCTGTGGCGGAGCATATATATATATATATATATATATATATGCTATAATGCATGAAATCCTTACTATAATCCCATCACCACAAAACCGAGCAACAAAAAATAAATAAACAAGCTGACAAATAATGATGAGAAAAGACAAAACATATACAATTTATAGAATTTCAGTACTTGAGTATATTGCTCATACCATACAAAATCTCTAAATCTGAATCAAATATTCATTCTAGTGTGATGCAGGAAGCATTTTACCAAATATAGTGTATTTTGGTTTTGAAAACATCAATCTGAATTTCATAACATTGAATCCATTCACTTATATATAGACAATATGGTGAATCAAAATTCTATAGACTAAACTAGATAGCCAAAAAAGAAAAAAAAAGTGTGATAGTTTGTATATGCTTGGCCCAGGGAGTGGCACTACTAGAAAGTATAGCCTTATCAGAGTAGGTGTGTCACTGTGGGTGTGGGCTTTAATCTCACTGTCCTACCTGCCTGGAAGTCAGTATTCTGCTAGTAGCCTTCAGATGAAGATGTAGAACTCTCAGCGTTGCCTAAACTATACCTGCCAGGATGCTGCCATGTTTCTACCTTAATGATAATGGACTGAACTTCTGATTTGTAAGCCAGTCCCAATTAAATATTCTTTATAAGACTTGCATTGGTCATGGCATCTGTTGGTAGCAGTAAAATCTTAACTAAGATAGAAGTTGGCACCAGGAGTGGGGTTTTTCAGAGAAAGTTTTATTTTCTCTTTTAAGACAGATTATTTTGATATAATGGATTACATATAAATGATTCATCACTACTGACTGTTTGGATAAATTTTGCATGTGGTCCTTTTTTACAAGAAAAGAAAACATTATCTTCTACCTATTAAATATATACATATCAACCTTTCAGGCCATTTATATTAGTTCTGATGCTATAGACATATATTAACAATATCCAATATGTTATTGATCTTATTTCCATATGTCACACCGGCAATTAGGCATCCCATGACAGTGATTAGTACTGCCACTGCTCTTGCTTCTAACATCAGCACATGACTGCTGTGTTTTCTTAAAAAAATGTCCAAATTTCCTTTAAAATAAAATGCCTGGATTACTGTTGGCTTTGGTACAAAACCAAAACAAAATACACAGAGAATATAAAAAACAAACAAACAAATTTCATAAATCCAACAATGTATATTACATAAGTACTTTTAAAAGCTGCAAGTACAATGTAAACCATCCTACTGCTTACATTTTCACTTGTTTTCTAAAATTATTTCAGTATAACTAAACACAAGATAAATAACAGAGACTTACTAACAATTGTAAGGACCCAAGACAAACCTGAAGCAATATTCACTGTAGGAAAACACACACACTATACAAACCTGAAGAAAAGGTGTTTCCATCTATATTCTATCATTCATAAATTATTCTGAAATAAAGGATATTTCTAATGAATAAATAAACAGTCTAAATATTCTCAGCTAGTCATCAGGACTACCCATGTACAGGGAATGAAAAAGTTCAGACCAGTCAATCAAGGTGAAAACTCAGCTGATTATATTTAGTGTTTGCAAGAAGTGTTCTCTGGCTATGCTCAGGTTCAATCCCCTGGCCTAATGCTTGTAACTAGAAGGTGCAGTTTTCCTCTGTTTGATGCTGACAAACTCCATTCAAGGAAAAAAAATGTAAATTTCATAGCATTTCATGTTCCACTTATTTTCTGCATGAACTGACCATTCATATGGATCCACTCAAAACCTTGCTTCTTTCCTGGTTACATAAATCACCGTCCTTCAATTCTTGTTTAGGAGGATTTATCTGCTATGAAGTTCCTTTTTCAGGCAGGATTTGAAAGTCGGATACTTCTGAACTGTTTTATAACCCTGGAAGCCTCTATGGAGTCTGTCTTTCATAATCCCAACAAATTCTTTATAACTTAATTGGTCATTTTTGTCAACATCAAAAATCTTGAAAACAGTTTTCACTAAATGTGCTAAAATTTCAGTCCAGTAGCTATGTAAACAGCATGTTTAAATTTATCTTGTGGTATAGAAAGGCTTGCAAAGTTATATATTTTGAGAGCTATAGCAAAGTATCAATATTGCCAATAACATTAATGTACCATAAGCCTTTTTCTTTAAAAGTAAAAAAAAATGTATAAGTTAACACAAAAAGAATATATAAGTATGGTGGCGATTCCTGCTTGTCAACTTGTCTACATTTGTAATAAACTACAATCCAGAAATGTAAGGCACACCTGTGATCCAGATCTTGAGGCTGGAAGACACAGACTTCTAATGTGGATCTTGATTTGAGATGACACATGCTTTTGATCCAGATCTTGAGGCATAGTGGCCATGAAACTCTTAGACCCAGGCAAAGTAGTACACACTATTAATCCCAGGTGACGGAGGGAAGGAGGTCTCTGAGTTCAAGGCCAGCCTGGGACAGATCAAGTTCCAAATCTAGGCCTGGTGGTCCATACCTTCAATTTGGGCCATACTTTCTGCTGGAGGCCTTCATGAGGTCTTTGGAAGAAGGAAAGCTCACTCCTCCTCTTCTGATTGCACTTACTTGTCAGCACATCTGTTGAACCTACTTATTCAGGATTCCAGCTTATACAGAAGACCAGCTAAAACAACTAGTCTTATGGGACCAAGCAACTACTAGATTCTTGGCATTCACATTAACAACTGCCCATTGATGAGTTAGTCATACTTCAGATTGTAAGTCATTGAAACAAATGGCCTTAACATATAGAGACATTCCATAAGTTCTGACTCTAGTGAATACTAACTAATACAATAATAGTAAGTTTGTTCACATTTTTGATGATGCTTACAGAAAAGATATTATCTGTGCTATTTACTCTCAGGAACTGGGAGGCTTAGAGCTATAACATAATATTGTTTATTAGTGGTGTGATATGATAACACATTATTTGACACATTCTATGTTTCTAGCTTCACATGATATAATACAGTGGAAACAAAATGCTTATGATATCTGCTGTATCTTACTGGTGATACATTTCATGATCATTTAAATATCTATATATCTGTATCTATATGGCATATATATGTCATGATTATTTAAGAATTTATTCTGAGTCACCAATATCCTATTTAAACATTTTCTTAATTAGCATTCCTTATAATTTATGAATCACTATCACTTGCATGTAGATTTCCCTTCTGACTGATGCTTCAATGTTCCCTAAGCTCTTATAGGCATTAGTAATCTTTCTATAGGTAAGTGGTACTGCAATAGAATTAGTCACACACTATTAGCCCTACTCTTTCAGAATTCTGATGCTCTTTTTCAAGCAAACATAATAATCAACTGGTGTCCAACCCTTTGTTTTCCTCTCTTACTCAAGATACTGATGTTTGCTTCCATCTACATTTTTGTATTCTCTTATAAGTCTTAATTTAATAAAGAATCTATGGTTAATTTTTCTTACTAGTAAAATAAATTTAGCTTGAAGAACTCCAAGGATTTCCCACTGTTTTCATAAAATCTTAAACATTGCCTCTTGAGTTAAACTGAGTACTCATCTTTGTTAAGCATATGGGAGAATAAAGAGAGCTCAGATGCAGGCTTTCACTGAATGTAGACTGTGGTCTACATGAAGTTAGAGTTGTGCATGACAAATTTTAGCAGATGAAATTGAGAGTAAAGATGAGAGAAGAAATGGAAGGACAATGAAAGGACTGAGGAAAGTAAGCAGTAAGAAAATAATTAAAGTTTTAGAATGGAGACATTTTGGTTTTCTTTGTTCTGAAGGACAATGGACAGTTTTAAGGCTTTTATGTCTGTGCTCCAGTGTTTGTTTCAGATCCCCTCTCTCTCTCAGTGTGAGCATATTTCATGACACCCATGCTCCCATCATTAATATAGATTTTCCCCCAAATATAGTCTTCTATAAAGAAAACATGTTTTATTCTTGACACATATTGATAGGCTATTTTTATTGAAATATGGTACAATAATCCAGAATGTCAAATACCTTTTGATATTTTCATTTGGTGAATTGTTTTTAGTGAGTAAAACTATTTTACAGTTCATGCATATCCCTCAGGTAGACTGTGGACAGATAATATGTTTTGATGTGACTACAGAAGAAAAGATTTTTCTATGTATGAGGAAACACAGATTTCACACATAATTTTATAGATTTGAAAAAAGTAAATAAATTAAACTTACCCTCCACTCTCCCTTTTTCCTCCATTCCCTCTCCCTCCCACCTCTCTCTGTTGAAGACATACACATGCAATTCAAAGGCAAGGTGAAAATATTACAGAAACTCATGTTTGATGTTATTATTAGACTTTAAGTATAAAAATGTTCTTCTGTCTCTCTAATTACTTTAAATGTGCCTTCCAAGCATACTTCTGCTTCCATATTATTTTTTTTTAATGAGAAGAATAAGATAGAAAATAATAGAAAATTGCAAGAAGTCTCTGGAGAAGAAATGATAGATGTATTATCTAACTTTCGTAATTTTTTTATAAATTAATAAGAACAGTAGTTCTTGCCAGGCAGCTTTCAAGTGATCTTTGACAAAAATCCCCACCTTCATAGGAATGAATTACTCTTCCACCTTCATAATATGACAGTGTGTGCAGACTGACCAGCACAAATTTAAATCACTGGTCAAAACTGTGAACAGATATCATCTTCCCACTCACTTAATGAGCTAGAAATGCTGAAACTGTGTAAATAGAAATTCAATAATTTAAATGAAGGACTTGTTCAACATGATAGTTTATATTGATTGAAACTTGACAATATTTAGAATCACTTAGAAAAGAAATCTGGGCATGAATATAATGGAATTTCTAAATTTGGTTACATGGCAAGACCCACTCTTTATATATGGAAAATACTATTCCATGGGCTGAGGTTATAGACAATGTAAAAGAAAAAAATAGAGCTAATTCTCAGTATTCACCAACCAAGAGCAAAAATAAACCCTTCCTCAACGTGAACACAGTTCTTTGAGAACTGCTCAGAAAACCTGACAGATGAAGTTTTCATTGCTTATTCAGGATAAGAGGTGTCCAGAGAGCATCAACACAAATGTTGTGGGAAAAAAAAGCTCAGAGGTAAAAGGTAGGTACTTTGCACACACATCTGTTTTAGGACAGAAAAAGAATCATATAAAAAAATTAGTACAGTAGCTGAAAAAAACAGACTTATGTAGATACATCATAAAGGATATATATTCTCTACATATCTGCTAGGTAAGAGGATAGTGAGTGTTTCCTCCAGAAGACTATGTAGTAGGTTCTGGAACTGAATGGCTCATTCTCAGATAACAAGTCTTCATGTGGCATTAATTAAAAGAGAAAATGAGAGAGAGAGAGAGAGAGAGAGAGAGAGAGAGAGAGAGAGAGAGAGAGATGGAAGGAGTTGGAAGGAAGAATGACAAGAGGCCAGGGCGGTGAAGAGAAAGAGGGACAGAAATGGGGTTTCTCTGGCCTGGATAAGGGACTGTTTTACAATGTTGTTTAATAAGGAAACACTTCTATTTTTAAGATAGAGGTTTATTACACAGCAGTGTGAATGTAGTTAATGAAAAACTACCATATTTATAAAATAGTATGATGGTCACCCATATTTTACCATAAATTAAATTTCTATAATAGTTAAAAGAGTCAGAGGACTTTTCAGGTACTTAGAATGCTTTCTTTTATACCATCAATTGGAAATTTAACCCAGATCTTTCTGGGCATAATTAAGATAGCAGCAAGTACATATTCTATTCTGGAGGTTCAAATGATGTTTGTGTCTCCTAGATTTTTGTGTCTAGCATTGTAGCTCTTCATCATTATAGCAAGTACTGACAAGTCAAAGCATTAGAACACTGAGTATCTCCAACTTACATCTTTAGGAAAAATACTTTCACTTTTGGGAACCAATGTAATTATCCTAGGCCAAACTGGGTAAACAACTCAACTAAAAGTTACAATCTTTAATAACAGTCAACAATGAATTCTTTGATATTTTTTTTTAGGAAATATATTAACAAGTTTTTAAAATTATGGTTTATAATATTTAGGGATCAATGTTCTTTCCTAGCTGTATATCATGAGGTAAAGTAAATTACAATAAGCCTTTATTTGGGTTCAAAAGTGGAAGATAGAATATCACTATAGTACTTAACCATTTTGCTAGCCTTTTGATCATGTCTGATGTGGACTTGTTTTCAATGACAAAAAATTTTCTTGGTAGAGAAATTCCATGACTAAGGCTGAGATACTTGTCTCTAGGACCTCAGTCGAGCATGCATACTTTTGGAGGTTTTATCAATTAGATATGATATCTAACTACTTTGATATTAATTATATGTAGTGGTTGTTGTTTATTAGTGAGTTTGTTCTGTGTTGTTATAGACAGCCCAACCATTTGTGAAAGACAAATGTAAAAGCAAATGAGGGTCTGAAGGAGGGCTTAGCCACTGAAGTGTGTGTGTTGGGTTTGTCATTTGCTAATCTGTTTCTGTAGAGAAACACTGACTGAAATCAACTTGGAGGAGGAAAGGGTTTGTTTCAGCATATAGCTTATAATCTCTTATAGAGGGAAGCCGAGGCAGAAAGACAAGGCAGAAAGTCATGGCAGGACACGAAACACAGAACACGAAGGAATTAAGGCTACTGGATTGCTTACTGTGCCTTGCTTAGGTATCTTCTTAGATAGCCAAGTTCACATACCTGTGGAAAACTGCACATAGAAGTCTGGATCAATAAGCGGTACAGAAAATTACTAGTAGGTGTGTCTCCAGGCCAAAGGGAGTGTGGACAAGCCCATGATTGGAGGTAAGACAGGTGCCACTGCTCAGTGGGACCCTCCTGGAATCTGCAGAACACTGTGACAGAGGAACAACCTGGGGCAGGAGCCTTCTGGCTTACACCTGAGGTCTGTGCCATGTGGCTCCATACCCAAAATAGCTAAGGGAAAGAGCTATCATCCCAGGAGTGTAGACAAGCCTATGATCAGGGGTAAGGTCAGCACCTCTGCTCAGAGAGACCCTTACAAAACCCTCAGAACACAGGGACTGAGGAGTGGCTTTCTGGTTTGCTTCTGAGGCCAGGGATCCTGTGACACAGGGAACCATACACAGTGCCAGGGGAGAGCTGGTCTCCCAGGAATGCCTATACATCTTTGAGCACAGAGAGACCACCACTTTCATTCAAATTCCTCAATCAAGAGGGACCCTCACAGAGCCATCAGGACACAGAAACCAAGGAACAGCTAGGGACAGGATATTTCTGGTTTCGGTCTGCACCCCAGAGCTGACCTTGTGCCACAGGTCTCCAAACCTAAATTCCTCTCAGAAAGAGCTGATCTCCAAGGAGTGCTAATGAAAAGGCTTGCAGGAGGGACAAGCCAAAGTCAGAGAGAGCAAGACCAGCTAACACCAGAGATAATCAGATGGCAAAAGGAAAGGGCAAGATTATAAGGAACAGAAACGAAGGCAACTTGGCATCATCAGAACCCAGTTCTCCCACCACAGCAAGCCATGGATACCCCAACACACCAAAACGGAAAACTCAGATTTAAAATAACTTCTCATGATGATGATAGACGACTTTAAGAAGAAAATAAATAACTCCCTTAAAGAAATACAAGAGACCACAGGTAAAGAGCTAGAAGCCCTTAAAGAGGAAATAAAGGAAAACACAATCAAACAGGCAAAGGAAATGAATAAAACCATCCAGAATCTAAAAATGAAAATAGAAACCATAAAGAAATCACAAAAGGAGGCAACCCTGGAGATAGAAACCCCAGGAAAGAGTTCAAGAGTAATAGATGCAAGCATCACCAACAGAATACAAGAGATCGAAAAGAGAATCTCAGGTGCAGAAGATACCATAGAAAACATTGACACAACAGTCAAAGAAAATGCAAAATGCAAAAATCTCCCTACCCAAAACATCCAGGCAATACAAGACAAAATGAAAAGACCAAACCTAAGGATAATAGGTATAGAAGAGAAGATTCCCAACTTAAAGGACCAGTAAATATCTTCAACAAAATCATAGAAGAAAACTTCCATACCTAAAGAAAGAGAGGTATATAAACACTCAAGAAGCCTACAGAACTCAAAATAGATTGTACCAGAAAAGAAATTCCTCCTGTCACATAATAGTCAAAACACCAAATGCATAAAACCAGGAAAGAATATTAAAAGCAGTAAGGGAAAAATGTCAAATAACATATAAAGGCAGACCTATCAGAATTACACCAGATTTCTCACCAGAGACTATGAAAGCTAGAAGATCCTGAGCAGATCTAATATAGACCCTAAAAGAACACAAGTGCCAGTCCAGGATGCTATACCCAGCAAAATTCTCAATTACCATGGAGGGAAACTACACCCCAGAAAAAGCAAGAAAGTAATCTTTCAACAAACCCAAAAAAAGATAGCCACACAAACATAAAAATAACATCAAAAATAACAGGAAGCAACAATCACTATTTCTTAATATCTCTTAACATCAATGGACTTAATTCCCCAATAAAAAGACATAGACTAACAAACTGGATAAATAAACAGAACCCAGCATTTGGCTGGATACAGGAAATGCAACTCAGGATTAAAGACAAACACTACCTCAGAGTAAAGGGATGAAAAACAATTTTCCAG
This sequence comes from Uromys caudimaculatus, assembly GCA_028551405.1. Classification (NCBI taxonomy): domain Eukaryota; kingdom Metazoa; phylum Chordata; class Mammalia; order Rodentia; family Muridae; genus Uromys; species Uromys caudimaculatus. Next base: position 59,920,205 of record CM052716.1, read on the forward strand.
GCAAATGGTCCCAAGAAACAGGCTGGAGTAGACATTCTACTATCAGATAAAATCGACTTTCACCTAAATGTCATCAAATAAAGATAAGGAAAGACACTTTATAGTCATCAAGGAAAAATCTACCAAGAAGAACTCTCAATTCTGAACATCTATGCTCCAAATGCAAAGGCACCCACATTCATAAAAGAAACTTTACTAAAGCTCAAAGAACACATTGTACCTCACACAATAACAGTGGGAGACTTCAACATCTCACTCTCATCAATGGACAGATTTTAGAAACACAAACTAAACAAAGACACAATGAAACCTTAACAGATGTTACGGAACAAATGGACTTAAAAGATATCTATAGAACATTTCATCCTAAATTAAAAGAATATACCTTCTTCTCAGCACCTCATGGAGAATATACCTTCTCCAAAATTGACCACATAATTGGTCACAAAACATATCTCAACAGATATTAAAAGATTGAAATAATCCCACGCCTCCTATCAGATCACTACTTATTAAGGCTGGTCTTCAATGGCAACAAAAACAACAGAAAGGCCACATACACATGAAAGCTGAACAATGCTCTACTCAATGAAAACTTGGTCAAGGAAGAAAGAAAAAGAAATCAAAGACTTCCTAGAATTTAATGAAAATGAAAGTACAACATACCCAAACTTATGAGACACAATGAAAGCAGTGTTAAGAGGTAAACTCAGAGCTCTGAGTGCCTATAAAATGGACAATTTCTAATCAGACAGACACCAAATACCAAATTTAAGTCAGGATCAGATAAACCATCTAAATAGTCCTATAACCCCTAAAGAAATAGAAGCAGTCATTAAAAGTCTCCCAAAAATAAAAGCCCAGGACCAAATGGGTTTAGTGCAGAATTCTATTGGACGTTTGAAGAAGACCCAATATCGATACTCTTCAAACTATTCCACAAAATAGAAACAGAAGCAACACTACCTCATTCATTCTATGAGGCTTCAGTTACACTGATACAAAAACTTCACAAAGAACCAACAAAGAAAGAAAACTACAGACCAATTTCCCTTATGAATATTGATTGAAAAATATTCAATAAAATTCTCACAAACTGAATCGAGGAACAAATCAAAATGATCATTCATCACAGATCAAGTATGCTTCATCCCAGGGATGCAGGGATGGTTCAATACCCAGAAACCATCAAGGTAATTAATCCACTACATAAACAAACTCAAAGAAAAAAACCCACATGGTCATTTCATTACATACTGAAAAAGCATTTGAGAAAATTCATCATCCCTTTATGATAAAAGTCTTAAAAAGATCAGGAATTCAAGGCCCATACCTAAACATAGTAAAAGCAATATACAGCAAACCAGTAGCCAGCATCAAACTAAATGGGGAGAAACCTGAAGCATTCCCACTAATATCAGGGACTAGACAAGGCTGTCCACTCTCTCCCTATGTATTCAATATAGTACTTAAAGTTCTGGCTACAGCAATTAGACAACAAAAGGAGGTCAAAGGGATACAAATTGGAAAGAAATCAAAAATATCACTGTTTGCCAATGATATGATCGTATACTTAAGTGACCCTAATAACTCTATGAGAGAACTGCTACAGCTGATAAACAACTTCAGCAAAGTGGCCGGATATAAAATTAACTCAAACAAATCATTAGCCTTCCTACACTCAAAGGATAAACAGGCTGAGAAAGAAATTAGGGAAATCACACTCATCACAATAGTCAAAAACAATATAAAGTATCTTGGCATGACTCTAACCAAACAAGTGAAAGATCTGTATGACAAGATCTTCCAATCTCTGAAGAAAGAAATTGAAGACCTTAGAAGGTGGAAAGACCTCCCATGCTCTTGGATTGGCAGGATTAATATAGTAAAAATGGCCATCCTGCCAAAAGCAATCTACAAATTCAATGCAATCCCATCAAAATTCCAACTCAATTCTTCATAGACTTAGAAAGAGCAATTCTCAAATTCATTTGGAACAACAAAAAACCCAGGATAGCAAAAACTATTCTCTACAATAAAAGAATTTCTGGGCAAATCAGCATCCCTGACCTCAAGCTGTACTACAGAGCAGTAGTGATAAAACCTGCATGGCACTGAGACAGTGACAGGCAGGTATATCAATGGAATAAATTTGAAGACCCAGAAATGTACCGACACACCTATAGTCACTTGATCTTTCACAAAGGAGCTAAAACCATCCTTTGGAAATAAGACAGCATTTTCAATAAATGGTGCTTTCTCAACTGGTGTTCAACATGTAGAAGAATGCAAATTGATCCATTCCTATCTCCCTGCACAAAGATCAACTTCAAGTGGATCAAGAACCTCCACATAAAACCAGATACACTGAATCTAATAAAAGAGAAAGTGGGGAAAAGTCTCAAACACATCGGCACAGGGGAAAAGTTCCTGAACAGAACACCAATGGCTTATGCTCTAAGATCCAGAATTGACAAATGGGACCTCATAAAATTTCAAAACTTCTGTAAGGCAAAGAACACTGTCAATAGGACAAAATGGCAACCAACAGATTGGGAAAAGATCTTAACCAATCCTATGTCCGATAGAGGGCTAATATCCAATATATACAAAGAACTCAAGAAGTTAGACTCCAGAGAACCAAATAACCCTATCAAAAAATGGGGATCAGAGATAAACAGATAACTCTCAACTGAGGAAACTCTAATGGCTGAGAAGCACCTGAAGAAATGTTCAATCTTTAGTCATCATGGAAATGCAAATCAAAACAACCTTGAGATTCCACCTCATACCAGTCAGAATGGCTAATATCAGAAACTCAGGTGAAAGCAGATACTGGCGAGGATGTGGAGAAAGAGGAACACTCCTTCATTGCTGGTGGGATTGCAAGCTGGTACAACCACTCTGGATCAGTTTTGCAGACCTTCAGAAAATTGGACATAATACTTCCTGAGGACCCAGCCATACCACTCAAGGGCATATACCCAGAAGATGCTCCAACATGTAATAAGGGCACATGCTCCACTATGTTCATAGCAGCCATATTTATAGTAGACAGAAGCTAGAAACAACCAAGATCTCCCTCAAGATAGGAATGGATACAGAAAATGTGGTACATTTATACAATGGAATACTACTCAGCTATTAAAAACAATGACTTCATGAAATTCTCAGGCAAATGGATGGAACTTGAAAATATCATCCTGAGTGAGGTAACTCAGTCACAAAGGAATGAACATGGTATGTATTTACTGATAAGCGGATATTAGCCTAAATATGTAGAACACCCATGATTCAATTCACAGCAACTGTTGGACTGAGTGTGGGGTTAAGGAGGGCCTTGTTGACCATCAGTGTGAAGAGAGTCCCTTGGGTCTGAGAGTGTTAGATGTTCCAATATAGGGGAATACCAGGGAGGAAAGACAGGAGTGGGTGGGTGGTTGGGGTTATACCCTCATAGAAGCATAGGGAGGGGGGATGGGATAGGGAGTTTCCAACGGGAAGACCTGGAAAGGGGAAAGCCTTTGAAATGTAAATGGAGTATTACATAAATTAAAAAAAATTCTGAATATCAAAAGTAGTCGTCACAGATTAACCTCTTGTCAACTTGACACACAAACTATAACCTTTTCTTGACCCAAAGACCTCATGATAATATTAATATTACAATATAAATCACACCACAGCTTTAAAAAGTCCTACAGTCTTTTCAAAATAGCAATTATTTAAAAATACAAGCTCTTTTTAAAATAAAAATAATCTTATCTGGGTTTCTCAAAAGTACTGAATAAATTAAATACTTTTGTATTTCCAAGAGTAAAGGACTAAGGCAAAGTTAAAATATGATCAAAGTAAAACAAAACAAAACAAAACTCCAACAATATATTAACTTCGTGTCCAAATTCTGAAACAAAGTCAGATCTTTGAGGCTTCAAAGTGTTTGGGAAGTACCATTATTCCAGCTCAGCATTCAGCAACACACAATGCTTGTCTAGTAGGATCAGGCCAACTTCTCTCCATACCTTCTACTGTGTATGATGGCTATCCCACAATCCTGGCATCTCACGTATCCTGAGGCTCAGCTGCAACTGAGAATACAGCTTTAACATAGTCTCTCCTGACCTGTCTTATTCCCATGCCTCAGATTTTTTTCTATTCAATACAGGGTTTCCATTACTTACATATTTTGAATTTGGCTACCAGGTTAACCTCATCTTTAGCCCTCTTGGGAACACAGCTGTGTGTGCTTACCCTTACTGAATACTTTTCAGAAGATATCACCTCAAGGATGCTGTTCACTTGTTCATCAAAGTTTTTTGTTTTTTGTTTGTTTGTTTGGTTGGTTTTTGGTTTTTTTTTTTTTTTTTTTTGAGTTTTCAGGTAGATAATTTGTACTGGTATTTTCTTAATTAAAATGATTATTTAACCCAAGTTGATATGAAATTAGGTTTATAATTCAAAATATCACATGAATAACCCAAATATAGTCATTGAGGGACACTCAAACTTACCTCTGAAACTTACAAAGGCAGGAATCCATTGTTTGCATTTCTCTTAGCATTATCTTTCAAGTTCTTAAAACATCTTGAAGAGGTCAACTCAGGAACATTGGAAAATTCGACCAGACCCCTCCCCTCCTGGAAGTGAAAGGCCATAGAGCACATAGGCACCCCTCCCCTCTGGAAGGGAGAGGCTAATTACTTTCCTCAGACCACAGGGGGGACCAACCTGCAATTGAGGGAAGCCCAGAGCACTTAGATAAGTTTCTCAGGAAGGATGGACCATTGCCCCTACCCCTACCCCCAGACAAGAAAAATCTTTGGCACGTCATTCCCTAAACATCAATCAGTTTAAAAGTCACACTGTTCTACTAATCACATTGTGCCTAATAGCTGCTGCTCTGAAAACTGTATAAAAACTCATGGAATAGGCTGTGCAGGGTCATTCTCTCTCCTTTGTGTGCAGGTGACCCCAGCATGCTGGAACAATAAATTTCTCTTGTGTTTGCATAGATCCTGACTCTGAGTTCTTCACTGGGGGAGTGGGGGGGTGTTTCTCAGGTAAACTAATCTCACCAGAGTCTTATAATCTCATTAATTTCTGAAAACTCATATATATATATATATATATATATATATATATATATATATATATATATATATATATATTTCCCTACACATAGCTCCCAAACTTCTAACTTCCTTCTACAAAATGGTCCAAGGAATAAAATCCATATGACCTGGTCCATCTCAACAAGCTCTACTCTCTAGTACAAATTTCTGTTTTAGGGTTCTTCTCCCTTGATGTGTAAATCATACTGGATTAAGGGTTTATTTCAGTTTACAGGCTATATCACATCATTTATTTAAGATAAGGAAGGAATTTCAAAGTTAGAACTGAAGCAGATCGTGGAGGAATTTATGCTTATTGACTTGCTTCCTGTGGCTTGTTCAGGTACTTTCCTTATACAGCCAAGGCTCCACTGCTCATAAGGTACACCACAACAGTGGGCTAAGTACTCCTAAATTATTTATCAATTAAGAAAACATTTCATAGACATGCCATAGGCCATTTTGTTGGAGACAACTTTTCAATTAACGTTTCCTCTTCAGATATGTGTTAAGTTGGCAACCCAACTGAGTCATCACAAAGGGCAAATGTGAGAAAGTGAGTACAGATGTTTAGCATGTGAAAACCTGAGCATAATGATATGCATCTGTAATCTCAACTAGGAGAATAAGGAAGCAGATTCATGTGGTGTCCAAATCACTCAGTGTAATCCAATCAGTAGACTCTGGTTTCATGAGAGGCCTTGTAACAATTTAAGTTTGAGGAAGTCACAGAACATCAATCTCTTTCTGCCACATCACATGCATACAGACACACACACACACACACACACACACACACACACACACACACGTATTACATATATGTGTGTGTGTATATATATATATATATATATATATGTATACATATAAATATATATATTTCAGAAAACTATACAAATGAAAATGTAATTTATACATCTGAACATGCCAATAGAAAACAGAATTCACAATGAAATATATATTATACATAGTGATGTAGATATAGAAGAGGGTATCAGTAAATACATGCATAATCAATGTACATAAAAGCATAAGATAGCAAAGTTTGCATATTAATTTTAGTGATAGTAAAGGAGAATTACTTTAGTATTCAGGTGAAACATTTTAAACCTAGTGAAACAGATCTTTTCCGTGAATTTCGAGTGGTTAATTTCTCCTGAGCTCTCTCTTCTTGGTTTTGCATGGATATGTCCACCTTCTTATAACTTCACATTGGATATTATTGACAAGCATTTTTAATTACCCCTTTCTTGTAGGAACTATAGTTCTATTAGATTAGGGATCACACTTGAATTTTCATTCTATCTTAATTACCTCAGTATAGTGTTATTAGGACCTCCATAAATGATTCTATGAAAATTTTTTTTCATTCTCTAAATACAGTCATGTGTCCATATTTTTTTTAGAAGTTCAATACACAAATTGGAGGACTCATCCTATCAGAAAAAACTTTATAGTTTTTTTTACAGCAATATTAACCTATGGTTTCAAGAAAGTGAGCAGAATCATGAAACAACTGAAATAATAAATAAGTGCATTAACATTAAAAGACATTTGTCTAAAACATAAATGTTGTTATGTATGTGCAAAATACAAATCAAACCATGCACTTCAATGTAAATTAGAAACTTACAGAAAATGTAGAATAATGGGAAACAATAAAACAAATGAAAACAAATAAACTGATAATATATACTTGAATAAGTAAATCCAAAGAAGCATAAAAAATACATTTGCATACTATTGTATTCATTACTTAAAGCAATGCACTAGATAGAGATTAAGTGCAAATGGGTTGATATCTATATCAGAAGGCTTAGTTACTGATGGAGAGAGAAAAAATATAAAATAAAATGCTCATATTGGAAAGCATCATTCACAAATTAATTCACACACACAGAACTATACAGCATACCACCAGCAAAATGCACATTCTTTAAAAAAAAAAAAAAAAAAAATATGGGCTATTTACTATTTACAGAAATTACCAGATGCCTGCATATTTCAGCAAGAAAGATTGGATTTATACAGAATATGTTCTTTAAATGCATTGTAATCAACCTAAAACTGAATCCCCATATGTTGAGACATAAAGAAATCTATTGCAAAATAGCAAATGAGTTTTAAAAACAGAACTCACAGAAGAGATTATAAAAAAGTTTTAGCTGAATGATAATTAAAATGCTACAGATTCTACCTCTGACCTATACCTAAAGTCAGCCTTAGGAGTAAATGAACATTTAATTGCTATATTAGCATAGAACAATAATAAAATATTTAGATGACTTCAGGAAGATATTTATATAGAGTTCTCCAGGAAGAGTAAAGAAAAATAATGAGTATTAGGAATTAACAAATTTATAGGCAAATATACATTGGAAAGAAGAAAATGAGTAGGAGAAATGGGGGAGGGAGAAAGAAAGGAATAGCATATAAAAAAAACCCATAGTTATGAATAAAAACCATGTCATAATGTTATATAAAGCACCATTTACAAATTAACTTCCATATACAACATTCTGTGCATATCACACAGACCTTTAAAAATATACTAACAAAAACAATGCTTTTGTGGTATCTATAGAAATGACCAAAATTTAGCATTTCTTTGTATTTTTAATTATTTCTCAAATTTGAAAAGTAGCATTAAAAATCATAATTACAAAGTGGAAGTTGGTATTAATTCTTACAAATAAAACTAATAAAATATTTAAGGATTAAGCTGATACCTCAATAGATATTGTTCTTACCCTTATTTCAAATCATGGGAAACTAAACTCAATCTGTAGGATCAGGTGTAAAGTTCAGTATGCTAATATGTGTTCCTAATCTCAGTGCTGTCTAGGCAGAAAGAACTGGGTCCATGACAGTTGCTGTCCAGTCTATCCTATTTGGTGAATTCCAGAAAAGTGAGAAACATTATCTCAAAAAAAATCTATTATCAAATAACCCTGAAAAAAATACATAGGTAACATAAAATAGATAGAGACGGGTGCACATATATAGTATATATTACATATTTAATAATATAAATATATATGCATGTTGTAACATTTGTTGAAAAAGAGGCTATGAATTTGAAAGAGAGCAAGGGAGTATATGAGAGGATTTGGATTAATGAACCGGAAGAGGAAAACATTATAATCCTTATAATCTCAAAAATAAAAGATATAATGATTCAAATAAGATTAATGGCTCCTAACAAAGAATATCCATAGTTGCCCTCCAGCTTGCACACAATATATCCAAGCTCACATGTTTTTCTACTTCACACATACAGATACATACACACAGCACATGCAGAGAAAATGAAAGCGAGCGAGAGGAAAATTTAGAAAAGATTCCAACATAATACTTGTTGCAGGATATATTAAAAAAGAAGGAATATATAACAACATGTTCCTGTGCTATTCCCTGGTTCTCTCAGCCCCGGTGGGCTGCCCAGCCATGCACTGTCAAGGAAAGACCAACCTGTTTTTATCTCATGGGGCTCTGACTCAGAGCTCCATGATCTGTCCACCCAGATCACTAGGTTACCACTGATGGGTCACTACCACACCAGCCCTATGCTTCAATACCCCCATGGCCTCTGTGATGCACATCAGGCAAACCCACACTTTGCTGCTGTACCTTTCTCTCTGGAACCCAGACAAATCACTGTGTGAAGGAAAATGCAATACAAACTTAGCTCAGAAACAATAGTAACTCAGTCTCTTGGCACAACAACTAAAACCTAATCTTATAAGCCTTATCAAAATCTGATTTCTCTGGTGGCAAATATTTGTGCATCCGTCATAATACCAGGAGACAATAATAGCTACATCTTACCTATCTGCTGTCCCCGTTTCAAAAAGGCCTCTCTTCTCTTCCTCTCTTCCATCCTCCAATCTGGAAGTCCATCCTATGCATCCAGTGATTGGCTCCTTTATTCACTAGGGGATTGGTTCACAAGAAGTCACAGGTGTAACTCACTCCTTGTCTGAAGCCCCTCATAGGAGGGCAGAATTAGCAAAATACAAACAGCCCCAGGGCTATCCACAACATTTCCCCATTTCTGTTCTAAAACAAAACAAAACAAAACAAAATACCTTTCTCTCAAATATAAAGCATAACTACTACTATTTTGTAATTTATAAAGTATAGATAGACCTAACACCCAGTCCATTCATTTTGTCATTAAGATAGAACATTGACATCTATCCTAAATTAAAAGACTATGATTCTACCTTGACTTATTGAGAATGTCCTGGGCTCCAATGCCCTATCCCTCTTCCTGGAATGTCTCAAGCTTCAGTGTCCTACCCCCTTCCTGGAAAGTCCAGTGCAGGATCAGGATAACCTTCTTAAAGGCCCGAACCAGTGAGTTTAAAGGTTAAGAGTGCTATCCAATGAAAATGTGCTGAATTGCTGTTTTTGTACTCTGCCCTCTGAAAAAGTATAAAAATGCTTGTGTGAAAGCGTGCTGGGCCACCTCTCCTCATGGTGCAGGTGGGCCCCAAAGCTCTGGTTCAATAAATTCCTCTTGCATTTTGCATCAATTCCCGACTCCATGTGTTCACTCAGGGGTCTCGGGTAAGTTAACAATCCCCAGAGTCTTACATTATGTCCTGGATTTAGATTGTATGCCATCAGAAAACCATTCTCTCAAATCTGTTCTCTCAAAATATCCTGGGTTGGCTAGAGGACTATAAATAATTTTTCAACCCCTCCAGGAATATGAGAATGAACAACATAAACTGAAAATATATAGGAAGCCTAACACAGCTTCCAGAACTGAGACAAATTGTAGAGACAGCTGCATACCTATACACCCCCAGTAAGTCAGGAAGTTGGAGCATCAGTCTTCAGCCTTTTGGTTCAGGATCATCTGACAGACCTTTGAGAAACAGGAAATTAAGGACTAGCCTATTCTGTCTCGGCAGAACTAAGCTATCTTAACATGTAAATTGTGTCCTTTCAAGAACAGTATAAGTGTGCAGGAGAAATGAAGCAATACTTGCCTAGTGGCTATCTTACCACAACTGGAGCAACTATATTGATGCTTGATTTCTTCTTTGAATTTAAGAAAAGGAATGCTGTCAAGAGCAGACGTCTCAACAACTAGTGAATAAATAACATTAAATGTCACATTCTCTGGATTTCTGAAATCTTTGAAAACCATCTATCTATGTAAAGTAACCTGGACTGTTCTCCATTAGCTACTCTCAGCTATTTCTAATTAAAATCTTGAAAACACCCTAACAATAAACTCAGAACCATGAATTTGCTATTTGTCTCTTAACAGGTTTAATTATCTCAGATCAGTTTTTAATAACAGTGACAGAAGGACTGGGTCTAAGCCCCGTACTTTTAAAATATTTGTATCAATAGATGAAATTTATACCAAATGAACAACCTTGATTTTGCATCGAAATAAATTCTGTATCAAAGTAAAATATTATGTCTTCAACTTAGTAACAAATATAAAGATTTCTACCAATAAACATTATGGCTATACAACCAAGTCTAGCTATTTCCTCCCTGCTTCAATTATGTCCCTTTCAAATTCCCTAGAAGGCAATCTATAATAACCACCTCCAGCCCCAAAGCCCAGGGAACTGGGACAACAACCCTCCATAACTTCTTCAAGCTGAATATGGGCGTTGAGATATTTTTGAAGGGGAGGAGACAAGGGTAGGGAAAGTAGAGGAGTTGGTTGACCTTAAGAAGCCCACACCAATGATTGATTTAGTCTCTGATGCCTGTGTCCTGACTGGATCTGGCTGAAAATCCATGAGATCAGGAGTTCAAACAGGTCAGTTAGCATGTCTGATGATGGATCTCACCAAAACTGTACATTCTGCAATACATAAATCTCAGGACAAAATATAAGTAACATCAAGATAATTTTTTGTTTGATTCTCTGGAATCTAGGCTTATGGTGGTCTCCCTTAATCATATCTGATCCATATAACTCTGGAAGTTGTAAATACCTTAATCAACTTTTCCAAAATCACAAAGACAAAATCTTTTTCCCAAATCAGCATATCCTTGAGCCAGTAATCAGAAAACCCTTATTTAGACCTCTCTCCCAGAGGAATAATATAACCAAAAAACTCAAAATCACACCCATTTTGAAAATTAAAACAAATGAAGTAAATTAAAATATTGTATGTGCCTATATTTATGACTTTTTTATTTTGCCAAAGAGGAGGATACACTCAAGTTTACTGTGGAGTCCACGTTAGACAGAATATGAGTATCCTGTGGTTAGTTAAACTATTTTCTACCATCTTTCTGTTCAGTTCTCTGCCTAGACTAGCCATCTTGTTATACCAATTATCTGTTGATCTTCTCTACCTGGATCCACAGACAATCTTAATGAATACCTGATATAGTATCTATGTGTTGATCTTTCCACCTGGATCCACAGACATTAATAATTAATATCTGATCAAAGCAGGCAGTGGTTACCACTGCACCCTTTACTCTGGAGTCAGTGACTAATTTTCCCTATCTCAGTTCCAAACCGTGGGCAAATTTCCCCAAGTGATTCAGACAGAATCTATATATTACTCATCCCTAAAGGAAAATAATCCCAACATTATAAATTCACAGTTCCATTTTCATCTCTTCAGTAAGAAATAGGCAACTTCATTCTTCCCCTGATTCAGAGCAATTCCCCATAGCTGGGAACCCTCACAGCCTGCTTTGTTTCAATTCCTGCTCTTTAGTCCATGTGATTCATCAGCATTACCCAGCTACTCTCTAAAAAAATAAAATAAAATAACACTCTTAACTCTCAGGATAATAAACTTAAATTTCCAGTGGATCCGTGCCCCGCCCCACTCTGGGTGCCACCTGTTTCTTTCTTTCTTTCTTTCTTTCTTTCTTTCTTTCTTTCTTTCTTTCTTTCTTTCTTTCTTTCTTTCTTTCTTTCTTCCTTTTTGTCTTTCTTCCCTTTCTCCCCCCTCTTCCTTCTTTCGTTTTCTTTTTTGTCCAGAAAGTCCAGTTGTGTTGTTAAAATACTCTTGGATGTCCAGCCTTTCACTGAAGCATGATAAGTAGCTAGGAGTTATACTCTTAAATTAAATTTACTCTTTCATTCCCAGAAGTTAACAACTGTCAACAGATCTATTTCTAGGAGAGTGAGACATGCTCACTAACTGCCTTCTCTATGTTGGATTGGATCTATCTTAAACTTTCCTGGGTATTCTGTATATTGTCATAACTACTGTGAGTTCATGCATGTAACTTCCCTGTTGTTTTTTTGTACTTATCTATGACTTTGGCTCTTACATTTGGTTCTCTTTTTATTCCATAATGATCTGTGAAGAGTAGGACCAGGTGGTATGCTATAGATGCCCATTTAAGGCTAAGCAACCACAAAATATTCCATAAAACAAAATGCACATCATTTGACTGAAGAAACAGAACACAGGGGGCATAGGAACCCCATGGATCCCATCTGTGGCAGGAGACCTCTGCCCGGGCCATCAGGGTTCCATAGCCAAGCAGCGCCGGGAGAAAGTTACTCTCCCAGGAGCATGGATAAAAGGAGCACCAGTGTTCACCAGACTCTGCCCGGAAACCGCGGGCCACAGAGACTGAGGGACAGGAAGCTTCTGGCCTCCATCTGTGGCTGGGGACCTCAGCTTGGATCACTGGGTTCTACAACCAATAAGTACCAGGAGAAAGCTACCCTCCCAGGAGCTTGGAAAAGCTGGGAGTGGGGCCAAGACAAGCTCCACAGCTCACCATGAACCACCCCGAACCTGCGGGACACAGGGACTGAGGTAGGCAGGCATAGGAACCCCCTGGTTCCCATCTGTGGCAGGAGATCTCTGCATGGGCCACCAGGGTTCCATAGTCAAGCAGCGCCAGCAGAAAGTTACTCTCCCAGGAGCGTGGAAAAGCCGCAAGTGGGGACAAAAACGAGCACCAGTACTCACCAGACTCCACCCAGAAACTGTGGGCCACAGAGACTGAGGGACAGGAAACTTCAAGTCTCCATCTGTGGCTGGGGACCTCAGCTTGGGTCAAAGGGCTCCATAGCCAATGAGCGCCAGGAGAAAGCTACCCTCCCAGGAGCTTGGAAAAGCCGGGAGTAGGGCCAAGACAAGCTCCACTGCTCACCATGAACCACCCCGAACCTGCGGGACACAGGGACTGAGGTAGACAGGCATAGGAACCCTCTGGTTCCCATCTGTGGCAGGAGACCTCTGCCTGGGCCACTTGGGTCCCACAGCCAAACAGCGCCATGAAAAAATTACTCTCCCAGGCCCTCAGGACATAGAGACCGAGGAGGAAAAGTAAAGGACAGGAACCTTCTGGTTTCTATCTGTGGCAGGAGACCTGTGCCTGGGCAACCAGGGTTACATAGACAAGCAGTGCTAGGAGAAAGTCACCCTCCCAGGAGGGTGGAAAAGCTGTGAGTGGGGATAAGACAAGCACCACTGCTCACTGGGACCTGGAGACCTCAGCCTGGGCCACAGGGCTCCAGGAGAGAGCTGGTATCCCAGGAGTGCTGACACACCTTCAAGCATAGGCAAAACCACTACTTCTGTTCAAACTCACTGGATCAAGAGGGACCCTTGCAGAGCCATCAGGACATAGGAACCAAGGGACAGTTGGGGATAAGAACCTTCTGGTTTCTGTCTGCACCCCAGATCTGACCTGGTTCCACAGCACTCCAAACCCAAACACCTCTCAGAGAGAGCTGGTCTTGAAGGAGTATTGATACAGAGGCCTGCAGAAGGGAAAAACCATAGCTAGACAGAGTAAGATCAGCTAACATCAGAGTTAACAAGATGGCAAAAGGCAAGGGCGAGAAACTAAGGAACAGAAACCAAGGCTACTTGGCAACATCAGAACCCTGCTCTCCCACCTCTGCAAGCCCTGGATTCCCCAACATGTCAGAAAAGCAAGACTCAGATTTAAAATCATTTCTCATGATGATGATAGAAAATTTTAAGAAAGAAATTAACACCCTTAAACACAAGAGAACAGAGGTAACGAACTATAAGCCCTTAAAGAGGAAACACAGAAATTCATTAAAGAATTACAGGAAAACACAATCAAACAGACAAAGTAAATGAACAAAACTATCCAGGAGCTAAAAATAGAAATAGAAACAATAAAGAAATCACAAAAAGAGACAAACCTGGAGTTAGAAAACCTAGGAAAGAGATCAGGAGTCATAAACGCAAGCATAACCAACAGAATACAAGAGATAGAAGAGAGAATCTCAGGAGGAGAAGATACCATTGACAATATCTACATAACAGTAAAAGAACATACAAAACTCAAAAAGCTCCTAACCCAAAACATCCATGAAATCCAGGATACAATGAGAAGACAGAACCTAAGGATAATAGGTATAGAAGAGAGTGAAGATTACCAACTTAAAGGACCAGTAAATATCTTCAACAAAATCATAGAAGAAAACTTCCCTAACTTAAAGAGAGAGATGAATATAAATATGCAAGAAGCTTACAAAATACCAAATAGATAGGACCAGAAAAGAAATTCGTCCCGTCACATTATACTGAAAACACCAAATACACAAAACAAGGAAAGAATATTAAAAGCAGCAAGGGAAAAAGGTGAAGTAACATATAAAGGCAGACCTATCAGAATTACACCAGACTTCTCACCAAAGACTATGAAAGCTACAAGATCCTGGGCAGAACTCATACAGACCCTAAGAGAACACAACTGCCACCCAAGGCTGCTATACCCAGAAAAACTCTCAGTTAACATAGATGGTGAAACCAAAATATTCTATGACAAAACCAAATTAAAACAGTATGTTTCCACAAACCCTGCCCTACAAAGGATAGTAAATGGTAAATGTCAACTCAACGAGGGAAACCACACTCTAGAAAACACAAGAAAGTAATCTTTCAACAAACTGAAAAGAAGAAAGCCACACAAACCTAAAAGTTACATCGACAATAACAGGAACCAACAATCACTATATCTCTTAACATCAATGGACTCAATTCCCCAATAAAAAGACATAGAATGACAGACTGGATCCATAAAGAGGACACAGCATTTTGTTGCATTCAGGACACACACACCTCTGCTATAAAGACAAACACTACCTCAGAGTAAAGGGCTGGAAAACAATATTCCATGGCAAATGGTGTCACGAAACAGGCTGCAGTAGCCATTCTAATATCAGATAAAATTGACTTTCACGCAAAAGTCATCAAAAAAGATAAGGAAGGACACTTCATACACATCAAAGGAAATATCTACCAAGAAGAACTCTCAATTCTAAACATCTATGCTCCAAATGCAAGAGCACCAACATTCATAAAAGAAACCTTACTAAAGCTCTAAGCAAACATTGCACCTCACACAATAATAGTAGGAGACTTCAACACCCAACTATCATCAATGGACAGATCTTGGAATCACAAACTAAACAGAGACACAGTGAAACTAACAGATCTTATGAACCAAATGGTTTTAGCACATATCTATAGAACATTTCATCCTAAATCAAAAGAATATACCTTCTTCTCAGCACTTCATGGTACCTTCTCCAAAACTGACCATATAATTGGTCACAAAACAAACCTCCACAGATACAAGAAGATTGAAATAATCCCATGCCTCCTATCAGATCAGTACAGTATAAGGGTGGTCTTCAATGGCAACAATAACAACAGCAAGCCCACATACACATGGAAGCTGAACAATGCTCTACTCAATGACAACTTGGTCAAGGAAGAAATAAAGAAAGAAATTAAAGACTTCCTAGAATTTAATGAAAATCAAAGTACAACATACCCAAACTTATGAGACACATTGAGAGCAGTGTTAAGAGGAAAACTCAGAGCTTTGAGGGCCTCCAAAAAGAAACTGGAGAGAGCATACACTAGCAGCTTAATAACACACCTTAAAGCCCTAGAACAAAAAGAAGCTAATGTACCCAAGAGGAGTAG
>CM052716.1:59936752-59952092 GCA_028551405.1 Uromys caudimaculatus
ACAAAATTCAACATTCCTTCATGATAAAAGTCTTGGAAAGATCAGGAGTTCAAGGCCCATACCTAAACATAGTAATAGCAATATACAGCAAACCAGTAGCCAACATCAAACTAAATGGAGAGAAACTCGAAGCAATCCCACTAAATTCAGGGACAAAACAAGGCTGCCAGCTCTCTCCCTATCTATTCAATATAGTAATTGAAGTTCTAGCTAGAGTAATTAGACAACAAAAGGAGGTCAAAGAGATACAAATTGGTAAGGAAGAAATTAAATTATTACTATTTGCAGATGATATGATCGTATACTTAAGTGACCCGAAAAACTCCACCAGAGAACTGCTGCAGCTGATTAACAACTTCAGCAAAGTGGCCAGATATAAAATTAATTCAAACAAATCAGTAGCCTTCCTATACTCAAAGGATAAACAGGCTTAGAAAGAACTTAGGGAAATGCTACCCTTCACAATTGTTACAAACAACATAAAGTAACTTGGTGTGACTCTAACCAAGCAAGTGAAAGATCTGTATGACAAGAACTTCAAGTCTCTGAAGAAAGAAATTGAAGAAGATCTCAGAAGGTGGAAAGATCTGCCATGCTCATGCATTGGAAGGATTAATATAGTAAAAAGGGCCATCCTGCCAAAAGCAATCTACAAATTCAATGCAATCCCCATCAAAATTCCAACTCAATTCTTCATAGACTTAGAAAGAGCAATTCTCAAATTCATTTGAAACAACAAAAAACCCAGGATAGCAAAAGCTATTCTTAACAACAAAAGAACTTCTGGGGGAATCAGCATCCCTGACCGCAAGCTGTACTACAGAGCAGTAGTGATGAAAACTTCATGGTATTGGTATAGTGACAGGCAGGTAGATCAATGGAATAGAATTGAGGACCCAGAAATGAACCCACACACATATGATTACTTGATTTTCGACAAAGGAGCTAAAACCACTCAGTGGAAAAAAGACAGCATTTTCAACAAATGGTGCTGGTTCAGCTGGCAGTCTACATGTAGAAGAATGCAAATTGATCCATTCCTATCTCCTTGTACAAAGCTCAAGTCCAAGTGGATCAAGGACCTCCACATAAAACCAGATACACTGAATCTAATAGAAGAGAAAGTGGGGAAAACTCTTGAACACCAGGGTACTGGGGAAAATTTCCTGAACAGAATACCAGTGGCATATGCTCTAAGATCCAGAATAGACAAATGGGACCTCATGAAATTGCAAAGCTTCTGTAAGGCAAAGTACACTGTCAATAGGACAAAACGGCAACTATCAGATTGGGAAAAGATGTTTTCCAATCCTATGTCTGATAGAGGGCTAATATCCAACATACACAAAGAACTCAAGAAGTTAGACTCCAGAAAACCAAATAACCCCATCAAAAAATGGGGAACCGAGCTAAACAGAGAATTCTCAACTGAGGAAATTCACAGGGCTGAGACACACCTAAATAAATGCTCAACATCCTTAGTCATTAGGAAATGCAAATCAAAACAAGTCTGAGAATCCATCTCACACCAGTCAGAATGGCTAAGATCAAAAACTCAGGTGACAGCAGATGCTGGCGAGGATGTGGAGAAAGGGGAACACTCCTCCACTGTTGGTGGGATTGCAAGCTGGTACAGCCACTCTGGAAATCAATTTGGCAGACCCTCAGAAAAATGGACATAATACTACCTGAGGACTCAGCTATACCTCTCCTGGGCATATACCCAGAAGATGCTCCAACATGTAATAAAGACACATGCTCCGTGTGTCCATTGCAGCCATATTTATAATTGCCAGAAGCTGGAAACAACCCAGATGTCCCTCATCAGAGGAATGGATACAGAAAATGTGGTACATCTACACAGTGGAGGACTACTCAGCTATTAAAAACAATGACTTAATGAAATTTGCAGGCAAATGGATGGAACTTGAAAATATCATCCTGAGTGAGGTAACTCAGTCACAAAAGAATGAACATGGTATGTACTCACTGATAAGTGGATATTAGCCCAAAATTTCAGAATGCCCAAGTTTCACTTTACAGTAACCGCTGGGCTGAGAGTGAGGTCCCAGTTGGAGGTGTTGGGGAAAGGATTGAAGGAGCTGAAGGAGTTTGCAGCCCCATGGAGGGAGCAACAGCATCAATGGGCCTGACCCCTCCCCCTCCCCAGTTGTCCTGTAGTTTGGACCACCAACCAAAGAATACACATGGAGGGACCCATGGTTTGGACCACATATGTGGCAGAGGATGGCCTCGTTGGCCATCAGGCAGAAGAGAGGCCCTTGGGCCTGATGGTGTTAGAGGTCCCAGTAAAGGGGAATGTCAAGGTGAGAAGAAGGGAATGGGTGAGCGGGTAGGTGGGAGGTGGAATTCCCTCATAGAGCCGGGATGGCGGAGGGTATAGAGGGTTTCCAAAGAGGAGACCTAGGAAAGGGGAAACATTGGAAATGGAAATAAAGTATCAAAAATAAATAAATGAATTAATTATAAAAAAAGATACAGAACACAGATAATCTGTACCAACTGGATATATGAGAGAGAGTTAATATCTAGAGTACACCAAGATCTAAAATCTCACTCCTCAACAAAAGAAACAATCCAGGTAATAATGTGTCATGAAATTAAGCAGAAAGTTCTCAAAAGTTGAACGGACACCTTAAAGACATGTTAATTTTATTCATCATTCTTGGCTATTGGGTTAATTTAAACTATTTTGAGATTTCCTTTCATGGTGATTAGAATAGTTAAGATAAGGCAAATAATCAACCAAAAGTTAAACCAAACTGAACCAAATGCAGAGATACATATAGCAAAAATGAAATATTTATTCACTGCTTTTAAAGTGCAAGTTGATGATACCAATATAAGAGATGATATGAGGGTTCCTCAAAAGTCTAAATATATATATTTACCATGTGATAGAGCTACACCATTTTGAGTGTTTAACTAAAGGACTTGGTAGCCAACTATAGAGATACCTGTTCACTCCTGTCCATTGCTGTCATATTAAGAATAGCTGTGAGATATAAGTATCTTAACTAATATTTCTATAGCACTTCCACATGTCCCAAGATTCAGGGTTCATTATGGTTTAAATAGAGGAAAAATATTAGCCAAAAGTGGTAGAATATTATATTGAAACAACAGGGCAAGGGCACACATGAATTCATAGTAGTTGCTCCAATATGCACAAGAAAACAATAGCAAGTTCAAGACATACCAAATTCCAACACAGAAGAGGAAGGTTAGGCAGAATCATTGTTTTAGTTTTGGATATCTTGACAATTGATAGTCTTGGGAGTACAATAGTCAGTTTTCATTAAGAATCGAGGGACCCGTGGTTTGGACCACATATGTGGCAGAGGAGGGCCTTGTTGGCCATCAGGGGGGAGGAAAGGCCCCAGTAAAGGGGAATGTCAAGGTGGGAATACTGGAATGAGTGGGCAGGTGGGTGGAAGGTGGAATACCCTCACAGAGGTGGGAGAGGGGGAGAGGATAGTTGGTTTCCAAAGAGGACACCTAGAAGGGGGGAAACATTAGAAATGCATAAAGTATCAAAATTAATTAATTAATTATGTAGCTCCTAGTCAATTTACCATGCTGCAGTTAATGGTTTCAAGGCCAAGAAGGTATGGTCAGAACAACTGATGAATATATAAATAAAATGTTGTTTATTTATACAATGGGGTACTATTAAGCTATTAAGAAAAAAACAAAATGATAAAATGAATTATCTAATGATTGGACTTAGAAACAATCATTTCTGTATGAGATAATTTTGCCCCAAAAGGCACATGTTATATGCTGTCTCAGAATTGTGGATATTCACTTTGACTTTTCAGATATGTGTCTTTCATTTAGAATAACCATAGACATCTGGAAACTATTAAGTGATCATGGTGTTTGAGTCTTTCAAAAGAGGGAACATTAGATAGAGTGGCATAAAGGATTATACAGAAAAAATGAAACATGAAGGATGATGTAGGGGTGGGGGATGAAGGAAACATAGAAGTGGGAATATGGGGAAGGATAAATAACACATTAGAACTTTCAAAAACATCATATGGTAATCTTCCTTGTGCTAGAAGGCAAAACATTCTGGAAAACACTGCAAGAGTTATTACATGGGAACCAACAAAATTAACTAGTGGCTGATAACCTTATTTAACCATACATGACAGCTGATTTATAATAAAACCTCCATTGCAGTATAGCAAGATCATGAGTGTCAGTTCTTTCTATTAGGACATGTAGGAAAACAAATTTTCATGTGGAAAGTGATGCAGACTATCTGAACTTCAATATGACCTTCATTCTTTCATTATAGGCATCTATAAAGAACTATAGGTAATAAAAATCTGTTAATGGTAAAGACATTAAACATTTTCATAAGTTGACAAAAGGAAACATTTCTTAAGTACAAGAGTAATGGTTTTGCACTAAAAAGGAAACAGGGATTTTTGTGTTTGTGTGTGTGTGTGTGTGTGTGTGTGTGTGTGTGTGTGTGTGTGTGTGTGTATAACTCTGAAAGTTGGAATTTATCATCAAAACTATCATCAAATGATACAAAAGTTAAACTGGAATAAGGAAAAACCCATTAAACCATGTGATAAATCTAAAATGTAAAATATGGAAAGAATTTGAATATTCACTTTTTAAAAAGAATACCTAGTTTTTGTCACATTAAAAAATGTTACTTAATATATTTTAAGTTACATGAAAAGTACCCAATGCCAGCTGCAATTTAAAAGTATATTTAAATTAAAACTAAAATTAGAGTTCACTATATAGTCCAGAAAACAAAAAGAAACTGATAAGGTGGTTTGCACGTGATGGTATAAGAGTTGGTAGTTAGTGAACATTGAGGATAGAAGCAAACACATTGGGAAGTTTGACAATGCTAGGAAATCTGAAATTTTGTATATACTCTGAATAAGTCATTGAATATGAGTGCATATATTATCTTAAAAAAAGGTACCTGTAATTATTTTGCAATGATTTCCAAAACTTCAGAAATAATCTTGTGTTCAAAACCAGAGTAAAATATAGCATATTCCTGAAAATACAAATATTGAATGAAAATACAAAAAAAAATTAGATATAAACTCAACATGGTGGTTGATTATCAAACACATTTTTTTCAATGAAAGGAAATGAACTTGAAAGATGCAATTTTTTAAAATGTCAATAATTACTATATCAATGTTTATCAGTTACATTATTTAGCAATTTTTAATATGTGTGAAGATGTGTCTGGGTGAGTGTATATATATACGTATGTTTTGGTTTATGTACATGTTCATTTACCAGATCCAAAAGAGAACATCAGGTCTCTCATAGATACACTTATAGATATTGGTGGAAAGCCTGATTTGTTACATTGTGTTCAAATCTGAAGTTACATTTTTGTACCAGCCAGCATTATTACCTGTTGCAACATCTCTCTGGTGCCATCAATTTATGGTTATGATTTATAATTATATATTTAGATAAAAACTTAGAAAATCAGGACATTGCAATAAATTGAAGATGATTATTAACCTGCAGGATATGCAGAAAAACATTATGTACAAGCAATGTAAAAAGAAGATTGCTGACTTGTATGACTGTCTTTGGTTCAGATTATAAGAAGCTCATTACATTGTACATTTGTATTTTAATAACTTTGACATTTGAATAGTATATTTAATAATGGAGTGTATAGAGATACATCATATAGATGCATAAATAAAGTTACTGCTGTAGGTATAGAAACTAACACTTATATTTTGTAAGGAGCTAAAATTCATTCATGTTATAAGTTTCAAACTTTTATGCTGAGAACACAAAATAATGATTAACACGAGTTAGCAAAGTAACTAATATAATAAAAGAAAACTATAAGGTAACAAAGGCAAAGCTTAATTACTGAAATAAGCTAGGAAGTGGATGGAATTGTGCTAAATAACCTGAATATTGGTAGTGATAATATGTTTTTCAAACTGAGTAGATACATGGACTCTTGTGTCCTTGAATTTTTAACTCTCAACCATATATATTTTTAATTTCCTTTGCATACGTTCAGTATCTAATTTAAATTCAGGAACATGAGATGCTGGACTTTGTTTTAAACCTGGAGTTGAGAACAGTTTACAACCTGATTTGGAACACTGTCAAATGTGAGATCTTAGGTATTCAGACTTGAAGGTCACCAGTGATAATTCACTACAGTGCCTCTTCAATTCTCAAAAGGTACAAGACCATTTTAATCTAAATATTGCAATGAAGTTTGCATTTCCTTAAATTATCAAAGTCAAATATTAAAGAAGGAACAAACAGTGACACTGGCTGCAATTAGGAGTTTTTCTTGAGGGAATACAAAAAGAAATCAGTTAGATAATTCTAACATTAGAGGTGATCTGAACTCTTCATAGGAAAAGTCATTGCTGTTAAAGACACAGAAAGCAAATGGCAAATAATCATGTAATGTCATATAAGACAGATAATTATTTAACCAAGTACTTTCTGAATGTGACTTGTTAAAAAGTCAGGAAAAGGTATCTGTCTTTTTTTTGTTTGTTTGTTTGGTTTTTTTTTTGTTGTTTTTTCAAGACAGGGTTTCTCTGTGTAGCCCTGGCTGTCCTGGAACTCACTCTGTAGACCAGGCTGGCCTCGAACTCAGAAATTCACCTGCCTCTGCCTCCCAAGTGCTAGGATTAAAGGTGTGCCACCACTGCACAGTGGTATCTGTCTTTAGAAAGCCTTTTGCTTATAGTCAGTACCTTTTTTATTCTTTGTTGCCAATTTCTAGTGAAAGTAGTTTTCATTAATTACTTTTAATATTTAATATATTTATAAATAATGATTTCATATATTAAATCAATTCTGAGCTAATTTTAAAAAGGTGGCATGTAGGTATGTTGATCCTTCCATAAAATACTTCTATGCCCTAATCAGGCCTACAAATTTTGTGCCCATGATGTGATATGACATGATTGGGACTCATGAATGGCTCTTCCTCAAATTTATTATTTATTCATTTATATTTACTTATAGAAATTATTTTCCCAAAAAACATATATTTTCCCAAAAATACATACAATGTATTTTGATCATATCCACCCACAACTCCAGCTCATGTGTGGATTCTGCCACTTCCCTACACATTTAACTTTATGTCCTCTTTGCCCTCCTGAGTCCTATGATAATCCTGACACTATTAGTCAGTGAATATTGCTTTCCAGGCCAATCATTACTTCAGTCTTCAGATCTCACATCTAGATAAGATTAACAATTATATTTCTCTTCCATTAGAACATGTAGCACCTCTCAGTGCTGTGAATATTGTCTGTAGGGTTGAAGTTTTCAGTAGAGTACCAACCAAATATCTATATGTTCTATGATTTAAGTATGTGTTTCTTAAAGGGAAACCAAGAATATTGACAGTAGCTTGTAATGATTGAGGAGGTCTATAGGACCTCACTGGCTAACAACCCCAAAAGATGTAACACATTTCTGGCATTGCATTCATTACATTTATGTCTTACTTATATCAATAATTTAAAAAAATAATAAAAGAGACTGAAAGAAATGACTTAGTGGTTAAAGTATATTCTGTTCGTCCATGGGACTCAAGTTCAGTTTCCTCATATGACCTATAACTACAGGTCTGTATCTGACTACATATTCTGGCCTTGGTGGATACCTGAACACATGAGGCATATACCCCCCCCCCACACACACACCCTGCACACAAATAAAAATAAAAACAAGGTATGGAAGTAATTCCTTAATTACTCATGTTGCTGTAGTACAACAGCAGATATAAATGTGTATTAAAAACAGTATGAGTGGTGTAGTAAGAAACAGATTAAAAGATAAAACATTGATACAGTAATATTGACTATGAACAAATACTATATTTCAGCAAAGGCATAGGGATGTTCACAGATTTTTCTTTTCAATAATAATGTATCTGTACTATATCGAACTGTTTGGAGACTAATCATGAGAAAAGATACCTCAAGAGGACTGTAGTGTGTAAGAGAATATGGTCATTCCATAAATTAGGAGAATTATGAAACTTCCCCCAAATTAAAAATACAATGAGGAAACATGTCAGACATTGCACTATATTTATTTGATAATATACTTATTAAGTTACTTCATGATTTATTCTCAAATATATCAAGCCATGATAAAAAAGAAATTTGTTTCACATTCACCTGGTTTATCAATAAGAGGCAAAACTTCTATGAGTTTGACTGCTCTCCCACCAACTGAGAAGTTATATCTCAATTTACATACTAAAGACAGTTTTACTAAGTTTAGGTTTTATTCTGTTCAAAGAGAAAGTTAAAAATTTTAAAGAACACCTATAGACTACTTTTCTGTTGTTCTCATAAAATGCCATGACCAAGAACTTATAGAAAGAAGCATTTATTTTGGCTTGCTATATCAGAGTGAAAAGCATCCATCATGTCAGTGATGCGTGATTCCAAATGGCAGCAAGAGCAATCTGAGAGATTATTCCTTTTCCCACAAACATCGGTCACAGGGAGCTATGGATGGGGTGAAAGTATAAATTCTTAAAGCTGTGCCCCAGTGACTTATTTCCTTCAACAAGGCTGTGCAAGCCTATAATCTACCCAAATAGCAACAACAACTATGAACTAAGTGATAAAATGCTTAAAATGCACTTGGAAGATATTTATCTTTGAAACTATCCCAAATAGGAGTTAGATGTACATTCTGAGAACAATTGATTGATCAACATTGTGGACTCATATTTATAGTCATCTATAAACCCTGTTGACTTAGTATTTTTCTGCACAACAATATCTAAACAAAATTTTATATGGGGTATTTGTAATGATTATTGTTAATTCTTAACTTCATAGGATCTGTACTTCACTGAAATGATTAGTCTAATCTTAATATGTGGGAGAGAACTATCTTGATTGTATTAATTGATGTGGAGGGACCATCTCACTGTGGGTGGCACTACTTCCTACCCACCAACCTATACTGTGTTAATGGAGAAAGGGAACTGATACCAGGATATGTCAGTGTTTTCTGCTTCCTCATTGTGTTTGTTATGTGACCAGCTACTTCAACTTCCTGCTGCCTGGAAACATCTGTCAAGATGGAGTGTACCTTTACATTGTGAGCCAATAATAATTTTTTATTCCCTTAAGATGTTTCTGTAACAGCATTTTAATCTCAGGAATAGGAAAAGAAACTAAGACAGTCTTCATTATTATAAAAGAAGCGAACATGAAGGATTTATATGGAACAGAGGAGGCAACATTTGCCTTATATGAGGAGTTGTTATGAAGACTTGAACTTTGACTTCTATAGCATTCTATAAAACATTATCTATGATACACATGCACACACACACACACACAACTCTAAAAGCATAATTAATTTTAGTTGCTGTATTAAACACAAAGTCTCAGTAGTTAATCAGAGTGTTTGTTATTTGTGTATAGGAAGTCCACTAATTTTTGTGAGATCATTTTTATCTAGCTCCATTGTGAAAAGTATTTATCAGTTACAGGGGCTCCTGATAGAATTTTTACGATCACTTATGTATACAATCGTATCATGTGCAAATGATAATACTTTGTCTCTTTCATTTCCAATTTGTGTATCCTTGATCTCCATCAATTGTCTTATTGCTCTAGACAAAACTTCAAAGATAGATATAATTGAATAGGAATGAAAAGTAAACAACTTTGCTGTGATGGTTTGTATATGCTTGGCCCAGGGGGTGGCACTATTAGAAGGTGTGGCCCTGTTGTAGTAGGTGTGGCCCTTTTGGAGTAGCCTTCTTTGAGTAGGTGTGTCACTGTGGGCATGGGCTTCAAGATCCTCATCCCTGCTGCCTGGGAGTCAGTATTTTGCTAGCAGCCTTCAGATGAAGACAGAATTCTCAGCTCCTCCAGTCCGATGCCTACCTGGATGCTGCCTTGTTCCTGCCTGATGATAATGGACTGAACTTCTGAACTATTAAGCCAGCCTCAATTAAATATTGTCCTTTATGGACTTGCCTTGGCCATGGTGTCTATTCACAGCAGTAAAATGCTAACTAAGACTATTGTCTTGCCTGCTTTTAGTGGAATTGTTTTGATTTTTGTTTATTTAAGTTGATATTAACTATGCACTAACTGCAAACTACCTTTATTAGATGGAGGTATGTCCCTTGTATCACTAATGTCTCAAGGACTTTTATCATGTGAGGGTGTTTGATTTTGTCACTACCTTTTTCTGTTTCCAGTGAGATGATTTTTTCCCTCACACTTAGGAATGTGGATAGGCTAGGGGGGAGAGACTAATGGGGTCTACAGGAAGGAAGAAAGCAAAATGTTTCACTAAGATCTACTTAGACCCTGGGCATGGACTCAGAGACTAAGAAGAGGCCTCGAGAGCTAGTCTGCTACAGAGCAGGAGATGAGACTGGGAAATTATATATGAAGGATAGGAGGGGAAGTAAATTTCTGAAGCTTGCCTACCTTTTACCCTGGCCTATTTTTTTTTTTCTCTGTCAGACTTGGCCAGAGGGTTCCCAAATAATGCCTGCTGGAGTTGGAGGCTTAAATAAATGAATGAGTATGCAGGTTTATTGAAGGAGATCTGTGGCATCTGGTGGAGATGGGGCAGAGAGGAGGGTTAGGGCCCATCAGATGATCTGCTACAGAGATGAAAGTGAGATTGAAGGATAGGATTGGAAGGAGAGTGGGAGAGGCAAAGATCTGCAGTTAGGTTACTTAATTCCCTGTCCATGTTCCCAAGGAATGGCCCCTGGAGTTGGGGACTGGGATAAAGGATTAGTGAAGGGAAGCAAGGTTGGAGGGGAAGATCTGTATGATTCACAGGAGATGGGAGTAGGGAAGAAAAAAGGGCCATAGCTTTGGCTCTGCTATCAGAGATAAGAATGAGATAGACTAGACTTAGAGGAACAGAGAGAGAGTTGTTAAAGATCTGCAGTTAGACTACCTGCTTCCCTGGATGGAGTAGCTTGCTGAAAAGTTTTGTTTTATGACCTTCATTTCTTTTTCTCTCATTACTTAATAAAAGCTTATTATAAAACTAATAATGGCAATGAAACAATTTGCATGCAAAATATTCAATATAGCTTTGATATTACAATGTGCATACCCTTATCAAATGTAGCGGCAAAGTACTATTACACTGAGTACAAGATATCATTAAATAAGCTACCATTACATGAGTACTATCTAAAATGACATTGATGATAAACATCATTCTTGAATCTCTTTTTAGTATAATTGGTAATTTTGCATATACTTAGGAAATATAGTCCTAAATGAAAACAAAATTGGTTTGCAGGATATACTATATAAAGAAAACAGACTGTAGTCTTGATTGCTGAAATATAAACTGTAGTATAGCTATGTTATATTTTAATTTTCAAACAATAACAATTGCACTTCAAATACTGTTCAGGGACTAAAGTGCTTGTAACATAAACAAGAGAAAAGAACTTCAGTTTTCTACTCTAAACTCTAGTCTAAATGTGTGGTTCACCTTTAATTTTTCTAAATCTAGCTTTAAAAAGAAGAAAAGCATAGAAAGGACATCTTACTAAGCTACCTAGAAAATCTATCAGAAAACCCTGGGTTTGATTGAGAGGCTCTGTCTCAATGAATATGGTAGAAGAGCATTGGAGCAAGATTCTCAACATTGAACTTGGGCCTCATATACATGTGAACACCTGTGAATATTTATATACACATGGAAACAAACGTGATTTTATATATACGTATATATATATGATTACATGAAAAATAGTAAAACAAAAAAGGAAAAAAATTACAGAAACATTACTATACTCCTTTGCAGCAAACTTGTTGAATTCTAGTGCAATTTATGTACAATATTTATTTTTGTTGCTGACTATAGCAGTTTGTTCCATCTCATTAATTCAAAGAATAAGAAACATCAGGAACTATCAGGAGCATCATTAATCCTAAGACCATTTCTTCCCATGCCTAAGTGAAGCTATTAAGTATATTTTTAAAATCTGACTAAAACAGTTATTAAAAAGCCTAACCACTATGTCTCAATTTATTTTCTTAGATAATCCTAACATCCTTGTCTTGGGTCATGAGTTGATGCATGTTCTCTTAGACTCATTTGCTTTATTGTGTTCAGACCAATGTGAGGAGAAAACACATATCATGAAAACACTTTAAACATTCAAAGTTCTCATGTATAATAGAGCTGAGAAAAGAGATGCTTTACACCATTACATAACAGAGCATAGTTTTATGCTGTGTTGTGTAGAAAAATTAGTTTTTCTTATTTTTTAAGATTTTCTTTTAAGAATTTTAATTACATGTCGCCATTAGGTTAAAAAATTAGTAACACGTTAATCTGTGAGCATGAATCCTTAAATATTTGAATATATATATATATATATGTTTATATATATAAACATACATTGTAGAAATGGTATGTTAATAAAACACACATATTAATTTCCTCATTTAATTTTTGCTTTGGCCCTTTTAAGTACTTGATGTTTTATTACTAACTATAGCTATGATGTAATATTTGTCTTTGTATGCTTTTTTTTTTCACTTGACCTAATTTTCCTCATGTTGTCAAAAGAGACAAAATTTGTTTCTTTATTGAGGCTGAATAACATTTCAATGTTTATGTATTCACTACCTATATAAACTCTGGTTGATCTATATCATACATATGCACAAACACACATACACACGTTCACACACACAGACACACAGACACACACAGACACACACAAACACAGAAAGTGTGATAGGCGGGGAAGGGGAGGCAGGGAGGGAGAGAGAGATTGGATATTTTCTGTTTCTTAATACCTCTCATATCACCCCTACTTTCTATCCACACAATACCATGACTTCTTTCCTTCTAATTTTAGAAAGTAAACAGGCAAGCAGACAAAACAAACAAAAGAGAATTGAAAACAACAATAAATCACAAGGAGAAATCAGAAGAAATATTGTTCTATACTTAAATAGCATGCTTAATTCTGAAATATATAATAGACAACACTTTGAGCTCTTAACTCTCCATTTTTATTTATTACTGATCAATTATTTTATTTATTTACATTTCAATTGTAATAGCCTCTCTCAGTCACTCCTTGCAGAGTTCTTGCCCTCTTCCCTCTCCCCTTTGACTTTGACAGAGTGCCTCCCTGTCTGTATTCCCCTCCCTGGGGCATCACATCCTTTCCTACTGAGGCCAGAGAAGACAGTCCTCTGCTCTTTATGTGCTGAGGGCCTCAGTCCAGCCTGTGTATACTCTCAGGTTGGTGGCTCAGGCTCTGAAAGCTCTTAGGGGTTTAGGATAGTTGACACTGTTCATCTTCCTATAGGCTTGCCATCCCCTTCAGTTCCTTGAAACTTTCCCCTAACACTTCCATAGGGATCTATGACCTCAGCTCAGTGCTATCCGTATCTGTCTCAGTCAGCAGCTAGTAATGCCTCTCAGAGGACAGCCATGCTAGGCCCCTGTCTGCAAGCACAACCTAGCATCAGTAAGTATGTCAGGACTTGTTGCTAGTCCACAGGATAGCTAGTTACTTGTTAGCCATTCCTTCAGTCTCTGCTCCATTTTGTCCCTGCATTTCTTTTAGACAGAAACAATTTGGGGTGAAAATTTTAAAGGTAGTTGCTGTCCCCATTCTTCCACTGGGGCCCTGTCTAACTTCTGGAGGTTGATCTACGTCCTGCTGTTAGGCATTTGGGTTAAGATCACCCACATTGAGTTCTGGGAACCTCTCCCATCCCAGGTCTTTAGGGCTTTCTAGAGATTGCCCTTACCTCCCCACCCCTAGCTGCTGCATATTTCCATTCACTCTCCGTTCCTGTTCCCTCCAGACTTCTCTCCTTTCTCTATACTTGATCCTATACCTTTTTCTGCCCCCTCCCCTCTCCCACCCAGATCCCTCCTTCCATCTGCATCACATGATTATTTTGTTATTCTTTTAATTATCAATATTCCTCTCATTTGCACTCCCACTAACAAAGCCAGTGAGTTCACTCCTTCATACTCTAGAAAACTCTGCCCATTATTTGCTTCTTGTTTTGTTTTGTTTTATAGTTGCAACTATAATAAAATAGGAGTACATTCTGGCTTTGAATTTCATTATTCTGAAGATTAATGATGCTGAGGAATTTTCCCCAGATCTGTTGGCTATAGGTAAAAAGCTCCAATAATATTTATCTAGAAAATGACTTTTTGTATATGACTAAAAAAGCATGGCAAGAAAACAAACACTAAATAAATGAAATTACATGAAACTAAAAAGATCTCCCAGAACAAAGGAAATATTAGCAAAATAAGGGTCATACCTATATATATAGTGGCAAAACATTGTCAACATCTATGTAGTATAGGATTCAAACACAAAAAATATAAGAGCTTCAAGCAATAGCAAGAAAATAACTTGTTTATTGAAAATGGTAAAAAGTCTATACACACATTTCTGAATAGATAAACATCAATTTTTGCTGACCTAATTTTTCCTTAAATGTGCTCTTTTCTGCTTTCAGTATAAGCTTACATTTTGTTCATATTTCATACTGAGTTGTATGATAAATTATTTAGTGTTTGCTTCTGACACAAAACTAAGAAAGACCTCATACAGAGGCAATTCTTATGTGTCTATTTTTCCACTGTATCTAAAATAATTAGACTGATCCTAGTACACAGTAAATAATAAAATATTGTTGAGCAAAAATAAATCAAATATATTAATAGAAATGTATTCTAAAATAAACATGTTGTTTTATTTCTGGGAAGTATTTTTTATCTAGTTTAATAATTGATTCATCCTTTAGGGGTTTCATAAAATGATATACAACCACACATATGCCCAATCATAGTGTTACGATTTTTTTAAACATTATCCAATATGGGATTAGTTGAAAATAACTATGTTAGTCTAGCAATAACTATCATTAGAGTACACTGATATTTGAAAGAAATACATTCTACTTTTTTCCATTAAAAATTCTGCTGATGTTTATTTGACTTTAAAGCTTTTTCCTGTAACTCAAGGAAGATATACTTCTGAAAGTTAAACAAGGGTCTATGGAAAGTATGTTTGTAAGCTGCATGAAATTTCCATAGGTGATACTAAGCTGTCCCTATTAGAACATTAGAATGCAAGGATATTTGTATACTAAATTCAGGTCCTATATATCCATTCAATGTTCTTTGTGCATTTATAGATAATTCTCAGTGGGGTTTTTGTTGTTCTTTTGATTGTTTTTGGTGTTGTTTTTGTTTCTTTTTTTTTGTTTTTTTTTTTGTTTTGTTTTGTTTTTTTTTTTTTTTT
>CM052716.1:59952592-59968437 GCA_028551405.1 Uromys caudimaculatus
AAAAAAAAAAAAAAAAAGAACATCACATAAAAACAAAATCAAAATTCAGTAGGGAAAAACGAATCATAGATATGTGTCCATCATTTAGGGCTTACAATGTAAATTTCTTCATTTTCAATGGGCCAAGAAGTTTTGACCCTACAACTCCAGCTCAGCGACCTGTATCACGTGCCTTCTGTCTTAGACTTATGCCAATTCTACTATATGCCTGGGGTTTTCTTAGCAAGATATCCCATGATATCTTCTCTGTCTTGGAGTAACCATTACAACTTCATCTTTGCAGCTTCAAACAAGGTCTAAGAGACTCTCTGTCTAACGCTGACACATGATAACTGTTGTAGGCTTTTTCCATGTGTCCCTCTTTGCTCTTGACTATCTGCTTATGTTGCTAACTTAGATTTTCCTTAACAATGGACTGTAACCTAGAAACCCAGTCAAACAAATCTTTTTATCTTCTTCTAGGGTCTTTTGGTTCAAGTATTTCATCAAAGAAAATATATATTAAGTAAATGCTATTCATTAAAGTTCTATGAAGAATTAGGAAAAAAATATGCACTATACATAAGAATCAACTCTCTTATTTGAAATAATTTTCATGTCACTTATATTAATTATTTTGCTTCTCTTTAAAGAAAAATTACCTTTCACAAATTTAGTTCTTTCAAAACACAATATATTATCTTAATTTTATATTTAGAATCTTCATTATGGGGAAGGAAGAACTTTGCTGTGCCTAGATTTGCAGCAGTGTGTATCTTCTAGCCATTCTTTATCCTGTGTCCTGTTTCTCTTTTTCAAAGGCAACATCATAAGATCAGTAACCTTTTTGGTTTGTAAGACTCATCTATCTTCACATCTTTTCTGATTTGTTTTATTCTAGTCTCCTACAAGCACTCTTGAAATTTTGTTGGTTCTACTCAAATAATCAAGAAGATACTTCGCTATCTCAACATTTGTAATCATATTTGCAAATTTGATAATATATGCATAAATTGGGAGGGTTATGGCATGATCATTTTACATAGAAAGATTATTCATTTTTCTTCTCTAAGTAAGAAAGTAGGAATATTTCATTTAATAGTGAGAATATGTCTTAGTTTACTTTTCTATAAAGCATTTAAAGAAACTAACTTGTAACATTGAAACCTGTTGAAATCTGAATTCACACTTAACAATAATTCAGTACATTTAATGTGTTCCACAGAATAAAGATTCTTTTTTAAAACAACCCAGTGTTATTTTCAGACTACGACCATGGACTTTACTGACATCTATAAAAAAAGTAATTTCAAAATTCAAAATCCATTTTCTTTAAACTTCTGTTATCCAGTTATAGGCTGACAACCCATATATGGATTCCTCCGGCATTGTTAGTTTTTCTCTTCTTCTCACTTTATTATTGTACAAAATACTCTACTTTTTGAATCAATATCTATAAAAGCTAGTACTTCACATTTCAAGTTGTAGCTGAGAGTCCATACTCCTACTTCAAGGCCTATCTTATTCAGTTTTTCCCAAATTTTTATCTTTCTCCTTATTGTGTACTCAAAATGATAAGATTTATACCACTCCTCTGACCGCCAACAAAACTGTTCTGTCTTTCAAAATAAATTTCAACATAGGCTATGAATCAATTTTATGCATAAAACATTAGAGATACCAAATAACTTTCCTTTATAGTATGATGAATATTTTTAAGAAATCAGAAGATAAGAAAAGTGTAAAATATTCTGAGTTGATTCTTTTTTCAATTTATAGATGGAATACAGTGTTAAAGAAAGTAAATTCTAATCTTGACCAAGGAACTCTCAAAGAAAATTGACATTTTTATTGAGTATTCTGAATATTTAATGTTGGGGGTATTTACAAGTGTTTATTATTTTAGAGGTATACAGGAAGATATTATTCAGGTATATCCTGATGGAAAATGGACATAATTGATGACTTTGACACTATTGAAAATGTAATTTTGTCAATCATAATGAATAAATTAAATAATTTTAATTTTTAATAATGTAGAATGCATTCAAATTTTCTGAAATAAGGAAAATAATTGGCATATTCCTCTTCAATTTGAACTTGGGTATTACAATTTTCTCAGTTGACAAATAGTTAATCTTTGTGATAAATGGACTTTGGAAAGAGGGGATCAAGAAAGAAGTACCTTTGTTTTCTTTCTTCTATTAAGTTTTAGCTTATACAGTATGTGAATTTTAATAGTAGTTGCAAATTATCTATAAAATTTCTTGGGTATTTTATTTCTCAAGGAATAAATAATACATCACCTACAGAATCTCATATGTTCTTCTCTATAGATTTACTATTGCCAAGATGACAGCTCACTTTGCAAAAGCCATTCATACTCTCTGGCTGAGATCAGGATTTAGTTGGATCATCTGGAGAAACAAAATCAATGTATACTGTAAGAGGATATATGAGATTGTCTTGCATAATATTATTCTGGTAACCTGACAATGGCTGTCTTCACACAGAATGAGCTTTAAAGTAATTCTATTCAGTTTACAAGGATGGGTGACTGTATTGTCTCAATATGACCCTGAAGGCCTTCATGATTTCTGGAGAACCTTTGATCTTATGGCACTGCTGTTGAGAGATATTACAGACCGATGATTTTTAGTTCTTATTTTTGTTGTTGGAGGTGGTATTATGTGTGTGTAGTTCTCTTCTTTTGGGTATATTGTGAGGTTTTTAATTTCTTGTGTGTTCTTATGTGTAGTTACCCTTCTCGTGTTGGAGTTTTTCTTACAGGAGTGCATTAGTAGAAAGATATTATTTACATTGTGTTATATCATGGAATATCTTGGTTTCTCCATCTAAGGTGATTGAGAGTTTTGCTGGGTATTGAAATCTGGGTTTGCATTTGTGTTCTCTTAGGATCTGGATGACATCTGGCCAGGATATTCTGGCTTTTAGAGTCTCTGTTTAGAAATCTGGTGTAATTCTGATACATCTGCCTTTATATGTTACTTGGCCTTTTTACCTTACAGCTTTTAATATTCATTTATTGTTCTGTGTATTTATTATGTGATGGAAGGATTTTCTTTTCTGGTCCAAATTATTTTGTGCTCTTTAGGCTTCTTTTACATTTGTGGCTATCTCTTTATTTAGGTTAGGGAAGTTTTCTTCTATGATTTTGTTGAAGATGTTTTCTTACCCTTTTAGCTGGGACTCTTAACCCTCTTCTATTCCTACTATTCTTATGTTTGATCTTTTCATTGTGTCATGAATTTCCTATATGTTTTTGGTTAGGAGATTTTTACATTATATTTTCATTGACTGATGTCTCAATATCTTCTAAGGTATCTTCTATGCCTGAGATTCTCTCTTCTATCCCTTGTATTCTGTTGGTAATGCTTGCATTAGTAGCTCCTGATCTCTTTCTTAAGTTGTCCATCTCCAGGTTGATTCTTTTTGTGTTTTGTTTTGTTTTTTTCTATTTCCATTTTTAGGTCTTTGACACCTTTGTTCAATTCCTTCACCTGTTTGAGTGTATTTTCCTGCATTTTGAAGGGATTTATTTATTTCCTCTTTAAGAAGTTCTATATGTTTACCTGTGTTCTCCTGTATTTCTTTAAGGGGGTTAGTTATATCCTCCTTAGAGCCCTCTATCACCCTCAAGAGATGGAGTTTGAGTTCAGAATCTTGCTTTTCTGGTGTGTTAGGGTATCCAGGGATTGCTGTTGTGGGAGAACTGGGTTGTGATGGTGCCAAACTGCACTGGCTTCTGTAGTTTATGTTATTGTGTTTGCTTCTTGCCATCTTATGATCTGTTGTGTTAACTAGCTTGTTTGTTTCTAACTTGAGCTGGTTCCATTGGAAGTAGGTAGAGCTCTGTGACATTGGTTAGAACTGGCTTCCCGGAAGGCAAACTGTGTTCTCTCTCTTGTTAGGGTGCCTCCTGTGTCTCTGGTTAGAGGAGACCTATTGTGTTCCTGGTAAGGATGAACCTCCTCAGAGTCAGCAAAGCTTTGGATTCCATGTGCAGGATCGGTCCCAGTTGTATTTGAAGGTGCAAACCAGAAGGACTATGCCTCTAGTTAAATCAGATATCCTATGTACCTGGTTACAGCAGATTTCCTGTGTCCTTGGTTACTGTAGACCTCCTGGGAGAAAGGCAGTCTATGTCTCTGGTTACTTCAGACTTCCTGGGAGAAAGACAGGCTGTGTATGGGAGGGTATTGCGTTCACTGATCTCGCCTGGGTGAAAAATAACCTGATTCATCTTAAGATATCATAATTCTATGACTTTTTAATGACTTACTCCAGTCACATTGCAAGACCAAAATACCAATTTTATTTGGGGTGCATAAATGAGTATGAGTAAGGTATAGTCCAGTTTGAAAAATAGAGGAAGTTCCAAAGTGCTTGGAAACTTTGAGTGTAAGTATATAGGCAGCCTGTAGCAGAACAGACTAATGGTTCATGTGTCTAGAAGTAACAATACAGCCCAAACTTCAAATATTGCTACATTTTGATGTGAATCCAAAAATACTCCTGGCTTCTAGCATGTAAAGATTATGTTTCTAATTATCAGTAATTCTCCGATTTTTAAGTTTAAAGGTATCAAGAAAGAAACCCTTCGCTTCCAATTTCCATCTGTGCCCCGGAGCAGAGCCTGTGCCACAACTCTCCACACCCTCATCCCTCCCAGAGAGAGCTGGTCTCCCAGGAATACTGATACACCAAAGATCACAGGTGAGACCAACACTATGGTACAAATACTGATCCCAAGTGGAACTGGCACAGAGCCCAGAGGTTCCATGAACTACTGAGCAGCCAGGGACATGATTCTTCTGATTTCATTTGCACACCTGTGCTGACCCTGTGCCACAACTATCCATAACCCAATCCCACCTGGAGAGAGCTGGTTTTCAAGGAGTGCTGACACATCTAAGATCACAGACTTACAGGCTCACAGGAGAAACATGCTATAGTCAGAGACAGCCAGACCAGATGACACCAGAGATAAATAGATGGTGAGAGGTAAGTGCAAGAACATAAGTAAAAGAAAACAAGGCTACTTGCCATCATCAGAACCCAATTCTCCAACCACAGCAAGCCCAGGATACCTCCCAACACATCTGGAAAGCAAGATAAAAATGAAGGCACAACATACCCAAACTTATGGGACACAAAGAAAGCAGTGTGAAAAGGAAAACTCACAGCTCTGAGTGCCTCCATATAGAAATTGGTGAAAGCACACACTAGCAGATAACAGCACATCTGAAAGCTATAGAAAAGAAGAAGAAGAAGAAGAAGAAGAAGAAGAAGAAGAAGAAGAAGAAGAAGAAGAAGAAGAAGAGGAGGAGGAGGAGGAGGAGGAGGAGGAGGAGGAGGAGGAGGAGGAGGAGGAGGAGGAGGAGGAGGAGGAGGAAGCGGGTATACTCAAGAGGAGTGGACAGCAGGAAAAATTCAAACTCAGGGCTGAAATTAACAAAGGAGAAACAAAGAGAACTATACAAAAAAATTAATAATAATGAAACCAGGAGCTGGTGGTACTTTGAGAAATCAACAAGATATATAGACCCTTACCAAGACTAACCAGAGGGTAAAAAAATAGTATCCAAATTAACAAAATCAGAAATGAAAAGGAGACATAACAGCAGAAATCGAAGAAATTCAAATAATTATGAGATCCTACCACAAAAGTATATACTCAAAAAAACTGGAAAATCTGAATGAAATGAATAATTTTTCTAGAGAGTTACAAGGTACCAAAGTTAAATCAGGATCAGATAAATCATCTGAACTGTCCCCTGTTAAAGAAATAAAAGCAGTCATTAAAAATCTTCCAAGAAAAAAGGCAAAGGACTAAATGGTTTTAGTGTAGAATTCTATCAGATCTTCAAAGAAAACCTAATACCAAGACTCTTCAAACTATTCCACAAAATACAAAAAGAAGGAACACTATCTAACTCATTCCGTGAAGCCACAGTTACACTGATACCAAAATCACAGAAAGACCCAACAAAGAAAGAGAACTTAAGACCAATTTTCTTTATGAGTATAGATACAAAAATACTCAATAAAATTCTCAAAATGAATCCAAGAACACATCAAAACCGTCATTCACCATGATCAAGTAGGCTTGATCCCAGGATGCAGAGATGGTTCAATATAAGGAAATCCATCAACATAAACCATTATGTAAACAAACTGAAAGGGGAAAGAAAACACATGACCATCTCATTGATGCTGAAAATGCATTTGACAAAATTCAACACTCCTTCATGTTAAAGTCTTGGAAAGATCAAGAAGTAAAGGCCCATATCTAAACATAGAAAAAACATACAGCAAACCAGTAGCCAATATCAAACTAAATGGAGAGAAACTTGAAGCAATCCCATAAAATCAGGGAGTAGACAAGGTTGCCCACTCTATCCCTATATATTGAATATAGCACTGAAATTTACAGGCAGAAAAATTAGACAACAAAAGGATTTGAGAGGGATAAAATTGGAAAGGAAAAGGTCAAAATATCAGTATTTGCAGATGATATAATACACTTAAATGACTCCAAAAATTCCACCAAAGAACTCTTTCAGCTGATAAACAACTTCACCAAGGTGGATGGATATAAAATTAACTTAAACAAATGAGAAGCTTTCCATGCATAAATGCTCTGAGAAAGAAATTATGGAAAAAAACCCAGCCTTCACAGGAGTCTCAAATAATATAAAATATCTTAATGTAACATTAACCAAGCAAGTGAAAGATCTGTATGACAAGAACTTCAAGTCCCTG
This sequence comes from Uromys caudimaculatus, assembly GCA_028551405.1. Lineage (NCBI taxonomy): Eukaryota > Metazoa > Chordata > Mammalia > Rodentia > Muridae > Uromys > Uromys caudimaculatus. The sequence continues at coordinate 59,959,358 of CM052716.1, forward strand.
AATTAAGAAGTTGAAGAAGACCTCAATAAATGGAAAGATCTCCCATGTTCATGGATCGGCAAGATTAATACACTAAAAATGGCCATCTTACCAAAATCAATCTACAAATTCAATGCAAACCCTATCAAAACTCCAACTCAATTCTTCACATACAGAAAGAGCAATTCTCAAATTCATTTGGAAAAAAATAGGATAGAATAAACTGTTCTCAACAATAAAAGAACTTCTAGGGGGATCAATAGCTCTGTCCTCAGGCTATATTACAGAGCAAACATGATAAGAAAATATATGGTATTCATACAGAGACAGGCAGGTAGATCAATGGAATAGAATTGAAGATCCAGAAATCAACCCAAACACCTATGGTCACTTAAATTGGACAAAGGAGCTAAATTCATCTAGTGGAAAAAAAACAGTATTTTCAACAAATGGTGCTGGTTAAACTGGTGGTCAACATGTAGAAGAATGCAAATTGACCCATTCTCATCCCCATGTATAAAGCTCAGGTCTAAGTGGATCAAGGACCTCCACATAAAACCAGATAAACTGAAACTAATAGAAGAGAAAGTAGGGAAAAGTCTTGAACACATGGACACAGGAGAAAGTTTCCTGAACAGAACATAAATGGCTTATGCCATTTGAAAAATGGGACTTCATAAAATTGCAAACTTTCTGTAAGGCAAAAACCACTGCCAATAGGGCAAAACGGCAGCACACAGATTGGAGAAAGATCTTTAACAAATGTACTTCCCACCGAGGGCTGATATCCAATATATACAAAGAACTCAAGACTTTAAGCCCCAAAGAACCCGTTAAAAAATGGAGTATAGAGCTAAACAAAGAATTCTTGAATGAGGAATCTCGATTGGCCAAGAAGTACCAAAAGAAATGTTCAACACCCTTAGTCATCAGGGAAATGCAAATCTAAACAACCCTGAGATTCTACCTCACACCAGTCAGAATGCCTAAGATCAAAACTTAGGTGATAGTAGATCCTGGTGAGGATGTAGAGAAAGAGAAACACTCCTCCAATGCTGGTGGTATAGCATTCTGGTAGAGCCACTCTGGAAAAAATCTGGTGGTTCCCCAGAAAATTGGAAATAGTTCTACCTGAAGACCCAGCTATACCACTCCTGGGCATATACCCAAAAGATGCTCCAAGATATAACAAGGACATAGTGTTTATAGCAGCCATACTTATAATAGCCAGAAGCTGCAAACAACCGATATGCCCATCAATAGATGGGTTTGTGGAAACATATCATGTAAATTTGGATTTGTAATAGAATATCTTGGTTTCACCATCTATGGTAATTGAGAGTTTTGCTGGGTATAGCAGCCTGGGCTGGCAGTTATTTTCTCTTAGAGTCTGTATGAGATCTGCCCAGGATTTTCTAGCTTTCATAGTCTCTGGTGAGAAATCTGGTGTAATTCTGATAGGTCTGCCTTTATATGTTACTTGACCTTTTTCTCTTACTACTTTTAATATTCTTTCATTGTTTTGTGTATTTGGTGTTTTCACTATAATGTGACGGGATGAATTTCTTTTCTGGTCCAATCTATTTGGGGTTCTGTAAGCTTCTTGTATATTTATGTTCATCTCTTTCTTTAGGTTAGAAAAGTTTTCTTCTATGATTTTGTTGACAATATTTACTGGCCCTTTAAGTTGGGAATCTTCTCTCTCTTCTATACCTATTATCCTTAGGGTCTCTCTTCTCATTGTGTCCTGGATTTCCTGGATGTTTTGGGTTAGGAGCTTTTTGCATTTTGCATTTTCTTTGACTGTTGTGTCAATGTTCTCTGTGCTATCTTCTGCACCTGAGATTCTCTCTTCTATCTCTTGTATTCTGTTGGTGATGCTTGCATCTATGACTCCTGATCTCTTTCCTAGGTTTTCTAACTCCAGGGTTGTCTCCCTTGATGATTTCCTTAATGTTTTTATTTCCATTTTTAGATCCTGGATGGTTTTGTTCATTTCCTTCACCTGTTTGATTGTGTTCCTGGATGGTTTTGTTCATTTCCTTTGCCTGTTTGATTGTGTTTTCCTGTAATTCTTTAAGGAATTTTTATGTTTCCTCTTTAAGGGCTTCTAGTTTTTTACCTGTGTTCTCTTGTATTTCGTTAAGGCAGTTATTTATTTCCTTCTTAAAATCTATCATCATCTTGAGATGTGATTTTAAATCTGAGTCTTGTTTTTCTGGTGTGTTGGGGTATCCAGGGCTCACTGTGGTGGGAGAACTGAGTTCTGATGATGCCATGTTGCCTTGGTTTCTGTTCCTTATGTTCTTGCCCTTGCCTTTTGCCATCTGATTTCCTCTGGTGTTAGCTGGTCTTGTTCTGTCTGACTGTGGCTTGTCCCTCCTGCAAGCCTTTTTGTCAATACTCCTTGGAGACCAGCTCTCTCTGAGAGGAATTTGGGTTTGGAGAGCTATGGTACAGGGTCAGCTCTGGGGTGTGGACAGAAACCAGAAGGATTCTGTCTCCAGCTGTTCCTTGGTTCCTGTATCCTGATGACTCTGCAAGGGTATTCTTGATTCAGGAATTTGAACAATAGTGGTGTTCTTGCCTGTGTCGAAGGTGTGTCAGCACTCCTGGAAGACCAGCTCTCTCCTGGCTCTATTTGAATATGGAGCCCTGTGTCACAAGATCAGCTACCTGGCTGCAGCAGGAAACCAGAAGGCCACTCCTTAGTTCCCGTGTCCTGAGGGTTCCAGGTGGGTCCCTCTGAGCAGTGGTTCTCCTCTTACTTCCATTCATGGGCATGTCCACACTCCTGGGACGCCAGCTTTCTCCTGGCCCTATTTGGCTATGGAGCCCTGTGGCCCAGGCTGAGGTCCCCAGCCACAGATGGAAACCAGAAGGCTCTTGTCCCCAGCTGCTGCTCCTTGGTCCCTGAGTCCTGAGGGTTCCAGGCAGGTCCTGCTGAGCAGAGGTGCTGGCCTAAGCCCGCTCACGGGTTTGTCCACAGTCCTGGGAGGCTAGCTTTTTCCCTGCACTATTTGGGTATGAATTCATCACTACTCAGTTATTAAAAACAATGATTTCATAAAATTTTCAGGCAAGTGGATATTACTAGAAAATATCATCCTGTGTGAGGTAATCCAGAAACAAAAGTTCACACATCGTTTGTACTCACTGATCAGTGAATATTAGCCCAAAATCTCACAATGACCATAATACAACCCACAGATCATATGGAGCTTAGGTGGAAGGAAGGCCAGGGTATGGATGCTTTAGTCTTGCATTGAGGGGGAGGTGGGATGGAGGGAGCATGGTCATGGGAGGTGTAGGTAGGGAGTCCTGGGAGGAAGAGAAGAGTGGGAAGAAGTAGGAGTGGCTGTATCAGGTACTTGAGAGGATAGGAGAGAGGTACAGAGGGTCAGGAAATCAAATAAAAATATGTAGTTGGGGGAATGAGGAACTGGAGATACCCACTGGAGGGTTCCAGACACCAGGGAAACGAGAGGCTCCCAGGACCCAACAGGGATGATTTTAGCAGAGAAGGGGAAATAGAACCTGTAAAGAATATCTTCAGTAGATACACTTGGATCCACACACCCATCTCAAATATTTAATACAGAAATGTTCCTGTCCAAAGGAAAAACAGGGACAAAAGTGGAGGAGAGACTGACTGAAGGGCCGTCCGGGGATTGCCCCACCTGGAGATCCATCCTGTCTGCAGACACCAAACCTGATATTCTTGCCATTGCTAAGAGGCATTTGCTGATAGAAACCTGGTATGGCTGCTCCTTGGGAGGTTCAGCCAGTAACTGATCAATGCAGATGTGGATACTTGGAGCCAGCCATTAGACTGAGCTCCAGAATTCTGGTGGGGGAGCTTGCAACAGGACTGGAAAAATGAAGGGGGATTGTAACCCTATAGGAAGAACAACATTGCCTGTCTGGACGACCCAGTGCTCCCTGGGTCTAGATACCAACCAAGAAGTGTACAAGGAGTGATAAACGGCTCCAGATACATATATAGCAGAGGATGGCCTTGTCTGACATCAATGGAATGGGAGGTCCTTGGTCCTGTGGAAGTTTGATGCCTCAGTATATAGGCATGTTGGAGGTGGCTGAGAGAGGGTGGATGGGTGGGAAAGCACACTCATATAGGCAAAGGGGTGGGAGAAGAGGGAGGTTGTGGGATAGGAAACTTGTGAAGTGGTTACTGAGAAGTAGAATATTATTTGAGATGTAAATGAATGGAATGATTGATAAAAAAATTTAAAAATCAGTAGCTTTCCTCTACTCAAATGATAAATGGTCTGAGAAAGAAATTCAGGAAACAACACCCTTCACAATAGTCCCAAATAATATAAAATACATTGATGTGACTCTAACCAAACATGTGAAAGATCTGTATGACAAGAATTTCAAGTCTCTGAAGAAAGAAATTGAAGACCTCAGAAAAATGGAAAGATCAACCATGCTCATGGACAAGAAGGATTAACATAGTAAAAATGGTCATCTTACCAAAAGCAATCTACAAATTCAATGCAATCTCTATCAAAATTCCAATTCAATTCTTCACACTGATAGAAAGAGCAATTCTCAAATTCATTTGGAACAATAACAACAACAACAACAACAATAGGATAGCAAAAACTATTTTCAACAATAAAAGAATTTCTGGGAGAATTATCATCCCTCACCTCAAGCTCTACTACAAAGCAATAGTGATAAAAATGGCATGGTATTACTACAGAGACAGTAATTGTCTCTGTAGACAATTGAATTGAAGTCTGAGGAAATGAACCCACACACCTATGGTTACTTGATCTTTGACAATGAAGCGAAAACCATGCAACACAAAAAAATAAAAAAAGAGAGCATATAAAACAAATAGTGCTGACTTAAGTAGTGATCAGCATGTAGAAGAATGCAAATTGACCCATTCCTAACTGCTTGTACAAAACTTAAGCCTAAGAGGACCAAAGACCTCCACATAAACTCAGATACACTGAATCTATTAGAAAAGAAATTGGGAAAGAGCCTCGAGCACATGGGCACAGGCTCTAAGATCAACTATAGACAAATGGGATCTCATAAAATCGCAAATCTTCTGTAAAGTAAAGGACATTGTTATCAGGACAAAATGGCAACCTACAAATTGGGAAAAGATCTTTTCCAATCCTATATTCAATAGAAGGCTAGTATCCAATATATACAAAGAACTCAAGAAGTTAGACTCCAGAGAACCAAATAATCCTATTAAAAATGGAATATAGATCTAAACAAAGAATTCTCAAATGAGAAATCTCAAATGGCCAAGAAGAAACTAAAGAAATGTTTGATATCCTTAGTCATCAGGGAATTTCAAATCTAAAGACCTGAGTTTCCACCTCACACCACTCAGAATGGCTAAGATCAAAAACTCAGGTGACAGCAGATGCTGGTGAGGATGTGGAGAAACAGCAACCCTTCTCCATTTCTGGTGGGATTGCAAGCTGGTACAACCACACTGGAAATCAGTCTGGCGGTTCCTCAGATAATTGAACATAGTACCATTTGAGGACCAAGCTATATCATTCCTAGGCATATACTCCCAAAATGCTCCAACATATAACAAGAACACATGCTCCACTATATTCGTAATGAAACTGGAAACAACCAAGATGTTCCTCCACATAGGAATGGATAAAAAAAACATGATACATTTACACAATGGAGTACTACTCAGCAATTAAAAACAATACCTTCAGGAAAGTAACAGACAAATAAATGGAACTAGAAAATATCATCCTGTGTGATGTAACCCAGTACACACTTAGTATGTACTCACTGATATGTGGATATTAGGATAAAAGCTCTGAATACCCATGATACAACTTACAGACCATATAATGCTCAAGAAGGAGGAAGACTCATGTGTGAATGCTTCAGTCCTATTAGAAGAGGGAACAAAATAATCATGGGAGATACAGCGCGGGAGGGACTTTGGAGGAAGAGAGGAGAGAAGAGGGAAAAAGGGGCACAGGATCATGTGTGAGAGATGAAAGAGATGTACAGAGAGTCAGAAAATTGATTAGAGGTGTGTAGAATGGGAGATAGGGAATAGGGGTAGCCACCAGAAAGTTCCAGATGCCAGGAAGGCAAGAGGCTCCCAGGACCCAACATGGATGACATTAGCTGAAATTCTCAACAAAGGGGAAAGAGAACTTGTAGAGACCATATGGGGAGGTTTGGCACAGCCCCTGGTTGAGGGATGGGGCCACTCAAACTCCTCAAAAATTTTAACACAGAATTGCTCCCATCTAAAGAAAATTCAGGGACAAAGAGTAGAGCAGAGACTGAAGAAAAGGCCATTCAGAGACTGCCCCAATAGGGGATTCATCTCATATGCAGCCACCAAACCTAGTCATTATTGCTGATGCCAAAAAGTACTTGATGACCAGAGCCTGATATAGCTGTCTCCTGAAAGGCTCTGCCAGAACTTCATTGACAAATATTCAGATTCTTGCAGCCAACCATTGGACTGATCACAGGGATTCCAATGGAGGAATTATGGGAAGGATTGAAGGAGCTGAAGGGGTTTGGAACCTCAAAGGAAGAACAACAGTATCAAACAACCAGATACCCCAGAGCTCCCAGGGAGTAAACTACTAACCAAAGTATACACATATATGGACCCATGGCTCCAACTGGATATGTAGCAGAGGGTGGCCTTTTCCAGCATCAGTGAGAGAGGAGGTCCTTGGTCCCGTGTTGGCTTGATGCCCAGCATAGGGGAATGTTATGGTGGTGAGGCGGTAGTTGGTAGATGGGTGGGGGAGCATCATAATAGAAGCATTGGGAGAAGAGGTGGGATAGAGGATTTTCAGAGGGGAAACCAGGAAGGGGGATAACACTTAAAATTTAAATAAAAATAACCAATAAAAAAGAAAGAATGAAAATACCCTACCAAAAAAAAAAAGAATCTACTCATATTTGATATATGGGCTCTTTAATTATTGTATAATATTTGATACGGTAATTGAACTTGCCTGTCTCAGGTTTTTTTCCCATGAAGAAGAATTTGTAAATCTCCTTTACAGGTTATGACCTAGATAGTATGATTTTCACTAGTATCTATAATCCATCAGCCAGGATGCACTTATATGGCCACATATTAATACAATGCCTACTCTGGGCAATGTGCTTGTACTCTAAGTCATGAACTATCCAAAATCATAGATAGTGGAGACTCCTAGGCCAATTGTTCTCTTTATTTCAAAATTTTAGCTAGGTTCTTCTAAGGACTAGGAAATATCATTCTTACTTATCATTACAACCTCCTTACATTTAAAAAAAATACTCTTGGGGAAAGTGTGTGTGTGTGTGTTTAAGTGTGTTGAGCATAATGTTTTGCAATGTAATGTTTCTTTGTATGAAATTATTAACCATTTTAAAATAATAAAAACCAAAATGTTCTTTATTCAAAACTCTATACATTTGTAATTTCAGATTGAATTACTCTTTCTTTGAAAATTCACTATGAGGTAAGTCTGAAATTCAAAACATTAATCTTTGTTCAATTAGTATTTGACTCATCTTATTAAATAGAGTAATGTCATTGAGGAACAAGTAAAGCTTTGAGATAGTTGTTAAAATTACTCCCCTTCATATTAATGTTTAGAAAGAAGTGAAGTGCGGAAGCTCGATAAGGTTGTTTCTCAGTAGATAATACTGGCAATGACTTCTTTGGTATCAAAGTGTAGTGGTTATTTCTGATTGTCAACTTAATTATATCTGGAGTGAATTATAATCCAGAATTAGAAGGCTCGCCTGTGATCTGGATCTTGAGACTGGAAGAGACAAGTTTCAGGTGTGTTGGTGCACACACCTCTAATCTGGGCCATACCTGCTGTTGGAGATCTACATAAGGACATTGGAAGCAGGAAGATTCAATCTTCTTTGCCTGAGAGTCTTGTGGGACTAAGTGACTGCTAGATCCTTGGGTTTTCATTCACAGCTACTGCTGACCATTGTTGGGGAGTTTGATTATAGACTGTAAGTCATTAATAAATTCCCTTACTATATAGAGACTACATATAAGTTCTGTGACTCTAGAGAACCCTGACTAATACAGAAGTTGGTACTGGTAGTGGCTCTAGAGGAGCAGAAAGCAGTATAAGGATGAATTTTTTAAGAATCTGGAGTTGGTTTAATAATTCATCAGCACCTTCAACTGCTGAAACCTCTCCAGATATGCTCTCTTCTGGGAGCTTGAAGAATATTGAAGACCCGTGGTTGGAAATATATTTTAAACTTAAAGAAGCTGGTGCCATTGGCCATCTTGATGAATTGGGTGATTGTGTGCTCAAAACTTTTTGCAATATGGTGAAAAAATTTAAAAATGACTTTGCTGGCCGGTTGCTTTTAGTATCCCTGGAAAAGATGACGAAGGAAAAGAAGGAGTTGTATAGTAAAATTGAACAGATACAGATGCAAGTGCGCAATCTAAAAGTTGCTAAGTGTGTCCTTGAAGAGAATCTTCTCTCCAGCAGCCAAAGAGCTCAGGTTGCAGAAAATCAAACTGAAGCCCTCATTATAAGGTTGGCTGAATTGAAGTGAAAATTCAGGTCTTAGCCTCAGAGGGTGTCAGCAGTTAAAGTAAGGGCATTAATTGGCAAAGAATGGGATCCTATAACTTGGGATGGGGATGTGTGGGAAGACCCTGTTGAAGCTGAGAATTCTGAATCTTCGGATTCTCAATGATTTACCTCACCTCAGGAAGTAGTATCCTCAGCCCCACCCCTTCAAATAATGCCTTCTCCACATCAGGAAATTAATTCCCCATAGTCTGATAAACCAGCGGTGACTTTTGTTAGCTTCGCCCGCATACCCAACCCCTCCGAACAACGGCGAAGACAAACACACATGAGGAAGGTTGTGTGAGAAGAGCTTTCTCAAGCAACAACAACCCCCCTTAACAGCAACAACCAACCACTTTACTTCAAGAACTCAACTCTTAAATACAGTGAACAAAACAACCCAGAAAACACAAAACAAGTGTTGGAACTCAAGGAAATTGACCACAGGCGGGGATACTTCACCACTAACGAGGACCTGGCTCACCTGCTTAGGAAAAACAAAAC